>OX276494.1:6906500-7599500 GCA_946251955.1 Acronicta psi | reverse complement strand
TTTAATGATTTAAAAACTAAAAAGTTTGATATAAAATAAAATATGCAATTAAACAAAAAAAAACCTTAAATATTTTGAAACATGCCTTGAATGTTGGAAAATGTAATGTAGGCGAGGCTTGTTTATGGAATTTCAGATCACAGTAGGGGTTTTTGTTTTATTGAATAATTTTAACTGCATAAGAAACACCCAAAAGATCACAAGCACTGTGCATCACATAAATATTTGTGTGCTCTGGGAATATAACCACAACCTCATGATGAGCAGTCCGACACTTGAACCACTAGACCACAGCCGTATTTTATTTTTAATTAATAAAGTTATGTTGTAAAGGCGCGGCCAGACTCATAGTGTAAATAAACCTAAAATTATTTTAAAATATTCTAAGAAAGACATAAAAGCGACCACCCACTATCTTTACAAATATAATTTTATTACAAGCATTTTGTCCGTCCGTCTGTCCCTCGTAGGCTATAAAACATGATGATATAAATGTGTGAGACATGTGTGTTTGTTTGTCGAGACTGTTAGGTATGAAACGTGTATTTAGTTGAATCGAATTTCCGTTGATGTTTTTAACTTAAGTTCTGGCTGAATTACTGGGAAGGGAAATTCAGAATTGATTCAGGAGAAGTTGTGTGAGCTGTTTTTTCTTAAATAAACTTTTTTTTTCTACTATATCGTTGGTACATTTTTACATACACAAACACCTTTTATTCTGAGTAGGAATCGAACTCTCGACCCGTGGCGCAGACAAGCTGGTTCAGCTATTACATCCAACGTGCATATTAGGTATTTTGAATCCATACATCTTGTCATACAACAATCATTTTTTAAGAACTCTGCCAAAGAAAGCAAGAAAATCTAAAAAACTTATTTGAATATGAAATCCCACCAAAAACATTTTCATGTAAAATGTTGCCAAGATGTTGCCAAGACAAGACCATAGTATTATCTTATAAATATCTTGGGACATTTTTTACACAGCACCATCTAGTCCCAAACTAAGCAGAGCTTGTCCTATGGGTACTAGGCAATGGATATAATACTTTTTTTGTAAATACATACTTATAATATATACGAAACACCCAGACAAACACAAACAGCTAACTTCATCACATAAATGTTTGTGTCTTATGGGAATCCAACCCACGACCTCGTGATCAGCAATCCGGTACTCGAACCACTAGACCACAGACGTCGTCAATTTTTACGGCTCGCACTATCAAAAAGTTATCAGATCTCATGTGCCAAACTTCTAACTCTACACGTTCAAACTCTACAAGCCCTAACTTCACAAACTCTACACCTCAGTCAAAGTATGTGACTTGGCCGTTTTCGGATTCATTCCTTTCTTAAACCCCATTTTTTAATTAATAATTATGTATGTAATAATCTCTAATTCATTCATAATATAGGTAGGTAGGTACATAATAAAATTAATAATTAATATATATCGATGTAGGTAGTCGAGTAAGTATATCGTAAAAAACCGTTTAAAAAAATATAATAAAATAAAAAAGGATACAAATTTAAACGCCTTTAAATAATTAAATCAGTATTTTTAATATAAATATTTATACTATCAAATTAGTATTCCGTAATATTAAAATTACTAAATTATAATACAATTTTAATTCGCAAAAAAATTATATATCAGCATATAAAAATATAACGACTTATTAAAATCACATTCATTGACAAATATGTTAAAATACTTTAAAAGAAACCATAAAACGAAATGCCTTAGCTATTTGGTAAGCATTATATTTAAAAACATACAACAATTTAAATTCGCGTTCGAATGTTAGCCATAGAGTAAATAAGAACAGAAGGTAAAAACATTATTATTCACAGAAGGTAAAAAAATAATTTGCAGTACGAACGATAGGGGTCATTGATCCTTGAATGTCTGGCCTCCATTTGTGGCCACATATGGAACTCCGAAGGCATCTGATGCATGGCTTTTAACTTTCCATTCTTTCATTGGTTAGTACAAGCTCTGCTTAGTTTGGGACTAGATGATGCTGTATAAAATGTACCAAAATATTGATTTGACTGCCTCGTTGGTCTAGTAGTCCCAAGCGTGACTGCTACGCTAGAGGTCCTGGGTTCGATTTCTGGGTAGAACAAAAGTCTGTTGGGTTTTTCGGTGAAATTCCCAGTAGCAGCTTGGGGTCTGGATGTGTGCCCCAATGATGGCAATAGGCTCTTTTCATGGGATCCAAACGTACGTGTACATTACTACAACTCTATCTAACCCTTCGGGGAATACAGGCGTGAGGGTATTTATTACTATTTGTATATGTATACCAGTGGCAGTGAAGAGCGGACATTTTGGGGTTGTCTAAAATGTAAAAATTACGTTTTGAATGTAATCTTGACTGTATGCTTTTGACTTAGATTTTAACAGACTTTCTGTTTAACATGATACTCTAATAATAGTCACCCATCCACAGTATGACCGCGGAAAACACAACTTAAACTGTTATTGCAATCTAATTGGCGGAAGACCAATTGTCGCCGTTTACAGCACAAAATCGAAATCTCTTTGCGATACATCATGTGCCTAACTTTGTAAAATGGTATTTCTGTACATTTGTCTGTTCTATGGTCAAATCATTAACACACAATAAGATTATCAATCAATTTTAATGGCATTATATATTTTTTGTCTATTCATTAGTATAAAGAGGTTTTATAGCTTCTTGAATAAATAATTATATTAATTAATTAAATACTTTAATTATAAAGAAGAGCTGGCAAGAAGTTTTACTGTTTTACCATAATATAAAATCACTAATATATACCCTGGCCTGATATATTATGTACGCCTAAGTTCTCCGATATGTTTTAGGTCCCATGTAATTGGGAGCGAGCCTATTACCAATTAACCAAATCACAAATCCAAACTCCAATGAGCTACTGAGGAAAACCCAATAACAATTGCTCTACATTGTTTAACTCGCAATTCCGATATATACAACGATTGTCTTGACTTTAAGAGACCATGATTCTCTGAGTTTGTTTCAGCGTTTCTTCTCAGAGGTCGCCGGCGACATCTAGCATTTAAAAAAAAAATGTAATGACGTGTGTATAAAGGATCTACTTACAGAAATATCATCATCATCAATATACTGATTTCTGACACTTACGCGAATACTAGACATTGAAATAAAACTACTTTTTACGGATTTTATCGCGTTATATTGATATTATTTTAATCCCGACGTCTACCACCTTAGTCACCCGTGACCATGGACGCTGTAAAGGGTCCGAAGCGTCGGGATTAAAATAATATCAATATAACGCGATAAAATCCGTAAAAAGTAGTTTTATTTCAATCATCATCAATACTTTGCTCAACCTGAGAAATAAACTCAGGACGTCGAGGGTGGTAGTAGTCGCGCTTAGGACTACTAGGCTAACGAGGCAGCTTATACTATACCTTCACGCCTAAATGACCCCAAGGGTAAGGCAGAGATGTATCTGCCCATAGTTCGTCGGTATATTTCGGTCCCATTTAATAGCGCAAACCAAATTCAAACTCAAAGCTCCGGATTAGCCGGAAAAGTTAGTCCGGCTAATCTCCAAAACGGCTGGACCGATTATGACAGAATAGGAGTAGAGTAGCAATGAAAAATGTTGCAAAAACGGGGGAAAATTTGTAAGACCACGCGGGCGAAGCCGCTGGCGGAAAGAGTTCCGTTCGTTCGAAATCAAAAGAAGTTTTATTTTCATATTTAAACCTTATACAGGCATTTTTAATTAAAGAAAAAATCGGCTGGCGGGCAGGATTCAAACCTGCGTCTTCTGGTTCGGTACACCAGACGCTTTGACCACTAAGCCACCGCGAGCCCTGCTCGCCAGTCGAAATCTTCCTTTACATTCTAATTTACGTCTTAAAGGTGACGTAGCCGAATTCCTTCATTAAAAATAACTTGTAATCTTAGCATGGGAAATGCTTAAAAAATACAAAAAGATACTTATACAGGCACCTATGAAATGTCGAATCTAGGTACACGGTTCCAAATTAGTTGTTTCCCGTAGAGAAGAACCGACAAGAAACTTGAGAAACATGGTTACTCTTTTAAATTAAGTTAGAAAAAAAATGTATTGCATAGGCATAATTTCGCTTTCACCCCTAAAATGGTAAGCTATTTAGGTAGGTAGGTTTCAGCCACGCCTTACACCTAATAACTTATTTATAGTCTGAAGTTAAGTCATAATCAAGAGAAGGCGTTAAGCAATTGCTTACTTATTAGTCACTTAATGACACCTACATAAACTTAAGTTAATAATTTTTATGTGTTGCAAGTTATAAGAAACAAGGAAGAAAGTCGGATTAAAAACAAAGTGCCATGGTAAGAAAAGCCTTATTAATTCTAAAAAAAATTTAGAAAACCCCCGACACAAAATGTAATTTTCCATTATGTGGTGGCGGCCATCTTGGATTTGAAATTTATCATTGTGTATAGTATTCTACTTGTTAATCCCTTTGAAAAAAAAATGTAATCCCTGTGAAAAAATATGTAATCCGCTATTTTGTAGCGGCGGCCATCTTGGACCGATTTTCATCTAACATAGCTAAGAACACTCCCGACTAATTCACCTTTCAAATAAAAAAACTAAATCCAAATCGGTTCATCCGTTCGGGAGCTACGATGCCACAGACACACACACACACACACACACACACACTCGTACACACACACGTCAAACTTATAACACCCCGTCGTTTTTGCGTCGGGGGTTAAAAAAGTTTATATTACTTTCCGCTTTTTCACCATAAACAGTCAACAACAAAGATAAGTATCTAGGTATACACGCAGATAATTCCAATAGGTAAGTAAAGCGCAAGTATTAAGACGGCTAGGCCCGTCTGCTCGTTTGCCGGCAAGAAAAGATGTTCTGCATCAGTGTAACACGCTAGTCTCCTATGATTCGGGCGGATCCTCGTGACCACTGACCTCCCGCCCACGCCATCCGGCCAACATGATGTCGTTAAAAACTGTTTGTACCACTTTCTAACAATGTATTTTTCATACTTATAACTACATTAAAAAATGTTTGAAACTTTTTACTGGGGTAAGATATATTTTTATACTGTAAACTGTCATTATCGTTGCGTCGTGTGTCGTGGCTTCGATTCCCAACAGATGCTTGCCGCGGTTAGTACATTGGCGGGTACCCAAGTCCCGTTTGTCGTACAGACATTAACGGTAGTCAGAATCCCGAAAAGCATGACAACCTAGATCATTCGCGTCATAGATTCAATAGATCATTAGATCACGGACCATCATTACTTGTATTAATCTTAATTTACATAAACACTATAAAAGTCTTTCTTCTATAACCATCTCCTTTCTATACTAATATTATAAACATTTGATTGTTTGTTTGTTTGCATTGAATAAGCTCTGAAACTACTCGACTGATTTGAAAAAATCTTTCACCATTAGAAAGCTATATTTTTACTTAGTAACATTAAAATAAATCAAATATAAAGGGGTTAAGTAATAGTCCAAAATAATCTTATAGAATTCTTTCAACCTTTTAACCTTCCATTTCTAATGTAATATTCGTGTACACAATGGAACAACCCTAATGCATCAAATGCCGAATATCGGTTACCAACTTAACCTCATTATTGCCTTTAAAACAAATAGACGAGCCAAAAACACCATTAGGCGGAAATAAACGAAATAACATGCCACATACCTTAAGCTTATTGTCCACTGGATCGTAACATTATAAAATGCTTTTCAAAATCAAATGGTGGTTACAAAAATATCAAAAATATAAATCTATACTAATATTATAAAGAGGAAAGATTTGTTTGTTTGTTTGTTTGTTTGTAATGAATAGGCTCCGAAACTACTGGACCGATTTCAAAAATTCTTTCACCTTTGGAAAGCTACATTATCCCCGAGTAACATAGGCTATATATCATCACGCTACGACTAATAGGAGCGGAGTAGTAATGAAAAATGATGCAAAAACGGGGGAAAAAATTATAAGACCACGCGGGCGAAGCCGCTGGCTGGGAAGCTAGTAAAATATAATATAATAGCAAGAGGGGTAGGGCACAGCCATTTATGGCTTAAATCTGCAGTATCCCATCTGGGGAAGTACCTCCACCTTACAGAAAACTGCAGCCAAATAACACACTTTATTGTGTGTTGTGTTTCTGCAGTGAGTAAGGTCGCCAGAACTCTTTCTAAGGATGCGCTGCGCTAGCAGCAAGAGGAATATTCCCATAAACTGTCAGCGCAGTGAATCCTCCATAAACCTCTAAGAAGTTTTTAGGGTCGGCAACGCGCGAGTGATGTCGCTGGTGTTGCAAGCGTCTATAGGCTACGGTAACCGCTAACCATCAGGCGGGCCGTATGCTTGTTTGCCACGTTAGTAGTATAAAAAAAACCTTAAAAGCCACTACCTACTTACCTATGATACCATCACACATGTATGCCACGAAAAGTTAGGCAGAGGTGTATCCACAGTTCGCTGATCCCATGCAATACGAGCCTATTGTCCTTATTTTAGTTAGGTACACCTCCATGGACGAGAGGCCTTATCTTTAACGTATAGTAGCCACAACCTGCCCGACCGCAACGCGCTGTATAAATGCGATACTGGACCTTTACACAGATGCTCGGTGTTATGGAAACAAACACCGGCTCTAAGAACTGGTTTCATTTTGTTACGAACCAGTGTTTCATACCCCTTACATAATAACTCCCTATTTTTTTTATACTACTAAGGTGGCAAACAATCATACGGCCCGCCTGATGGTAAGCGGTTACCGTAGCCTATGGACGCTTGCAACACCAGGGGTATCACTCGCGCATTGCCGACCCTAAAAACCTCTTAGAGGTTTATAGAGAATTCACTGCGCCGACAGTTTGAGTGAATATTCCTCTTGCTGCCAGCGCAGTGCATCCTTAGAAGAAGCTCTGGCAACCTTACTCACTGCAGAAATACAACACACGATAAAGCGTGTTATTTGGCTGCAGTTTTCTGTAGAGGTACTTCCCCTGATGGGCTGCTCCAGATTTGAGCTATAAATGACTGTGCCCTAACTCACTTAAGTTTTTAGGTTCGATTCTCAGGTCGAGCAAAGTCGGCAGCTCGGAATTTGGACCTGCACCCAATTAATGGAAATAGGTACTATTACTTGGGACTTAAACATACAACCTATGAGCATTATAAGTACATCTCTGCCTAACATTTCAGGGAATAGAGGCGTGATGGTTGACATTAAAACTGACGTCCAAGCATCGCGATACTTTTCCGACTGAGAAATGAGAATTAAAAAAAAAAACAATTTTTTCAAAAGATTTTCAGAATAACGTTTCTAGTATATTCTATGTCTTTGTTAACCCTTAAACACAACAGAAACTAAATTGAGTCGAATCTGTTTAGTTTACACGAAATTAAATTTTAAATGTAACGCTATAGACAAACCCAGTGCATACATACTCGTTAGTTTAGTAATTACTTTTATTCCTAGATAGTATTTTCGAAACATCTTTTAAATAATACTTTTTCTTGGCACAAGTTACCTTTTTATTGTAAACTAGCTTCCCGCCAGCGTCAGCGCCAGCCATATTTTTTTCCCCCGTTTTTGCAACATTTTTCATTACTGCTCCGCTCCTATTAGTCGTAGCGTGATGATATATAGCCTATAGCCTTCCCCTATAAATGGGCTATCTAACATGGAAAGAATTTTTCAAATCGGTCCAGTACTTTTTGAGTTTATTCGTTACATACAAAAATACAAATCTTTCCTCTTTATAATATTAGTGTAGATGTAGATATCTTTGAAAAGGTCCATGTAAACTTAGTAATAGAAAAAATATAATATATCCTGGGACATTTTGTACATTTTGAGTTTGTACTATGGGTACTAGACAATGGATATAATACTTGTATAAATACTTTTTTTACACAAACACTTAAGTTCATCACATAAATGTTTTGGGAATCGAACCCACGACCTCATGATCAGCAGTCAGTTCAGTACAGGCCGCAGGTTCGAACCCTGCCTGATACTGTATTTTTCTTTAGCTAAAAAGTATAGAATTCTAGTTATTTTCAACGATTTATAACAATGTTAACATTTTTCTCACCCAACCATTCTCTATTGCCGAATCCTTCACAATAATAATTAATGACGTCACTAACGTCAACACAGTCTCCGTGACGTCACATTATCTTATGTCCAGAGAGATATTAATAACTCTGTTAATAGATAAGCACTTGATTATATCATCTAATTATGTAATAATGATCTATATAGGATTTGTAGTGATGATATGTTGTGGGTTGAGTACAATGAGAAGTTTGAGTTGCGCAATATGTATTAGTGTTTGTCATAATATTTTATAATCATATCATCACGCCTTTTATTCCCCGAAGGGCTAGGCAGAGATGTGCTGTTATTCACCTACATTTCTCACAGGGCCTCAAGTCTGTCTCAAAGGTGTGTCGATAGAATAATTTTACACATTTGGTCTGCTCTTTATTTAGACCAGTGGCGTTATGCTGATGCAAGGGTCGATGATGCGTCGGATTCAGGGAATCCTAAGGGCTATTGCTGAGAGAATGGACTCTGCAGTGCTGGGAAGATTCGTCAGACTGCATGTTTTAAAATAATAATTATGATTGATTTTTAATTAAAGAATTTTAAAAATTATATACTAACATAGTTTTAAGACCTTTACAACTAACAACATATGGACAATACTTCGTCTGAAATAAACGTGTTATTATTATTAACTTTCCATTGAACTACTGTCAACTGTCATAGATGTACAGACACAGCTTTTGTGTGAATTAATATAAATCAAAATACTAAATAAAAAATGAAATGAGAATACAGACGCCATTTTAGCGGCACTCCACTGAACACTATTGGTAGGATATTGAATATTGTGCAGAATACCCAATCTGTCAAAATCTCAATAGAATCTCAGTAAGTAGTGTGTCATTGGAATGGTAATCTTAACTAAAATGGCAAATTATTAATGAAGGAAAAAATCGGCTGGCGGGCAGGATTCGAACCTGCGTCTTCTGGTTCGGTACACCAGACGCTTTGACCACTAAGCCACCGCGAGCCCTGCTCGCCAGTCGAAATCTTCCTTCACATTCTAATTTACGTCTTAAAGGTGACGTATTCATTAAACATAACTTGTAATCTTAGCATGGAAAATGCTTAAAAATACAAAAAGATAGAAATATATTATGTTTATTTGCAAGAATGAAGAATACAGTGTATTTAATCAGAAGACGCAGGTTCGAATGCTGCCCGCCAGTCGACTTTTTCCTTCATTAAAATAACTACTAACATAATTTATATTCTAGTTTCTATAATCTGTGGCAACGAGCGTGACGTTTGCAGTGTATTATGACAAGGTGTTGACATTAGTGACATGATAATGACATGCTAAATTATGTGTAGCGGGGAGAGGGTTAGCAAACGTCAAATTATAACGACAATATAGTGTAGTCACGAAATGGGTTAATTGATTAGCTTGCATGTCGACTAGCTTTTGTACGCGGCTTCGCCCGCGCGACAGGCGAATTCCTGTTAGGCCTAAAAAGAGCTCTCTACCATACACAGTAGGCGGCGCCTCAGCTTTGCCCCTAGTGTTGCTGATGTCCATGGGCGGTAGTTACCACTTACCATCAGGTGGGCCACCTGCTCGTCTGCCACTGTAGGAAATAAAAAAACACCTCTAAAGGAGTACAATTTAAAAAAAATCCTACAATAACAACTATATGTGTGCCAAATTTCAGTCGAATCCGTTAATTGGTTTCAGTTCTGCGTGATAGATAATTCTTTCAGATCAGTCAGAAAATTGTGTTGCGGAGTTGAGTGAGATTTACAGGAATAGTTACCATAATAAAAGACTTTTAAGGCTCCATGCGATCGTATGATAACCGGGACTGATGCTCTCTCGTGAAAATGGTCACCCATCCATAGATTGACCGCGACAAGTGTAGCTTAACCTTACATATTATATACATAGCTTCACGCCTGTTTCCCATAGGGGTAAAAAGAGACTATAGACTTCTATTGCTACCATCCTGTCACACCACTTTCGTTTCGTCTATGTTCATTAACCTCCCCATGCATGCTCGTCGGTTTAGGGTGCTCTTAACCTTGTCTTTTTTGAGAACGTCAAAAATTTGGTTGTGGTACGTTTACCGAGGTCGATCCCTTCCGACTCTTCCATTCGTACTCGCTATGTATATTTATTTCGTCAATCTCCGTTCATCCATCCTCTCTATATATCTACAAGGTGGAAGGGACATCCACGCACATCCGAATACCATGAGTTCAGTACATGATTCTGAAACCCGCCTGCGTTGAAATTTGACGTAACTATTTTCATCAATTTTTCTTGAACGTGTAATTAAACATTATTTCTATCTACCCACATTATAATTAAAATATCATTATTTCATTTATTTCGGATCGCGCACGCGATAAAATTCACCGCGGAGCGTTATAACCGCGTTTTTAGCAATACAGTGCGCGCTCAAAAATTTCAATATCTGTAATAACCGATCATTTTCTACATGAATGACAGTGAAACCTTGTCACGACGTTTGTGCGTCGATGTCCCTTCCACCGTGTATATCACCTTATACATACATTGATCCACATAGTTATTACTCAGACCGTAGCTAAGTAATAAAACCGTACATTACCAGAATTTTCCGCGATTCGAGTAAAAGCGGTCATTTCGCGAAGCACCCGAACCGATCTGAAGCTAATGGCGCGTACAGGAACAATTAAAATAGTCCGCTTTCCTTTATCCACTGCAACGATGGTAATGAGACGTGAAACCGTTGGAAACTTGTGGATGTGACTTAAATATTTCATAAAAACATAACATACTAGTTATCATTTTACACACTAGTATTTTTCCATTGTCAAGATGGGTTGAAAAAATTAAACGAATGAATCATGAAAAATGAAACGACAAACTAAAAAGTAGAGAATAAATAGTTTCAGAAAACTAAAAAAACATGCTTTTATAGAAAGTCAAAATAAAAAGTAAAAATAATGATTGTAAAAAAGCGTGGGGTGCTTTTTAAGATATTTTCAAAATGACTACTTCTGCCAAAATGAGTCAGTACAGTATTTATCACAGTTGACATCAAGCACCCCATGCTTTTTTACGATACTTAACTATTTTTAGTTAGATTTTCTATAAAAGAGTGTATTTTTAAAACATTTTTTTTATATTATTAAAAAACTACGTTATAAAAATGTTCTAAATGTGTACATGTGTACACATTTAGAACATTTTTATAACATAACATAACAGAACATAATTATACCCACGCAAAAGAAATTAAATTTTAATTAATTCATTAAAGATAATGTTAATTTACAATTGGCACATCTATGTTCATATCAACTAATGGAATCGGAGTTTAGCGCGTCTAAACATTATGTGTATCTGTGGTTTGTTTTGATATGAACGACAGCTGTAGACATTTTAAGTGCTACATAAATGTTAATTAGTCTATGGGTAACAATTAAAAATATGTAGGTACTGTAGAGACCACAAAGGTCGTTACCAATATTTGGTATACAACTGGCAGTTAGCAAGCATTCATCCTATCCTACTAATATTATAAATGTGAAAGTTTGTGAGGATGGATGAATGGATGGATGTTTGTTACTCTTTCACGCAAAAACTACGGAACGGATCTGGATGAAATTTGGCACAGAGACAGATTATAGTCTGGAATAGCACATAGGCTACTTTTTATCCCGGTAAAATGTATGGTTCCCGTGGGATAGTGGGTGAAGCCGCTGACGAAAAGCTAGTATTATAATAAAATAACTGATGTGGTATGTTCTAGATGTAGTCGTGCCACGGACACAATGACATGTATATTGATTTAGTGCTCCCAATAAACAAAGTCGAATATAAATAATTTTATGTTTATTAGTACACCAAGAAAATAGAAAGGCCTAGAAAGAGGTGGAGGGACGATCTAGACGCATACCGCGAGGACTGGTTCGAGGTGGCACGAGATAAGAGTACATGGGAAGACCTGGGGAAGGCCTTTGTCCAGCAGTGGGACAGCAACGGCTAATAAAAAAAATTACACCAATCCCGAGTACCAATTCTCCGCAGTACTTTAAGGGTATGCTTTAATACCTCTGGATAAGCCGCTAATCGCCGAACAAATAAATAAATAAACATCTTAGGACATTTTTTACACAGCACCATCTCGAGTCCCAAACTAAGTAGAGCTTATACTATGGGTACTAGACAATGGATATAATACTTATATACTTTTTTTATAATATATAAGAAACACCCAGCCAAACACAAACACCTAAGTTCATCACATAAACTTTTGTGTCTTGTGGGAATCGAACCCACGACCTCGTGATCAGTAGTCCGGTACTCGAACCACTAGACCACAGACGTCGTCAAAATTATTATATTTAATTATTAATGGGTATTAATTATTCTATGTTGACGACGTAATCATCTTTAAACAAATCTATCCCACGGGTACCATACATTTTACAGGGACAAAAAGTAGCCTATGTGCTATTCCAGACTATAATCTATCTCTGTGCCAAATTTCATCCAGATCCGTTCAGTAGTTTTTGCGTGAAAGAGTAACAAACATCCATCCATCCTCACAATCTTTCACATTTATAATATTAGTAGGATTGTATTATTTTTTTTGTACGATTTTTGTATGGACATTTTACACAGCACCATCTAGCCCCAGCTAAGCTTGTACTAGACAATGGTTATATATACCTTTTTGTAAATACATACTTAAATACTTGCTTATAACATATAACAAAACACTGAGACAAACACAAACACTTATATTCGTCACATGAATATTAATTGTCTCCTGTGGCAATCGAACCCCACTATAGACATAGATACTGCACTGATAGCACACTGCAGTACAGTTCTCGCCAAACTTATTGTCCGGCTTCACTCGATCCGGGAATCGAACCCAAAACCTCTACCATAACAGTATCGCTTACAGCCATTGAGACAAAAATGAGTAAATTAATAAAGATCATCAAAAACTTTCCTTACTAAGACTATTATTAATTTACAGATAGACACTGATTTCAGACACTGTTTTCTGCTTACCCAACACAGCGAAGAGGTCGTGGTAGTAAGGCACATAGTAATTAGTGCAGCATCGGATCTGGTTGACTTAGCGCCGGGGAGCGGCTCTCAAACAAACACACGACTTATACAAGTTTAATTAATTACTTGCGACGTACACTGCGGGACACTGAAAATGGGACGCCTTAAATGTTTAAATATCCTGGGATATTGAAATAAAACTACTTTTTACGGATTTTATCGCGTTATATTGATATTATTTTAATAATTGAAACGTCAAGACGCCTACCACCTTAGTCACCCGTGACCATGGACGCTGTAAAGGGTCCGAAACGTCGGGATTAAAATAATATCAATATAACGCGATATAATCCGTAAAAAGTAGTTTTATTTCAATGTCTAGTAGTCGCGTAAGTGTCAGAAATCATTATATCCTGGGATATTTTACACAGCACTATCTAGTCCCAAACTAAGCAGAGCTTGTACTATGGGTATAATACTTATTTACTTTTTTTGTAAATACATACTTATTATACCTTTGTGACGTCCAATAGTCACATAGGGCAGTTTTATTTACTTTGCTTTGTTTTGTAGATTTTAATAAATTTAGTTTTTTTTAATCACTGTAATTGGTGGATTCGTAGTTATTAATTAAATAAATAGGGTAGATAAATTAAGCTATAGCCGACTGACAGCTAGAATGTCATTCGTACCAAGCTGTGCGACTGGAACTATAGCAAAATACAAATTTGTTGTTAAATTTATCTACCCTAGTGACTATTGGATGTCACAAATTATAACAAGTATGTATTTTATAAGAAACACCAAAAATATGTGTAAAAATATTTTAATCAAAACTTGCCTCATTAGGCTAGTAGTTGTAAGGGGTCCTAGGGTCAAGCAGTGTTGGGCTTTTTCAGAGAAAAACCTAGTAGCAGTTCGAAGTTTGGATTCGTGTCCTGAAGTCGTGATGGCAATAGGCTCGCCCACTATTACATGGGACCTAAACATACCGGCGAACTGTGGGTGTACATTATTACACCTCTGCCTATTAATACTGGTATGATGATATGGTATGGTATGATATTTATTTAGAAGTAAAAAACAGTTAGCAATAAAAACCTGAGTATTAAATATACTGTTAAAATGTATCATATAAAATTCTGTTTCAATAAAACATCCCACAAGGCCTGAAATCAAAATAATTACTTATTTGAGCAAAAATTTTGCATATCAAACGATGTGAGTACTTCTTTAACAAAAAATTGGGTCCATTTGGAAAACATACGTCATTAATAATAAATAATTGCTAGGATACTGAGAATTATTCATCATCAACCCATTTACTAAGCACGGTTCTCTCAGGTGGAAAGGCTTAGGCTATAAATCCAGAACGCTAGCCTAATGTGGGTTGGCAGACATTTGTCGAGAAAATCTCTCGGGCATGTTTCCTCACGATATTTTCTTTCACCGTATATTCGCGTGTTAATTAATTTATTATTATGATTTTGAAAAGTCCGTCCTAGGATTCGAATAATCTTTAAGTTAGCACTCACATATCACTGTTGCACAAAAATCACTGTTGCGCCATTTTTCTGCACGGCACTGTACAAGTAACCTATTTCTACAGTGGACCCGGGAGCCATTGTCTTATCACATACTTGTAGTCTGTTTAATTGTTTTTACAAGTATATTATGTAACTTGCAAACTCCGAAATAGGTTTTTGTTTTAATTAATACATGTAAAGCTGTATGACAAAATGTGGTTTATGTATAAAGCATTCATGTTATTAAAAAGTGTGGATTAGAGTGCGTGGGGTAGATCCAAAATAAATGAAACGATGATATCCGAGAATGATGTTTACTCGACCATAGCTCACGTAGTAATGCCTCAGTAATACATACACTGCGTATTTATAAAAGGCGATCAAGATATCCGTCTGAGTATTGGGGGCTTAGTCAGTCGACTGTCCGTGTTACGATCGTCTTAAATTACAAGTAATAATTAAGGGACTAAATATCATATCAAATAAATAATAATACAATTTATATAAATAATAATAATAAATATTCTGGGACATTTTACACAGCACCATCTAGTCCCAAACTAAGCAGAGCTTGTACTATGAATACTAGACAATGGATATAATACTTATTTTTTTTTTGAAAATACATACTTATAGGAAACACCCAGACAAACACAAAAAAATATATTCATCACATAAATATTTGTGTCTTGTGGGAATCGAACCCACGACCTCGTGATCAGCAGTCCGGTACTCGAACCACTAGACCACAGACGTCGTCATTACATTATTACTGTTAGCGACGATACATGATGCTTCGTGATAAGTTGAAATTATTGTTCAAATAAAACTATTAAGTGATTATGTAAATACTAGTTACTAAGTTTAAATAAATAATTATTTCCCCTTGTTTTTTATTAAACCTTAGTAAATATACTTAATATCTAAGCTAGGTCATGTAAAAATTATTAGTTAAGTTGTCTCGTTTACACACCAGGTGGCACCACTAGTACCATATCATTACAAAACACTAAGGTACGACACTTCTTTACCGTAACGAGAACCGCTAACACATTTTTGCATTTTTTAAGGTTTTATTTAGGAATAAATGATAAGAAGTTTATGTAATTATGTAGAATAAGTTAATTACTATATTTTAAAAGTCACTTAATGTATGTAAGGTGTTCTTAACCACAGAAAACTGCCAAAATTACATTCCCATACAAAGTAAACATTAGTGCCGTGTGCACACTTGAAGCGTTCTGATTGGTCCAGCCTATCGCGATTAGTGCCGTGTGCAAAATTGAAGCGTTCTGATTGGCTCTAGGAAATTATATAAGCAAGGGCAGTTTCTGCGGTTAGGCATTCCGAAACCAGCAGTATTACAATAAGGAAGAAAGGAACTGGAAGAAAATAAAGGAACATACTTCAACAGTGCATCTTTTATTAAGAACCCGCCAGCAACCCTCATACACGCAACAAATTTGGTCCTTCGAGCCGGATCGGGAGCAAGAAATCGAAGATGCCAACTACAAGATCAGGGTCAGTACGCTCCAAGACTACGGAAGAGAGTGCTACGACAACAGATTGGAGTATGAACACACCAAGTGAATCCACGAGTGCGTCGGCAACAAGTCGGTCAACCCTAACAAAGAGAACGCCGACCCGCGTACAGGGAAGACAGTCGCCCGCGCCACACTCAAGTCGAACTGTTGGGGAATCATCACAGGGGGAGAAAACAAGCGCCGCCCCCCCGACCCGCACCACAGAAGATGATCGTATCGCCACGGAAGTCGCATGCCAGGAAGGAAGCCATCCTACGGAGAAGGTTCAAACACGCCGAACATTAGTAAGCGCGCCGGCGTCAAGAGAAGAGAGTTTGCAGCGACCTCAACCTAAGAAGCCGACCTGTGAAACGGACAACCAGTCCGCCCGCTCGTCGCAAAGGAAGAGAGCAGAAGCACAAGCAAGGATGACCCTGGCACTAAGGGAATTGGAAATAGCGGAGGCACGATCAAGGGTAGCTCAAGCTGAACTGGAACTAGCAGCTGCCGAATCAGAAGAGGAAGATGGTGCTGGAGAAGAGTTGTTCGAGCGTACACAAGAGGTCGAGAAATGGTTTATCCAAACTGGAGCCAGGTCAAACAAGGAACGAAGGCCGATCGAGACAGAACAGAAGAAGAGTGAAATCGAGCAGTTAGCCCAAGCCATACACAAGTTATCCGAAAAGTCACACGATGTAATCACGCCGAAGCACTTCGAACTCCCTCATTTCAATGGGGCTTGTGAAGAATGGTTGGCATTCAAGAGATCATACGAAGACATGGCCGCTTCCTTCAGCAATACGCAGAACTTAGCGCGCCTTAGAAGAGCGATCCAAGGTAAAGCCAGAGAAGCCGTCCAGAGCCTGCTGTTCACCGCTGAAGACCCACGTGAAGTGATCAAGGGACTGGAAGCAAGATTCGGAAGACCCGGAGCATTGGCATTGGCTGAATTAGAGAAGATGAAGAACATGTCAAAGGTCGGCGAGAACCCCAGTGACATTTGCGTATTTGCTAGCAGAGTGAAGAATGCTGTCGCAACAATCAAGGCTCTGAAGAAACCACAGTACCTCAGTTCGCCCGAAACCATGAAGGCAATAGTGGACAAAATGCCACCATCTATGAAATTCCGATGGTTCGCTTACCATAGAGATAGAAGAGATGAAGACCTTCAAGAGTTAATACTCATAGAAGCATTTCTGGAAATAGAAGCCGACATGTGTGGTGATTTCGCCCCACCTGAAGCAACTTCAGAACCCAGAAAGGGCACGAAAAAGCCAGTACATACCATTCAAGAGGTCTCGCAAGAAAGATACAAGAAGACATGTCCTATTTGTCAAGAAGAACACTATGCGATAGAATGCAAGGCGTTCAAAGAAGCCAACATAGATGAAAAATGGGATATGATCAAGAAAGCCAGAGTCTGTTTCAAGTGTCTTCGATTCAAGCACTCAAGAATCAACTGCAAGGCCCCGGTCTGCAAACAATGTAAACGATGGCACCATACTACATTGCATTCCGACAAACCACCAGTGCCTGTTGAAAAGAAAAAAGAACACAACGAAGAGAAGACAGAAGAAACGGTCGCGTCAATTCATAAAGCTAAAGGAGAAGAGAGAGCATATTTGAAGATTATTCCAGTAGATCTTTACGGACCTAAAGGTCAGGTTCGTGTACTAGCACTACTAGATGAAGGATCAACAGTCACACTCCTGGATGCATCAGTAGCTAAGAAGATTGGAGCTGAAGGTCAAAGTGAAACACTTACCATCGAAACAGTTGGAGGGAAGGTGATAAAGAAAGATAGCTCACAGAAGATCAAGCTGAAGATAAAGGGAGCTCACAGAAGAGACAAAAAGACTATCGAAGCAAGAACTATTGATGACCTGCAACTATCAGAACAAAGCATAAGCAGAGAAACCCTGAAGAATTATCAGCACCTGGAAGCGATCGAAGAGCAACTTCTCTATGCAGGAGATAGACCCAAGCTATTGATAGGTCAGGACAACTGGGGTCTCATAGTTACAAGAAGACTGAAAAAAGGCAAGCCGGCAGAGCCTGTGGCTTCCCTTACCAACTTAGGATGGGTGATGCATGGGTGTGAAACCGGAACAAACGTCGTGGTGAACTTCATTAACTATAATGAAGCTCAAGCTGACAAAGAAGACATAGAAGAAATAGTCCGGCATCACTTTCAGTTAGAGTCCATTGGGATTCAAGATCGGCTACCAAGAAATGACAGCGATAGAAGAGCATTAGAAGTTCTTGAGAAGAATACAAGAAGGTTACCAAGCGGTCAATTCGAGACAGGACTTTTATGGAAAAAGGAAAATGAAACCCTACCCAACAATTACAAACAAGCACTTCAACGCCTAGTCAACATCGAAAGGAAGCTAGATCGAAATGAAGAAATTAAGGATTCATATGAAAAACAAATTCAGAATCTACTTGAAAAAGGATACGCAGAGAAAGCTCAAGAAACTGCGAACGAGGGAAGAATATTTTACTTACCCCACTTCGCCGTTGTGCATCCAGTCAAAAGGAAGCCAAGAATAGTTTTTGACGCGGCTGCCAAGTTTGGAGGAAAAAGCCTCAACGACGCCCTGTTACCAGGTCCGGACCTATTACAATCATTGTTCGGGGTACTACTGCGCTTCAGGGAAGGCCCAGTGGCTGTCATGGCTGACATCAAAGACATGTTTCTTCGGATCAAAGTTAAGGAAGAAGACCGGGACAGTCTGAGATTCCTGTGGCGAGGAAGTCAAAGAACGAACAAGCCTGAAGAGTACAGGATGTCTTCAATCATCTTTGGAGCGGCATCGTCACCAGCTACGGCGATATACGTAATGAATAGGAACGCTCAAGACTTCAAGGAGACACATCCTGAAGCAGTAAAAGCAATTAATAGAAACCATTACATGGATGACTACCTGCAGAGTTTCGACTCCAAAGAAGAAGCCGAGAAGGTATCGAGGGAAGTAAAGGAAATTCACGCAAAAGCAAGCTTCCATCTGAAGGGTTGGGCCAGTAATGATGCAAGAATACTGGCAGAAGTGGAAGACATCAATAATGAAGAGTCCTTACAACTTACAAAAGAAGAAAAAACTCTGGGGCTAAGATGGTTGGTGAAGGAAGATGCACTAGCCTTCAACATTGGTCTGCGCAATACACCAAAAGAAGTGCTAGAAGGAAGAAGGACTCCTACCAAGAGAGAAGTTACAAGCGCTGTGATGTCTACTTTTGACCCGATGGGCTTCGCGGCACCAGTCCTAATACAAGGGAAGAAACTAATTCAAGACATTTGGCGTAAGAAGATAGACTGGGATGAAGCAATCAACGAAGACCAGAGAGAAGCCTGGACTAAATATTTAGAAAAGGTATCGACGCTGACCAGTGTAAAGATTCCTAGATGCGTCTCACCCCACATCAAAAAAGGACAGCTGCATATGTTCTCTGATGCAAGCGAAGAAGCTTACGCAGCAGTAGTCTACTGGAGAACGGAACAACCTAAAGGAAAAGTTCATGTCTCTATGATTGCCGGCAAAGCAAGAGTAACGCCAACGAAGCCAGTGTCAATCCCAAGACTGGAGTTACAAGCAGCCTTGCTGGGCAGCAGACTGACTGCCACAATAGAAGAAGAAATAGAACTTGAAATAGAGAAAAAGACCTATTGGACCGATTCAAGTACAGTACTGCAGTGGATCCAGTCGGAGCCAAGAAAATTCAAGACCTTCGTGGCTAACCGACTAGCAGAGATCGAAGAAAAATCGAAACCTGAAGACTGGAGATGGGTACCCACCAAAGAAAATCCTGCGGATGATGCTACAAGGGGAAGCCCAATTGAATTCGACCACAACGCAAGATGGTTCCAAGGTCCAAAGTTCCTCTACCAACCAGAAGAAGAATGGCCGTTCCAAGACTTTAAGCCAGAAAGTGTCATGTTAGAAGAAAGGAACAAACAGAAGGTTATGACGATGAAGGCGAACCAAGGAGCTTTACTACACCCTGAGAAGTTTTCCGACTGGAAGCGACTGCTGCGCACCATAGGCAGAGTGGTTGCTTTCGCATGCCTCTTGTTGAAGAAGACCCGTAAAGCAACCACCACCGCGGTCTGCCGGAAGGAAGAGCCTTGGAGACCTCACAGGAGATCACAGAAAAGGAAGGCACGAACCATAACTACATCGAATGAAGTTAAGAAACGGCAGTACCTACCCTTGGAAGAGGAACATTGAAGGAAGGCTGAAGAATTACTAGTAAAAATGAGTCAAAATGACAGTTTTCCAGCAGAGATAAGAAGTTTAAAGAGTGGAAAGCCTTTGGAAAACGCTAGCCGGCTTAAGAAGATCGATGTTTATATAGACGACAACGGGATTATGAAGTTAAGAAGCAGAACCATGAAGTTTCGCGACGAAGAAAGAAGAAAAATAAACCCTATCGTCTTAGAAGGAAAACAGAGTATCACACGTCTCATCGTTCAATATTACCACAAGAAGTTTCTCCATGGAAATGTTGCTACAGTCATGAACGAGATTCGACAAAAATATTGGGTCCTGGGATTACGGGCAACATTGAAGGCAATTGCACACAACTGTCAATGGTGCAAGACAAGGAAGAATTTACCAGAGATACCACCCACAGGAGACTTGCCAAGCGAGAGACTGCAGCATCACCAATTCCCATTCTCATGCGCGGCCGTAGATTATTTTGGGCCGATGCAAGTGACAATTGGAAGAAGAGTCGAGAAGCGCTGGGTAGCATTGTTTACATGTCTCACAACAAGGGCCGTTCATTTGGAGTTGGTACCTTCTCTCAGTACTAGCTCCATGATTATGGCACTTCGTCGAATGGCTGCCAGAAGAGGAACTCCGAAGACTATCTTCAGTGACAATGGGACGAATTTTGTCGGAGCCAACAAAGAGCTGGAAGAAGCAGCACAAGATAGAGGCATAAGATGGAAGTTCATACCACCAGGAAGCCCGAACATGGGAGGCGCTTGGGAGAGGCTCGTGCGGACAGTCAAAACGGCGCTGAAAGTGGTTCTCAACGAAAGAAGTCCACCAGAAGAAGTACTCCACACCTTGATGACTGAGGTGGAACACATAGTAAACTCCAGACCCCTCACTCCAGTCAGTATGGACTCAGAAGACGAAGAAAGCTTAACCCCAAACCACTTCCTGCTGGGAAGATCATGCGGAGCGATGGCACCGGGAGAGTTCAGCGACTCAGAATTGATTGGAAAGGCGAACTGGAGAACCACCCAACGACTGGCAGACCATTTCTGGAGAAGATGGGTCAAAGAGTACTTGCCCCTTCTAATGCCAAGGAAAATTAGTGGACGAGAAACCACCGACCCAACAGAAGGAGATATCGTGTTAATAGTAGACGCGACGCTACCTCGAAACTCATGGCCTCGAGGAGAAGTTATCAAGACACATCCTGGTCCAGACGGGAGGACCAGAGTATTAGACGTACGAACATCGGGAGGAGTGCTTCGTCGCCCAACTCGACGAGTGGTCATCCTGGTTCCAGCGGCATCGTCGCTCCGACAGGATGATGTGCTACGCACCGTGGGGGAGAATGTTAGCGACGATACATGATGCTTCGTGATAAGTTGAAATTATTGTTCAAATAAAACTATTAAGTGATTATGTAAATACTAGTTACTAAGTTTAAATAAATAATTATTTCCCCTTGTTTTTTATTAAACCTTAGTAAATATACTTAATATCTAAGCTAGGTCATGTAAAAATTATTAGTTAAGTTGTCTCGTTTACACACCAGGTGGCACCACTAGTACCATATCATTACAAAACACTAAGGTACGACACTTCTTTACCGTAACGAGAACCGCTAACACATTTTTGCATTTTTTAAGGTTTTATTTAGGAATAAATGATAAGAAGTTTATGTAATTATGTAGAATAAGTTAATTACTATATTTTAAAAGTCACTTAATGTATGTAAGGTGTTCTTAACCACAGAAAACTGCCAAAATTACATTCCCATACAAAGTAAACATTAGTGCCGTGTGCACACTTGAAGCGTTCTGATTGGTCCAGCCTATCGCGATTAGTGCCGTGTGCAAAATTGAAGCGTTCTGATTGGCTCTAGGAAATTATATAAGCAAGGGCAGTTTCTGCGGTTAGGCATTCCGAAACCAGCAGTATTACAATAAGGAAGAAAGGAACTGGAAGAAAATAAAGGAACATACTTCAACAGTGCATCTTTTATTAAGAACCCGCCAGCAACCCTCATACACGCAACAATTACATAATGTAAAACATTAGTTATTCTAGTTTTGTGGTTTCTATTTTCACATCTCTGGCTAACCCAGTGAATACGAAGCGTGATGCTATAATAAATAACCATTTTCAGTCTACAATTTTCGCTCTTATGTAACCAATGAAGTCGTTTTCCGTAGTGAAACACCTGCTTGCTTTTAGGTAATTAAAATAAAAGGAAATTTTAATTTAATGTACGAACAAACAGACAGCACAAGTTCATGAAATAATTAACAATGCGTTGGTTTTAAAATGTTAATATTTTTTATTCACTTCTTTCTTTTTCCCAGCCTTTTCCCAACCATGTTGGGGTCGGCTTTCAGTCTAACCAGGATGCAGTTAAATATCAGTAGTATACACGGAGCGATTGCCATCAGACCTCCACAACCCAATTTCCATAAACCGGGCATAAATACAGACTCCGAGCTGCTACTGGTAATTTCACAGAAGAACCCAACAACACTTTACTCGACCTCGATTTGAACCGTGGACCTCTAGCGTAGCAGTCGCGCTTGATACCACTAGACCAACAAGGCAGTCAAATAAAAATATCAAAAAAATATTAAACTATTTGAATAAATATTGACTTGATTTAACGTTGATCGGTTATTATGTAAGAATAAAAATATTATTACATAATAACCGATCTGCAAGGGTAGGCTACACTTTCCGCGATCAGTCTGTGGATGGGTGACCATTCTTAACACATCGAGACCCCTCCGTACCTCGAAGAGCACGTAAAGCCGTCGGTCCCGGTTGTCATACGAACACCTATGACAATCGTTAGTGTTAGTCAGAAGCCCAAAAAGCCTGACAACTAGTCTACCCTTCGAATATCGGTATTGCCCAGAAATTGGGTTGCGGAGGTCTGATGGCAGTCGCTCCGTGTAAAATACTGATATTCAGCCGCATCCTGGTTAGACTGGAAGCCGACCCCAACATGGTTGGGAAAAGGCTAGGAGAATGATGATGATCTTATTAATATTAGGCGAAAGTTTGTAAGTTTGGATATTTGAATATTTGTTACTCTTTCACGCAAAACGGCTGAACCGATTTGGCTGAAAGTTGAAACGGTGATGGCTTATACCTTGGATTAGGATATTCAAAGTTCCTAACACCACGCGGGCGAATTCGCGGCAAAAGCTAGTAATATTATGTGTAAATTAATAAAAACACTCAAAACTGAATTGTCTTTAAGTAAAATCAAAATTCATATCGATAAAAACATATTGCAATTTCATGCAATACGCAACAACTCGCTACGTGTCAACTACAAAAATATACATTTCGTGAAATGTAAATTAGCATAATGTATAATAATGTGTGACAAAATCCATTGTTATGGTACAGATACCCAAAAAATTAAACACTTGTTACAATAAAGTGGATTATAAAAGAGGATATTGGGGCTAAATGGATAGGGCTAAGAAATATAAACTATTTAAATAAATTGCCTTTTTAATCTACAAATTTAATTTAAATTTCGCAATATTTATGACACAGATGCAGCAGTACAAACGTCATCTCACTTATTGTAGCTGAATACAATATTATATTGAGAGCTCCTATGGAGCGCTTGAGCTGTGTTACTGTCTTAGGTGCTCTAACCCTATGAAGTAAAAAATACTTTACTTTGAAGTACTTTTTAATATTAATTAAGTAAACTGTTTCATTTTTCTAGTGGTCTTAAGCGCGACTACTATACTAGAGGTCGTGGATTCGATTGTCAGGTCTAGCAAAGTATTATTGGGTTTTACTACGAAATTTTTAGTAGTAGTTCGGAGTTTGGATTTGTGCCTGATATAGGCTCGCTCCCTATTATAGACCTTAACATACCGGAAAGCTGTGGGTATACGACTGTACATTAGTACACCTCTACCTCGCCCTTTGTGGAATACTTACCCGCAGACAAACTGTCATATCCGCCGACAAACTGTCACACAGTTTGGTGGGCTTAATAACTTTGTAAAATGTGCTAATTCAATAAATATTTTAATCATTAAAAAAAATATACGTAGTATGTTAAACTAAAGTATAGTTCTTTAGGTGCTCTAGCCCCGTTAACGATAGGAGCTATGGCGGTATAGAGAGAAAATGTTCTGACGAAATGCGCTTAAACTTTTCTACTCCGACTGATCCATTTTAGCCGTACCCACTCTCCGTCGAAGTAATATAGTTGTGTTAATATTTTTCGTTAAGTTCTTAAACGTGGACTGTTGAATATAGTGAACTGGATAACATTTATTTGTTATGTTCATGTGTTGAAATTTAAAGAATTTGGTGTTAGTTAGGTGAGTCACTCATTTATAGACTTGTATTTATACATAGGAGGGCTCGTGGCTAAGTTATAACAACGATGATTATCCGACCTGCAAGGTTAAGCTACGCAGGCTGAGGCCAGTCTGTGGATGGGTGACCATTCTTAACTCATTGAGACCCATCCGTGCCTCGGAGAGCACGTAAAGCCGTCGGTCCCGGTTGTCATACGAACACCTATGACAATCGTTAGTGGTAGTCAGAAGCCGTATATCTTTCTAATATCGGTATTGCCAGAAATTGGGTTGCGAAAGTCAGATAGCGGTCGCTTCGTGTAAAATATTGATATTCAGCCGCATCTGGTTAAACTGGAAGCCGACCCCAACATGGTTGGGAAAAGGCTAGGAGGATGATGATTTATTGATTACTTTGGAAGGGCGCGTAGCTAAAATGTTATATATCTTCAAGTCTATCTATTTATGTTGAGTTTAGACTACTAAACTTAATTGAAGAGTATTTAAGTACACCTCATCCAGTAAGTAGTGATAATAGCGTAGGGGTATGACAACTGGTCTGCCAAGTCCTAGGTCTCGAATTCAAATCCCAGGTACGCACCTCTGACTTTTAATATCGTGTGCCTATTAATCAATTACCTAATTATCACTCGCTTACAACAGCAAACATTGTGAGGAAAACTGCATGCCTGAGAGATTTTCTCGATGACATGTGAAGTCTGCCACTCCACTATAGTCTGCGCGGAACTAGTTGGCCACGCCTTAAGTAGGGACGGGGGTGAGGCGGCGGGTTATTGTGAACAAAAGCAAGCGCCCCCGCCCCTCCGTCCCGCCGCTCACATACCTAAGGCGCGGCCAACTAGTTCCGGGCGGGCTATAGGCCAGCGTGGTGGAAAATGGCCTAACCCCTCTCATTTTGAGAGGAGACCCGTGCCCAGCAGTGTGACAGTCATCAGACAATCCTAGGTGCGACTGCTGCCTATATTCGCCGAAGGGTTGGCCAGATAGCCGGTACGTTTACGGCTCATGAAATAGGGGGCCAGCCTATTGCCATTAACCGGGCACAAATCCTAACTCCGAGCTGCTACTGAGAATTAAAAAAAAACCCAACAACACTGCACGACATAGGTAGCGATCCCTGGACCTCAAGCTCTTAAAACACTTTTTAACCGGGTTTTATCCGTGTCTGTGTGTCTGTGGCATCGTAGCTCCCGAAAGGATGAACCGATTTTGATTTTGTTTTGTTTAAAAGGTGAATTAGTCGGGAGGGTTCTTAGCTATGTTTGATGAAAATCCAAGATGGCCGCTGCCACAAAATAGAGGATTACATATATTTACACAACTCCCTCAATATGGGTATCAAAGCAAAGGGCTTGACTAGTAGATAAATTTCAAATCCAATATGACCGCCACTACTGCAAGGCGTAATTCGCCTTTTCGCCAATTTAGTGTCGGCGGTTTCTAAATTTTTAATTTTCTGTTTGATGTAGCCTTACCACCATGGATGTTCTGCTAGCTCAACAACGAAACAAGGTGATACAAACTGCTCTTCAAATGATGCTTATGATGCAGTTCACGTCATATCTATGGCCTCAAGATACACCGATAAATGGTTGGTACCTATTAGTATTAGAAAATCGTTCTTTTCATTTTAGCTTCGCCCGCGTAGCCATTTATATTTGAGCAAACGTATACAAAAACTTGACAAATTATATACTAAAACCTTCCTCGAGAACTATTCTCTCCATTTGTGAAAATAGCATGAATATCGGTGCAGTAGTTTTTGAGTTTATCGCAAACAGACAGACGGACGCGGTGGAGGACTCTGTTTGTGCCTATGCAGTACGGTTAACTGCCAGTTCTGTGATCTATGATGGAGCGCGCTTGTCTAGAAGAAACTGATTTACTCATGATTTAAAGACACCCAGATTATATTATACATTTTTGTAAATTAAGACCTAGGTTAAGTTTTTACCCGACTGCTGAAGGAGGGTTATGTATGTATGTACGTTCCTGTGTACGCTTGTAACTACTCAACTGCTCAACCGATTTAGATAAATGATACATCATTTGATTCATAAATACAACTAAAAGATGTCACGCTTAAAATAAATAATAAATAAATAAATATCTTGGGACATTTTTACACAGCACCATCTGGTCCCAAACTAAGCAGAGCTTGTACTATGGGTACTAGACAATGGATATAATACTTATATACTTTTTTTTTGTAAATACATACTTATATTTATAATATATAAGATACACCCAGACAAACACAAAAAAATATATTCATCACATAAATATTTGTGTCTTGTGGGAATCGAACCCACGACCTCGTGATCAGCAGTCCGGTACTCGAACCACTAGACCACAGACGTCGTCAAAACATAGTTTGATTTTACGTGTAAGTCAAGATAGAACTCCTTGGCTTCCAAATTACAAGTTATTACTTAGTGTGGAGGCCAAGAGTCCGCATACTATGTAACTATGTATTTATTTGTCAATAAATATATATGTATTTTTTGTATTTGTATTCGTCTTGATAGCACAAGTGTCACTGGTTACATGAAATTCTAAAACCACAAACAAAATGGCGGATTTTATGCGCTTTAATGTGTGGGCTGATTTTGAAAATAATCTTTAGGTGTACAGCAGAACATCTCTGCTTAACCCCTCGCAAAGTATAAGCATGATGGTATGCCTAATTATTTTTAAATAAAAAACAAACGGCCTTCAAAAACCCCCAGGAACTAAAAAAAAATATTGTTATTGGAGTCGGTGCCAAACAAACAACGAAGAGAGATATATATATTTCAATTATTTAGTTTGACACCGAGTCCCATGTACAAAAAAAAACATACAGTTGAATTGAATTCGATTAAAAAGGGATATCTTGGGACATTTTTACACAGCACCATCTAGTCCCAAACTGAGCAGAGCTTGTACTATGGGTACTAGACAATTGATATAATACTTAGATACACTATTTTTTGTAAATACATACTTATAATACATAGAAAACATAGGTTTTGAAATCAAAATAAACTTACAAAAATAATCTTTGCAGAATTATCCAACTATGACTTCATCATAGTCGGCGGAGGGACCGCGGGGTGCATACTAGCTAACAGACTGACTGAAGATGGAAAATACCAGGTGTTGCT
This sequence comes from Acronicta psi, assembly GCA_946251955.1. NCBI lineage: Eukaryota > Metazoa > Arthropoda > Insecta > Lepidoptera > Noctuidae > Acronicta > Acronicta psi. Next base: position 7,571,576 of record OX276494.1, on the reverse strand, counting down.
CATTGAAGCTGGTGGGGACCCGCCTATGCAGACACTTGTGAGTGAAAATTTCATCATCTTCCTGTCAATCCCAATTTTTATAATCTTTTTGTATTTTTAGCTTTTTCCATGTTAAGATATGTTATTTTAATGAAGGAAAAAATCGACATGTCGGCAGGATTCGAACCTGCGTCTTCTAGTACACCAGACACTACGACCTCACACCGAGCCACCGTGAGTCCTACCCGACAAGTCGAAATTTTTCTTCACATTCTAAATTTACGTCTTATGAGACGTAAATTTAGAATGTCTTCAAGTGAATCGTCGTATAGCTTGTCAGACTTACCACTTACCTCCCCTTTCCCTATGGTCACAGCCTTGGGATTCCTGGTATTCCCTACGACCATGAAAGGCCCCTACAAAAACCGTACCCCATCAATTCAATGGAATCTGCAAAAATGCGCTTAATGAGCCAATTTTCTTATCGAGTGATGGAAATCAGACTAGGCTCAACTTGGGAATCGAATCCAGGACTAATAAGGCAAATTTTCTAATAAAAACACTATAAAAAGAGTGCACGACCCTTACTCTTCTCTAGAAGAAGTAACTCATCTCAACCATTTATTTGTGCCTTTGTTGGTTTAAATGGATAGATTTATTATAGTTTCTGATCTAGCTATTTTTTTTTTCCAGTACGCTGGCACATATACTTATTTAAAAAATTCACAATACGATTGGAATTTCACGACCATCAATGATGCGTACACAGCACAAGAGCATAAACGACATATTCTAAAACTCACAAGTGGAAAGATGCTTGGAGGAAGCAGCAGTCTTGGACACCTGGTGTATGAAAGAGGAAATCCTCATGACTACGACTCTTGGGCAAAAAAAGTCAATGATGAAGCATGGAGCTATAACAACCTACTTCCATACTTCAAGAAATCCGAACGCCTAACTGATGATAGAATCTATAAGTCTTCAACTGCAAATTATCACGGTTATAACGGCAATATTGGCGTAACTCGACAACCTCGTAAACCCACACATAAGTATTTGAAAGCATTCAGACAAGCCGGCCATATTAAACTTTTAGATACAAATGGGCATCAAACTTTGGGCTATAATGAACCATTGCTGATGATCGATAATGGTCACCGACAAAGTACCGCCTACAGCTATCTTTCTCCAGCAAAAAACCGTCGTAATTTACATGTACTGAAAGAAACTGAAGTAATTGAAATTGATTTTGAAGAAGGAAGAGCTATTGGTGTTACAGCTGTAAAGAATGATAAGATAATAAAAATAAGAACTAAAAGAGAAGTAATAGTCTCAGCCGGGGCTATAAAATCTCCTCATTTGTTGATGCTGTCGGGCATAGGCCCTAAAGACGACTTAAATAACTACAATATAACTGTAAAATCTGATTTACCTGTTGGTAAAAATTATCAAGATCATTTAGGAGTGATTTTGGTACACAAATTAAATGTAAAACATGCTAAATCAACTCCCGCAGATCCTCACAATTATCCTGTGCCAATGTTTATAGGGAATGCTGCGATAGACAAATTACAACCGTTTCCAGATTACCACACAATTAATTATGTTATTCCTAGCAATTCTGACTTTCTTCTGCAATTGTGTTCGATATCATATTCTTTCAATGATGAGCTTTGTCAATCGTTGTATAACAAGACAAAAGGAAGTGAAACTCTACTAACAAAGTTAGTACTTTCCAAGCCTAAATCTAGAGGACATGTGGTCCTATACAGCAATAATTATAAAGACGCGCCAATAATAATATCAGGTTTCTTCTACAATTATGAAGATTTGGATAATCTTGAAGTTTACATCAAAGATTTTATGAAAGTAGCTGATACACCCGAGTTTGAGCATTTAGATGCAACATTTGTAGAACCAAGTTCACCGATCCGCAGAAATTCTCATTCTGATGCAACGTATTGGAAATCTTACGCTTTACGTATGATGGGAACTGCTAATCATTATAGTGGTACCTGTTCTATGGGGACTGTAGTTGATGGAAGATTGAGAGTGATTGGGGTAAAAGGTCTTAGAGTTATAGACTCGAGTGTAATGCCGTTCATCACGAGTGGAAGTCCACAAGCTGCAGTTATGGCTATAGCAGAAAAAGGAGCTGATATGATTTTAGAAGATTGTAAGCTATGAATGAATAAAAATATTGATGTGGTGTCTTTACCTACGTTTGTTTTATTTCCAAATATTAATATTTTAAAGTCACTTTCAAGTCTGTATCATTATAATCAACTATGTATAAGGTGCCAGCAGTTCTGAGGAATGAACAACAAACAAATGAAATTAAAAACAACTCAGAATCAGCTCAGAGAATCATGGTCTCTACTTATTTGTTGTAATATTGTGTGTTACATACAAAGACACTTGATACATGGTTACAAAGAAAAAAAAGGTAATTTCAAAAAATGTAATCTACCCTACTTTTATCCTTAACTACCGTTTTTGCAACATTTTTAGTTGATACTTCACTCCTATTGGTCGTAGCGTAATGATATATAGCCTATAGCCTTCCTTCGTGAAACAGGCTATTGCTGGATTTAAGGGAGGGCAACAGGGCCTACTGCTCCGGAGCCCCCACAATAGACTTCGAAAAAAAACCTTTAAATTCCGACTAGTAAACAACTTTTCCTTTGATATATTTTTTTTCGCTGTTCTACCTTTACCTCTACCTTTTAGCTTATAGCCTTCCTTCGTGAAACAGGCCAGGGCCGGATTTAAGGGAGGGCAACAGGGGCTACTGCTCCGGGGCCTCCACAAAAGAGGGTCCCCCACAATAGAGACTTCGAAAAAAAAGACCTCTAAATTCCGATTAGTAAACACTAGCAAACAACTTATCCTTTGGTCTATTTTTTTTCGCTGCCCTACAATTACCTCTATCTTTGTACAAACATGATTATGATTATTTATTGAAAAACTCGACTGAAAAAAAAAACATTTTATTTGGATAATAATTTGTGGCCAGGGGGGGTCTCTACTCCTTTGTTGCCCCGAGGTCTCCACACCTCTAAATCCGGCCCTGAAAGAGGCTATCTAACACTGAAAGATTTTTTTAAATCGGATCAGTATTTCCTGATCACGTTCAAATCAAACGAATAAACAAACTTTTCAACTGTATAATATTAGTTTAAATGACAAACTACACAAAACGCATAATTTTATTCGTTACAGCGCTAATACTGTACTGCTTGTGTTTCCTCGTAATAACTAATATGACCTGCTTGTTTCAGGCGTGTGTTTGTGTATGTATGTAAGAATTCGTTTTTACAATAGACGAGAAAATCTATCGTATTTAAAAAAAATATTGATAAGAAAAAAGAGGTCAGCAAGTTTAGTTATTCAATTTATTTATTTTCTAAGAATAATAAAAAGACTTTTGAAATTTAACACGTGCCAGTAGGTAAATAATTTAAGAAATAAAATAAATATGTCTATTTTGCAGTAATTTTAGTAATCTTTGACATCAAAGCTCTTTCAAAATTCTTTTGAAAGCGAAATTTTAGCAAAACTGTGTGTAAGTTAAGCTTTTAGAAAGAAATAAGAAAAATTTATTAAGCTGCACAACAGCGAGATATTATGTCCAAAAAATTACAGAAAAAAGTACCTACTATGCCTTACAGCAGGCAGATTCTAGACTTTTGAGTTGGTTAAACTTTTTAACTTTTCAGAGTCTGGGTTGATACCTTCGTATAACATCACAACTGTAAGCAGTGATAGCCTAGAAGTATGACCACTGGAATGCCACGTCAAATGTCTCGAGTTTGAATCTAAGGCACGCACCTCTGACTTTTCGAAATTATCAACTTAAACAGCAAAGTTAAAACACCTTTTTTTATACCACTAAGGTGGCAAACAAGCATACGGCCCGCACGATGGTAAGCGGTTACCGTAACCTATGGACGCTTGCAACACCAGGGGTATCACTCGCGCGTTGTCGACCCTAAAAACCTCTGAGAGGTATATGGAGGATTCACTGCCGACAGTTTGAGGGAATATTCCTTTTGCTGCCAGCGCAGCGCGTCCTTAGAAGGAGCTCTGGTGACCTTACTCACTGCAGAAACATAACACAATAAAGTGTGTTATTTGGCTGCAGTTTTCTGTCAGGTGGAGGTACTTTCCCAGGTGGGCTGCTCCAGATTTGAGCCATAAATGGCTGTGCCCTACCTCTCTTAAAAGTCCAAAAAAAGTCTAGAATCTAATATTACCTTTGTACTTTTTATGAGTACCTAAAAGACGTTTTTGAATGGCTGTTGCTACAACCGGTTTGTACTCGGGTTCTAAGAAACACAAAAATAAACGTACATTGTAATACACACTACACCTTAATTTATAACTCGTCAGGTTATGAATGAATCTCACGATGGGTGGCACTCACACCGAAGCGTAATCTTTGTAGTTCGTAAGAAGAACAAAGTTATGTGTGTATCTCAATATTGCTACAGTTCTCGCCAACTTCTTTCTCCGATTTTTACGGCCGGGTTAAAGTTAGCTCGTGCCAACTTCAACTCGGACAATAAGTTTGGCGAGAACTGTAGTTCGTAACAAGAATAAAGTTATGTAAAATCAAGAACATAACATACCATCACGCCTGTGTTCTCCAAAGAGGTATGCAGAGATGTATTAATGTAAGCTCGGCGAAACGCAATCCTTACATGGTTGATATCAAGGACATCCCACCCTTGCGCACAAAAGGATTTGCTAAGGACTGAGCTGAATGTAGACAATTACAAACTGGTAGTCTTCAAAAATGTAGTGAACAGGTTTATACTGGGTAACCGTGCACCATTGTCGATTGCACTGTTGCTCACTAACAGGCAAAGTAGCGGTCAAAAGTAAGTTCATTGTGTATAAAAAAAAAGAAAAACCACAAACAGTTCGCCGGCTGGCATGTTTAAATCCCATGTAATAGGAGGTGTCACAAATCGTTACTCCGAGCTGCTGTTGGTAATTGCACAGGAAAGCCCAAAACACTCATTGAATCCAGCACCTCTAGCATAGAAAAACCGATGAATTTCATAGTAAAAAAACCCAATATCAGATTGCTCGTCCTGGAAATCGAAAACCAATTTCAACAACAACAGCCACTCTTACGACGACTAGACTAATAAGGCAGTATTTATTCTTCTTTTTATATTAGTAATGTTACGGTACTGTGTAAATGCAGCCGATCGCGCTAAACCGTTGGTTTCCTTTCCATTCACTACTCCGTTCTCGTGGCGAGTGGGACCGGTTTACACATTAAGTACCGCGTCAAGTTACAAGCGTATAATGTTAAACTTCATCTTAAAAACCACTCAAAGAAAATGTATTCCAACACGAGTAGGTAGGTCACAGTAAGAGCCTGAATAGTATATACCAGAATATCTTAGGATAGGACTACAGGTATCTAGGTATCTTACAGGTATATCTTAATATGCTCCAAGTACCTATCTAAGGCTAATTACTCAGAGACAAAACTAGGTGCAAATTAGCGAGTAGGTATGCGTAAAGTGTCTAAGTATGCGACAAGTATCTAAGGCTAATATTCAGAGACGATGCTAAGCGTAAAGTAATGCTTCCGTATGTCAAATTTGTATTACGATTTGACATACGGAAGCGTAAGTTTATGCGTAGCATCGTCTCTGATTATTAGCCTAAGTATGCGACAAATGTCTAAGTATGCTACATTAAATTATTATTATAATAATATCACTGTAACGCAACAAAATCCTATGATATCAAAGTGTGCTGCATGTATATACCTATATAAGGATCTGCAATGGTAAAGAAAAACATCGCGAGGAGACCTGCATGCCTGAGAGATTTTCTCGACGGCGTGTGAAGTCTGCCAACTCGGCCAGCGTGGTGGACTATCCCTTCTTATCCTGAAAGGAGACCCGTATTGATGGTAACGAACTAAGGGTTCTCCAGCTGACTAAATGTGTTCCAGACTTCCAGCTATATGTAAGAAACAATGTTGCTAATCGCCAAAGTTTACAACTTAAACCACAACAATTTCTGCCCGTGAACCAGTTGCACGGCGCAATGATAATAAAAATGTAACCACTTCCCGTGGATCGACGTGTTTTATACTTTAATCAATACGTATTATGAAACATGAACCTACTTATACTTAGTTTGTTAAACTTTGTATCATTTACTGTTTTTTTTTAGTTTCAATCCAAGGCAAGCAATACCTCTGTTCGTAATTATGTGCGTATTACTAATTAATTATATCTCTTGCTTACAACGGCAAACATCGTAAGGAAACCTGCATGCCTCATAAAATATTTCTCGACACTGTGTCAAGTCTACCAACCCACACTAGCGTTTAAAATGATGCCTACAGATACTTTCTATCACCGCACCTCTCGCCATGGGCGTGGAGTTCATCCACATATCTATCACCACTCTGGCCCCATACTGTGCGATTCCAGAGAAATTTCCTCCCACGCTCGCTCAGGTTGTGGAATCAGCTTCGTGACGAGGTTTACCCAAGAGACTACAACATGGGGTACTTCAAAAAGGGTGTGAAAAGATTTTTACAGGGTCGGCAACGCGCGAGTGACACCAATGGTGTTGCAAGCGTCCATAGGCCACGGAAACGGTTTACCATCAGGCGGGCCGTATGCTTGTTTGCCACGTTTCATCTTTTTAAAGACATTTTTTGTGGGTGTACAGTAAGTAGATAATGGTATGTTATGCTATACCCACTACATGAAAACGTACACTATTTTAACATCAAAACGTTATCAGTAAACTAATAAAACTGTATTTGTGTCACAAATAATCATGGTACCTAATTTCTTTCCTGTTTTCAACTGCAATCAGATCAATAACTGGTTTTCATTTCCGCTCCTATTAATTTTATTTCATTTCTACCAATTTAACTGACAGTTAAAAAGTTCAGTAGATTAGTTGTTATCAGCACGGGTTTCGACGACGATTTAGAAGCCCATAAAGCATGACAACCAGTCTATCCTTCGACGGTATTGCCAAAAAATTGGTGTATCTGATGGCAGTTTTCGTGGTAAATACTGATAGTTTAGTCAAGACTGGAAGTCGACCTAAAATGGTTGGGAAATGGCTAGGAAGATGAACTCGGTTCTGGAACAGTTCTGGAACTGTGGTCTTGAGAGGATACCGCTTCTAGGCAAGCGTAGAGTGGGACGCTCGCCGGTTAGGTGGACTGACGACTTGCGGAAGGCAGCTGGCAGTGACGGGATGAAAAGAACTAAAGATCAGGCTCTGTGGCATTGACTAAAAGAAGCCTGTCCACCAGTGGACGAATACGGTCTAGGTTGGAACAGAACCGCCAGTTGTAATTTTGGATCGATATCATCCGTCTGTCAGGAGACGAGTTACAACTAGCACCATCTATCGACAAAAGTAGGAATTATTATTTACGAATCAATATTAGTTACCATGCGTGCCACTAGATGGAGTTTCAAGTTAGTTGTGGTGAAAGTAGTTAGTTTCCTGAACAACAGATGTCGCTAAACTAAAGTAAAAATATAAGTAAACTATTAAGTTACAATGGAACACACGAAGACTTATTTCTTGCACAAGCAATATTCAATAACTCTACTACCATTTTCACTTGAGACCTAAAACACCGGCGAACTGTGGATGTACTTAATATATGGACACCTCTGCCCAACCCTGTACGAATACAGGCGTAATGATATGTTGTAATTTTCTACTAATGCGCTAACATAAACACGAGATCATTTTGTTGACGCATTATCTCGTCTTTAACTTTCAGAATGCTATAAACGACGACAATATTTTCGTGAGGCGCATGATTGCCTAGCTCGGGATTTGACCCAGGAACTCTATCTGCAAACGCGCTTACGAACATTACTGTAATAAGACAGTTTTTTTTTCATATCGACCGCCAACCTACCCCTTGGGCATAATAGCAGACCCCAAAACTTTTTCAAATATACCCTTAGTTACTTCATTTTTTTATTTACGATCACTTTACATCGTAAAGTTATCTCATAGCTTGAGATTATTGACTTTGATTCAACAATTTATCTCCCAATTGATTTATAGGGTCGTCCGGATTTTCGTTTCGATAGGTACCTTTATTTTTTAGTAGAAGAGATTTTTCTTATGAATTTTTAAGGGGCGTTGATGACTGTAAAGTGTCGAAAGGTTTATTTATAGAGAAATTGATGTTCCGTACCACAACCATGAGTTCTATCGAATGGCTTTCGATAGGTATTTTACGCATGGAAATGCTGTTTTCTCATAGCAAATTTTAGTTCCTTACGTAACCGCTAGAGGCGCTGCGAGGGTTTTCCATACAAATATTTTACGGCGTCGCTAGCGAGTCTAGTGAGAAAAACTCATGGTCGAGGCACTGTAGTGTGTTACAGCTATCTGAGTTTTGTTACATGAGTTAAATCAGTCCCCTAGCCGTTTTCCCAACCATGTTGGGGTCGGCTTCCAGTCTAACCAGTTGCGACTGAGTATCAATATATTATACGAAGCGACTGCCATCAGACCACCGCAACCCAATTTCTGGGCAATACCGATAATCGAAGGATGGACTGGTTGTCAGGCTTTTTGTGGTTCTGACTACCACTAACGATTGTCATAGGTTTGTATGACAACCGGGACTGATAGCTTTACGTGCTCTCCGAGGCACGGAGGGGTCTCGATGTGTTAAGAATAGTCATCCACAGAATGACCATGGCAAGTGTAGCTTAACCTTGCAGATCGGTTGATCAGCGTAGTTATAACTTAGCCACGAGCCCCTGACGTGCTTAACATGAGTTAAGTATGTTTTTAAAAACGTTCTCCCTTATTCATTCTCTGCAAAGCTTCTATGAGTTCCTCTAACCTCTAACTGTATTACTTTCATGTTATAATTTTATACTTAAGTTGCTGTGTACTGAGGCCAAAACTCTAAAAGTAAAATTTATTATGTTAAATTAACTGGTATCCACGATACAGGCTTGCCTAGTGTGGCTACCTCGAAAATTCACAATCCACCGCTGTCTAATACCTACTTTACATGTATAAAGCCATTTTTATGTTAGTTTTTCTTTGATTAATAAATGTTTCGATTTGATTTGAACTCTCATATGCTATTATGATAGAGACTAATATGGGAGCCGGAGGTCTGATAGCATTCTCTTCATGTAAAATCCTGATCAGATTGCAACTACTGGAAGCCCCAACATAGTTGGTAAAAAATCTCTTATTAAAGGAGTCCAGTATTTCACAAAATCAATTTTGATCCAGGCTCTAGTACAATAGTACATAATCCTCAATGGATCTTCCTAGAATTTTTGGCACGGTGCCAACTAGGCGCCGTCCAATAATTCGATCACAAATGTATTGTAATCAATCTGTAATACATCTCTAGAGGACATTGCCACAGAAAATCGAGGAACGAACGAAATTAGGACACAATTGGAAAATCCAGCAATTTAATTCCAATTAGCAAATGGAATTCAATTGGGAAAAAAGGTTTTTATGCATCGCTAATTCGTCCGCTCTCACGGAATGGAATTGAAGAATTTTTCATTGATAATCTAAAGTAAATCTTTATTTTTATTTGGTTGAGAGTTTATCGGATTTGTGCCAGGTTGGTGGCAATCACTCGCTTTAACGGTTAACGAAAACATCGTGGCAAAACCTGCGTGCATGAGAAATTTTCTCGACGGCATGTGAAGTCTGCCAACCCGCATTATGCTAGCGTGGTGGACTATAGCCTAATACCTCTCATACCGAGAAGAGATCCGTAGCTACCCAGCAGTGGGACAGTATATGGGTTGATGAAGATGATGATGAAGATGACCCTCCTTCTGGCGCAGTGGGGTAAAAACAGGTGAAGTTTGTTTTAGTTTTGATGTTCGAGATAATCTCCGGTACTTCTGATCCGATAAAAAAAATCTTACACTGTTTTATAGCTATAAAAGACTTTTTTTGGACCCGGTATATAGGTGGCGCTGCGAACGGATTTTAGGTTTGTTTGTTTTGTTTGTTTATTCAGGTAAAAATAAGCCTAGTACATTATATGTTTAGAACAAAGGTACACAGTTAAATTGTAACTATATATTCGGAAATGTGGTGCTGGAGAAGAATGCTTGGCATATCATGGACCGAATTTAGAACCAACGTTTCCATACTAAGCGAACTCCGCGTCCAACAGCGTCTTTCGTCCATCGTCCAAGGTCGCATTCTCACTTTCTTCGGACATGTTTCTCGCCGGGAAAACGCTTCTGTGGAACGCCTTGTGGTACAAGGGAAAGTTGATGGCACAAGAGCTCGTGGCAGATCACCAATGCGCTGGACAGACCAGATTAAAGCTGCATTTAATGGTCCACTGCATGAGTGCACCAGAAAAGCTGCGGTACGAGAGGAATGGCGACGAATTGTGAAGCGTGCCACCGCCGCTGATGTGACGACCACGACCACTCTGTCAAGAGTGTAGCGACTAAGAAGAAGATATATTCAACGTAGTTATACAGGCATATTATGCAATGTTATTTAAACCCTGACCTCCAAACTAGGTGTTTACCTGTATCTTAGAGGTTTTTTAGATCTTTACTCATGATGTGCTTGAGTGGGTCCTAGGCTGCCAAAAAGGCTGCTTAAACTTACTATTCCACGCGGACGAAGCCGCGGTCAAAAGATAGTAAACATTAAATGTAGTTATTGCCAACCCTACATAAGATTCGGCGACCATATTGCAACAATGCCGGCGTAGAGACGCTCACAAATATTGTTATTATTACAATTTTATTTGTTATGTTTTTATGAATCTCAGCGCCAGGTTTGAATACCGAAATTTTTGTGCGTAAGCAATTTACGCATATCTGCGTAATGTTTGTATAAACAGCAATTCATATTAGACAATTGTGCCTGTATTCAACTGTAGGCTCAGCGGAGATCTTACTAATACAATAAAGGCGAAAGTTTGGATGTTTGTTGCTCTTTCACGGCAAAAACGCTGAACCAATTTGGCTGAAAGTTGAAATGGTGATGGCTTATACCTTGGATTAGGACATACGCTACATTTTAATGCCGAAAAAATCTAAGTTTCTACGACAAACGGGTTGAAAGTTCCTAACTCAACTCCGATCATGGACGTTCTTGCTTCATCAAGCTGCAGCGTAAACCACGAGTCGGTAAACTTAATAAAGGAGGCTTCAGGGCGATCAACCGATGCCCTAAATGCCTGAAGCAGCTAGGCATGAGCTTTCTAAGGTGATGTACCGTAAATTAAAGGGCTAAAAGTAAAGGCTAAGATAATAAAAGTCACAAGTTAAAGCTATTACCCACGTCAGTGATATTGGCGTTTTTTTTTATATACCACTAAGGTGGCAAACAAGCATACCCGCCTGATGGTAAGCGATTACCGTAGCCTATGGACGCTTGCAACACCAGGGGTATCACTCGCGCGTTGCCGACCCTAAAAGAGCTTTATGTAGGATTCACTGCGACGTGAGTTTGAGGGAATATTCCTCTTGCTGCCAGCGCAGCGCATTCTTCGAAGGAGCTCTGGTGACTTTACTCACTGCAGGAACACGAAACACAATAAAGTGTGTTATTTGGCTGCAGTTTTCTGTAAGATAGGTACTTCTCCAGATGGGCTGCTCCAGATTTGAGCCCTAATTGACTGTGCCCTATCTCTCTTAAGACCGTTTCATTTGACCTTTGTACTCTGATAGTAAGTTCATTTTATGACGTTATACGCCGTGATCCTTAAATTACTAGCATAGAGTTCAAATCAATTTATTTACGAGTCTTCGTAAATGAACGAACTGTACAGGATTTGAGTCATGCGGCTGATGAATAGGGTGCTTCGAGGGGTGGATTGGAAAAATAACGGTTTTTCTTGTTTATTACGAGAAATTGGTTCAAAATATAAAAAAAACAATACGATTTGTTAAACAGGTCATTACGCTTTTTTTGGTTTTTAATTTATCTGCAAGATTTAGATTCATTCACATTTAGGCAAACTTAATATTCTAAACAATACGAATTATTCACAATAAGTTTAAATACATAATATTGGGTATTTTTTTAAGTGAAATTAATGAGAGGATTCGTCAAGAAATTGCTTTAAAAACCATAGTGTTTTCGGGATTCCACCTATGTCCCCCTTTAAATAACTCGAATCGAGCCACGAGCCCTCTAAAAACTCTGCTACCATCGTTACGCTAAAATGAAACCAACAAGCACATAAACACCAAGCATACAGCCACTCGTCACTGACGTCAGTCGGCGCCGTTCGTTTATTTTTTTATTTTTACAGTTTGCAGCGATCGCCAGCGTTTAATTGGTCCCACGCGTGACGTCACCGCTAGCATAGTGTGGACCTAACTAATTTATGCCCAGCTGTGGCTTTTTAGGTGAATGCCGGGATAACAAGCAAGGTTATTTATGGCTGAATTGGGGCTATGGCTTTCTAAATGTAGGGCGTTTGCATTTGTAATTCTGTATACATGTTGTTGTCGATTTCTCTCGTACCCCATATTACTTATTGAAAGTAATATGGGGTACGAGAGAAAGTAACAAAAATAAAACGTAACAGGATAAGGGGAGGATAAGTATAATAATAAAATTATAATAATAAGAAAACTTATTCATTCCTTTGTTACATATTGTTACATACATTTGACGACGTCTGTGGTCTAGTGGTTCGAGTAGTATTTACAAAAAAAAAGTATACAAGTATTATATTCATTGTCTAGTACCCATAGTACAAGCTCTGCTTAGTTTGACTAGATGGTGCTGTGTATAATTAATTATTTTATTAATAGGTCCCAGGATATTTATTTATTTTATTAATTTAGATAAAATGTTATGGCTGAGTAATGCCCACTATAAAATATAGCTTAGAGATTTTTTTTTTCTTTACTAAAGGGTTTTGTCGCTGAGCGACTATGCCACCCATATTTTAGAGGTATTTTTAATAACGCACGTATCCACAGTAACCTTTCGCGCACCCCACTATTGGGAATTCGAATAATTTCGTGAAAACAATAGTCTCCGGTCCATTGTTACAATGTTACCGATTTTTTTTGCCGTATCAATGAAAATACAATCCAAATGTATTTTCGGCTTCAATTATTTTCGTATCACAATTTTTGTAACTGTCTCGTTAGCCTAGTGGTTCTAAGCGTGACTGTTACACTCGATATCTGGGTTCTATTCCCAAATTTAACACAGGGCCTGTAGACAAGTTGCATTTTGACATTCGAATCGACAAGCGAATAGAAACAAACAAATTGCAACTTGTCTGGTTTTGTCCCGTTTGTGTCCCGATTTGACCCTTGATTTGAGAAAATGATCGGTTATTACAGATATTGTCATTTTTGAGCGCGCAGTGTATTGCTAAAAACGCGATCATAACGCCCCGCGGTCAATGTTTCGCGCGCGCGATCCGAATTAAATGAAATAATGATTTTTTAATTATAAATCTTATTTGTGTAGATAGAAATAATGATTGTTTAAAAAGTTACGGAAAATTTCAACGCAGAGGGTCCAGAATCATGTACTGAACTCATGGTATTCGGATGTGCGTCGATGTCCCTTCCACCTTGTATTTTCATAACATCACACGTCGACCAAACTTAACCTTATTTAAGGTACCATACAGAAGTAACATAATTGTATACCAAACAGTTTCACATTCAAGGCAGTAAATTAAAATGTAAAAAATTCATGTGAGATTTCGCAGTTAGGTGAAGGGCGCTAGAAATCATTTATTTATGGAGTACGGAACCTTGCGCCCTATTACTGTTACTGTTTAAGCATACCATCGCGCAGCCTCGGGTCTGGGGGGCCTGCCCAGGGCCGCAGTTTCAGGGGGCATCTAAATCATAGTAGGTAAATAGTACCTATTTGAAAAAAAAAATGACGAAGCACCCATTCATAGCGTACATTGCTGTCGATTATTCATTTTAATTTGATATAACTCTTGGTTTTATTATTATACTCTAGCTTTCCGCCAGCGGCTTCGCCCGCTATCCCACGGGAACCATACATTTTACAGGGATAAAAGTGGCCTATGTGCTATTCCAGACTATAATCTATCTCTGTGCCAAATTTCATCCAGATCCGTTCAGTAGTTTTTGCGTGAAAGAGTACCAAACATCCATCCATCCATACATTCAAATTCCACATTTATAATATTAGTAGTCCTTCTCCGCGTGGAGTTAGGGACTTTGAACCCGTTTCACGTTTCCCACGTGAAACGGGAATTTTTGGAATTAAAATGTAGCCTATAGCCTAGTCCAAGGTATAAGCCATCACCATTTTAACTTTCAGCCAAATCAGTTCTCAGCCGTTTTGCCGTGAAAGAGCAACTAACATCCAAACTTTCAAACTTTTGTCTTTATAAGATGCATATTGTAATATAATATTATTATTTATTATTGTGTTAAATATGTTTAATAGGTACTCGAAGTTTATGTATATTTACATAATTAACAATTCAATAAAAAAAAACCGCATCTAGGCGTCAAAGTACTCCTCATCGCTGTCATCCGGTAACGTGCCCAGAAGACTACAATAATTAGTAAGATATAAGTAATACAATAATTATAAAAGTTTACATAATATAAAACTCGACTCCCACGAGAGAGACTGGATCCTTAAGGCAACAGACGGAGCGGCTTGGAAGGCCTTTGCCCAGCAGTGGGACAAAGTGGGCTAGTAAAAAAATATAAATCACTAGCTTTTCACCACCAGCTTCGCCCGGAGGTCTGTGTATTTCTTATAATTTGTAGCCTATGTTACTCGGGGAACACGGGTAGCTTTCTAATGGTGAAAGAATTTTTCAAATCGGTCCATTAGTTTCGTAACTGATTCAATGCAAACAAACAAACTATCAAATCTTTCTTCTTTATAATATTAGTAGTATTGATAAACATACAACTACATGTCACTATTGTATAGTCCGCGCGGAACTAGTTGGCCGCGCCTTAGGTAGGGATATGGGTGAACGGGTTACAAAAGCGCACGCCCCCGTCCCTCCGTCCCGCCGCTCACATACCTAAGGCGCGGCCAACTAGTTCCGCGCAGACTATAACTCGAAACTTACGACTTATGATTTACGACAATACAAGAGAAAATCCCAGTGCGATGTATCGTTAAAAAAAACTAAAATCACGGCAAGCAGATACTCAAAACTTACTAAAAGAATTACTAAGTAAGAACATAAAATACCACTAAACAAACTATACCAGACAATGTAACGTTAACGATAATGATAGGTATCTCTCCAGACAAAGTAACAAGGCTTTAATATCATCTGTAAAATTTTAGACTTACAAAGTACTTGGATTAAAGATTATAAGTTAATTTAGCCTCAGCTAGGGGAATACTTACTCCCCCTTAACACAACAAATAAATGACTGATTTTGAAATAGTCCCCTATCTCTTGTATTTTGAAATTGCCTCCGTCCCTTTAAATTATTAATCAGCACCAGACTGCTGTCTAAGTCTGCGGCCTGGTAAACAGAGCTTGCACTTACCAAGAATGGTCACCCATCCACAGACTGGCCGGGGTAAGCGCAACTTAGTCTTGCAGATCTGTTGACAAATATAATATACCATCACAAAGTTACAAAGACAAGTTCTAAAATACATTTCAGTTTGTCCTATGTTTAGCGGCGAGCCTAACTCTGAACTCCTCATACGAATTTCATAGGAAAACTCCTTAAAACTTTTCTCGAACGGGATTGAACTTAGGACCTACCATAAAAGTCGCTCAATACGACCACTAAGGTAACGAGGCAATAAAAAAGGGTAAAAATTAAACCAACCAAACCTAATTTAAGTTAATATAACATTTAATCCCCCAATGGGGGTTGTAAGTGGAATCTTGAACGGATACCATAGGGGAGGGGTGGGGGTGGATGTATTAGTGAAATTCCAGTAGGGGCGAGGTTGTCGACTTTCCGAAGGTTTAATGGGCTAAATATCTTGAGCCCAGATAATTTGGAGATAGTACGGACAGCAAAAAAATGTTGTAAGAGTTTTTGGCATGGAATTAATTTCTGAATACAAGTTATCAAAAAAAACCGACTGCGTAAAAAGTACTAACTTCCAACAAAGCTTGTTTTTTTAGATTTTTAGTTAGTACATTTTACGCATTTTTATTCCATTTAATAATTGATTTTTAGTTTATAAATCACTAGCTTCCCCTTAGCCTTATAATTTTTTCCCCCGTTTTTGCAACATTTTTCATTACTACTCCGCTCCTATTAGTCGTAGCATGATGATATATAGCCTATAGCCTTCCCCGATAAATGGGCCATCTAACATGGAAAGAATTATTCAAATCGGTCCAGTACTTTTTGAGTTTATTCGTTACATACAAAAATACAAATCTTTCCTCTTTATAATATTAGTGTAGATTATAGAAAAATCTCGAGCGTAACAGTCGCCTTTACAACCGCTAGGCTAACGAGGCCATTATATACAAATCGGTAGATATAGCGGATATTATGCAGTAGTAACTCAGTGATAAACATATCTACACTTATAATATTATAAAGCTGAAGAGTTTGTTTGTTCTGTTAAACGCGCTAATATTAGGAACTACGGGTCCGATGAGAAAATTTTTTTCAATGTTTGATATCTCGTTTATCGAGGAAGGCTATAAGGCTATATATCATCACGTTAGGGGGGGGGGGGGGATTCAATTTCTACGGGAAAGAAGTCATGGGCGAAGGCTAGTTACTGATAAAGTCAGAGATATCTTTGTTTTTTTTTTAAATTTTATACAGCACCATCTAGTCCCAAACTAAGAAGAGCTTTTACTATGGATACTAGACAATGGATATACCTAATACGTCTTATATACTCACTTCTTATATAGGTTTCGAATTAAACGGCCCTAATTTTTGTTTAAAAGGAAAGAAAATTTAACCAACAAACCACTCAATTTTCGAAACCCAAAAAGATATTATGTTTAAGTATAAAAAACAAACAAGCTTTCTCTGCGAACGCTACATCGTTCGGTAAAGTATTAGTAAAGATTGGGCGCAAGTCGCGCCATTTGCCAGCGTCGAGCGCAATCGACGATACACCCTACTGATTGTACACTATTGTATGTGTACAATATAGAATGGTTGCTACTCAACAACCAAGGTTATACGAACCGTTGGTTACGGAAATATGCATTGCTAAGTAGGTTTTAGTTAGGAAAGAAATCTCTCTGTTTTAGCGGCGCCGATACACACGTCATGCACACGAATTCCTTTATGACAAATCTTAATGTGACCGATTAAAGTATATAATACTAGTTTTCCGCCAGCGGCTTCGCCCGCTATCCCACGGGAACCATACATTTTACCGGGATAAAAAGTAGCCTATGTGCTATTCCAGACTATAATCTATCTCTGTGCCAAATTTCATTCGGATCCGTTCAGTAGTTTTTGCGTGAAAGAGTAACAAACATCCATCCATCCATCCTCACAAACTTTCATATTTATAATATTAGTAGGAAGTAGGATAGGATGTTCCTTTAAATATAATTTTATGATTAACATAATATATTGAATCCTGAAGAAGAATATAGACTTTTCCTAAAAACACCTAGGAATCAAACGCAGAAACTCTCACTGAAGTGTCAAAGAATTTTCTAAAAGAAAAACCACAATTTATCTTTTATTTGATCTGGAAATCGTACGCAAAACCTTTCGCTAAGGAGCCACAAAAGACTAAAGAAACAGTCTAATTTATTCCGATAGGAATTAATAGATAACGTAAACGCTATTAATAGTCCCACAATCCGAATAATTCCCCTTCATAGTTCCCCCAAATCGTCTTAAAATCATAGGCTCCTAAAACAAAGGTTGTACACAATAGCAGAACCACTGCCCACCCACAAACAAGATGGCGATGTATGAATAATTTATTAGTGTAGCGGTCATTAAGTCGGCTTCTATAATTTGATTGGTTCGGAGTAGCCGTAACTATTGTTCGTATTGATTTAATTACTTATATTAAGCCTTGGACCTAAGTCATTAGTCCTTGGCTTCAAGTCCAGTCAGTAAGAGAGGTAGCACATCAATTTATCGCTCAAATCTGGAGCAGCACGGCTGGGGAAGTACCTCCACCTTACAGAAAACTGCAGCAAATAACACACTTTATTGTGTGTTGTGTTCCTGCAGTGAGTAAGATTGCCAGAGCTCCTTCTAAGGATACGCTGCGCTGGCAGTAAGAATAACATCGGCGCAGTGAATCCTCCTTAACCTTCTAAGAAGGTATTGCTGGGTCGGCAACGTGAGGGACTCTTCGGTGTTAGTCCACCATCATGCACCAGCATGTAAATAAAATGTATAACCAGATGCGGCTGAATATCAGTACTGAGGAGACGTTGGCGTCACCAGTGTGGAGGTACGAGGACTGATGTCCCCTCAACCAAAGAGACGATCCTCCGACCAGGCGGGTGTTATGTCTGGCGGGCTACTGCCCAACGGTTGATGTCAAGAAAAGAAACAACTTGCTCGGCGGTAGGACCTCTTGGGGTTTGACTGGTCCACCAGTTCTCGTTTGCCTGCAGTCGGTAGTGGGTTTCAAGGGCCAGCAATGCCTCTGATGTTTCAGGTACATGAGCTGCGGTGACTGTATACCATCAGGTGACCCGTCTGCTCATTTGCCGGCCTATTTTTTTAAATACAAAACTGTTTACTGGTTTCTGACACTTACAAGAATATTAGACATGAAATAAAACTACTTTTTACGGATTTTATTGCATTATATTATTACAATTTAGATCCCGATGGTTTGAACCCTTTGCAGCGTCCATGGTTATGGTGTTGGAGGGAGTAACTATTGGGTTATTATAAAGCCGAGATGGACGCATACCAGCTTAGTCTGCCCGTGACCATGGACGCTGTAAAAGGTACGATACGTCAGGTTCTATATTATCATTATATAGCACAATAAAGTCTTTAAAAAGTAGTTTTATTTCAATGATAAAACTACCTTCTTTTTACGGATTAATACCAGTTTATTCCATGAAGAAGTGAAGAGCATGTTACCAAAAAGGTTTTGAGCATGAATGTGGATGGATATAACGGAAGAGGAAGACCAAAGAAAAGATGGATGGACTGTGTGAGAAAGGATATGACCACAAAGGAAGTGAATGATGAGATGACAGCTAATAGAGATGTATGGAAGGAAAAGATATACTGCGCCGACCCCAAGTGAATAGGGATAAGGTCAGGAGGATGATGATGATGATACCAGTTTAATCCATACTCGTAAAAGCACACTAGCCACAGAGTAACCAATGACAAGCCACACCACAATAAACACATAGGTAAATCCCGTACAAATCACATAAATCTACACAATCTTATATGCAAGCTTTCAGCGAGTAATGGCGAAGTTTATAAAATTCCCTTTCAGGGGTCAAGTCAATTTGAGCCGGTGCCGTTAAACCAATAAACTGGTTACATCCGGTTTCACGGATACCGCTGGTGGTATAAGTAAGGAAATACTGCAGGAGAATATTTTAGTAAACACTACTTAGTATTTTTTTTATACCACTAAGGCGACAAACAAGCCTGCCCGATGGTAAGCGGTTACCGTAGCCTATGGACGCTTGCAACACCAGGGGTATCACTCGCGCGTTGACGACCCTGTAAAAATAATTTTACACCCTTTTTCAAGAACTCCATGCTGTAGTCTCTTGGATAAACCTTGGCAGGAAGTTGACTCCACAACCTGAGCGTGCGTGGGAGGAAATTCCTCTGGAATTGCACAGTATGAGACCAGAGTGGTTCTAAGGTATGTGGATGAACTCCGCGCTGATGGTAAGAGGTGCCGTGATAGAAACTAGCCGTAGGCACCTCGTGTTTGTTTATTTACGTAATTTTTGACAGTTATTAGAAATACCCCGACAAAGCCTCTCGTGGAAAGTTAGTTCCTTATAAATCCCTTTTGTCAGCCAACCTTAATTTGTCTTTATCAAAATTTTACATCATGTACAACCTCAGTTCGCCGTAAGTTAGGTCCCAGAGGCGAGCCTATTGCCATCAACCGTGCACAAATCTTTATGCCTCGTTAACGCAGTCGCTCATCGCTCACTTCTCACGCCAACCGCACAGCGAGTGATTGGATATGAAAGTTTAATGCTTTTGTAGTGCACCGGCCCAATCACTTACACCAGATAACCGAGCTGATTAATATATCAACGGTTTAATGCTATAGTTAAATGTACTGCTGTTGAATGTGGATTGTAAAAACTGTATAATTGAATAGGACTATTTTATTATAACCTAACCTAACCTAAATTAAAAATTTAGAAAAGCCCCGACACGAAATGTTATTTGCCATTTTGTGGGGCGGCCATCTTGGATTTCTAATTTATCATAGTGTATATAGTATTCTACTAGTCAAGCCCTTTCATTTGATACCCATATTGAGGGAGTTGTGAAAAAATATGTAGTTCGCTATTTTGTGGCGGCGGCCATCTTGGACCGATTTTTAGAAAACATAGCTAAGAACACTCCCGACTAATTCACCTTTCAAATAAAAAGAAACAAAATCAAAATCGGTTCATCCGTTCGGGAGCTACGATGCCACAGAAAGACACACACACACACACACACACACGCAGACACGTCAAACTTATAACACCCCGTCGTTTTTGCGTCGGGGGTTAAAAAGTGATGAATATTAGATTCTAGACTTTTTTTGAGGTAGTTGAACTTTGCTGTTTAGTGGCTGGGTAGCCAACAGATAGCCAAGTGACATGACCATTGGACAATCAAGTCCAAGGTTTCGAGTTCGAATCCAAGGCACGGACTTCTGATTTTTTGAAATTATGTGCGTAATTATCACTCGCTTTAACGGCGTAAGTAAAACATAGTGAGGAAACCTGCATGCCTGAGAGATTTTCTCAACGGCATGTGAAGTTTGTTAACCCGCATTAGACCAGCGTGATGGACTATAGACGAATCCCTCTCATACTGAGAGGAGGCCCGTGCCCAGCAGTGAGACAGTTAATGGGTTGATGATGAATCAACGCCATGCATCGCCGCCGTACATTGACTTACACGGCATCGGACGCGAGGTTTATCTTCTCGCTATCTTGGATTGATAGGTAAATACCTCGTACCTCTAGCTACAATAATTTCAACGTTCGCGCTATGTCGTTGCATACAAAAAAAAATACCACATATTAAAAAAAAAAATGCGACTATGAAGTTACTTGCTGACTCTTCTCCAAAAGTACTTTTTTGGAACCATGCAACCTTTCAAAAGTACCTATTTATATGGTCTAATTGAAATAAAAATATTTAAATTTGAATTTGATCATTGTCTCACAATAGAAAAGATATGTGATCGCGAAAGAAACTGACGAAATGAGAACCTCCTCTTTTTTTGAAGTCGGTTAAAAACAAGAGATAATTGCGGGTGGCTAATGGCATCATAACCCTATTCTAAAGCTTTGATATGCCATAAGCCATGTCTTCAAAACCCTTTCAATATTCATACTATATAGCTTTAACTATCTCCATTCAATTGCTAAGCATATGGAATTCAGTCGGCATTTCTGAAATGAAAATCTTTCAACAGCTATATTACGTGTCGGTAATTATTTGCTATGTCTATTGATAGAATGGGAATCGATTGAGTAAGTAATAATAGTAATTCAAGTTATAGATGGGTGATCATTTTAAAGTTATTAAAATACCACTGGGATAATGAACGCGCAACAGTTATTGGTAGAAGTAGGCATTTTTGATGAAAGATTTCAAAAAGCACCCCCTGATCTCGAAATCAGAATCAAAAATATTTAACTAAAAAGTTACCAATAGCGGCTCTATAACACTTTTAATCTTATTGCAAACACACGACAAAAAATACAGTAGAATCGAAAACTTCCTTTCCACAAATAAAAATTGGCGCCAATTCCACGAGCTCCGAAATCCCCATTAATCTTGGATTCCTCTTGCTATCATCAGCGGAGTTTGTCGCTATTACATGTAATATACGACGTACCCCGTGCCACCCCAGGTGGGAACTAATATCGCACCAATTTTAATTACGCACACTTCAAACAATGGAACAGAGGAAACTGTGGAGACTTCAACGTTCCTTTTTAAAATTGTAATGTCAGCTAGTAGGCAAGTGAGCATAGACATTACTAGGAAAAAAAGAAGAAAGAAAGAGAAAAGACTTAGCAATTAATAGTGCTTAACCATTTTAGTTTTAGGCAAATATGGCTTAAAAACGCAGGTCCCGCGAGAGATGACAACACGCTAGTGATACTACTGGGGGGCTAGACAAGTTCCATTTTGACATTCGAATCGACAAACGAATAGACAGAAAATGTATGGAAATGACACAAGCAACTTGTCTAACCCCCCTGGTGTTGCTGGCGTTTATAAACTGTTGTTTTTGCTTACCATCAAGCGACCCATAGGGCTGCTTACCCCTAGGTACCTATACTTGTTTGTCAACTTAATGTAAGTACATAAAATCCGCATTTGACAGTGTATACTTGGATTTACTGCTCGTGAGAGTGATACATCTCAATGATTGCCAATCTAGACCAGCTTGGCACTGGTTTCCCTCGAGGCGACTGACCCCCAAAATATACCGATGACCTATGATTACATAAAAAAACCTCTGACTAATCCTTTCGAGAATATATGCGCGATAATATATAACTATGAATAATATATATAAGGAAGAGGTGACTGTTAGACTGACTGATTTATCAACGCACACTTCAAAACACTCAATGGATTGGCCTGATTGGCATCGATTTCGTTTTGAAAACTATTAATTTCTCTTTGTATGGCTCTTAATGATCATATTCCATATCTGTTGGTGGGTGGGGACGATGTCCATACAAAATCCCCGTCCTTTGGCACATAGATAGAATCAGATATTGTGACGTAAGCATCCACTAAGAAAGGATTTTGGGAAATTTCCATGGTATTGGGAAAAAGTAATTTTATTAACGCGAATAGCACTGCGCGGAACAGCCAGTCAATAAATAAAATTACTAAGAACAACGACTCCACGGCTGTGTTCCACCTCCGAATGTCTATCGAATCCCGGCTATAATTTGAGCTGAAAATTCACCGAAGCCAATAAAACTCAGTCCTGTTGGCCTGCAGCCAGGAAACTAATAGCCCAAGCCTGGGCTATTGTGCCCACTAATGAGATTTCAAACAATATATAGCCCTTTGATTGCAGGAACAGAAGACTTATATAGATTTTAAGTTAGAGATGGAAGTCTATATATTCTGTTTTATTCTTGTATACAACCTCTTTTTTTAATATAAAACCCCATTGGTATATTTTTTTTAATCTTACGTGAAAAGTGGCTCACGATCGACGGTCGGCTCACGAGTGGCTTCCTAGCCATTTCCCAACCATGTTGGGGTCAACTTCCAACCAAATGCGGCTGAATATCAGTAGTTTACACGAACCGACTGCCGTCAGACCTCCACAACCCAATTTCTGAGCAATACCGGTTTTGGGAGGAAACACTGATTGTCAGGCTTTTTGGGCTTCTGACTAACAATAACGATTGTCATGGGTGTTCGTATGACAAACGGGACCGACGGTTTTACGTGCTCTCCGAGGTGTGTTAAAAATGGTCATAACTTAATCCGCTCGGTTGGGGATTGTTTGATTTTTATTTATTCAAACTTCTATGCACAAAAATGGTACATAATTATGGCGTCTAATGCCATATGGCAATTTTTCCCAATGGCGTGGAAATTTGAGCTACTCATAAATTAAGTATCATACTGCAACTGTGCACACACACATAAATATATCATTTATACACACCCTCACGCCTTTTTCTAATAGGGGTAGGCAGAAACTACAGACTACTAGTACTACCGAGGGGCTCGTGGCCAAGTTGTAACTACGCTGATCAACCGATCTGTAAGGTTAAGCTACACTTGCCGCGGTCAGTCTGTGGATGGGTGACCATTCTTAACATATCGAGACCCCTCCGTGCCTCGGAGAGCACGTAAAGCCGTCGGTCCCGGTTGTCATACGAACACCTATGACAATCGTTAGTGGTAGTCAGAAGCCTAAAAAGCCTGACGACTAGTCTTTCCTTCGAACATCGGTATTGCCTGGAAATTGGGTTACGGAGGTCTGATGGCAGTCGCTCCGTGTAAAATACTGATATTCAACCGCATTCTGGTTAGACTGGAAGCCGACCCCAACATGGTTGGGAAATATATAATGTATAGACACCCTCACGCCTTTTTCTCGTAGGGGTAGGCAGAAGAAACTAAAGAACAACACTTGCTAATGTTCTTGCATATTAATTATTGTTTTCCTTAAACTTTTGTATTCCCGAAGAGTTGGGCAGAGGTATACAAAATATACACCCAACGTCCGCAGGTATATTTAGGTTCCATGTATGGGTGAGCCTATTGCCACTAACGATGAAGCCAATTTAGCTATTGTATAGCTAGATCTAGCTATTTTTGCACCCCTGTCAGCTATATTTAAAAAAATGTTGAATTCAACAATGACTTCAATGATTAATTTAGTTTTGTTTTCCTTTTAGCTACTTTTTGGGTTGAGATTTAGGAGTCTGACAACTTTTTGCAGAGATAGAGAATAGTAGAATAGAGAGAATAGTACAGTTGGCAACACTGCTAAGAGGCCACACATCCAAATTCCAAGCTGCTATTTAGAATGTCATAACAATTTGCTGGACCCGAGAATCAAACCAAAAACCTCGACCAAAGCAGTCGCGTTTACGATCACTAGCTTTCCTACAAACAAGGCAGCTTTTCCATACACAAAAGCTTTAATAGGTGTATTCCTAAATCAAAAGAAATCGATACGTTAATTTTCTGGTTACGGTAAATGTCTGGTCTATTATGACCACAATAAGGCCATGATCTTGGCTGACAATCGCCAGGGTGGTGGGGGGGCGGTTCATTGAGGGACTGGTGCCTAAAACAGGGTAAACAATATGCAATTACACAGCAATGGACGAGATTAATATTCTGCCAAGACAACTGATTTCATAATGGGCTGAGGTGCAAAGAAATGGAGGAGGCATATTAATTAGGTGGAACGACGACCTATCATCATCAACCCATCAACTGTCCCACTACTGGGCACGGGCCTCCTCTCAGTATGATAGGGATTAGGCCATAGTCTACAGTCTATAGTCGACAATTTGAGGGAAATTTCCTCTAGCTGCCAGCAGCGCATCCTTAGAAGGAGCTCTGGCAACCTTACTCACTGCAGGAACACAACACACAATGAAGTGTGTTATTTGGCTGCGTTTTCTGTAAGATGGAGGTACTTCCCCAGATGGGCTGCTCCAGATTTGAGCCATAAATGGCTGTGCACTACCTCTCTTAACATATGGTGCAGTTCACAATTTATCGACAGTTTATAATCTCGTGGAATGACGACTTGGAAGGCTAGCAGTGGATAAGGAATGTCGCAGATCGGGCTCTGTGGCGTTCAGTAGGAGAGGCCTACGTCCAGCAGTGGACGAATACATGCTGATAATGAGGATATATGAGTCCAATTTTAAACATGTAACTGCATTAAATGGTTGTAAGTGCAACTGCTATTCAAGAAATCCTTGATTCGATTCTATGGTCAGGCAGCATTTTTAGGGTCTGGTTGAAAACCAGCGCCAGGCAATCTGTCTGGCATATACTGAACCAGATCCCTTTCAGCGCAGCCGTGAGGCAGAGTACATTTTACTTCTAGTTTGGTATTTTATCTATTTTTTTTTTCTCTAAATAAGTTATGTACGTGTTTCGCTTGCAGTTAAATAAATGTTTGTTCTTTCTTTTTAGGTTGCATGTTTTACCATTTTACTATAAAATTCTAAAGACGGCACCTTGATATGTAGACGGATAATTGGGTTCCTGGACGAATGAATTTTAAAACTGTTACTGTACCAAATGAAAGTAATTTATTTTCGAGGGACACAGAAAAACTCGTTTTATCGAAACCATCGGAAAAAGGAAGAGGTGTGTGCAAGGCGCAATGACAAGAGATTATAGTAAATCTATAATTTGATTTTAAAACTAAAAGCAGCGACATCTAGCAACGTGTCAATGACAACCTCTACAAGTCGAAGTCAAACTTGTACCTATAAGTTAATAGATGGCAGTATTGTCCAATATGTAAAGTTAGAACGTGAAGTCAATTTTGACCGGGCGAGTGGGACTCGCGGTGGCTTAGTAGTCATAGCGTCTGGTGAGGTTCGAATCCTGCCCACCAATCGATTTTGCCTTAATTAAATAACTAATTAAAAAACAATAAATTACCACATCCAGCAATTCTACCATCCACCCGAAACTTCCCCAAAAGATCTTTCACAATCCCGACCGTCATTTGCAGCCGTCTTTACACCAACACAATAAGGTACAGAATCGCGTGACTCCCCCCTATTGTTTCTGTCTAAGTTATTTATGTGCCTAGTTAATAGAGCTCTGTTCAGTTTTCTCCCTTTGTCTTAAAATACTGCGTCTGACTTGATGGATGCTGTTTCTTTTATCATTGAACTTTACGATGCTCCGCGATACATATTTAGGAGTTTACTGTGTTTGTTTTTACGGAAGGTTAAACTTATGGTTAAGTTACATACATATCATACAGAAAATAATATCAAACGGTACACACTCTCACATAATATCATTTAAAAGGAAAGCACATAAATATTACATGAGAAGCAGAAATAATTTAGAGGTGCATATTTCCAGAACGCACTATGGGCAAAAACAACATTAGATTTGAGGGAGCAAGATTGCATAACAGCTTACCAAATCATGTCAAAATAGCAAAATCTTTAAAATATGTTTTTAAAGTCAGACTAAAAAACTATTTAATGGAATCGTCTTTGTTATATATGATTGTATACCATACTTTATTAATATTTACCTGTACAATTTAGATATTTATAAAAAGATGTGTATAACTCTTCTGCGGTGTTATTTACTTTAAGGATAATTATTGTTTCTCTTGTAAGCGAACATTGTAAAGTTCTTTGGAGAAATAAATTCTTGTAACCGAAGTTTTGTATTAGTTACAGTGTTGCGGCATCCGCAAAGCTTATACGCACGTCTTTTTCCCTCAGGGTTAGGCAGAAAGTAGAGACTGCCATATGCTAAGATTCTTCCATACTTTTGCTTCATTCACGCGGCCACGTTCATACATCTTGTCATATGTTCTGCACGTTGCTAAGGGCTCGATTAAGGGAAGAGGGGCTCGTGGCCAAGTTGTAACTACGCTGATCAACCGATCTGCAAAGTTAAGCTACACTTGCCGCGGTCAATCTGTGGATGGGTGACCATTCTTAACATATCGAGACCCCTCCGTGCCTCGGAGAGCACGTAAAGCCGTCGGTCCCGGTAGTCATAAGAACACCTATGACAATCGTTAGTGGTAGTCGGAAGCCTAAAAAGCCTGACAACCAGTATTTCCTTCGCATATCGGTATTGCCTAGAAATTGGGTTGCGGAGGTCTGATGGCAGTCGCTTCGTGTAAAATACTAGTATTCAGCCGAATCCTGGTTAGACTGGAAGCCGACCCCAACATGTTTGGGAAAAGGCTAGGAGGAAGACGTTGCTAAGGGCTGGAACCTTCTCTAATTAACCTCCATATGACGTCATCCGCTGTACCTGCCGGCTAGTAGTGCTAACGAGTACTGAGAGCGGTTACGTCATTTTTACGTCACAAATATGCCCCCGCAAATTGATACTGTGCCTGGCTGCGTTTGTCCTAATCTTGTGGGAATTACCCACAATCATTTCTTAGCCATTGCTACTGCTTCGTTGATCTAGTGGTCCCAAGCGCGACTGCTACGCTAGAGGTCCTGGGTTCGATCGTATTGAGCAGTCGGATTTTCTGTGCGATTCCCAGTAGCAGTTTAGAGCCTGGATTTGTTGATGATTTGTTGATTGATGGCAGTAGGCCATTTCATGGGACCTTAATATACCGGCGTAATGTGGATATACATTAGTACACCTCTGCCTACCCCTTCGGGGAATACAGGCGTGATGGTATGTATGTATGTATGTATGTAGATGTATGCGAGTAAATACCGCGGGGAACAGCTAGTCTATACTAATATTATAAAGAGGAAAGATTTGATTGTTTGTTTGTATTGAATATGCTCCGAAACTACTGGACCGATTTGAAAAATTCTTTCAGTGTTAGATAGCCCATTTATCGGGGAAGGCTATAGACTATATACCATCACGCTACGACTAATAGGAGCGGAGTAGCAATGAAAAATGTTGCAGAAAACTGGGGACAAAGTTATCAAGACCACACGGGTGAAGCCGCAGGCGGGAAGCTAGTCTTTTACAAACCTAAAAGACATTTACAAAGTAAAAACTGCATGAACGACTCGATCAGAACAAAACCCATTTCGACCAATGAGGAGGAAGTTCTGATCAAGTTTGAAATCGGAGTATTTGTAAAATTACTGGCTCGAGGCTCAAAGATAAGAACGGCTTTTTGTTTGAACTTTGTGATGCCGAGTTAGGTCATTGGATTTCGATTTTAAAGGAGCAAGATTTTAGCGTAATTATTTTTCTTCAAGCTTTTAGAAAGGGGTGAGTTCTGGGGAGGCCGATGAATTTGTATATTGTAGAAAGATTTGTAATAAAACGAGATAGTATCACGCTTTAACCGAGTTAAAAAAAAGGAGGAGGTTCGCAATTCGACTATATGTTTTTTTGTGTGTATATATGTTGCGTGATTTCTCCGTCAACTGAGGACCATTTTGAAATTCCTTGGAATTTTGTTTTTAGAGTTTTTTACTTTGTTGAAAGAGACCCCCGAGGCGGTCCATATAAATTTTATCGAAATCGGTTTTAAATAACCTAACCTAAATTAAAAATTTAGACAACCCCCGACACGAAATGTAATTTGCCATTTTGTGGTGGCGGCC
This sequence comes from Acronicta psi, assembly GCA_946251955.1. NCBI lineage: Eukaryota > Metazoa > Arthropoda > Insecta > Lepidoptera > Noctuidae > Acronicta > Acronicta psi. The sequence continues at coordinate 7,542,658 of OX276494.1, read as the reverse complement.
ATCTTGGATTTTAAATTTATCATAGTGTGTAGTATTCTCCTAGTTAAGCCCTTTCATTTGATACCCATATTGAGGGAGTTGTGAAAAAATATGTAATTCGCTATTTTGTAGCGGCGGCCATCTTGGACCGATTTTCATCAAACATAGCTAAGAACACTCCCGACTATTTCATCTTTCAAATAAAAAAAACAAAATCAAAATCGGTTCATCCATTTGGGAGCTACGATGCCACAGACAGTGACAATTAAAATATTTTATATACATAATTAGATGATATTTCGGTTACTCTCTATTGGAATCGGTACTAAACACACAACAAACAATCGTCACCAATACCAATATTTTTTTGCGTTTTAGTTTCTGGGTGTTTTTGAAGGCATTTTGTTTTTTATTTTTTATAATATTCGGTACAATATATTTATTGATATGTATGCGTATTGCTTAGTATCATATAGAAAAACATTTACCAAACATCAAGGTACCAAAACTTTCACGGCCGACGACCCGGACGCCCGTAAAAAGAATACAACTAAGAATATAACAAAAGCGAACGAAATAAGTAGTCATTGTTCAACTTTCCCTATTCTTACGCCTATCTACAACACAACTCGTTGACTCAGCGATAGGAAACAGGAAAAAGGGATTCCTATCCTATGAAATATAATCAAACTTTTTTGGCCAAATTAGTTTTCTTAACTTATGATTTGATATGCTTACCTTATTTGAGGTTAGGTCTGAATATATTTTTCAGGTTTTTCTGTGGGAAGTTTTTTGTTTATGTTTGATATGGTTAAGGTGAACCTTGAATACTTGATAGAAGTATGGGGATCGGCTTCCAAAACGCACCTAAGACAGCTACAAACTACTCAAAATAAAATTATCAAAACATTATTTCATTACAATTACTTTACACCTACAAAAGAATTATACCATAAAACAAAATTACTTAACCTGACACAATTATATAAACTCAACACAGTCATGCATTCTCGTAAAGAAAATTATCATGGGCAATATCCACTCAAATATAACATTTACCCAAAAAACACATAAATATAATTTAAGAAACAGACACAAAATACAACTTACTCAACCACGCACACTTACTTACGGAAAAAAAAATCTACTGTTTGAGGGAGCACAACTTTATAACAGCCTACCCAACGAAATCAAAGCATGTTGTAAACTAAAAATGTATAAAAATAAACTAAAAGCACATATTCAAAATTAAGTATTGTTAAATCCACTTTGAATTACTGTAGTACAGTTATGTATTGGTTTGTGTAATTTGTAAATTTTAATAACTTAAGTAGGACTAGACTAGAGCTAAGATATATATATTTATAATTTAATTTGTCGAATCTCATTTTAAGTGAACTATGTTCTTATGAGAAAAATAAAGTTCTTTAAACCCAAGGTGGGTCACCTTTTTGTTTTTTGTTTTTTATACCACTAAATGGCAAAAAAACAGCAGGCCCACCTGATGGTAAGCGGTTACCGTAGCCTATGGACGCAACACCAGGGATATCAGTCGCGCGTTGTCGACCTGAAACCTTTCGTGCCTTGGAAAGTATGGTAGGACAACGGTGCTTTATCGTATTGCATTTTTAAACCTCGACGCAAAAACGAGGGAGCGTTTAGGTTTGACGTGTCTGGTGTGAGTCTGTGGTATCGTAGCTTCCAAACGGATGAACCGATGTTAATTTCTCGTTTTTGAAAGGTGAATTATTCGGGAGTGTTCTTAGCTATGTCTGATGAAAATCGGTCCAAGATGGCCGCCGCCACAAAATAATGGATTACATATTTGTCACAACTCCCTTAATATGGATATCAAATGAAAGGGCTTGACTAGTAGAATACTATACACTATGATAGTAGTGAAATCTAAGATGGTTGCCACCACAAAATGGCGCATTACATGTTTTTTTAAAATTTAATGTCGGGCTTTTTAAAATTTTAATTAAAGGTCTGAGTCTCAGTCAGGTTGCTAGAGTTTCTCTGCCAGCACCAAACTTGCAGTCATCATTATCTTCCTAGCCTTTTCCCAACCATGTTGGGGTCGGCTACGCGGCTGAATATCAGTATTTTACACGAAGCGACTGCCATCAGACCTCCGCGAACCAATTTCTGGTCAATACCGATATTCGAAAGATAGACTGGTTATTAGGCTTCTGACTACTATTAACTTTAACTTAACCACGAGCCCCTGAAACACCAAACTCGCAGCGAAATGTATAAAATACACATCTAACTATTATAAATAAAAACGGGTTCAAAATGAAAGAATGTGTGGCATTTTTAGCTAAGCCCTAAGGGTATGGACACGTTGAAAGCCTGCGTTTAGGCACGATCGGCGCGGTTTTATGAAAAAAGACGTTTATTTCCCATCAATTCAAGAACACGCAGTGTTTTCACGTGCATGGTGAAAGGAATAATGAATGATATGAAAGGTTCATTCTGATATCGCAATATTGTACCAGTAAAAAATATAAGAACTCTTATTTTAAAAGTTCTTCTATAAGACTAACTCTTTGGAACCGTGCAACTATAGTCTGCGCGTCACTAGTTTGCCGCGCCTTAGGTATGTGAGCGGCGCGACGGTGGGGCGGGGTTGCCTGCGCGCGGTGGGACGGAGGGACGAGGGCGGTTGCTTTTGTTCACAGTAACCCGCCGCCTCACCCCCGTCCCTAACTAAGGCGCGGCCAACTATTTCCACGTGGACTAGAGTAATAACTAAGTATATGAACTTTTCATCAAACACACTTCAAATCCAATCTCATTTTCCCACATAACATAGGGGGCGCCACTACGCAACAACGTACAGACAAGCAACAAGCTTACGTCACGCCCGGTCAGTTATCAGTGACCGGAAATGACCGGTCAAGCCATGGAGCACAACATGTATATTGTTTATGGTCTGGGGCAATTTATTTATTATCTGTGGAGAGGTTGAAGGGCAGTGAGAGGGGATTTTTTGAGTTATTATATGTGGAGTTTTTCAGTATTCATAGCGAGGAGTAACAATATGCATAATCATAGAGAAGAGAAGTAAATAAATATCCTGGGACATTTTTTACACAGCACCATCTAGTCCCAAACTAAGCAGAGCTTGTACTATGAGTACTAGACGTACTAGACAATGGATATAATACTTATATACTTTTTGTAAATACATACTTATAATAAACTAGCTTTCCGCCAGCGGCTTCGCCCGCGTGGTCTTGATAACCTTTTTAACCCGATTTTCTGTTGAAATGTTTCCTGAATTTTCTTTGCTATAAACCTCACGGAGCCCGAGACCTTTCCAACGAATGCAAAACCGTGGAAATCGGTTCGTGCGTTCTGGAGTTATAGCGTCAGGAAGGAAAACCAGACTTATTTTTATATAGTAGATAGGAATCACGCAGACAAACACAAACACTTAAGTTCATCACAATAAATATTTGTGTCCTGTGGGAATTGAACCCACGACCTCCTGATCAGCAGACCGGTACTGGAACCACTAGACGAAGTGTGTGTGATAACTTAGAGGAATGACCTCTGGACTGCCAAGTCAAAGGTCTTGAGTTAAAATCTAAGGCACGCACCTCTGACTTCACGAAATCATGTGCGTAATTATCACTCGCTTTAACGATGAAGGAAAACATTGCGAACCTGCATACCTAAAAGATTTTCTCGACGGCATGTGAAGTCTGCCAATCCGCAATAGCCCAGTGTGGTGGACTATGGCCTAATCCGTCTCATACTGAGAGGAGACCCGTGCCCAGCAGTGGGACAGTTAATGATTCATAGCGAAGAAACTCGGGCATAACGAATCAGCGTAACTTGTAAATACTTACCTACGCTAATTCGTTATGCGAGGTTAAGCTGCACTTTCCGCGGTTTGTTTTTGGATGGGTGACCATTCTGTGCCTCAGGAAGACGGTCACGCTGTCTTCCGCAAAGGGTTAAGTAGGCCAAATTGTGTGTGTGTTCATACACGTATGAACACACACACAATTTTTATTTTAACAGCGACCAGGTCTTACGAGGTCGTCGGTCCATCTCGTTGGAGGCCGTCCCGTAAGCTACGCTTTCCGGTACCTTTCCGCACCGGAAAGTATTTAAAACAAAAAATACTTCTCGGCCTTTGAATCAAACGCAAACTTTCTCGCTCATTGCAGCGCTTGTAACCACTAGACTAAAGAAGGCAGAATTTATAGTACTGCGTAAAAATATTTATTTTATTTTATTTGATGACATCAGTGTCTCTATATTGGTATGCGCAGTGGCAGACGTGAAAACAAGGGACGCAATTATGACGTATCTAGTGACGTATGTATGAGGACGGATGCATATGGACTTGTTAAGGTCCATATACATTGTGGAATTATAAATAGAATTAACAAATAGATAAAAATCTGATTAATCAACATTTAAAAGGTAAGAAGAAGGAACAAAGTGTCTAGTGGTCCCAAGCGCCTTGGCTTCGATTCGCAGGTTCAGCAAAGTATTTGTTCAACCTTGAACATGGTTACTAGCAACAGCAGTGCAGCATCAGCGACATACTTTCGTTCCGTACACCGACACACCGTCAGCGCTAAGAAGTGACCTACTAGATATTCGCTTCATCGACTCAATACACAAACAACACACATGTAAATAGGCATCAATGTGTATTGACCACATAATCTGTATAAAATAAGAATAATAATTGTAATAAAGTAGTCATCAAGTTGGAGCCGAGTTTGATTCATCTTCCGTTACTGTGTTCCCTCACTGTGGCCAAGACACCTTTAGCCGCAAGCAATCCTATGAGTCTGTGGGATTGGCAGGGAAAATCATTTCCTGTGTACATTGCACTACGTACACAAACCCTATTCCTACCCAAATTCCGTCTGTTACCGTAGGTCTCCTTGTAACAGTTTTCCTTCTGGTAAATTGGTATGGTTTGTATGGTAGGTCAGGGAACTAGGGTATTTAGGGTATCGCGATAGGGCTAGGTCGAGTCAGTAGAGTCTTAGGTAATTCACGGTACCAGGCTCAATTGGTTTGAACGTAGCCACACTGTGCGGACCAGGACGTAAAAGCCAGAGTCCCGGTGCGTACAGTATTGTTGGGTTTTCTTGTTTTCTCGGAGTCTAGATTTGTGCTCGATTGATGGCAAAAGGCTCGCTCGCTATCACATACATACCCACACGCCTTTTTCCCACTGGGGTAGGCAGTAACTAGAGACCACCACTTGCTATAATTCTTGAATACTTCTTTAGCTACCTCCGCGGTCATACATCTATATAATAATACTAGCTTCCCGCCAGCGGCTTCGCCCGCGTGGTCTTATAATTTTTTCCCCCGTTTTTGCAACATTTTTCATTACTACTCCGCTCCTATTAGTCGTAGCGTGATGATATATAGCCGATAGCCTTCCCCGATAAATGGGCTATCTAACATGGAAGGAATTTTTCAAATCGGTCCAGTACTTTTTGAGTTTATTCGTTACATACAAAAATACAAATCTTTCCTCTTTATAATATTAGTGTAGATGTTCATATAAACATGATGAACTGCGAGTGTACATTAGTACACCTCTGCCCAACCGTTTGGGGAATACAGGCGTGATGGTATGAAGACAATTCGAACTCAGGACTTAGTGTAGACGTGCTTACGACGGGCAGTTTTTTAATATAAATACACATACATACCATACCACCATACCATCACGCCTGTATTCCCCGAAGGGGTAGGCAGAGGCGTACTAATGTACACCCACATTTCTATGTTTTTAGGTCCCATGGAATAGGGGGCGAGCCTATTGCCATCAACCGGGCACAAATCCAGACTCCGAGCTGTTATTGGAAACTTCACAGAAAACCCAACAAATCTACTCGACCCGGGAATCGAACCCAGGACCTCCAGCGTAGCAGTCGCGCTTGGGACCACTAGACCAACGAAGCAGTCTTTTAATTAATATAAATCATTTTGTAAACTCACCCTTAAGCGTACGTTGTATTCGCCAGTAAAGTATTTTGCTGTGAATAATTGTTTATCGCGTGTATACGCCTTAATTGCCGCGTATATGTAAATTCGGACATGGGACTCTATGTCATAACAAGCTCAATACAAGTGCTTTGCTTTTCACTTGTTGATTTGTGAGATTTTGACACCTTTTACTGGTTTACGAGTACCTATATTACGGAAAAGTGCCTCGTTGGTCTGGTGGTCCCAAGCGTGACTGGTAGGCTAGAGGTCTTGGGTTCGATTCCCGGCTCGATCAATGTATAGTTTTTTTTATTGTGAATTCCAGTAGCAGCTCAGAGTTTAGATTTCTGGCCGGCTCGTCGAAATAATAAGGGACCTAAATATACCGATGAACTGTTTGTCTACATTATTACACCTCTGCCAGCGTGATGGTATGGGTAAATATTATGTAGAAACACAACGCGACACATTATACACTAGCTTTCCGCCAGCGGTTTCGCTCGCGTGGTCTGAATATTTCTTATAGATTACTAGCTTTCCGCCAGCGGCTTCGCCCGCTATCCCACGGGAACCATACATTTTACCGGGATAAAAAGTAGCCTATGTGCTATTCCAGACTATAATCTATCTCTGTGCCAAATTTCATCCAGATCCGTTCAGTAGTTTTTGCGTGGAAGAGTAACAAACATCCATCCATCCTCACAAACTTTCACATTTATAATATTAAGTAAGAGTAAGATAGTAGGAATAAAACAAATCTATCACCTACATACATTTTACCGGGAAAAAAGTACTTATATGCTATCCAAGATATCATCTATCTCTGCACCAAATTTCATCCAAACCCGTTCAGCCGTTCTGGCGTGATTGAGCAACAAACATCCATCCATTATTTCACATAAGCTGAAGTTTGTTTGTTTGACAAACAAACTTCACTCTACGGTACGCACTAATCTCAGGTACTATTGGTCCGATTTGAAAAAATCTTTCAGTGTTAGATAGCCCGTTTATTGAGGAAGGCTATAGGCTATATTTTATCACGCTACGACCAATAGCAGCGGAGTATCAATTAAAAATGTTGCAAAAACGGGGGGAAAATTCAACTTCTTCGGGAACGAAGTCGTAAATATAGAAATACTAGCTTTTGCCCGCGGCTTCGCTCTCCGTGGATGAAGAAACAAAATTGAAAGAAATCGATCCCGAATAAGATGAAAAACAGCTCACTATAACAGTTTCATCATCCTCCTAGGCTCCTAGCCTATGCCGAAAATATGTTAAGCTCCGGTTCCAATCGAAACAGATGTGGTTAAATATAAATATCTTACACAAAGCAATAGCGTTTAGACTGGTTAAAACCGATAGGTATCCTAACTTTAAATTGATCGTCTGGTTTTTTGGTCTTCTGACTACGATTAACAATTTTCATAGGTTTTCGTATGGGGTCTACTATGCCGAATCAATTGCCATTTCTTAACGTGCTATATAAGGTACAGAGGGTCTCGATGTCTTAGGAATGGTCACCCATCCATAGTCTAACCGCAGAAACCGCTGCTTAACCTATCGCTCAGCGTAGTTATTACTTCGCCAAAGTTTTTAGCTCGGTTTGAGCAACTGTTACTGGTACTGGGGACTGGGGTACTCTATGAGGTACTGAGGTTATACTGTTTGTGAAACTGTGTTGTTCAAAATCACTCCAAAGGAAAATTGAAACTTCAGTTAGTCGTAATAACTCGTAATTCTAACCAAACTTTACAACTATTGTTTAATTTAAGTCTATACCACTTTAAACGTTTATAACTAATCAACAATCACGATTTCTGCGCATATGACAACTTAATTAAAGAACCAACAATAATGATCCCTTATATCAATAGGAATACATACTACAGAGAGGTCAAGCTCTATCTCAGCATCTACGCAACCGAGTGGAATGAGATATACCTCATTTTTTTAGTTGAACGATTGACTTTAAAATAGAAAATCAAAAATCACAAACCAACAATGATGATCTCTTCTTTCTATGGGCTTGCATACAACAGAGAGGTCAAGCTGTATCTGAGGTTCTATACAAATAATTGAAAAAAGCTTTACATCAGTTTTTAAGTTGGAAATTATGCTTTACAACAGTTAACACAAAATTCAAATCTATTCAGTAGGTTTAGCGCCAACCCCTAACAAACAGACAAGAATTCTAAAAATCACATTTTTGGGTTCGCGATCGTTTATATACTCTAACCCAATTGTTTTTTTTTAAATATCTTCAATGTACAGAAACGACTTTTTTACAATTTTATAATAGTATATATAGATTAGTGGGATTCTCGCAATTTTAACCTTATATAATGTCATTGGATTCTCGCAATACAAAACATCATCCCTTATCCAGCTATACCATGCGATAGTCAACTAGTTCGATGACATCGCGCCACTAAATTATCCGTTACAATTCATTCGGGCGACGCTGAAATTTACGGGTTGCGAAGTAACCTGTTCGTCATTTTGTGTGAGTTTATACGAGAGGGCTTTGCGTACGGGCACGTTTCTGTCAGTTTGTAAAACGAATAGTCTCCAAACTTATTGGCCGTGCTGGGGTTCGCACGAACCGCTGCGCAGAATGCAAAATAGTGTATGCCATTGCATATTTCGTGATATATGATATCTATACTAAATCTTTACCAATATTATAAAGAGGAAAGATTTGATTGTTTGTATTGAATAGGCTCCGAAATTAATGGACCGATTTGGAAAATTCTTTCAGTGGTATAGATAGCCCAATATCAGGCTCAGGCTCTAGACTATTACTGTACCAAATTTCATTTTAATCGGTTCAGTAGTGTTGGCGTGAAAACGCAACAGACAGACAGACAGACGGGCAGACAGAGTTACTTTCGCATTTAGAATTAATAATTATTATTAAGCAAAAGAAAGAAGAAATACACTGCAGTTGTCCTAACTAATATTATTGTAAAATGTAACATTTTACAATAATATTAGTTAGGAAAAGGATTTTATTAAGGATATTGTTTATATGTTGGTATTTCTTTTGGATAAAGAGTAGATTCCTTCTTAAAACTGCACAAAAACACGGGGATGAGCCTTAAGTTAACCGTTCGCAATAAAATCCCGTATGTTTCCATAGTTTCGGAACAATTTTGTGCCACATAAGCGGATTTGCCGATAGCTCATGTTGGCGGCTCTAATATAAGTAATTGCTTTTGACTATCGATTCAACTTTGCACAATAAGACCTTTATATATTATATTACATAGGATTTAGCAGTTATTAGTGTATGGAAAAGTAATTATATATTGAAGTGAGTTGTGTTTGGGGTACTACTGAGAATTTCATAGACATAACATACATTGTGAAGTAACCATTACAGCCGATTAATATTTTTATAGTCACCCTCCCACACCCACTCACTAATTACCATACCTTTATTTTTATTTTTTTGTTCTTACATTTTAGTTTTTGTTTTTGATTACTCCATCTTTGACTCCTGTACAAAGATCTTATCCATTGAGGCTTATAACTAAGTGACCTATGTCTTGGGAAGAGCGCTGATGTCCGAAATACAGATATTCTCTATCTAGTTCGGACACAATGTTTCTTTTTTATTAAATATGGATATTGATTTCTGACACTTACGCGAATACTAGACATTGAAATAAAACTACTTTTTACGGATTTTATCGCGTTATATTGATATTATTTGAAGAGAAGATGGCTGGGTCTTACCACCTGCTTGGAACCCGATTATAGATTCAATTAAATCTAAATCCAAGCCTAAAACTGCAAGACCGAATTATACGGTGAGCTCGTTCTGCGTGAATCGGATTGCCAATAATTAACAGAAATGTAGGGTAGCTGTTAGTAATTAAAACATCAAGACGCCTACCACCTTAGTCACCCGTGACCATGGACGCTGTAAAGGGTCCGAAACGTCGGGATTCAAATAATATAAATATAACGCGAAAAAATCCGTAAAAAGTAGTTTTATTTCAATCAAAATATGGATATTGTTAAGTACCATTAGTTTTAAGAGATCTGTATGTACTTACTTTTTGCACAAATAAATTATTATTAAACATTCACTCCTGTATTCCCCGAAAGGTTCCCAGAGATGTAAATGTAGACTGAATTTCGAAGTTCAAAATATCGATGTACGGTATTCGTAAAGTTCATAAGTACGAATTCTTCTTAAATTTAAGAGCTCAGCTCTTGTCGGTGGAGCAATCGCCACTGTTCTCGATCTTCTGCCTTTCGTTTTACCTCTTGATACGACTCGCTCCTCACTTTTTCCTTCACTTGCTCTATAAAACTTCGTCTGGTTCTTCTCCTTCCTCTTTATACTTCAATTTTCCCTTCTAGTATGGTTTTAAAGAAGTTGTCGTGTCGTATCAAGTGGCCAAACATCTTTCCTCTCCTGTTCTCTATGGTTCTTAACAACTGTCTTTTCTCGTCTACAATTACTAGGTAATACTTTCTCGTTTGTTTTCCTTTCCTTCCAACTGATCTTCTCCATCCTCCTCCAGCACCACATTTCAAATGCCTCTAACCTTTCTCGGTCTCTTTGGGTCATGATCCATGTTTCGCAGTCATATAATTATAAGTACGAATTACGTGAGTTAAAAATCAGATGAGTACTTTAGGCGCTGTAGTGGAACATACGTAAATAGGAAGATACATAGACTACCTAATATAAAACCCTACCTTCGGCTTTTTGCCGTGTCGTCGGGTAAAAAGTACGTTATGCCGAATTACTTTATTACGAATGTTCACAATCTCGATGTACGGAACTTTGGAAGCACAGTTCGTCGGTATGTTTAGGTCCCATGTAACAAGGGGCGTGCCTATTACCTTTAACTGGGCACAAATCCGGACTCCGAGCTGCTACTGGGAATTTCACAGAAAAACCCAGTAACAGTTTGCTCGACCTGCGAATCGAACTGAAAACCACTTGTTTTAGCATAATATGAGTATAGTATAGACTAGCTTTTCGCCAGTGACTTAGAGGTCATAGCGTCTGGTGTATTTAATCAGAAGACACAGGTTCGAATCCTTCCCGTCAGCCATTTTTTCCTTCATTAAAATAACACAAATATGAATAAAATTATAGCCTTAAGCCTCCAACGACGACAATTAGTTTATTCTGATTATCTCGAAAAAGGAAAAAACATGAATTAAACATTATTTTCAATTTACCGAAAAACTATATAATTCGTCATAAGCCGCGGAACTATTAATATTAAAACTCCTTAGATAAGCATGAATAAAAGAATATCCCGGCTGGCAACCCTGGGAGAGCGAGTAGTTTTAAATCACAGAATACCATTTTTAAATTTCATTTTTATACGGCAACACTCGCTTTAGCCGTGTTCAAATTTGTAATTCGAATTTGCACCGAATCGCAAACAGTTTTTAACGGTTTTATTTTTTAATCCGTGTTCTGTATTTTAAATTATGTTCTGTTTGTTTTGATAATCAGTTGGCTGCATAAATCTTGGGTAACATTTTTCTATATTTTTTAGGTAATAACTTGGTGTAATAATAATTATAAATTTGACACAGAAGAAAAGACACAGAAATCACAGATAATAAATACTTGTTGTGAATTTAAATTTAAGATTGTAACTTTTTACTACGCCTCAACCCACATGGGGAACGTCATTAGCTTAAAAATCTACAATAAGAAATAAATTAAATTGTTTCTCTCACGATATTTTCCTTCACTGTTAAAGTGAGTGATAATTACGCACATGATTTCAAAAAGCGTATGTACCTAATACTATGATTAGTACTATGATTTATTGATCAAAGTAACAGAATTCGCTTATCCAACAACATATAGTCAATTGTTCCACGGTCTGTGACTAGAATAACCATAACTAGAGGGGTCAAAGTTAAACTATTTTATTTCGCAAAGGGATGTGCGCGACAAAATTGTCGCTCGTAAACGCGACGAATATCGTGCACATGTCAAACGGTGTCAGTTGTACCGTGTCCATTGTGGCAAGAGAAAAAAGGCAAAACAAACAGCGGCGCACACTTGCAGACGCTTGAGATCATTTGTTTTACAACGTGGGTCTACATTTCCACCGCAGCACACGCTTTACACGAATTTACACAGCGTGCATGGCGTTAAGCTACGTGGGCGACAAATCCGAGCAAGCCACGCGTCTGCCGATGACGTCCATTCGTGCGTAGCGTGTCCGTGGGTTGCAGAAGAAACAGCTAAATATATTTTCTTGCAAAGTGAAGCTTGACGCACGTGCGTATCCTCTCCGTGCGTGGCGGTGGGTTTCCGCCTAAATACTTCGGATGCATCACGGCAGAATGCTCTCGCAATTTCCATTGTAGCGAATATACTGTACTAAGTGACTCGGGCATGTTCTGTGTCGACTTTTCATGGTAACATTCGTGTGTTACTTAGTCACGTGGTTGTATCTTGGTGACGTCATCGGCAGTATGTGGGTGCATGACTATTATTGCCATCCTTGTCGGGTCCCTACAATTTTTCCAAATTAGAGCAGGAACAATATAGTTTTAGGAATTTCCATGAATTCCATGGTTAATAGCCCTCCTTTGGCAGACAAATTTTTTTATACACAAACGTCGGTTGTACACCATCAAAATGCTAATTGTGTCTTGATCCCAGGTCGAGTAGTGATATTGGGTTCCTCTGTAAAATCCTGAATAGCAGCTGGGAGTTTGGATTTGTGATCGCTTAATGGCAATAGAGACGCCGCCTTTTACATGGGACCTACACTTAAGGCGGAAACCCACCGCGGTGCACGGACAGGCTACGCACGTGCATCAAGCAATGCTTGGAGAAAAATGTATGGAGCTGTATCCACTGCAACCCACGGACACGTTACACACGAATTGACGTCATTGGCACACGCGTAGCTTCCTCGGATATCGCGCCCACGTATCTCAATGAACGCTGTGCAAATTCGTGTAAAGCGTGTACTGCAGTGGAAACGTAGACCCACGTTGTCAAACAACTGAACCCACGCAGCTAAAGTGCACCGTGTCCGTGGACAGCGTGCGCCGCAACAAAACGGTTTTTTTAGTAAAATAAAATAATTATAAAGTACGAGTAAAATCTTCTTCTTCCGAGCCTTTTCCCAACCATGTTGGGGTCGGCTTCCAGTCTAACCAGAATGCGGCTGAATATCAGTATTTTACACGAAGCGACTGCCATCAAACCTCCGCAACCCAATTTCTGGGCAATACCGATATTCGATGGAGAGACTGGTTGTCATGCTTTTTAGGTTTCTGACTACCACTAACGATTGTCATAGGTATTCGTGACAACCGGGACCGACGGCTTAACGTGCTCTCCGAGGCACGGAGGGGTCTCGATATGTTAAGAATGGTCACCCATCCACAAACTGACCGCGGCAAGTGTAGCTTAACCTTGCAGATCGGTTGATCAGCGTTGGTACAACTTGGTCACGAGCCCCTCGAATACGAGTAAAATCAATGAAATAAAAAACCCGACTGCGTAAAAAGTACTTCACTAAAAATCTAAAAACAAGCTCTGTATTATCTTTTTGTATTTTTTAAGCATTTTCCATGCTAAGATTACAAGTTATTTTTGATGAAGGAAAAAATCGGCGGGCGGGCAGGATTCGAACCTGCGCCCTCTGGTTCGGTACACCAGACGCTCTGACCACTAAGACACCGCTCGCCCTGCTCGCCAGTCGAAATCTTCCTCCACATTCTAATTTACGTCTTAAGGTGACGTAGCGACATCTATTGTGAAGAATGCTTCACAACCGACACGACTAACTTTACAGCTAGTTCGATGTCGCATGATACCGCCTTACCTATTAACTATCTTTTTGTATTTTTTAAGCATTTTCCATGCTAAGATTACAAGTTATTTTTGATGAAGGAAAAAATCGGCGGGCGGGCAGGATTCGAACCTGCGCCCTCTGGTTCGGTACACCAGACGCTCTGACCACTAAGACACCGCTCGCCCTGCTCGCCAGTCGAAATCTTCCTCCACATTCTAATTTACGTCTTAAGGTGACGTAGCGACATCTATTGTGAAGAATGCTTCACAACCGACACGACTAACTTTACAGCTAGTTCGATGTCGCATGATACCGCCTTACCTATTAACTATCTTTTTGTATTTTTTAAGCATTTTCCATGCTAAGATTACAAGTTATTTTTGATGAAGGAAAAAATCGGCGGGCGGGCAGGATTCGAACCTGCGCCCTCTGGTTCGGTACACCAGACGCTCTGACCACTAAGACACCGCTCGCCCTGCTCGCCAGTCGAAATCTTCCTCCACATTCTAATTTACGTCTTAAGGTGACGTAGCGACATCTATTGTGAAGAATGCTTCACAACCGACACGACTAACTTTACAGCTAGTTCGATGTCGCATGATACCGCCTTACCTATTAACTATCTTTTTGTATTTTTTAAGCATTTTCCATGCTAAGATTACAAGTTATTTTTGATGAAGGAAGGTTATTTTTGATCAAAAATAACTTGTAATCTTAGCATGGAAAATGCTTAAAAAATACAAAAAGATAGTTAATAGGTAAGGCGGTATCATGCGACATCGAACTAGCTGTAAAGTTAGTCGTGTCGGTTGTGAAGCATTCTTCACAATAGATGTCGCTACGTCACCTTAAGACGTAAATTAGAATGTGGAGGAAGATTTCGACTGGCGAGCAGGGCGAGCGGTGTCTTAGTGGTCAGAGCGTCTGGTGTACCGAACCAGAGGGCGCAGGTTCGAATCCTGCCCGCCCGCCGATTTTTTCCTTCATCAAAAATAAGCTCTGTATTGTTGGAAAATATATTGCAGGCGGGACAAGTAAAAAACCAATTTCGATTATGAACGAGTAGCTCGTTCCGCTCGTCACACTCGTACCATCATGACGAATCTAATGAGGTATCATTTATCTAAATCGGTTGAGCCGTTGAGTAGTTACGAGCGGATTAGGAACGGACATACATACAGACATACACGTCAAACACATAACCCTCCTTCGGCAGTCAGGTAAAAAATACTCCATTTTCAAATTGACGCTATTATCATCATCGTCGTATCATACAATGGAAACAAACTGATCCCCAAGAAAGCAAATCTCATGAAAATAAAAGGTCGCGGCGGCCGTTTTATGTAAGTTTTACTTCAACCCCATTACGCGGGGGCTGTTTCGACCCCGGCGGGCTTATCGTCAAGTGCGCTTGATTTTATTATTGACCCCATGATTTTTTGGGTGAAGAAGTATTTGTCACCTTTTTTAGGGTCCGTAGACAGTCGTATTGTTTTTTACTAGAATAACAAGCCTGTGTAGGTCGCCTGGTTGGCGGCAACACCAGCCTACAGATGTCAGCAACACGAGTGGCATCACTTACATGGGCGTACCCAGGGGGGGGCAGGGGGGGGCAGCTGCCCCCCCCTGGAACTTGGATGCCCCGTAGATAAATGTTATAGTAAGATAAAAAAAACTTTTTCGTGTTGTGTGTAGGACGGAACAAACTTGCCCCCACAAGTAGGCAGTGGTCAAATTGACAAAATAGAAAAATATTCACTATTTGTTGTTATTTGTCAACAATTAGTTGCTACAAAAACGATTTTGTTGCTCAAACCGATCTTACAAAATTAACAACAATGCTAGCTTTACTTAAAGATAGCATAAAAATAGCTAAATGCCTAAATACTATATAATCAGGGAAACAAATAGACCAATATTTGTTGCTGAAGACCTCATTAAAACAACAATTAAAAAATTAACCAGTAAAATATAATTCAGTTGTTTGAGGTAGCAATTATTATTGAGGAACACATCTTTCAAAGATCAGATGAGTTTCCAATCGCTATACTAATAAACCGGTTAAGCTAGCTTAACTTTCGATTTTTCTTGGTCGACGTGACAAACTGACAATATTGATGCCTGAAAGAGATTTTCTTGCTCGACGTGATAATAGTAATGCCTAAAATCACCAAAAAAAATAACCAGAGATTAGATGAATATCTGACCGGTATTCTTATAAACCGATTATGCTGCGCAAATAATTTATATTGTATATTTGTTTTGGAAAAATCGAGAGTGACGAGCTTATAAAAATACCGGTCTGAAACTCGTGCGATCCCGGGAAGATATCCTATTGCCCATTTTCAAGGCGTCATTAACCAAGTTGAGCAACACAATTATTATTATTGTATTTTTTTGATTCCCTAAAAATCGAGCGCTAAGCTAGCATGATCGGTTTATAAGGATACCGGTTCCGATACTCATCCAACCTTTACAGTGGCGTATGTACACTAGGGCCAAAAGAGCCATAGCCCGGAGCGCCAGGCTCCAAGGGGCAGCGCTAGCCGCACGGAGGTAGTAAGAAACTAATTGTAATTACCCCCTGCACTAACGTCGCCTGTCCTAAGTTTGTTTCCTCAATTTACGAGCTCACTTTTACATGAGACAACTGGAGGTAGTAACAAAGTAATTGTAATTACCACTCTAACTAACCTAACCTGTCCAAGGTGGGTGGCTCAAATTTTCGAGCTCGCTACGCTCGCTCCTACATGAGACACCTGGAGCTAGTAGACAAAATAATGGTAGTTACTCTTCTAACCCAGCCTGTCGGAGGAGGGTGGCCTCAATTTTCGAGCTCGCTACGCTCGCTTTTACATGAGACACCTGGAAATAGTAAACAAACTAATTGTAGTTACTCTTCTAACCAAGCCTGTCCGAGGTAGGTGGCCAAATTTTCGAGCTCGCTTCGCTCGCTCTTATTGTGTGAGATAACTGAAGGTCTGGTAACAAACTAATTGTAAGTATCCTTCTAACCTAACCTGTCCAAGGTGGGTGGCTCAAGTTTTCGACTTCTCGTTTGCTGACTCTTAGGCTAATATTCAGAGACGATGCTCAGCGTAAAGTAATGCTTCCGTATGTCAAATTTGTATTACAATTTGACACACGGAAGCGTAAGTTCATGCTGAGTCTCTTCTCTGAATCTCAGCCTTTGTCATCAATTTTCATTGCTAAGTTAAGCAATTTTTTTTTTCTATTTATAAATCCCGGATAAATCAAGCGTTGAGTTAGCATGACTGGCTTATAAGAATACCGGTTAGAAATTCATCTGATTTACGGTTCTGAGTTTTCTTGATGACTTTTTTTTATACCACTAAGGTGGCAAGCAAGCTTACGGCCCGCCTGATGGTAAGCGGTTACTATAGTCTATGGACGCTTGCAACACCAGGGGTATCACTCGCGCGTTGCCGACCCGAAAAACGTCTTAGAAGTTTATGGAGCATTCACTGCGCCAACAGTTTGAGGGAATATTCCTCTTACTGCCAGCGCAGCGCATCCTTAGAAGGAGCTCTGGCGACCTTACTCACTGCAGGAACACAACACATAATAAAGTGTGTTATTTGGCTACAGTTTTTTGTAAGGTGGAGGTACTTCCCCAGACTTTCCGGGCAACAATAATAAATTTCATCATCCGTCATCATCCGACGTCCGGTTCTATTTTTTTATGCTGACTCTCCAGGCGTCAATAACCATTGCAGCGTATAGGAAAAAAACTTTTTATTTGATTCCAGAAAATTTTAGAGTAGCATGACCGGTTTATAAAAGGATACCGTATAGTCAGAAACTCTAAGAAAAGCTCCGATTCTATATTTTGTTGTTGACTCTCTATGCATACATTTTTATGAATACCGAAGAATCGAGTGTTGACCCAGCATGACCGGTTTATAATGCATCAGAGTCATTAACGCTCGATGCGTTAGGCTAACATGATCGGCTATAAGCGCACCGGTTAAAATTCATCAGATTTCTAGTTCTAAAATTTGTTGCTGGCTCTAAGCTCATTCCACGTGGGGTCATAATATAATAGGAAGCAACAAAATAATTCGGTTTATCATATTATTTACTTACTCTGACATATTTACGTATAGCTAGCATAGTTGTCGATTTTTCGATGGGTTTGAACATTTTTTTAATTCTGCTGAAATTCCACTGCATCTTTTATGGAGGTGAGGGACCGGGGGGGTGGGGGTAAGAAATCCCTCAACTGCCCCCCCCTGGGCCAAAAGCTGGGTACGCCCATGATCACTTACGTGTTGTCATTTTGATAGATCAAGTTTCATGCACTAATAATTTCATTATTAAATGATAAATATTCTGGGACATTTTTACACAGCACCATTGTCTAGTACCCACAGTAAAAGCTCTGCTTAGTTTGGAACTAGACGGTGCTGTGTAAAATGTAAAAAAATTACAATCTGAGAATTCAAGTAAACTCAGCCACTGAGTCAGTGGAACCTTTAGTAACGTCTTGTAGCTATTTAAACTTTAATACAAACATCAGCAAAACATTGACAGATAAAACGACAGAAAAGTTGCGTCACTATCGCACAATAGTCGCGACACTTGCAAAATTAACTGTGTAATTATGAAAAATTTTAAAACTTTGCTCACTCAGTTCCGAGTATCATTAATCTTGAATAAGAAAGGGGTGGTAGCTGGGAAAACATAAATTTATGCAACGGTAGGTACTCCCCTTAATGAGCTAAACAAAAACATTTCCGGAAGATTTTTAATCATAAGATCATTATTTTGATAGACATGATGTTTTTTTTTAAATATAAATGACTAGCTTGCGCTTCGCCCGCGTGTTCTGGGTATTTCATTTATATATCATATCCTATACGTTACTCGGTAAAGGTATAGCTTTGATGAAAGAATTTTTCAATTTTTAAACAAAAAACAAACCGCCTCCAAAAAACACATAGGAACTAAAAAGCAAAAAATAACATATTTACATTATGATTTCTAACAAATTTGGAGGCGGTGCCAAACTACTAATTTATTTCAAATATGACTTTCGTTGATTGTCTGTTTGGCATCGACTCAAAATTAGTTAGAAATCATAATGTAAATATGTTATTTTTTGCTTTTTAGTTCCTATGTGTTTTTTGGAGGCGGTTTGTTTTTTGTTTAAAAATAATTTCATGAATGAAAAGAGTAAATGTAGCAATACGAACTATGTTCGTAATGCTACTTTTTTTATATTTTGGGACACTTTTACACAGCACCATCTAGTCCCAAACTAAGCAGAGCTTGTACTATGTGTACTAGACAATGGAAATAATACTTATATATTTTTTAATAAATACATATAATACATAAGAAACACTCACACAAACAAAACACTTATGTTCATCGTAATATCATTTTGTGTCCTTTGGAAATCGAACCCACGACTTTTAAGTTCATCATAATAAATGTTTGTGTCCTGTGGGAATGAAACCTCGTAATCAGCAGTGCGGTACTCAAACCACTAGACCATAGACGTGGTCTTTCTATCAGTACTTTAGGAGAAAATCGCTTTTGAATTTTGCTTAGAGTATACATATTTATCCCCGAGACTGTACTTCAACACAACTTAATCCTCAATAACATTTCTCGTTTTCGGTTTGAGAACAATGCATAAGTATAATTTCTTTGTACACAAGTGTTTCTTATACAAGAGGGCTTGTAGCCCACCGCTGGGCAAAAGCCTTAACTTTTAAGTCAATCCATAATTTTCTATCCTACACTACTTTATATCACAAAAACATTAAGAAAATAAGTTTTAAAAATGGATTCCACATTTTTGCAACGTCAGCGATATGTAGATTGGAAAATAGGCTTTCAGGCGAATATTGCCGGCAATCCTGCCAACTCCCCGAGGAAATAAGAGCGCGAAGATAAGCACTCCCTTATACTACAGTTTAAGGTACCCAATTTTGACTAGATCGTTATAGTCTTTGTTATTTTACTTGACAATACAATTGACAAAGACGTTTGGGATAGAATTAGTTAAATAATACAACATACCATCACGCCTGTATTCGCCGAAGGGTTAGGCAGAGATGTACTAATGTACATCCACTTTTTTTTATAAATATCTTGGGACATTTTTACACAGCACCATCTAGGCCCAAACTAAGCAGAGCTTGTACTATGGGTACTAGACAATGGATATAATACTTATAATATACTTTTTTTTTGTATTTTGCCGGCAGGTCTCATGTAATATGGGGCGAGCCTATTGCCATCAACCGTGCACTAAACCAGACTCCGAGCTGCTACTGGGAATTTCACAGAAAAACAACATTGCTCGACCCGGGAATGGAACCCAGGACCTCTAGCGTAGCAGTCGCGCTTGGGACCATCTAGACCAACGATATATATTTTATTATACGTATGGCCTGTTTCTCCAGTAAAAGTTACCGTTAAATTGATTGGCAGATAATTTCATATAGAATATAATAGAATCACTACATAGTATAAAACAAAGTCGCTATCCGCCGTCTGTCTGTCCCTATGTATGCTTAGATCTTTAAAACTACGCAACGGATTTTGATGCGGTTTTTTTAATAGATAGAGTGATTCTTAAGGAAGCTTTATATGTATAATACATGACCACGCGGGCGAAGCCGCTGGCGGGAAGCTAGTAGATAAATAAAATAGTGTTAAGTAATTGAGACTAATATTTAAGTACTATAAATACTGTTGTGCCCTAACAGGGTTCATGTTTGATCCCATCCAATATGATACCACCATTATGTCAACAACATGCATCCAGAATAAATGATTATGATTAAATTTAATTCCATTTTTAATTGGACTGTAGCCAAAACCCTCTCATTCTGAGAGGAGACCCGTGCCCAGCAGTGGGACAGTATATGGTTTAATGATGGTGATAGCGGCTATCCAGATGTGATAAAATAAGTCCCTAATATTCCAAAGCTCTATCACCCAAGAATGTCTTCCTCCCTCCTAACCTTTTTCCCAACCATGTGGGGGTCGGCTTCCAGTCTAACCAGGATGCGGCTGAATATCAGTATTTTACACGGAGCAACTGCCATCAGACCCCCGCAACCCAATTTCTAGGCAATATCGATATTCGAAGGAAAGACCGGTTGTCAGGCTTTTAAGTTTCTGACTACCACTAACGATTGTCATCGGTGTTTGTATGACAACCGGGACCGACAGCTTTACGTGCTCTCCGAGGCACGGTTATCACCCAAGAATGTCTTAGACTACAAAAGCCGAAGACCTAAGAGAACAGAAGTATGTTGCTATAAGAAAAGTCTAAGATGCGTTCTCGTTTATACCGGTCGTACTCGTAAATAGGACGCGGTGACACACGATAGTCTATAAAACTGCTAGTGTACAGAGTACAAGTGGAGTCAGTAATACAACTCCACTAAGATACTCAAATCCTACTAATACTATAAATGTGAAAGTTTGGATAGATGTTTGTTACTCTTTCACGCAAAAACTACTCAACGGATCTGAATAAAATTTGGCACAGAGATAGGCTATAGTCTGGAATAGCACATAGGCTACTTTTCATCCCGGTAAAATGTATGGTTCCCGTGGTTTAGCGGGCGAAGCCGCTGGTGGAAAGCTAGTACTCAATGTTTGCTGCATAGAATGTAGGTTATTTAATAACCGGCCGGCTAACGACCAGACAAGCCACCTGATGTTGAGTAGTCATACCCGCCCATGGGGACCTGCAACACCCGAGGCGTTGCTGCTGAGTTGCCGGCTCTTAAAGGTCCCTATCGACTTCAAAGCAAACGAGAGGACGATGTTTTGCGAGAGGTCTGAACACTATGGGCCTCATAAGAAAGCTCAAGGTATGGAAGAGCCTATACCTGGAGCAGAAAGGTTCTCGAGTGGAGACCACGCACCGGAAAGCGCAGCGTAGGACGGTCTCCAACGAGATGGACGGTTGACCCGATAAAGGTCGCTGGAAGTCGTTGGATGCAGGTGACATATAACCGGTCATTGTGGAAGTCTATGGGGGAGGCCTTTGTTCAGCAGTGGACCTCTGTAGGCTGATATGATGATGATGATTGATGATCATTTTCTTTTTATATAATGTATATCAGTTTATTCCTCGGAGGAGGGGCTTATGGATAAGTAAACTACGCTGCTCAACCAATCTGCAAGGTTTAGCTACGCTTGCCACTGTCAGTCTATGGATGGGTGGCAATTCATAACACATCAAGACCGGTTATCATAGGAACACCGGTGGCCATCGTTTGCCGAAGTCCAAAAAGCCTGACAATCATCCACTCAATGTCGGTATTGCCCAGAAATTGGATTGCGGAGGTCTGATGGCAGTCGCTTCTAGTAAAATACTGCAGATATTCAGCCGCATCTGGTAACAGTAGAAGCCGATCCCAACATAGGAATATTCCCATTTGAGCACCAATGCATTGCCAAATGAGAACACTATTGGTTGTAACCCAACTTGGTTGAATAAAGTCTAGGAAGATTACATCAGTATATTTCTATCTTCGGGAAATACATGTAATAATAAAACTAGTTGAGCTACTGCTTCCCAATTGACTGTGTACTAAGGACATCGGAACATGAAAATTTGATGATCACCCCACGCTGGTCATAATACCTCTCGTAATAAAACGAAGCTTAAACTACAACTCAGCCCTTTTTGTCTTTTACATTTTATATACATTTGCAATTTTGTTTGGCGATTTCAGAGAACGTATCTAGAATAATAGTTTCTAGAAAAAGAAATGTTTTTGACATTACATAACGTACCATCAAGCCTGTATTACCTGGAGAGTTAGGCAGAGGCGTGAAGACCTGAAGACCTAAAGAAGCTGAAGAAAAAGAGTAACCATGGAGTTTCTTGCCGGTTCTTCTCGATAGGAAACGACTAATTTGGAACCACGCACCTAGTTTCGACATTTCATAAGTGCCTGCATAAGGTCTATGTGAAAATAAAACTATTTTGATTTTGATTTTATTTTTTGAAGAGTTTGATGCGCTAATCTCTGCAACTAGCAATGTATAGTCGACCATAAAATTGCTTAAGTACACATTTTTGACAAAAAATTCCGTCGAAATTAAATTTTACTGAGGCTCATTCTCAATCTGTCACTTGGTCTTGTAAGCAATAACCGAACCTAAATTAAAAATTTTAAAAACCGCCGACACGAAATATAATTGTCCATTTTGTGGTGGCGGCCATATTGGATTGGAAATTTATAAAAGAGTCTAGTATTCTCCTAATTAAACCCTTTTATTTGATACCCATATTGAGGGAATTGTGAAAAAATATGTAATCCGCTATTTTGTAGCGGCGGCCATCTTGGACCGATTTTCATCAAACATAGCTAAGAACACTCCCGACTAATTCACCTTTCAAATAAAAATAACAAAATCAAAATCGGTTCATCCGTTCGGTAGCTACGATGCCACAGACAGACACACACACACAGCCATATCTAACTTATAACCCCCCGTCGTTTTTGCGTCGGGGGTTAAAAATAGACTTTATTGTTTTGTGATGTGCAAATGTCATTCAGTCTAAGGGTAGTTAAGCAATTTTATGGTCAACAATACATACATAGCTTCACGCTTCTTTCCCATAGGGGTAGGCAGAGACTATAGACAAGATATATAATGCTCCGTGGCGCTATGGACGCTCCTGATCTGCTTCGCGTGTTGGCGTGCTTTTTTGTCCCAGACAATTACTGCCGGGGCAAGAAACACAGGCTGTTTGCCGTACCGTTGCACGTGCTAAGTTGCCAATTCCTCGCACCCTGGCCGCGCTAAACGATCTCTTACTAATATAATTATAACATGGTAGTAAATTAATAAACATTACACTAATATTAAGATAAATCATTATCGAGAAACCTATAGCATAAAAACAGATTCTCACAATCTAATTTTGATACCACCACGGTAAAGGTATGCAAGAAACTTAACACTAATTCATATGACTCCAGAGTCCTCAGTGCCCACGTGAATTTCATGGGGATAATGAATGGGATCGCCATAAATTAAATCGGGGACCTTTCCTGGTCTGGGGTATGTATAAAGGTCATGTCATACAGTTGAAGCGACGCTGTAGCGTTAAGAAAGCGATTTTGTTATGTGTAATATTTTATTTATGTAATATTGACTGCCTCGTTGGTCTAGTGGTCCTTTACTGCTACGCTAGAGGTCCCAAGTTCGATTCCCGGGTCGAGCAAAGTGTTGTTGGGTTTTTCTGTGAAATTCCTAGTAGCAAACCGATCGCGAGAACACAGCAACTTGCACGAACATCTCCAGGGTTTAATGTCAATAGCTTGCACCAATTTTATTCTTAACTCTAGGCAGATAGTCCACAATAAAAAAAAAGTTTTTTTTTTCTCATTGATATGTAGTATGTATAAAAATACCTTTGTTATTTCCGTAATTACATTTATGCGGACCGCGGCGGTCATTTCATTTCTTAATGCGGACCCCGAGCGAAACTAATTGGTGACCCCTGTTGTAGGGCAACGTCTCTTTCAATAAAATTACCTATTCTGTTCAAGACAGCGCAGCAACGTCCGTATTTCATGAAAGTTTAAACAACTATATTCAACAACAAGCGATCTGTTTGCGGATGAGTGGACGAAGATTATATTGGTATGTCAGAAGTATTTATTTATTTATTTAACTTTTTATTGTACACTTAAACTACACAATAACTAAGAACTCTGAGAAGAACGAAGTACTGTGAGAGGAAGGTATGAAAGTATTTTTACCTTCTTTTTTTACTTTGCTTTGTTTTGTAGATTTTAATAAATTTAGTTTTTTTTTTAGTTACTGTAATTGGTGGGTCCGTAGTAATTAATTAATTAAATAAATAAATAAACATCACAGATTTTTTGAAACTTTGTAATAATAACACCCCGTCGTTTTCGCGTCGGGGGCTAAAAATATTAGAATATTATAGCGTTGAGTCGCTTACGAATAACAGTGGAAAACATATCCAAAACACACACCGAAGACCAGAGCGTAGGCATTAGATGGTTTTAGTCAAATCTACGGGGATTACACATTCACACAGTTTTTGTGGGGACTATCGGAAATGGATTCAAGATATACTCTTTTAATACCAGTTTTCCATTTTGGGGTATTAGATTGGGAGAATGGTGGGGAATTTTGGATTTGAATCGTTTCATACTAGATATTTTGGTAGATAATAAATAATATGACTTGGATTATTGGTTTTGGATTATTTATTAAGCTGGATAAATGTGTTTTTTTGGAGACTAATGTGGATTTATAAGGTTCGGATGAGAAAGACAAATGAATGAAGATATGTTATGGCTACAAGGAATAAGAAAAATACATCTTTGGAAAACGCAAAAGAATTTTTTTTAAACATAAACTTAAACATCATTTTAAATTCTATAATTTTATGCGATTACCGTACCTATGAATACCTGATATAAGGCACCTATTTGCCAGTATTTACTGACAGCAATAACGCGTCAGTCTTGAAGTTAAATCGATGTACGCAGCAGTTAGTTAGACGTGGCCTAATGTCCGTTTTATTGGTGCCCTGCACGTGCCACGGAATAGAACAGCGACATGAGTAGAGTCGCTTGATAAAACTTATTGTTCCTATTTTTCAGTGGTGAGATCATTTTGTTGTATCTGCCTACGCTGCAGGCAACGCTTTTTTACAACTAGATTCAATCCCTGCCAATGTGCCACTAGCCGAAGATACTTTTAGGATCACGGGCGCTTAACATTCGTATTCCGACAGCATTAGACAAAGCACAGGAGATCCAGCAATGAGTTTATTGGAGATCTCGAATCTTCCCCTGTATTTTTACTCTGTCTTTTCTTTCTGAGAGACGGATGATATAAAATATGAGGATTTTCTAGCGAAAATAAAGACAATGCGTGTTTAGGAAAAAAGTGCAATAATTGCACATGGCACGCACTTATTTTAGGTGTTTTTTTTTTCAAACATTATGAAAAAAAACCATCTAAGGTCATATTAAAAAAACCTGATTCCTCTACAGTGCAATTTTTTTTATCTCAGTCGCGACTCTACGCCTGTCGCTGTTCTACTAGGCATGAGACGTACGTACGGTAGCATTGACTGTGAGATATTGAGTGTAACACGTCACCTGGCGATAGTTTATAAATTGGAACAAACTATTTACCTATGTAAAGTCTGCTTTTAACCGATGTAGCAAAAAGTGATGTTGTATAATATTGTCTGTGTGTTTATCTAGGGATTGTTCCCAGATTATTTCGGGATTTTGTCACATTTTTTGTAAAGAGATTCTTTCGTCATTTAATAAATCAGTGCACTTAGTTTTCTACTAAGTATTTATTTATTTCATTTCTTATTCCAAATTAATTTACAAGAATAATTAATAGATTGTTATCTATCATCATTGTAAACTAAGAGTACAAACTATACCACTATCCTTACTTATTAAATATGCGAAAGTAACTCTGTCTGTCTGTCGCGCTTTCACGCCAAAACTACGGAACCGCTTTAATTGAGATCTGGTACAGATATATTCTAGAGCCAGACAAAAGACATAGGCTACTTTCTATCGCGATAAAAGGGCTGTAAGGGGTTGAAATAGGGGATGAAAGTTATAAGGAATACCCAGACCACGCGGGCGAAGCTCTGGCGGTAAGCTAATAAACTATATATATCGGATTTTTTTTTTTTTTAAGCACAGCTTAACCTGCATATCGATTTATAAGCGTAATTATCTCTTATGTATTAAACGCAATAGGTAAAACAGAAATAATTGTAGTGGGTAGTTTTTATTTCCATTTTGTCATTATTCCTGAATCTAATGAATGAATGAAATGAATGGTTGAAGTCTCATTTGTAATTCTCATATAGCCTTTCATTCGTTTTTACAAAATCTATTCTTGTTTTCTCAATAATGCGAAGATTTCTCGAGAACACAATATCGACAGTCGCTTTGTATTGGTTATAATAACTAGGGATGGGACACTGTAGATATCGATTAAATAAATTACATAAAGTTGTTCCTGTTACAACTTTAGTAGTCCTAATCGCGACTCCCAGGTCGACGTCCTGGACTTCTGGGTTTCCAAGTCAAGCAAACTGTTATTGGGTTTTACAATGAAATTGTCAGTAGTAGCTTGGAGTTTAGATTTGTGTCTGGTCGGTAGTGTAGCGGCACAAGTGCTGACAGATTACTACTACATTAGCAATAGGCTCACATCCTATTCCATGAGACCTAAAGACACCGGCGAACTGTGGGTGTACATTAGTACACATCCACAGCCACACCCTTGGTGTACATTAGTACACATCCACACCTACCCCACACAGCCTAACCTTGGACCTGTCTAGCAGCCTAGCAGCATACTGACGTGGTGTGTTATGTTATAAAAATTCAATATCAATTTTCTCAATCACGAAACGAAACCCAAAACCGCACACTCGCAACCACAATTGTAGTCACTTGACTATAGTGTTGTAATGCGATAAAATTGTAGCCTCGCTTCTTTAATAATTTATTCAAGGTACATCAAAATACAAGCATTTAAATTGTAGGATATTGTTATCGACTATCGATATCTTGAGCTAAGATATTAGCCGTTTATCGACATGTCTAGTCCCCTCCCTAGTTAAGCCGGAGGCACAGGATACAGGA
This sequence comes from Acronicta psi, assembly GCA_946251955.1. Taxonomy (NCBI): domain Eukaryota; kingdom Metazoa; phylum Arthropoda; class Insecta; order Lepidoptera; family Noctuidae; genus Acronicta; species Acronicta psi. The sequence goes on along the minus strand of OX276494.1, from coordinate 7,515,216 downwards.
TTATAAAGGAAAGCTTGCTACAATAAAGAATGGTGGTTGACTGTTAAGGATAGTGGTGCAGTGGGAGGGGAGAGTTTTTGTTATTAGCAGAGTTGAAAGAAAACTATATGTACGTCGTGTTCTGTGTATGTTACTTTATTTTATATACTTGAATACGATTTGATACTAGTTTTTTGCTCGATAGAAAGCACTAAAATGTTTTTTTTTATACCACTAAGATGGCAAACATGCATACGGCCCGCCTGATGGTAAGCGGTTACCGTAGCCTATGGACGCTTGCAACACCAGGGGTATCACTCGCGCGTTGCCGACCCTTAAAACCTCTTAGAGGTTTATGGAGGATTCACTGCGCCGACAGTTTGAGGGAATATTCCTCTTGCTGCCAGCGCAGTGCATCCTTAGAAGGATCTCTGGCGACCTTACTCAGTGCAAGAACACAATACACAATAAAGTGTGTTATTTGGCTGCAGTTTTCTGTAAAGTGGAGGTACTTCCCCAAATGGGCTGCTCCAGATTTGAGTCATAAATGGCTGTGCCATACCTCTCTTCGGTCTAAAATGGGTTCGAGTACTTTTTGTAACCATAGAGAACTCAACAATCCGTCGCACGACGATACCAGATCGGTGGGACATTGGCATAGGCCCCATAAAATTTCTCTTAGCCACCAGACAAAGCTGTGTGTATTTACTGATTTCTGACACTTACGCGAATACTAGACATTGAAATAAAACTACTTTTTACGGATTTTATTGCGTTATATTGATATTACCTTTACAGCGTCCATGGTAACGGGTGACTAAGGTGGTAGGCGTCTTGACGTTTCAATTACTAACAGCTGCCCTACATTTTTGTTAATTGTTGGCAATCCGATTCACGCAGAACGAGCTCACCGTATCCTTCGGTCTTGCAGTTTTAGGCTTGGATTTAGATTTAATTGAATCTATAATAGGGTTCCAAGCAGGTGGTAAGACCCAGCCATCTTCTCTATTGAAATTTGGATGTTTTTTAATTCCAATGGCCTCACGAATCATCCTGGGTAGGAATCGGTTTTCTTTTGCGAGGACTTGTGGTTCAATTAAATCTTTAACAGAAATGAAGGGTAGCTGTTAGTAATTGAAACGTCAAGACGCCTACCACCTTAGTCATCCGTGACAATGGACGCTGAAAAGGGTCCGAAACGTCGGGATTAAAATAATATCAATATAACGCGATAAAATCCGTAAAAAGTAGTTTTATTTCTGTGTGTATTTGTGTAGGTAATATGATCTAACCTATATAGTACTCACATTATATTTTTTTAAATACAAGGGCTGACCAGCTCCACAAGATTGCGTCCGTTCACGAGTATGACGCGTGTATCACCTTCGTTCGACTCAACCATGATGTTGTAGGGAATCAAGCGACCCGATACACGACACCACAAGCCACTAGCCTAACTAGGGGTTTGACCACAGGACTGTCAAGTCGTAAATCTCGAGTTCGAATCCAAGGCACGTACTTCTGACCTTTCGCAATCAAGTGATAATTTATTTATCACTTGCTTACAACGGTGTAGGAAAATATCGTGAGGAAACCTGCATATCTGAGAGATTTTCTCAACGGCGTGTGAAGTCTGCCAACCCGCACTAGGAAGCGTGGCAGACTATAGACTAATCCCTCTCATTTTAAGAGGAGACCCGAGCCCAGCAGTGGGACAAATAATGGGTTAATGATGATTAATTAAATCATATCACATCTTAGTAATACAATAACAAAACAAACAATAACATAGTCATGTGACAAACGACAGTAATTTGTAAGTATCGATACATCGGTCGTAGTGCGCCGCTCATATCGATTAACGAGCTGTCATTAATCGATACTCTGATACTGATTTGTCGATGTTTGAGATAGCAGAATTAATATAGATAGCTTTGAATATGTTAGACGCCATGGGTTAACTAATGGCTTTGTCTCTGATACTATGAAGGTAGATATCTGATAGGAATGCTGCTCGAGGAAATGACAAGTTAATTGTTCAGTTTTCAATTCATTGTTCAAGCATCTTAATTGATGAATAACCGACATTAAAAAAAATCATAGACGAAAGGATTAGCAAGCTGAAGTGGCAGTGGGCGGGGCACATAGCTCGTAGAACTGATGGCCGCTGGGGGAGGAAGGTTCTCGAGTAGAGACCACGCACTGGAAAGCTCAGTGTGGGACGGCCTCCAACGAGATGGACCGATGAACTGGTTAAGGTCGCTGGAAGTCGTTGGATGCAAGCAGCATATGTCCGGTCCCGCTGGAAGTCAATGGGGGAGGCCTTTGTTCAGCAGTGGACCTCTTTTGGCTGACATGATGATGATGATGAAAAAAAACGGGAGGTTCTCAGTTCTCGAGCGTGACGAAGGGGTAAGTAGATTTAAAGATCCGTAATTTTGTGTGTATTTTTCTCCCAATTTGAGCCTTTTCTTCCAATTTGTGCCTCTGCCTTCTTCCAAGAAACTCTCTCTGTTGACATCGATTCAATCTCTCTCGTAAGAGTCAAGCTTGTCGCGCCACCTCTTCCTAGGCTGACGAGACCGACCGACTGACTGACAAAAAAAACAGTTGTTACATTTTGTGAAGTTCAGTTGCTTGGAACTTCAGTTTTTTCGTTATTTCATAGTTGATCCCATAGTAAAAGTTGTTCATAGTAGCTGAAGGGTTTGTTTCTTTGTTTGGTTGATCGAGCTAATCTTAGGAAGTACTGGTCCGATTTGAAAAATTCGACGGGAACGATGTAAATGAATATAATGCCGCCCTTTCGGCTTCAAGACTACTAAAAGGCTGCGGTGTATACAGACTCCCAGATAGTCAGATGTAAAACCTACTCAACCATTATTAATGATGCTCCATAATCAGCAAACATAATAATTTAAGTCTCCAACATTCGCCCACACCAAACAGGACGGGAGAAAAGAGAATTAATTCACAAAATTAAAAAAAAATACTTTCGCAAATTTGTTGTTATAACACGGATTAACTTGTTGTGCAGACAGACAGACGAGCGATTTGTGAAACCCATATTGGGGCTCATAACACCAGTGGTCGGAGTTAAATGTGGGACCCCTACTATTGGTTTGAATTTGAATCAAGTAAAGAGGTACCCTACTTTTCTTATTGTACAACATTATAAACAGTCTAACAGCCTTTTATGGCTATTTTACAAGTTTTTCTTCGTAATAACCCTAATACGTACCACGTTTCCTGAATGTGGAATTTCAAGACATTCATAATTGAATATAAAGTAAAGGAAGCCCGACACTTTAATCTTATTAGTTAATGCGAGCAATTAGGTTTTATAGGTTATGTCTGATATTCGCACAAATTCCAGAAACCAGTATAATTTAAAAGGCAAAACAATCTCCGAGGTTTGGCATATAGTGTTTTTGTATAAATAAATTTTTTGTATATATATATATTTATTGATCCATTGTTACAGTTTTGGTCTTAAAAAATAGTTTTACATGGAAGTTCTGTTTGTAACTAATAAACATTTACAAAGATTAAGACGGTGGACCCCAAACTAGGCAGAGCCTGTCTCTTGGGGACCGAAGTTAGTATGTAACTGTATTCTGGAAATGTATTCAATTGACAGTATCTAGAACTCACCAAAAACTGGAACTCACGTGTTCAATCACAACAAACAGTAACATAGTAGTGGGTACATGAAACGAAAACTTTTTAATGCCCCTCAAAATTTGGAGCAATATTTCAGCGCTCCGTAAACTCCCCTTAATTGTTCCCGACGTGTTTTTATTGTGATTTTTTTATAAAACAGTACATTTTAGCTGAAAAACCATGCCATACACATCACGGCCTGCGAGGGGCTCGTGGCTAGGTTATAGCAACGCTGATTAATTGATCTGCAAGGTTAAGCTACACTTGCCGAGGTCAGTCTGTGGATGGGTGACCATTCTTAACACATCGAGACCCCTCCGTGCCTCGGAGAGCACGTAAAGTCGTCGGTCCCGGTTGTAATACGACCACCTATGACAATCGTTAGTGGTAGTCAGAAGTCCAAAAAGCCTGACAACCAGTCTATCCTTCGAATATTGGTATTGCCTAGAAATTGGATTGCGGAGGTCTGATGGCAGTCGCTTCGTGTAAAATACTGATATTCAGCCGCATCTGGTTAGACTGGAAGCCGACCCCAATATGGTTGGGAAAAGGCTAGGAAGATGATGACACATCACGCCTGTACTCCACGAAGTGTTAGGCAGAGGCATATTAATGTATACCCACGGTTTTCCGGTATTCTTAGGTCTTATGTAATAGCTATCAACTGCGCACAAATCCAGACTGCGAGCTGTTATTGGGAATTTCACAGAAATACCCAACAACACTTTGTTTGACCCGGGATTCGAACCTCTAGCATAGCAGTCGCGCTTACGACAACTAGGTTAATAAGAAAGTTCGCTCTACCAAACGTGATTGTTATGTAAAGTATTAGACAGTAAATTAAAAATTTAGAAAACCCCCGACACGAAATGTATTTTTCCATTTTGTGGTGGCGGCCATCTTGGATTTGAAATTTATTATAGTGTATATTATTCTCCTAGTTTAGCCCTTTCATTTGATATCCATATTGAGGGAATTGTGAAAAATATGTAATCCACTATTTCGTGGCGGCGGCCATCTTGGACCGATTTTCATCGGACATAGCTAAGAACACTCCCGAATAATTCACCTTTCAAACAAAATTAAAATCGGTTCATCCGTTCGGAAGCTACGATGCCACAGACACACACACACGTCAAACTTATAACACCCCGTCGTTTTTGAGCCGAGGGTTAAAAATATATTTAGGTGCCTCTGTCTAACCTCTTAGAGAATATTAGCGTGATTAATAGTATTACCATCTGTGAAATCCTTTCATTTCAATTATAACGAAAACAATAAACAATAGTCTTATTTATACATTTTCTTAGAAATCCAAAACTTGATTGAGGGAAGATTTTGAACTGTTGATTAATATCTTAAGTTTATAACAATATCGCGGCTGTCAGACTAAAGTAATTATAGACGGGATATGATTAACTAACTACAATAATTGTTTTTGCTTTGTTTTTAATTAAATTCAGTGATGAAATTCGAAACTGTCGCTTCGCTTATTTTTATTACCCGACTGCCGAAGAAGGGTTATGTGTTTGACGCGTATGTATGTATGTAGGTCCGTTCCTATGTCCGGTCGTAACTACTCAACGGCTCAACCGATTTAGATGAATGACACCTCATTAAATTTGTCTTGATGGCACGAGTGTAACTGGGTACTGAACGCTATACGCTTTAATGTGCGAACTGATTTTGAAAATGATCTTTAGTTGAATCAATTTTCATTTTAAATTATCATTTAGGATCTATCAAGTGATTCTATAATGATTTATAAACTAAAAAGTAGGAAATAAAATCAATTATTAAATGAAACAATACCCCACTGCCTAAAAAGTACTTACTAACTAAAAATCTAATAAAAACAAGCTCTGTGATGTTGGAAAATGTATTGCAGGCGGGACAAGCTGTTCGTTCATAAACAAAATTGTTTCTTTGCTTGTCCCGCCTGTAATACATTTTCCAACATCACAAAGCTTGTTTTTAGATATTTAGTTAGTACTTTTTACGCAGTCGGATTTTTTGTTTCATTGAATAATTACAAGCTTTTATTCAACTTGCTTTGTTATTTAGTTTGTGTGTATGTTTAGAGCAAAATATAGAACCTAAACTAATCGGCGAATTGTGAATGAAAAGCGGTAGGTAGAGGTACACCTTTGCCTTAGCCCTTCGAGGAATATAGACGTGATAGTAGGTACATTTCTGACATACCCTGCCCCCTCCTCTGGCCTTATCCATTAGTATTTTCTGCACAAAAAAGTTATTAAAAATATATTTACAACTTAAAGGACATCACCCAAATTGAAAAGTAAGGCTTTCTAGGACTCCATCCATCTAGGGTTCCATCAACTATTAGTTTATTAATTTGATGTTTCTGATCATAGCAACACTAATAACAGTACCAAACGTTGATAAAGTTTTAAATATCACATAAAAAGTGACGTGGGACGAGTTGCAGAATGAAAATATTATTTTATTTTGATTTTCGTCATGTAGTCCCAAATGGGCCGTAGGCATGTGGGACGAGTTGATGACTTACTCGGTACTATTATTGATCGAAGTACCTTTTCCAATAATAAAATCATGGCAATTAGTAGTTATTAAGTTCTACATAATTAAGTTATGTTTCATAGGCAGAAGAGATATTCTGTAGTTGAATAACATCTCGGCGAATTGACTTACGACTTGGGTGTAGTAATGAAAAATGTTCCTTATATTAAGCTCTATTTAAATAATAAGTTTATAATGTACTAGCTTCCCGCCAGCGGCTTCGCCCGCGTGGTCTTATAATTTTTTCCCCGTTTTTGCTACATTTTTCATTACTACTCCGCTCCTATTAGTCGTAGCGTGATGATATATAGCCTATGTTACTCGGGGATAATGTAGCTTTCCAAAGGTGAAAGAATTTTTGAAATCGGTCCAGTAGTTTCGGAGCCTATTCATTACAAATAAACAAACAAATCTTTCCTCTTTATAATATTAGTATAGATAAATGCTGGGTGATCCAGAACTGGGCGAATAAGAAACCATAGGACACATAAATACCTTTCGCCACATTTCACAATATAACAGAACGGAAAATTTCATTGACAGAACTAAACGTAGAAGCATAGTGTCAAAATGTCCAGATATTTTTGAGGTAACAACACAGGTATACCTGTACACATGCTATACAATACAATACACAATTATTCGTCCGAACCCCTAACTACGTAATAAGTGTGAACGAGACAGATGTTCAAAGGGTGTAAGGAGTGAAAGAGACAGAAGATCTCGTAGTTTCATATTGTCCTCATCTCAATATTGAGATTAAAAGTGACGCTTCGCTTGGCGCAAATTATTAGACGTACGGTCGGCAAAAACGGTTGACATAAATATTATCATTGTGGGTAGTTTTCGTTTTAAATTACTACAAAAAGGGTCCCATTTGGTGTATAGGTTATGCGACATGATTTATTATAGTTTATGAGTTTTAACTGCCTCGTGTAACGCAACTGCTATGCTCAAGGTCCTGGGTTCGATTCCCAGTTTGAACAAAGTGTTATTTATTGGATTTAAATTAGTAACGGCTCGGAGTTTAGATTTGTGCCCGGTTAATGGCAGCGAAACCACTAACGATTGTCACCTAGATGTTCGTCTGACAGCCAGGACCTACGGCTTTAAGTGCTCTCCAAAACACGGAAGGGGTCGATGTGTTAAGAATGGTCACCCATCCACATACTGAAGTCAGTAACCGCAGCTTAACGTTACAGTTCGGCTGATCATCGCAGTCCCGCCCTAAAAAAATGTAGAGTAAAATGACGGTTCATTCAACATCTACAATTAACTAGCAATCTTACTAATATTATAAATGTGAAAGATTGTGAGGATGGATGGATGGATGGATGTTTGTTACTCTTTCACGCAAAAACTACTGAACGGATCTGGATGAAATTTGGCACAGAGATAGATTATAGTCTGGAATAGCACATAGGCTACTTTTTATCCCGGTAAAATGTATGGTTCCCGTGGGATAGCGGGTGAAGCCGCTGGCGGAAAGCTAGTTAAAATATAAAAATATATTGGGACATTTTTACACAGCACCTTTACACAGCACCATCTAGTCCCAAACTAAGCAGCGCTTGTTCTATAGGTACTAGACAATGGATATAATACTTATATTATACTTTTTTTTTGTAAATGCATACTTATAATACATATGAAACACCCAGACAAACACAAACACTTAAGTTCATCACAATAAATCTTTGTGACTTGTGGAAATCGAACCCACGACCTCGTGATCAGCAGTCCGGTACTCGATCCACTGACTAGAACGTGAAGTATTAGGCTATGTGACTAACTATTTTGTGCTAGATAGAGAGCACACTATACTTACAAATGACGTCAAAAGTAGCGTGCGCCATACTAATTCTATACTAACACTCGTTTTGCGGGAAAGGGACAGAGCATCCCCTCTCAATCCCCACCAAAAACTTTTAGCGCATTTATCTCGGAATTTCAACACCAGTCTTCTCCCCGACCCCCCCCCCCCCCCCCTATTTCAATTAATAGCTTTGTATCGCAAATGTCAATTCTATTTGCTACCTACATTTTCAAATGTAAAAAGATACAAGTATGCGCATGTACAAAGATAGAAAGCTTTCAATACGTGAAGCACTCAAAAAATGATTAAAAAATAATGTGCCCCGCTTCTGCTGACGGTACCAAGTCAGAGCTCACTTCACTGAAACGTAGCACTGCAGGCGACGTTTTTGCGCACCGTACCTCTGACACAGACACCTTTTTATGTAAAGACGGCAGTAAGATGTAAAATTACTGGATAAGATCTGATTTTTGTTATTATTTTCTAATTCCTTTCTTTACTTAAATCTCAGAGACTATGGGCTGCACTCAGAGGCGTCACTTAACCTAATGAATCATTCGCTAATGAGACCCAGTATATCATAGTACACTGACAATAAATTAAATAAATAATTAAATAAAATAATATTAATAAATTATATAAATTATATAGTAGCCACTGTTTGTTAACGATTCATTAACGTTAAATAAGTGACGAGTGAAAAAAAAAAACATGTTTTTATTACTTAAGAAAACTTACAATTAAGATACAGATAGTAATGAAAACAATGAAATAATGCCAAGCTATACAACATAACATAATATATGCTTTTTAATACCTTTAGCTTTAAACTAACGCTGTACTAAAAGAATCTATTTAAATTTTGAGAATAGTTGACTTGGCGACGTCTGTGGTCTAGTGGTTCGAGTACCGGACAGTTGATCACGAGGTCGTAGTTTCGATTCCCACAGAACACAAATATTTATGTGGTGAGTGTTTGTGTTTGTCTGAGTGTTTTTTTATGTATACTATCTATATCTATACTAATATTATAAAGCTGAAAAGTTTGTTTGTTTGTTGGTTTGGTTGACCTCACTGATCTCAGGAACTACTGGTCCGATTTGAAAAATTATTTCAGTGTTAGAAAGTCTGTTTAACGAGGAAGGCTATAGCTGGCTACATATCATCACACTACGACCAACAGGAGGGGAGTATCAATGTTGTTTGTCTGTCAAAAAATGTTGCAAAAACGGGGGAAAAATTAAACTTCTACGGAAACCAAGTCGCGGGCAAAAGCTAAGTGTATTATATGTATGAATTACAAGTATTAATATCCATTGTGTAGTAAATAGTACCTACAGTATAAACTTTGCTTAGTTTGGGTCTAGATGGTGCTGAGTAAATATCCCATGTTCCGATTCTGATCCGATTTTGAACTCACTTCCAGTAACAGTTAACATCTATCTCGCATTCGAACTCGAGACTACGGGTTTCTTCTCCGTTTGACTATTTACTAGCTCTGAATACAAGCTTTGTTAATGTCATTCGAAGTACATACATACATACATACATTCTCCGAACTGTAACTACACGAGTAGTTTCATACAATCTTAGTAGAAATATAGATCACTGATCAGTTACGTTCTTTTCTTTTTAATCTGATTTGACGACGTCTGTGGTCTAGTTGTTCGAGTACCGGACTGCTGATCACGAGACGTGGGTTCGATTCCCACAGGACACAAACATTTATTGTGATTAATTTAAGTGTTTGTGTTTATCTGGGTGTTTCCTATGTACGAGTATTATAAGTATGTATTTACAAAAAAGAAATAAGGTATGTATCCATTGTCTAGTACGCATAGTACAAGCTCTGCTTAGTTTGGGACTAGACGGTGCTGTGTAAAAATGTCCCAGGATATTTTTTATTTTTATTTTAATCATCTTTTTCCTAGCCTTTTCCCAACCATGTTGGGTTCGGCTTCCAGTCTAACCAGGATGCGGCTGAATATTAGTATTTTACACGGAGCGACTGCCATCAGACTTCCACAACCCAATTTCTGGGCAATACCGATATTCGAAAGGTAGACTGGTTGTCAGGCTTTTTGGGTTTCTGACTACCACTAACGATTGTCATAGGTGTTCGTATGACAACCGGGACTGACGGCTTTACGTACTCTCCGAGGCACGGAGGGGTCTCGATATGTTAAGAATGGTCACCCATCCACTGACTGACCGCGGCAAGTGTAGCTTAGCCTTGCAGATCGGTTGATCAGCGTAGTAACAACTTGGCCACGAGCCCCTCTTTAATTTCTTTCTTCTCAATCTTCTTTCTTTTCTTCTTCTTGAGTTCCTTTGTTTTTAATATATTTCTAAAACTACTAAGTACTTATAACTTATAATAAGTTTAACTTATAGTTAACTTTTCTTATGTATTATAAGTATGTATTTACAAATAACAATTACAGGCGGGACAAGCAAAGAAACAATTTTGTTTATGAACGAACAGCTTGTCCCGCCTGCAATACATTTTCCAACATCACAGAGCTTGTTTTTAGATTTTTAGTTAGTACTTTTTACGCAGTCGGGTGTTTTGTTTCATTTAATAATTGTTTTATTTCCTACTTTTTAGTTTATAAATCATCATAGAATAACTAGAAAGATACTAAATGATAATTTAAAATAACCTAACCTAAATTAAACATTTATAAAACCCCCGACACGAAATGTAGTTTGCCATTTTGTGGTGGCAGCCATTTTGGATTTATAATTTATCATAGTGTATAATATTCTCCTAGTTACGAGCATTCATTTGATACCTATTGAGGGAGTTGTGAAAAAATATGTAGTCCGCTATTTTATAGCGGCGGCCATCTTGGACCGATTTTCATCAAACATAGCTAAGAACACTCCCGACTAATTCACCTTTCAAATAAAAAAAAAACAAAATCAAAATCGGTTCATCCGTTCGGGAGCTACGATGCCACACACACACACACACCAACACGTCAAACTTATAACACCCCGTCGTTTTTGCGTCGGGGGTTAAAAAATTGATGCAATGCTCAATGCTCCTTTCAATCCATCCTAATTGTTATCAAGCAGTTATCTTACTTCAATCACTCAAAATCAAAATAGTTTTATTTTCACATAGTATTATAGACCTTATGCAGGCACTTATGAAATGTCGAAACTTAGTTCCAAGGTTCCAAATTAGTCGTTTCCTATGGAGAAGAACCGGCAAGAAACTCCATGGTTACTCTTAGGCTGAGATTCAGAGAAGATACTTAGCGTGAACTTACGCTTCCGTATGTCTAAGGCTGATATTCAGAAACGAGACTCAGCATGAACTTATGCTTCCGTATGTCAAAATCGAGTGCTTACGTTCAAATTTGTATTCAGAGATGTTCGGAACACTGCTTAAACTTCGCGTAAACTATGCTAAGCCTAAGTAGTCAATATCGGTTACTTTAGCTGTCTAAGCAGTGGATCTAGCGCCACCCGGCGGACAAAGCTGTAGTTATCTTTGGTAGTTTGATATATTTTTATTTACTTAGATTTATTAAATAGTTGTTTCATATAATTTTATTTAGTTTTTTTATAGAATAGATAATATGTCGATGTAAGTAAATATTGTTTGTCAATAAAAACTTTTTATCTTACCATATAACTTTACAATAAATGTGTATGTGGTGCTTTTATTGTGAAACCACATCTACTTAAAAATATTATCATTATTATAAAAAAGATATTTCTTGGCGAAAATAATAGATGTTAGCGCTGTTTACTGTGATAATGTTGCAACAAAAATAATTTCTATCTCAGATATTGTTGTTTCGCTCACTCTTATGACATTACATATATTGCTATCCTTTATTTATAACAGAGCGTAGGCTAAGTTAAGACGGACGAAGTTTGAGACGTACTATGTTTCTGAATACCACTTTTTAAGATGCGGTAAGCCGATTCTTGTCTTAGACTGATCTAAGCCCGTCTTACATGAATATCTCTGAATGTCAGCCTTATTGTCATACAAATTTGACATACGGAAGCGTAAGTTCATGCTGAGTCTCTTCTCTGAATCTCAGCCTTACTCTCTTACTCTTACCTCTTACACTCGTTAGTATACTGCGTATATACTTAATACACTAGCCTAGTTATGCTAATTGGCTCCCAATAGGACTCCAACATCCAATAATCTAGATTCCGAGCCTCTACTAATTACTTAAGTACTAATATCAAACAGAAATTCGCAGAAAATCCATGTTGGTACAAGTGAGTGAAAGTCTTCCTAGCCGTCTCCCAACCATGTTGGGGTCGGCTTCCAGTCTAAACAGGGGGGCCAGACAAGTTGCATTTTGACATTCGAATCAACAAACAAAATGTATGGAAATGACATTAGTGACAGCCCGATTTGTCGTTAGCTTGTGTCAACAAACAAAATGTATGGAAATGACATTAGTGACAGCCTGATTTGCCGTTAGCTTGTGTCATTTCCATACATTTTGTTTGTTGATTCGAATGTCAAAATGAAACTTGTCTAGCCCCCCTGGGCGCAGTTCGAATACCCTGCCGCTTAGATGGCAGGTTATCACGGGGATGAAGATTTTCCATACCCCAAAAAAAAGATGCTAAGTATATGGTATTAGATGGTATTCCAGTGATATCCCTGGTGTTGCAAGCGTCCATAGGCTACGGTAACCGCTTACCAACAGGCGGGCCGTACGCTTGTTTGCCACCTTAGTCGTATATAAAGAAAACTAGCTTTCCGCCAGCTGTTTCGGCGTGGTCTGGGTATTTCCTAAAACTTTCATCCACGATTTCAACCCCTTAAACCCCTTTTATCGCATTAAAAGTAGCCTTTGTCCTTTCTCAGGCTCTAGACTATCTGTGTACCAAATTTCATTTAAATCTGTTCAGTGGTTTTGGCGTGATAGCGAGACAGACACTGTCGCATTTATAATATTACTAGCTTTCCGCCAGCGGCTTCGCCCTCGTGGTATGTTATTACACATATAAACCTTCCTTAAGAATCACTCTATCTATAAAAAAAACCGCATCAAAATCCGTTGCGTAGTTTTAAAGATCTAAGCATATATAGGGACAGACAGACGCGACGGAGGACTTTGTTTTATAATATGTAAGGAAGTAATGATTATGTTCAGAGCTAGTTTTCTGTATTACCTACATTTTCAGGATACCTATTTCGAATCCCGATTGGACGTAATTTAATTTCTTTTCCGAAGCTTAGGTTGTAATTACTTAATCTTAAAATTCATTGCTGGCCTCAACATTTCGGAACTTTTTTCGTTAATAACATCTTACTAACCAGCTGGTTTTTAATGTTAAGCTTAAATTTGAGCTTAAAGTAGACAAAGCCTAATGTTATGATTATGGAATCCTTTCTTCTTCTTCTTTTCGTGTCAATGGTAAATCAATGTGTCGAGTCAATTTCGTCAATAAATAAGATTATTTATAGAGTTCGAGCCCAGTAGGAAGCCGCCTTAATTGCGGCATCCGTTGCGTTTATCAAGTCCTCGAATGTGCAGGTGCATGGACACTTCGGGCACTCGAGTAAATGAGACATGTCCCACACTCGCACTGGATGATCGACGGGTCAATAATCCCCCATTTTGCCAAATTGTGTTTACAGCGGCCTACTTGAGTGCGCAGTCGATTGAGTGCTTTCCATGTAGGCCACTGCAGGTCGCGTCCGAGTGGCAGATGTTCCCGAGGTTGGGCAAAGTTGGTTGGTGGTGGGTACTGTGCTTCCCATAACTTGTTCCTGATATTGGTAGGTTGGAATCCTTTAAAAAGGTTTGTTGAAAATAATATATAAGTAATCCGTATTAAATAAACATACACATATTTCCCGAAGATTTAGGACGTTCTCAAAAAAGGCAAGGTTAAGAGCACCCTAAACCGACGAGCATGCATGGGGAGGTTAATGAACATAGACGAAGCGAAAGTGGTGTGCCAGGATCGTAGCAAGTGGAAATCTATAGTCTCTGCCTACTCCTATGGGAAACAGACGTGAAGCTATGTATGTATGTATGTTTAGGCAGAGTTATGGGTTCCAAATAAATAATATCTAGAGACAATTTTACACAGCACCATCTAGTCCCAAACTAAGCAGAGCTTGTACTATGGGTACTAGACAATGGAGATAATACTTATATACTTTTTTTTTGTAAATACATACTTATTATACATAGGAAATACCCTGACAAACACAAATACTTATATTCATCACATAAATATTTGTGTCTTGTGGAAATCGAACCCACGACGTCGTGATCAGCAGTCCGGTACTCGAACCACTAGACCACAGACGTCGTCAAAGAGCATAATTATAGGTATAGGTAATATTATTATGCATATTAAACTAACATAGGTATTAGGTACCTACACATCTTTCCCGAAGCTTTAGGCAAAGTTATATGTTCCACATAAAAACTTCAAGTCTATTTCTCATAAGGGTAGGCAGAGACTATAAATTTCCACTTGCTACGAACTTGGCACACCACTTTCGCTTCATCTTTGCTCATCAACCTACATGCTCGTCGGTTGAGGTTTTATAGGTTCTGATAGTACAGTCAGCATGCATCCTTCAAATCGCAAAACTTTATTGTCCAAAAGTTACCTACATAAAATGGTTGTAGGTACAGTCAGCAACAAAAGTAGCTGAACACTATGAAATCTTCAAAACGCTATAACATCTTTAATACTCAGAGTTCACTGTCCCTTGAAGGCAGGACAAATTCTCATTATAGAGGACAATTATATGTTTTATCTTAGTCAAAATCTAATGAATAGTTTTGGTACTGTGAAGTTTTTAAACTTTCGCCGTGTTCAACGACTTTTGATGCTGACCGTACAATTTCTCTACTAATAGGACAATTATATCGAATCTAATGAAAAGTTTAAGTGCTGGGATGTTTCCAACATTTGACTGTGTTCAGTTACTTTCGTTGCTACCGTACACAGTCACGCACAGTTTCATAGTCAAGCAAAGTGTTGCTGGGTTTTCTGGTAATTCCCAGTAGCAGCTCGGAGTTTATTCCCGGTTAATGACTCACCCCATGTGCTAAACATACAGTTCCCGCCAAACTTATTGTCCGAGTTGAAGTTGGCACGAGCTAACTTTAACCCAGCCGTAAAAATCGGAGAAAGAAATATATTAGATTGTAATCAATAAAAACGAAAGCTCTAGTCGTAATCATTCTAACCCAATATTTTAATTTTTCCGATTTTTACGGCCGAGGTAAAGTTAGCTCGTGCGTGCCAACTTCAACCCGGACAGTAAGTTTGGCGAGAACTGTACATTAGTACAATAGTACACCTCAGCCTAACCCTTTGAGGAATATAGGCGTGATGGTATGGTATATAAGCTCATTCAGCATCATCCCGCGTCATCACTTCATTTCTATGCGAAGCTCTAACTTTTGTTTCTAGTAAGCGTGTAGTAAGACCATGGCGGTGTCCAGCTTTACCCTCAATGCGTGATGATGATGCAGAGCATACAACAATCGGCAATTACTTAGCGAACTAACCGGACAATAGTTGGAAACCCCACGGGTCCTAACTACGGGCCTCACAATGAGAGTGTGATTTATAGCGTCGCGGTGCAAGTGGGAATGTCTGACTTATTGTTATATTACTAATCACCGTATTTAGAAACAGTAACGCTACATTCATAGGCATACAACGTTGTGTATTAAATTTTAACCGATTACTTCCAGTATTGCGGTCACAAACATGCGTACCTAAGTTAAATTGGGGGAAGTTGAAACTAAAATTGCGGTAACATAAAAACTAAGATGGGAACACTCCAAAGGAGATCATCGAAATCGGCCCAAATGATGTACCGAAGGTACACTTATTGGAAAAAATACTCTGTATTATGCTGGTTAAAACTCTAGTCGTATTTTTTTTTTAATTAAAAGACTTTTAATTTGAGAAAATCACGCCATTTTGGCACACTATTATCTGTTTCGTAATTATTTCATAATAAAAACTGTCAGTGTCAATTTCAGAATGTCAAACGCACGCCATTACGGCAAATTATTACCAGTTTCATAGTTTTTGCAGCGCGTCTGGCATGTTTGCTGACGCGCTAGTTGACAGCTTTCCCACCATCATGCGTAGGAGATGCGCATCACTGCTACGCCGTATTCGCGCCAGCCCCAACACCATTCTTAGAACGCTGGCTGATAGGTGGGACTCTCCGATCTTGGGGCGGTGGATACGACTACATGCGCTCAAGTAGATAGGTACTCCCCAGGTTCGGCGTGTCTCATGGAGCTTAGAACATAGGTTACTAACACTAGCTTATAAGTTTACATTGTTACTAACAAATACCTATGGAAGTAATTCTGAAATAAATGTTTATTATTATTATTATAGTGATTTCATGGTAAAAACTATCAACTTGACAGCTGTCATGTACCTCCGGTACAAATCTGGGCTGAGTTGTATGGGCTTTTGATGACCTCCTTTTGGTGTATATTTCGTCTCCGCATGATTGTGAAGACAGATTATAATCTTTAATCTATCTCGCGAAATTATAAACTGTCGAAATATTTTGAACTTTATCAAACTGACATATATACCAATAACATACCAACCGCATTTGGCTATATTCACGCACTTAGCATTCAGCCGATGAGTACAGGGGTAACCAACACACGTTTTTTTTTATACCACTAAGGTGGCAAACTAGCTTTCGGCCCGCCTGATGGTAAGCGGTTACCATAGCCTATAGACGCTTGCAACACCAGGGGTATCTCGCGCGTTGCCGACCCGAAAACCTCTTAGAGGTTTATGGAGGATTCACTGCGCCGACAGTATTCCTCTTGCTGCCAGCTCAGCGCATCCTTAGAAAGAGCTCTAAGAGAGGTATGGCACAGCCATTTTTGGCTCAAATCTGGAGCAGCCCATCTGGGGAAGTACCTCCACCTTACAGAAAACTGCAGTCAAATAACACACTTTATTGTGTGTTGTGTTCTTGCAGTGAGTAAGGTCGGGAGAGTCGCCAGAGCTCTTTGGTTAGGTTAAGTTAGGTTAGAACTGTAATCAACCACGCAGTTGGAGCTATCCAATATAACATATTAATCTATGGTTGGAGCCGAGCCAGCAAAGCAAGCGGGATCTCGGTAGCGTACGCTCACAATCTTTCGAGAGTTTACAATCTCGCGAGATAGATAAAAATCTAACGGTATTTGCAATTTTACTTACCTACATATAAAGATAAACAATCCCAGACAGCGACTAAAATAGGTATATTTTCCAAAATATATGTAAATGAAATCCCTGTCAGAAACCCTCAAATCTATTTCTACATTATATGCAAAACATTAAATGAATTCCCCCAAGAATCCATTACCAAGATAAGGAAATGTCGAGAGTTGAAAATAAATATGATACCTATATTACAAAATTATAAATATCTGCACAAATACGAAATTTCTGAGTACCCTTCTTTCGGATTCGGTACTTAGAAGTAACTTCTCGGATATTAGCTAAGTTTTGAGTGTGATTAAATTCTCAATTCTCCGAAATCTAAACTTAGTACCATCACGCTTATATTCTCAGAAGTGTAAGTAGGTCTTCTTAGCATGTCGATGGCAAATAAAAGTACCTATATTATAATACTAGCCTTCCACCAGCGGCTTCGCCCGCGTGGTCTTGATAACTTTTTCACCCGTTTTTGCAAAAATTTTCATTGCTACTCCGCTCCTATTAGTCATAGCGTGATGGTATATAGTATAAGCATTCCCCTATAAATGGGCTATCTAACAATGAAAGAATTTTTCAAATCGGTCCAGTCGTTTCTGAGCCTATTCAATACAAAAAACCAATCAAATCTTTCCTCCTTACAATATTAGTATAAATGGACTTATAATTTTGTACCGAAAACTCAGCCATATAGACTGCGTTTGTCAACGCAACCAAAACTCTTTTTTTCTTTTCTACGTTATACACTTGAATATATCAAGCTATTTGTAGTAATAAATTTAAACACCAGTCATCCACTAAAATAACACAAAATCTATAAAAAGCTTCGACAGTTCTTAAACAGTCATTTTCCATACTTTCACCGTAACACAAAGTTAATAGGTGTAAATGCGGCGTCCGCATATTCGCGATATGTTTGAACACAACTACGCAACATAGTTTGTTTGCACTTTGACCGAATTTGCATCTTACCAACACTTTAATTAGTTTTTGAAAATACGGAAAATACTGACTCAGCCGGAACATTTTGTGCTGTTGTTTTTAGCGGAAAATAGTAATACCTAGAAAGGCAAATTTCATTTTCTGTGAGTTTTAAAAACTGCTCAAATCTTGCACATGGCTTTTTACTAAGCACTGCCTAATTAGCCTAATGGTTGTTAGCGCGACTGCTGCGCTTGGTGTCCTGGGTTCGATTATGTAGCAGGCAACATATGAAAGTGCAAGTATGAAATCCCAAGGTATTATTATTATTTATAATATAATTATAATTTTTTTTACCCCCTAAGGTGGCAATCAAACAGCAGGCCCGCCTAATGGTAAGCGGTTACCGTAGGCTATGGACGCTAAAAACCTCAGAGATTTATGAACGATTCACTGCGCCGACAGTTGAGGGAATATTCCTCTTGCTGCCAGCGCAGCGCATCCTTAGAAGGAGCTCTGGCGACCTTACTCACTGCAGGAACACAACACACAATAAAGTGTGTTATTTGGCTGCAATGGATGGATTTCTATGGGCTGTTTCTCGCCTCTTACGAGATGCCGATTTGGATGGCAGTGAGGTATTGTATTAACCGTCTCCATACCGCCTAACCTGTTCCTTACTCATTCTAAACCACAAACATTATTCAAATTTTTCTCTATTGTTTAAAAAATAATAACTTGGTAACTGGTAACAGAAATTATTGATCGAAATCGAAAACAAAGAAAAGAATTTCTATAACAAACGATGCGATCAGAAGCGAGTTACTGGCGCAAGTTGTATCACACCCGCGCTGAGTTATAGTTGCTGGCAACATTGCTTCGCGCCATTAATTATTGTTCTATCTGTGTAGTTTTAAAAGATTTTGAAATTAGAAACTTCAGACATTAAGGCTGGCCACACACATCCGGAGTGTCTCTCTGAATTTATAATCTAAATTCGGGCGACCTGGGCCCAGTTTAATAAAGCTGACAATTTGACATTTATGTCAGAAAAAGTCAAAATTGTAGAATTGTCGCGGTGAAGCTGTTTAATAAAAGTGAAAAATATGTCGAAAATCTACAGGTGAAATCTTGCAATATTTGTCATTTAAAGACCCGTTTAATAAAACCGACATAATATGCCAAATTAGTTCTGACAATTGTCGGATTGTCGTGATAATTCGACATATTTGTAGAATTTTTCCACTATGACAATTTTGTCACCTGTAAGTTTTATTAAACAGGAATATTGTCGAATTGTCACTTTTTTACATATGTCGGACTCAGCTTTATTAAACAGGGCCCTGACCTCTTAAAAATTCAGATTGATCAGTAGTCTCGCGTTTCACCCTACATGCAAATGTGTGTATGAAAGAAAAATTACTTAATAGGTACTAATCGCACTAGTTTTAGCTTTATACTTATAGTAAAAAAAAGAAACGGCAGCAACTTGCAGTGTCATGTATGAAATTACGCGCGTTATGAAATCGAAAACTCAAATATAATCCGGAATTCAGAACGCTCGATCTGAGATTTCCCAGAGAGACGTGTGAGGTCAGTCTTGTACCTAGGAGAGCACGTAAAGCCGTCGGTCCCGGTTGTTATGACACCTATGACAATCGTTAATGGTAGTTTGAAGCCCAAAAAGTCTGACAACCAGGGGGGCTAGACAAGTTGCATTTTGACATTCGAATCGACAAACAAAATGTATGGAAATGATACAAGCTTTCGACAAATCGGGCTGTCACTAATCTCATTTACATACATTTTGTTTGTCGATTCGAATGCCAAAATGCAACTTGTCTAGCCCCCCAGTCTATTCTCCAAATATCGGTATTAATAATCAATTTCCCAAAGATCCCAAATATCACTTAATAATATTAATTTGTTCTTTTCATTTTACAACTATCTAAGTCAAGCAAAACTGTTTAAAATCCATTCTATAACAAACGATGCGATCAGAGGCGAGCCACTGGCGCGAGTTGTATCACCATCGTTGAGTTATAGTAGCTGGCAACACCTCGCCCCGCGCCATTTATTATTACTGGCGAGTTTTACTATCGGTTTACAGATTTTGAGATTGTTTTTAAAAACAGAATGCGGTAAATTGTAAATGAGTTTTCCGATAACTTTAAGGCGGAAACCCACCGCGGTGCACGCTGTCTGCGGCCACGCGGCGCACATTTGCTGCGTGGGTTCATTTGTTTAGAAACGTGGGTACATACACGAATTTACACAGCGTGCGGCGTTAAACTACGTGGGCGCCGTATCCGAGCAAGCCACGCGTGTGTCATGATGTCAATTCGTGTGTAGCGTGTCTGTGGGTTGTAATGGAGACAGCTCCATACATTTCCTTGCAAAGCGAAGCTTGGCGCACGTGCGTAGCTTCTGCGTGCGGTGGGTTTCCGCCTTAAGGCTCGGAAATTGTAAGAAGAAACATTGAAATAAATATACTCGACCTTTGATAACCAGGTCGATCATAGTGTTATTGGGTTTTACTATGGAATTCTCAGTAGCAGCTCGGAAATTGGATTTATGCCCGGCCGATGTCTTAAAAGGCTCGCTACCTAATCCATCGGACCTAAAATCGGCGACCTATGGGTACAATATTACCTACACCTCTGCTTGCCCTTTCGGGGAATATCAGCTTCATGGTAATATACAAATATTCATGCGTGTGCCTTCAGATTCATGCTTGCCGTCTGTCAGGATAGATCAACTCAAAGCTCCAGCTCTTTCCAGGTTCGGACTGGCCATATAGACAGGGTGGCGATTGCCAGCGGGGCCCCAGCCTGCGCGGGCACAGACCTGAATTGCGGACCATTTCTGAACGGCACGATAACTTTTGAACGAATCAACCGATTTTGATGTACCTACTTACACGAGCTTTGAGATTATTTAAGAGATAAAAAAACATTATTTTCTGATAGTATTCCGTCTACCACTATCCCGCCCCGGGCCCCGGGCTTTTGGGGATCGGGAGCCACCCGGACCCTTACGGCTCAGTCCAACCCTGACTCTTTCCTAAAAAAACTATGTCTGGCCTTTAAAAGAGACCATGATTCTCTGAATTTGTTTCGGCGTGTCTTCTCAGAGGTTGTCAGTTAGGAAATGCCGGCGCCATCTAGCACAATAACTGCAAAACATTGACTTGTCAAAATTCCAAATTGTCTTGAAAAGATCTGTTTGCAGAAATATCATTTTATTTCATTTCATTGGTAGAATCGAATCAAGTGAACGACTCCACCTTAAAAACATTACCTCTGAAATAAAACTACTTTTTACGGATTTTATCGCGTTATATTGATATTATTTTAATCCCGACGTTTCGGACCCTTTACAGCGTCCATGTTCACGGGTGACTAAGGTGGTAGAAACGTCTTGACGTTTCAATTACTAACAGCTAGACAAGACGCCTGTCGCCTACCACCTTAGCCACCCGTGACCATGGACGCTATAATATCAATATAACGCGATAAAATCCATAAAAAGTAGTTTTATTTCAATGTCTAGTATTCGCGTAAGTGTCAGAAATCATAACATTACCTCTCCTTTAGCAGTTGAGTAAAACTAAGTTCTACGTTCAAAAATCATAGTGCTATCCGCGAACAATTGGTACAATCGAAATCAGATTGCAACATTTTCCCCGCTTTAACTCTTCGGACGAGAGGATTTATTGTTACGTCATCGTAGGATATCTTCAATGTTATAACATTGAAGATATCATAGGTTTTAGTTGAACTCTTAAAGTTTTACCACTTGTGGTTTTACACTATGAGTTTTTTTTTTAGAAAGGAATTTATTAATAACTAACTTTCCGCCAGCGGCTTCGCCGGCGAGGTCTGGGTGTTTCTTAAAACTTTCATCCCCTATTTCAACCCCTTACAGCTCTTTTTTCGCATTAAAGAATAGCATATATCCTTTCTCAGGCTCTCAACTATCAGTGTACCAAACGACGTCATCGAAATCGTTCCAAATGAGGTACCGAAGGTAGGTGTAGTCCAGTACCTACAGTAAATTTATTTTTATTTCATAATTTCGTTTAACAAAAAAAAAATTTGCTGTAAAATGTGCGGAATGTTTGTGTTTTTGGAAACAGTTAATAAAAATTATAATAAAAAAAAGTATTTTTAATTCAATTCTGGCTATAATATTTATGAATTCATGAACATCTACCAATTTATTAATGGAATATTAATTTAAATTACTACTAACATTATTACAAAATTTCAAAATAATCACGTCACGTTAATTTAAGCTGATAAATTCAGTTTGCGTTCAAAATAATTAAGATTCGAGGAATCAAATAGAAATCATGCTGAAATGTTTTAATTAATCTAAAATTATAGCTAAAGAGGTTGATTAGCTGTCGGATTAGGATTTCAATTCGATAATGACGTCATACGGTCATACCATCACGCCAGTATTCCAATAGTCACTTAAGGTAGATAAATTAAAGAACTTCTTCCTAGCCTTTTCCCAACCATGTTGGGGTTGGCTCCCAGTCTAACCAGATGCGGCTGAATATCAGTATTTTACACGAAGCGACTGCCATCAGACCTCCGCAACACAATTTTCTGAGCAATACCGATATTCTAAGGATAGACTGGTTGTCAGGCTTTTTGACTTCTGACTACCACTAACGATTGTCATAGGTGTTCGTATAACAACCGGGACCGACCGCTTTACGTGCTCTCCGAGGCACGGAGGGGTCTCGATGTGTAAAGAATGGTCATCCACAAACCGATCTCGGCAACCTTGCAGATCGGTTGATCAGCGTTGCTATAACTTAGCCACGAGCCCCCTAGATAAATTAAAGAACGAGAATTAGTATTGTACTATAGTTCCAGTCGCACGGCCGCGGTCCGACTGACAGCTAGAATGTCATTCGTACCTTATGCATCCGGTGACAACAACTAAAACCTTTTTTATTTATATTACGTCACAGTAGGTACTGTAGAGACCTGCCAAAAAAGTTTGTATCAACAGCGATTTCGCGTAGATCTAGTGGTCCCAAGCGCGACTGCTACGCGAGGACCTGGGTTTGATTCCAGAGTCGAGCAGTGTTTTTGGGTTTTCTGTTAAATCACAGAAGTCTGGATTTGTGCCCGGTTGTTGGCAATAGGCTCGCCCCCTTTTACATGGGATCTAACATAGGCGAACTGTTGGTGTACAGCACCTCACAACATCTCTGCCCACCCTTCGACGCAGGCGTGATGACATTTCAGTTTAAAAGTCTGACGAACAGAATCCAACCATTCAATTACGAAATTGCAGGATATACAACCTGTGAAAATACCCTGTAAAATTGAACGCTCTATTTCGCTATAAGGAACCACTATAAATCTTCGGGAGACAAAAACTCTTGATGGCTTCTTGTCACACCGTAGTGTAATTTAATAATAGTTCGATGTTCGCTTTAGGTTGAATAGTGAACAAATTACAAGTGCAGCACTAACTCTAAACACACATTAAATTTAATTATATACGCTGGTACTATGAGACCTAGTCACAATGTGCTAGTAACCTAGGATAACTTTTAATTGCTGACAGTACACAAAGAGTATATAATTTAATATAATTTAATTTGTTTAATAAATATTTTGAGATATTTTACACAGCACCATCTAGTTCCAAACTGAGCAGAGCTTGTACTATGAGTACTAGACACTGGATATAAAACTTATAGTTATACATACAAGAAACACTTAAGACAAACACATAAATATCTGTGGCGTGTGGAAATCGAATCCAGGACCTCGTGATCGTGATGAACAGTCCCCTACACGAACCACAACATAACAGACGTCGTCAAAATTGTAATAATGGTAACATGAATAAAACTCCGAAAATATAAAAGCAACAACAGTACCAATACTCCCTGTTACACGACAATATAAAGCATTCCCCGCCAAAAAACTCAATATATCATGCCACTTATGACGAGGTATGCAAATGTGACGTCGATCATACGTCACGGGCCGTGCCGCGCGCCCCAATATGTATGCCAACAAAAAACATAGCGTTGTATATTAAATCAAGTAAAGCGCGTTACAGGTACGGATTTATATCACACGAACATCGCTTGCTAAATTGCCGTTATACGCCTGTATGCACAGTGTTGCGGTGCGGTGTAATTGAGGACACAAAAATATTTGCTATATTTTTTTTATAAATTTTGAGTTAGGTGTAAGGACTTTCATGTTTATAATTTAAAAATAATTTTGTCGGTAATAATCTCTTCTTTTTGTGGATCTGCATACAAAACAGAGTCAAAGCTTTTTCTCAGGATCAAAAGGATAAGATGTATCCCGTTTTTAGGTTAGAGTGTACGCTTTTCAATTGTGTACACAAATTAATAAAAAATCTATTTTGGTTTCGGAGACTTAAAATAATTGAAAATACCCACAAATTTTTAAGCTAGCCGAGATGCAATCTATCTCCTGCCCAAACTTTATGTAAATCTGTTGTGCAGTTAAATTACCAAAAGGACTGAGTTACTTTCGTATTTATAATATTAGTTTCTATACTTAATTATTTTCAGTGTACAGACCAGAGATGGATGCCATTTCATGACTTAAGCCTTCAATCTTGTGAAAGAAAGAAAAAAAATTATTTACATGTCACAACTTTGAAAAACCCTGTAACATTATTCCCTTAAAACACCAGATTCTGCAATGCTCAAAGGGAAAAACAACTAAAAAACAAAAACAACTTGTTTCTACGCTTTCCCTCATACCGTCCCACTGTGCACCCGTAATACTACACATTTGTCAGAGGGTGAGAATTCTCGGAAAAAATGCCGACCCACCGAATGAAAGCGATGTAAAAAGTGCGCCTATTACGAGAAAAAAAATAAACAACCATAGAGTTATGAGCTTATGATATTATTTTTAATAAATTGTGCCACAGATTGTGGATTTTTTTCTTTATAATTAGGTAATGGTAGGTATGATGAAGATGAATATCGATCAAAAGCCCATACACCTCAGCCCAAATTTGTACCGGAGGTACATGACAGCTGTTAAGTTGATAGTTTAACCATGAAATCACTATGAAACTGGTATTAATCTGCCGTAATGGCTTGCATTTGACATTCTGAAACTGACAGTTTTCACTATGAAATCATTACGAAACAGCTAATAATGTGCCAAAATGGCTTGATTTTTCTCAAATTAAAAGTTTTTATTCTCATTCCTAGTCAACATTAAAAAAAACTACAATTAGAGTTTTAACCAGCGTAACACAGGGTATTTTTTCAAATAAGTGTACCTTCGGTACATCATTTGGGCCGATTTCGATGACCTCCTTTATTGCCTGATTGGTCTAATGATTCCAATTAGGTGTGACTGCTCCACTCGGGGTCCTGGGCTCAATTCCTCGGTCGAGCAATTGTTGTTGTTGTTTTTTTTGTGAATATGTAAGTAGCAGCTCGACATTTGAATTTGTGGCCAGTTTGTGGCAATAGGCTCGCCCTATATTACGCGGGACCTCAACATACCAACAAACTGTGAAACGTCTGCCTAACTCTTTGGTGAATACAGACGTATTTTATGTTATAAGTCAATCACTCAGTTGCCAGCAGGTAAAATAAACTGCATAACAAAGCAAGGATTAGTTACAAAGCAATAATCAACTCAGAATGCAGCTACGTTCTTTACTCTAATTCCCAGGAAACAAAAATAAAACTGCATTTTCCACTCACTTAGTTCCATTTAAACGAACTTTTGTTCAAAGCACACTAGCGCCACAGTCGCTAAGCAAACTGTTAACACAAAAGAATCTAACAAAAAGCTCTAATTACGATCCTTACTCGCACAAAATACACCAGAGACAAACAGGTATATACTTTACCTTTTGATAAAAGTCCACAAACAAAACAAAATAAAAAAAAACCGTTTCAAAGACTTAACAATCAACGGACGAGGCTGCCTAGTTGATTGCCTGAGCCTTCACTTTAACGAACTTAAAAAAAGAAGGGAAAAACAAAACAGTAAGCAAAGGCATCGCAACTTCTGCCTCTTGATTGTTGGACAACAAGTGAGAGGAAAAATGGCGGCAAGTCCGAAATGAGTCTCGAATTATACATGCGTAACGTCTGTTGAATTGAAACTGTGTACTAAATTTGAAAAAAGAATGAAAAAGCCCGCGAAAAAAGTCCTTTGCCTTGTTTAAGCGGCGATCATATTTAAGAATGATAAACAGTTTTTTTTACAAGAAATCTGAGAGTTGGAGTGGAGGAAAATCGTAGTATTTTAGCGCTTGTTAGCAAGTTTTAGGTTTCCATTTTATCTTTGAATTTTTATTGCTATTATGAAGCGGGAAGTGCTTCTATTTATTCGTGTCCTATATTTTCATGATCGTCAGACATTTTTCTTCCAATAATCCACCAACGTATTATACCATCACGCGTGTATTCCCTAAAAGGTTAGGCAGAGGTTAGGTAGGTAGGTACACCCACAATTCGGCTGTATGTTAGGTAGACTGTATGATCATTAACCAGGCCCAAATCCAATCTCCAAGCTGACTACTGAACGCCCAATAACACTTTGTTCGACCTGGGAATCGAACGAAATAGTCGCGCTTAGAGTCCACTAGACTCTCGCAGTTCAACAATAAAATATTGAACACAAGAATAAAATCAAGATAGTATTTTTTAAATTTTAATTGTCTTGTTGGTCTGGTGGTCCCAAGCGCGAGCAGTCGAGCAAAGTGTTGTTGGGTTTTCTGTGAAAATCCCAGTAGCAGCTCGGAGTCTGGATTTGTGCCAATAGCCCGGTTGATGGCAATAGGCTCGCCCCCTATTACATGGGACCTAAACATACCGGCGAAATGTGGGTGTACATTATTACGCCTCTGCCTACCCCTTCGGAGAATACAGGCGTGATGGTATGGTGGTATATGCTTACAAATATACGAGTACAAATATGTGCAATACAGTAATATTGTGAGTTCTCAATAAACGTCGTTAGTTACTTTACTTAGTCCGCGCGGAACTAGTTGGCCGCACCTTAGGTAGGGACGGGGGTGAGGCGGCGGGTTACTGTGAACACAAGCAAGCGCCCCCGCCCCTCCGTCCCACCGCGCACAGGCGACCCCGCCCCTCCGTACCGCCGCTCACATATCTAAGGCGCGGCCAACTAGTTCCGCGCAGACTTTAGCAAAAACAATAAAACCACACTCGTTGAGCTCTAACTCTAAGTATTAGGCACTAGAATCAAATCAATCAAATCAATTTATTTATTTAACTAAGTACATCTAGTTACTTACCTTACCTCATGACGAGCAGACCGCATTTTGAAGTTTTGAACTCACTTCTATCTGCTAGGTACTCGAACAACTCTACGTGCTAGAAAAACAGAACACATTTTAAAAGTAAATTACGGACAAAAGTATTTAGTACCTAACTAAACAAAATAACATCGATCTTTGAAAATAAACATAGTTTGTAACTGAATGAAAAATAATCTACAATACTGTCACTTAGTTTAGATATATCTAGCATTTCTTAAAATACAAACAAAATACAGTAAACACTTAAAGCTCCGATGTCATACAAATACTTTTTTTTATTGTTTTCAGTAAAGTATTACAATATTTTATTACAACAATTTTCTGCCAAACTGCATAACAGTTTGTCGACAGTATTCTCGCGGATACATTCTGCAATACTTACATTTATATATTTTTAAACTTATATTTACCCCGTCATGCAACAATTTACAGTACTATCAATTAAAGGAAAACAAAATAACTATAAGACAACAACACCAATACAATCATTCGCATAACGTCTATTATCGCATTCGGGTATGAATCGCCATACCCTAATACGATAGCAGAGGTCCTTACTACATCATGCAGTCTTAGGTCAGTCATCAAAATATAATTATATAAAACTCAAAGGTGACTGAATGACTGACATAGTGATCTATCAACGATTTGTACTGTATAAATTATAATTAGATATTATCATCACCAGACATTCTCTATTGTGTTGTAATAAAACCAACATAATAAATAATACCGCTTATTAACTTCAAAGACGATAAAATTATAAAATGTTGTTCGAACTAAAAGAATGAAGAATGTTGGAAGTTTGCTTGAAAGTTGTTACACCTGCATTCCAAATTTAAAAAAAGCTGCACAACATGGGTTGAATTGATGACGTGCTTTTTACGTCGAATTTGTTTTTTGCAGATTTTACTATTTACTGCCTCACTAGTCTAGTAGTCATGAGCGCTACTACTACGCTAGCAGTCCTGGATTCAATTCTCAGGACCAGTAGCGTAGATATCGAAGGTAAGCGTTGTTTTAAGCCACATGGGGCCTAAAAATACCGGTAGAAACCCACATTATTTTCATGGCTATAAAAAAGTAATCCTTGGTACTTTCACACTTTTTTCACAAAAGCACAGTCCACAGGATTCCTGTTGTTTCAGCAACAAAAAAAAACAATTAATACAATAACAGAACTTGACGAACCCCAGTGGAGTGGATTCGGAAATAGGGGGGACAGTTATAAACAAAAAAATAATGAAAGCCAAGGGGAGTACGACAAATAAATAGGTGGGGGGAATAAAGTAATTTGTCTTTGCCTGCCCCACTGTGCGCGACTGCTGTGACTGTGAACTTGAGAAGAAAGAAATATTTATTTTAAAAATTAATACCACTTCTAGCACCAGTTGCACCCTTAGTGTACCTACTCGCTGTTAGTCGCGTTCATCAAAATTTTCTGAGGCCCGTGAAAATTTACCAAAATTTTATTTTATTATTTTATTTTCAAAATAATAATAATAATAAAAAATCTTCTTAGTAACTATCTGTATGCCAAATTTCAGCCCTATCCGTTCCGTTGAGCGTTGATAGATTAGTCAATCAGTCAGTCAGTCAATAGTAATCGCAGCCTGTGGATACCTGCAACACCAGAAGCGTTGTTGATGCGTTGTCATAGTAACGAGTGTCATACTACATACCAAACTTATTGTCCGGGTTGAAGCCGGGTTGAACCTGGCCGTAAAATCGGCTATCGTTTTAAATAATTTTAATCCAATTTTTTGCTTTCTCCGATTTTTACGGCCTGGTTAAAGTTAGCTTGTGCCAACCCGGACAATAAGTTTGGCGAGAACTGTATGTAGAGTCTATACCTTCATATTCACTAAGAAAGTGGTGGCGTTGTGTGTCGGGTCTTTTTATTCCCTATAACATGGTTGAGTCAAACGGCGCCGATACACACGTCATGCTCGTGAACGGGTGCTGTCTGTCGGGACTGGTCAGCTCTTACTGCTATGGCCATTTTCTTTTCTATTTTATTAATCCTTACACATCAAACTGCAATAGACTCATATATTATTCACAACAAAAAAATGTTACTCTCTCTCACTATCTTTTTTTTAAAAGAGTGACTATGGAGTTTCTTTCCGGCTCTTCTCCATAAGTCCTACTTTTTTGGAACCGAGCAACTAGTTTGACTGTTCAAAAGTGCCTATTTATATGGTCTATTTGAAATAAAATATTTTGAATTTTGAATTTTGAATTTTGAAAGGATTTTATGAAATTCCCACGGAATTAGGAGAAAAATTATGAACGCGAGTGACACTGCGCGAAACGGCTAGTGAGCCATAAAAAATACATTTATCGAACCGTAACAAAGAAAATACCTAAACAAATTAATGTGCCAAGTCCAAAGTCACGGTACGCTCGCACCGGTAACAAATGATTCCATCCATTGTGAAAATATTAATTAATTCCTTTAGACAAAAATACAGAACTCCGTGACAGAAGGAAGCGGATGAAACGATCATATCCCGTTGTTTGTCGCGAATTAACTCGCCATTATAATAAACAATAGATTAAATATAATATCTATATTAAGAGGGGCTCGTGGCTAAATCCTTACTAATATTATGAATGCGAAGGTAACTCTGTCTGTCTGTGTCGCGCTTTCATGCCAAAACTGCTGAACCGATTAAAATGAAATTAGGTACACAAATAGTCTAGAGCCTTCTTCTTAGCGTGTCGATGGCATTTTAAAATATAGATGTTATGGGCTCACACTTGTCCTTGCGTGATGAAGATGGGCCATTGTCTGCGGAGAGACGCTGCATGCACACTGAAGAGTAGTAGCGTCTATGAACCTCCATTTGTGGAGGTTGTCTTTACTACGGCCGACCTGACCTGATCTAGAGCCTGAGAAAGGCCAAAGGCACAGAATAGGTAATAGTCCACAAAGGCTACTTTTTACTGCGAGAAAAGGCCTGTAAGGGGTTAAAATGGGGGATGAAATTTCTAAGAAATACCTAAGCAAAGCCACTGGCTATTGAAGCTAGTATTTAAGCAACAAAAAAAGTCAGTCCGCGGATGGGTGATTCTTAACCCATCAAGACCCCTCCGTGCCTCGGAGAACACGTAAAGTCGTCAGTCCTGGTTGTTACAAACACCTATGACAATCGTTAGTGGTACTCAGAAGCCCAAAAAGCCTGACAATCAGTCTTTCCTTCGAGTATCGGTATTGCCCAGAAATTGGGTTGCGGAGATCTGATGGCAGTCGCTTCGTGTGAAATACTGATATTCAGCCGCTTTTAGTTAGACTGGAAGCCGACCCCAACATGGTTGGGAATAAGCTCAAAAGAAGAATATCTATAATGCTTTGTTACGTTACAGTCGGCCTGCCTCCGTAAAGCATAGTCCAAAGCGCGCGACTGCTACAATCGATGTCCTAGGTCGACAAAAGCTAGGCGCTTGTTTGTTTAAAAATCACGAGCCACCTGCTGTTAAGTATAGTCCGCGCCTTAGGTAGGGACGGGGGTGAGGCGGCGGGTTACTGTGAACAAAAGTAAGCGCCCCTCCGTCCTACCGCGCGCAGGCGACTGCACCCCTCCGTCCCGTGGCACGGCCAACTAGTTCCGCGCAGACTATAGTCATCTATAACATCTAATAGGGTAAAAGCCGGATAGTTGCCTCAGACGGATACATGCCCCAGTTTTTAATACAGTATGTTAGGAATATACGTTTTTATTAGCTCTTTACTACAATGAGTAGTGACCCCCAGCAGGCCTTAGTGACGCATAAGCCATCGGAATAGGTGCACGTGTTTTGTCCGTGAGAGCAAATATCTTCCGCGGCGGAACTTTGACGGGCGTTATACTTATATTGGTAAGTAATTTTTATTGAATATTTTTCATGTCGATCGTCGTTTCAGTTAACTTTTAGTTTTTTTACATGCATTAGAGCTTAAATAACATTGTTTATTATGTTTTATTGCAAAATAATTATTATTTATTTAATAAATAAAAAGGGCAAGTATCCACGTCAAAAAGGATAGTCGCCTTACTTACTTTCGCGGATAGTTGCCCCTAGAGAGACTTAACATTTCCTAACAAGTAAAGACGAATTTTATTTTTTTGTTGTATTTTCGAATGTATTGTGACTAACTTGTTGTAATTAAAATAAATATCTACTTAACTGTTTATACTGTTTATATATTTATTCTAGATAAGCAAAATGCCTCATAAGCGAAAACCAGGCGTGGTGCCGCGCAACATCAACTGGACAGAAGACATTTAACATATAGTACTTAATGAAAGATCTCAGTAAATTATAAAGACTGTTGAATAAATAATAAAGATTACTTAAATTGATATAAATTTCCTTATATCTAAAATAAAATCATACCGAGGTTACTATCCCCGCACGAGGCAAGTATCCCCCGAAGCATTTTACACGCTAGGCTACTATCCGCCTCAGTAGGCAACTATCCCTTTTTTAAGAGGTTAAATAAAACGATATTTATTCAAAACCATTGTTAATTATGAATACAAAAATAGGCTATTATAGAAGATAAAAGGCCTATGTTTTGAGATACATGCTAAATAATTTTCAGTAAGTTCATATTTTTGAAAAATTAAGCTTTTTCGAAAAGTAGGGCAACTATCCGGCTTTTACCCTACGTCATCAATCGCGCAGGCCTAAATTGTCAACCCTAACTTGCCGGCCCTCTGCGAAGTTTAGGGCACTTGATTGGCCTAACGAGTTCCGCCGCAGCGGACGAAGGTTAATTACCAAGGTTCAGCTATCACAGCATCAATATGTAGACTTTGTAAACTAGTAGTTTACATAACGGAAGGGTAATCAAATGAAAGTGACAATTAATCAAGAGTTAGCGTAGATATACAAGGTGGAAGGCTCATCGACGCACAAACGTCGTGACAAGGTTTCACTCAAGGTCAAAAATAAAATGACCTAGGTTATCGCGCGCGCGATCCGAAATAAACGAAATAATGATTTTTAAATTATAAATCTAATTTGGGTAGATAGAAATAATGTTTTATACACGTTCAAGTAAAAAAAACTGCAGAAAAAATTGAAAAATTGAATCCAGAATCATGTACTGAACTCATGGTATTCGGATGTGCGTCGATGTCGCTTCCACCTTGTATACTTACAGTTCTCGCCAGTCTTATTGTCCGGCTTGAAGTTGGCACGAGCTAACTTCAACCCGGCTGTAAAAATCGGAGAAAGAAAAATATTGGAAAATGATTTAAAACGCCAACCTACGACTTGAGCTTTCGTTTTGATTTATTATATTATTTCGTTTTGATTTGACAATAAGATTGAAGAGGACTGTACCTAAGGATGATATAGGTATGGTACCTATGTAAAATTTAGCCCACAGGTGTGTAGGTCGTGTCTGATGTACAGTCACGAGTAAAAAAACATGTATACACTAACAAAAGTACTAAAGCGGTTTTTTCCTAAAGTACTAATAGAACTTTTGTGATATTGCAAACACAGTATTTACCAATTTAGAACCAATTCTATAGTGGCATTGGTGTTATTATCCCAACGTTGCAATCGTTAATTCCTGAAAAATGGCTTAAGCACTTTTGATGTTTTTACTGGTGACTGTACCTAATGACGAAAGCTTGTGAGCCCAATACCTCTGTATGGAATTGTAATCTTAAGTTCTTAAAACCTCCCCCTCGAGCTCCATTAGGAAAGGCCTTCCTAAATAAAATGCCTTACCGCAATGTGTTTAATAACTTACGACTTACCTAACAAGTACCTAATGACCTGCCTGCGAAAGTAATCTTTGAAACATTTCTTTCTTCAAAAACTCTAGGTATCGTAAGTACCTAAATGTAATTATCGACTG
Organism: Acronicta psi; assembly: GCA_946251955.1. Lineage (NCBI taxonomy): Eukaryota > Metazoa > Arthropoda > Insecta > Lepidoptera > Noctuidae > Acronicta > Acronicta psi. Next base: position 7,481,890 of record OX276494.1, on the reverse strand, counting down.
AGTGGCCAGGGTTCCATCACTACACAGAGTTAAGATAGAAGACCCACCCAGTTCCAGCAACAATACTGTTAGGTTCTTGGGACTCTGTGGTTCTTAACTTTTTAGTTAATAAGTATTAGGTACTGTTTGATAACAGTGAGAAACATAATCTATCTATACTAATATTATAAAGAGGAAAGATTTGTTTGTTTGTTTGTTTGTTTGTTTGTAATGAATAGGCTCCGAAACTACTGGACCGATTTCAAAAATTCTTTCACCTTTGGAAAGCTACATTATCCCCGAGTAACATAGGCTATATATCATCACGCTACGACTAATAGGAGCGGAGTAGTAATGAAAAATGTAGCAAAAACGGGGGAAAAATTATAAGACCACGCGGGCGAAGCCGCTGGCGGGAAGCTAGTTACTTATACGTAGGTTATCAATTATTAAGTAGGTACAATAAGTAATGGCCATTTTCACCAACGTCTCCTAACTTTAAGAGGAATTCAATTTAAAATCTTAAATTGTTTTTAATTTACACTGACTATAAAATTACTTACAATTCTCGCCAATCTTATTGTCCGGCTTGAAGTTGGCACTAACTAATTTCACCATGCAGCCGGGCATAGTACATTTTAATTTCTTATCTCTCTTCTATTTTGGTATCTTTCTATCTATTTTTTCTCTTAGTAAGTGTAGAAGTTGTGAGGCTTGCTAAATGATAATGCGCTAGATAATGTAGAATAAACGTAATAACTGGACCAAAGGTAAGTAATATAAAGAAGTGAGGGAGCACACGCGATGACCGCTAATCGTGTACTAATTTATTCAATAAAACTTATTTGCGAACTAAGGTAAAAACGCTTATTTGACTAAAGTGTACGGTTTCATCGTACAGTTCGCGCCAAACTTATTGTCCGGGTTGAAATTGGCGTTAGCTAACTTTAACCCGGCCGTAAAAGTCGGAGAAAGAAAAATATTAGATTGTAATAAATAAAAACGAAAGCTCAAGTCGTAAACTGTCGTTATAAATTATTCTAATCCAATACTTTTTTTCTCCGATTTTTACGGCTGGGTTAAAGTTAGCTAGCGCCAACTTCAACCTGGACAATAAGTTTGGCGCGAACTGTACAGTAAGTAAGTTATGTATGTGTTTCGCTTGCAGCTGAATAAATGTTTCTTTTTTTCTTTTAATTGTATAAGTACATTATTAGACCGAATGGTTTCTGAAATCTCAAGTGACACCTCATGACGACATCGTCATATCACCATCACGTCTGAGCAGAGCTGAGGCCGTCCTGGCGAGACCAAAGTTTTGACTCGAAGACTCCTTGTTTGAAAGTGGTAAGTACTTCTGTTCTTTCATATGTAGTGGATATTGGTTAGGGTTTCTTGCGTTTAAGTGTACCTGAGTGCCCAATATTTTTTTCCTAAAATACCGTCCTAGTAAATTGGAAGTCCCTTGTGAGAAGTAAACACTGATTTAGGTAATTGATTTCATTGAATATCAACAATTCTTACTATAATCTAATATATAAAATTCTCGTGTCACAGTTTTAGTTGCCATACTCCTCCGAAACGGCTGGACCGATTTGTATGAAATTTTGTGTGCTTATCCGGTATCTATGAGAATCGGCCAACATCTATTTTTCATCCCCCTAAAATGACCCACCCCTATATGGCAAAACAACGTTTGCCGGGACAGCTAGTATAATATAATAATACCGAAATGCGAAACCAACTTTGTAATTGTATCTTAACTTTTCTAGCCTAAACCGCCAAACAGATACTCTTAAAATATGGAAAGTAGATAGATTGACGACGTCTGTGGTCTAGTGTTTCGAGTACCGGACTGCTGATCACGAGGTCGTGGGTTCGATTCCCACAGGACACAAACATTTATGTGAGTGTTTGTGTTGGTCTGGGTGTTTTTTATATATTATAACTATGTATTTAAAAAAAAAAGTATATAAGTATTATATCCATTGTCTAGTACCCATAGTACAAGCTCTGCTTAGTTTGGGACTAGATGGTGATGTGTAAAATGTCCCAGGATATTTATTTGATATGTATTTATTGCTACCTGGGGAAGAACATAGCCACATAGGCTACCTCCTAGTCTGGGATGCCAATGAAACTGCAGAAATACGTTTTCAATAGATTGCAGTCTTTGTCGTTACTCAGTACCGTTATTAATTGCTATCTTAGGACATGTTGAACTGTGTGTTATCATAACCACAAATTCATATTTCCCTATACTGTCACGGCTGAGAATCGAACCCAGAACTTCCTCATGCTCAGCGCCGAGATCCCTAGTCTAGATCAGTCTTCCCCAAAATGGGAGATAACACCCCCTTATGAGCGCTGGAGGCCTAGAGCAGGGCAATAAGACAGGGCCCAGAAAACATTGGGGAGTTAATTGGACCCTAATTTTAGCAAACTTGTTAAAAATCATCACATTCATCCTTCATTAGATTAGTTTTAAAACAAAATATAGGTTTTAATTTTGGTTGTTTTAATTAACGCTTAGACTAACGGCTAGACTAATATAATTATTGAGCTTTTTAAGGTGAAAAAAAATGGGGGGCGCTACAAAAAAACTAATTTTCTAAGTGGGCGTTAGACGAAATAAGTTTGGGAACCTCTGGTCTAGATCAATAAGTCAGTCCAAAAGTAAAATCAATCAAATACAAATAGAAATGTGTTTTATTAAAACTACTTTATTGTTAAATAGGTTTTTACTTGTATAATATCTATGTTCTATATTTATTCTTACATTTAAACTTAAATAACTAGATAATATCTATCCTAATAATAATTGTATATAACTTATCCCATATACAGAGCCAAAATAGTATTAAACAAATACTAGATTTTTTTAGGAAAATGTTACACGACTTTGGGGAAGTCTGGTAAAAATGAAGAAATAACTGTGTATTTTACATCATCCAAAATATCGAGGTTTATGGAGGAATTCCATCATAATCATGTTTTCCCTGCTACACAAGGTGGAAGGGACATCGACGCACATCCGAATACCATGAGTTCAGTACAAGACATGATTCTGGACCCCCTGCGTTGTAATTTTCGGTAACTTTTTTCATCAATTTTTCTTTTTTTTCTAGTTTTTTTACTTGAACGTGTAAAAAACATTATTACTATCTACCCAAATTGAATTTAGGTTAGAAAATAATTACTTCATTTATTTCGGATCGCGCGTGCGATAATATTCACCGCGAAGCGTTATAATCGCGTTTTTAGCAATACACTGCGCGCTCAAAAATGACAATATCTATAATAATAATAACCGATCATTTTCTACATTTTACTTTTGACCTAGGTAATTTTACTTTTGACCTTGAGTGAAAACTTGTCACGACGTTTGTGCGTCGATGTCTCTTCCACCTTGTATATAAATTTGCATCATGCCTGTGTTCCCGGAGGGTTAGGCAAATGTGTACAAATGTACACCCATAGTTCGCTAACGACCACTAGTCTAATGAGGAATTTAAATATTGTTTAAACTATCAATAGTTTGAAGTTGGTTTCACTTATTCTAAGTTATATATAGAGGGTAGAGACAAGGGCAAGGGCCAGCTTCTATGAGACAAGTCGAAAGTGTCCAGCGATCAGCAGCAAATTATAACTGGATACCCACCGAAATAGCGCTAGCGTAGCATAAGGGTGTTATAAATTGAGCAGTTGTAAACGGAGCATAATGCGCCTATTTGGAGAATCTCAAGAATATAATAAAATAACTTTGGATACCTTTCTTTTTGTATTTTTTAAGCATTTTTCATGCTAAGATTACTAGTCCTTCATTCAAATAATTTAGATACCTTTTCCGTGATTTTGTAGTCTTTAGCATTGTTACAATTAACCATCTTGCTACTGTGGCGCCATCATAAGTTGACGCTTTTTGACGGACACTTTTCCTTGTCCTCCTTGTCTATAACCTCTATCAATCTTTAACCGGGCCTTAATTAACTATCCTATGGCTGTATTTCCAACTCAGGAGGTAAAGGAATGTTCTTCATGATGGCGAATCTCTTGAGAGCGTCGTACTTCCCCCGCAACGCTTCTACTTCCTCGCGGATCCTGTTGTTTTCATCCTGCATCAGCTCCATGTCGTGCCACTCCTGAAAGTTACGGAAAAGTGAGAGATGGCGCTAGTTAATGTTTGGTAGTGCCGATAGATGGCGCTGATTTAAATGTTACAATTGCCGGTTCGAAAGCGCGCTTTTCACTGCGAGTACAGTAAGGGTTGTAGCGACATCTATCACGCTACATAAGAACTTGTACGAAGCAACAAATCCTGAATCGGGTAAGTGAAGTTTACCGTGCAACTTGCATATAGCCCACCAGGCATTAGGTCTGTGTAACTGTTTAAAGAACCGACTCACCGATCCGAATCACTGAAGTGATCCAAAAGATTGGTTCACTCGAAACGTTTCAAACGTATCATTTGGATCTGAAACATTACTTTGCTGAGCGCTCATTTCGCGCGACGCGTCGCTCGCGAGGCGACTGAGCCGCGAGCGAGAGAGACAAAATTGAGTAACTTAACTATTGACTCGCGTCTCGCGACTGGCGTGTAAGCGGGCGAAATAATTACAATCCATATATCACTCAGCATTGTTGCCACATAAAATTTCACTGACTCAGTAATAAACGCCCGCAACGGAACTATGTATGTATTCGTAACATTCTGTATCATATTTTGAGTCGATGATCCAAATGAGCCAAATGAAACATATCAGTGTTTCGGAACATTTCAGTGATCCAGATGCAAATGTTCCAATCGCAAAAATGCTACACTTTGCCCACCTCTACCAGGCATAATACCCCTCCTTTCTTTGATAGGAGGCGTCCCTCCACAGGGTCAACTCAAAGCCGCTATGGCTCTTCTTCAAATGGCCATTTCAGACATTACCCCGAACACTCAAATTATTGCTACAACTATGTCTGGACTTTAAGAGAGACCATGATCCTCTAAGGGCCAATTTCACCGTTCGCATTCAGAACTGAGTTCAATAAAACTAAGTTCTGCTTAATCGAGTTCATATGTTGGTTCTGATCTCGGTTCACGTCTTGCAGATTTCACCGGGTAATTTTTGATCGTGTTTACGAGAACTAAGTTTACTTTGACATAGAATGTAAATATTGTCAGTTCGTGACAGTCATAGACAAATTACGATGCGCTTTGCAGTTAAAAATGGTAAGTTATAATTTTTAAGTGAGATTTGAGATGACTTTAAGGATAGTGAAGTTCGAGTAAATTCAGAGAGTATTAAAATAAAAAAATACAGCTTGTAGGCAATATAATTACGTTGAATAAATATAAATTTCTATGATAGCTCATAGATGTCTTTGTAAACATTTTGTTGGATAGTATCTTCGTAAACGTACGTGTTTCGTTTCCGTTTTATGACACTGGTGGCGCTGTTTCTCTTCTCCATTAAATAATGTCATTTCGCTTCTGCATAATTATTAATTATCGTGTTTTAAGAATTCTAACGAGTTTTATTGAAATACTGCCGAAACCCAATAATATAGACTACTCATATAATTAGAATATCTCTAATAAATTAATTAAATTTTGAATTAGGTTATCTTTTATGGCTTTGACAGGTCTTGATCGCGATCAGATACGTTAAACGTCCAAAATCGGGCGTTCAGAATTTAAACTAAGATCAGCCTTAACTGAGTTCAGTTTATGTTGGTGAAATGCAAACCTGCGTCCTGAACTCAGTTAACCGCGAGAACTGAGATTAACTTGAATTGATCGCGTTTAATTTAAATGGTGAAATCGGCTCTAAGATAGTTTCGGTGTTTCTTCTCAGAGGTCGTCAGTTGAGAAAGGCGCCATCTAGTTTAAAAAAGTGAAACTTTGACTTGACATTTATGACAACCAACCTGACTCTTTTCAGTCTCCAGCTCGTCTTTTTGTTCTATTCGTTTGATGCGGCACGAGGCAGCGTAGCCCCGGTTTTTCAACGTTCTCCGTCGCTGTTTCATCCTGAAATAATAGAAAAGCAACATTAAAGAGATCTTTATCTTTTGATTATTATTTGCTAATATTGACGTCATCGTATTGATATTATTTTGTATCTGCCCACAGATACTAGAAAAAGGTCAATAGGGACTCAAGTTGGCATGGTGGCCTAAACCGTCATTATGAGACGACACCAGTGGCCAACGGTGGACATACCATCACGCCATATTCCCCGAAGGGGTAGACAGAGGCGTACTAATACGCACCCACATTTCACCGATATGTTTAGGTATAGTCCGCGCGGAACAAGTTGGCCGCGCCTTAGGTAGGGACGGGGGTGAGGCGGCGGGTTACTGTGAACGAAAACAAGCGCCCCCGCCCCTCCGTCCCTACGCTCACATACCTAAGGCGCGGCCAACTAGTTCCGCGCAGACTATAGTCCCACGTAATAGGGGGCGAGTCTATTGCCATCAATCAACCCGGCACAAATCCAGACTATTTAGAATATTTTTTAAGTTATTTTTAATGAAGGAAAAAATCGGCGGGCGGGCAGGATTCGAACCTGCGCCTTCTGGTTCGGTACACCAGACGCTCTGACTACTAAGCCACCACTCGCCCTTGTAATCTTAGCATGGAAAATGCTTAAAAAATACAAAAAGATAGAATATTTTTCTTTCTCCGATTTTTACGGATGGTTTGAAGTTAGCTCGTACCAACTTCAAGCCGGACAATAAGTTTGGCGAGAACTTTACTTATCAATTAGAATAGAATCTACTTACCTAACAATCTGGTCGCGGGTGAGTCCTCTCATCTTGAGCTGCCGGTTGAGGTCCCGCACGGAGATGGAGACCAGCTCATCATCACTGATCTCCGCGCATGGAGTCGGCGACAAGGGAGCCTGTAAATAACGAACAATTTTAAAGTATCTTATCTTGTCTTACGGGGGCTGGTACAACCAGCAACACTTCGACCCAATGGGATCTTTTGTGTTGTCCCCATTACCGTATATTCCTTACTCTTTGAAGACGTGGTTTACGAAGGCGGCTAACCCACTGAGAGGAAGGAACCTAAAATCTTCCGGCTTCGGGTACCCGTTGCCGAGAAGACTCATCCGTTTCGTCGCCAGGACGTCACAATCGCACAGGATGTGCTGCATAGTTTCCTTGAATTCACCACAGGCTCTGCAGATTTTAATTTTAAAGTATACTGATTTCTGACACTTACGCGAATACTAGACATTGAAATAAAACTACTTTTTACGGATTTTATCGCGTTATATTGATATAATTTTAATCCCGACGTTTCGGACCCTTTACAGCGTCCATGGTCACGGGTGACTAAGGTGGTAGGCGTCTTGACGTTTCAATTACTAACAGCTACCACTACCCGTGCCGCCCGCATTATGTACAGAAATCGGCTCTTTTAATACCATCCCGCCTGTATTCCCCTAAGAGTTAGGCAGACACCAGAATATCTAATAGTACTCATATAGCCGCTAAAAAAATAAAGCAATATCATGATGCTATCTATACTATAATAATTACTAGCTTTCCGCCAGCGGCTTCGCCCGCGTGGTCATGTATTATACATATAAACCTCTTGAATCACTCTATCATTAAAAAAAACCGCATCAAAATCCGTTGCGTAGTTTTAAAGATTTAAGCATACATAGGGATATAGGGACAGAGAAAGCGACTTTGTTTTATACTATGTAGTGATAAACAGAAAAGATTTGTATGTTTGTAATGAGTAAACTAAAAAAATACTGGACAGATTTCAAAAATTCTTTCACCATTGATATGCTACATCTTTCTCGAGTAACATAGGCTAGAAATTAAGAACTCGCGGGCGAAGCCGCTGGCGGAAAGCTAGTATTATTATAATTTAATTTAGATTGAGTTTGTTCTAGGTACAGAATGTCCGCAAAAAAGCAATATCATGATGATTATTCGGATCTAAGCCAATGCCTTATCGATAATTTATTGTGGGGAGACAACGGATTATTATTACAACAAGTTACCTACATACATAAGTTTTTGTTAATTTTTACTGATGGAACTCACGACCGGGATAATTCGATATTTTTCTTCTATGACATAGTCAGCCAAATCTGTCTAGGCATTGTAACGTGATTAAGTAACAAACGTCCCAACGAAATTTAGAATTCACAATATTAGAAGCATGGTATGTATGCCTGTCACAGACGTGGTGAATGTTCCTGATCCCAGGGTCGATGACGTCTAAGGGCAAGTGCGGTTTTTAGTCGGAATGAGTCTAAGCTGCCACCTCCCGAGGCAGCATAGATCCATGAGAATTTTCCGCATCCCAAAAAAATGGTGATTTAAACGCTTACCTCGTCATCCCAATTAGAATCCATCGTATCTTCGGACATATTCAAGTAATATTTTTTTTATAATTAGAGTCAAAATAGAATATTAAAACACAAAACTCAGCGTCCGATGTACCAGGCGATCATGAACTCACAAGTGAACTAGACACGATAAATGAATTGTTTGCACTAAAAATTTATATTTCGCAATAAAATATCTCGCAGTGATTCTCTCAGAATACGGGCGAACAGTGAGCCAAATAATTGAAAACATTTACTACCTACGTAAGCTGTGGTTATGAAACGCAAGTCATCATGACTTATGATAAAATTGTTATGAATTTTTGATAATCTACCTTTGAAATGTTGAAAATAAATACCCAAGGGCGCGAAAGTAAACACGTGTTTCCTAGGTAACACCAAACGAGTTATTTATTGAAGGAATCGTCTGGCGGGCAGGATTCGAACCTGCGTCTTTTGATTAAATACAGTCGTAGGTTCGAATCCCACCAGTCGATTTTTTTCTTAAGGCCTTAACAACAGTGAAATGCCTAAATTCTTGGATATTCAATTAAGATTGTCTCAATAACTGTTCATTTAATCTGTACAAAAAAAATATATGTGATAGATAAGGATTTGACAATTTTTTTCACTTGAAAAAAATTGTATTTCCGCCAACCACTTTTTGGAAAAAAAATCACCAAAGACTACCTATTTTTGTCAGAATTTTCAAATTGTTTGCTAAACGGCTGAAGCTACTTACTTCGCTTTTTCATACAAAAATAGGTCTTCAAAATATTAATGTTTTCACTTGAAAGTATTATTTTTATTTTGCATTTTACTAGTGAAAATATTCATTTTCCTCGAAATTGAGTCTATCCACGCGAGCGTTCCCTGCTCCTTCACCCGCGCCGTCCGTCTCCGGACGTTGTCGAGGGTGGACCGCACGTCGGTGTTTGAGCGACTATTTTAAAATACATTTTAAGTTTTGAAGACTTTATACTTATTGATAAATATTTATATTAACAGAAATGCTTAGTTTAGTTAATATGTATATATTGCTGGCTGTAAATGTTTTTTTCTAAACAAATTCATGTTTAAGTGCATAAAGAGTAAGATCGCAGAGTGGCTAAAATCTAATATGTATCGCTCCGCACTTTAGGCATAAATATATTACTACGGCGCTCGCCTTATTCTTATTTAAAAGTAATCTTATAGTTACTTACCGCGGGTACTTATCGCAGAATTTTATCGAGTTTTGATTTATTTAGGTATGGCTATTCGAAAAACCACATAGGCATCAATTGTAAAGGTAAATAAGGGTATCAAATCCTAAGGTTCCTTAGGGAATTGGGATTACGAAAATGGCATTATTTCTTTGATCCAATACGGCGGACATATTTTTGAATTTTAGAATTATGATATGGGTATCAAATTCAAGGTTCTTTAGGGAGCTGATTATGAAAATAAGCTTTATTTTTAAATTTAAGATGGCGGATATTGTTTTTAATTTTTATGATGTTTTAAGATTCTTCAGGGCGCTGATGATTATGATTATAATATAATATTGATATCAAATTCGTGGTTTCTTGGGATGCTGATTACGAAAATGGCATAAGTTTTTGAATACAAGATGGCGGACATTATTTTTTAATTTAATATGATATGGATATTAAAGATACTATAATAGAATATATATACTAGAATAGATTAAAGGACTAGGTATTTAAAGAGACCTATGTAGCACCTATTCCATCTTTTAAAATACTCGATCCTCCTAGACTCACTGTGACTATGGGTACGCGGCATCCGAGGCCCGCTCGAATTGAGCAACGCGACGCGGCGAAGCGCGGTACAGTCATTTGAATTTGAACCATATTTCTATGCACATAAAAGTAACGCGACGCGTACTTGTGTCGTGCAAGAATATACTGTTTTTTTATTTAATTTAACACTAATAGTATTTTCGCCGTAAAATGATATGCCTGGCAGTTCTAATTTTTTACCCCTGACGCAAAAACGACGGGGTGTTGGTTGTATGTGTCTGTCTGTGGCATCGTAGCTCCCGAACGGCTGAACCGATTTTGCATTAGTAGTAGGTTTTTTATTTAAAAGGTGAATTAGTCGGGAGTTTTCTTAGCTATTTTTGATGAAGATTGGTCCAAGATGGCCGCCGCCACAAAATAGTGGATTAGATATTTTTTGACAACTTCCTCAATATGGGTATCAAATGAAAGGTCTTAACTAGTAGAATATAATGTACTATAGTACATTTCAAATCCAAGATGGCCGCCACCACAAAATGGCATATTACATTTCGTCTCGGTGGTTTTCAAAATTTTTATTCGTGCCGCGCATACTACTTTAAACTAATCAATACTAATAATATTATAAGATTTGATTGTTTGTTTGTTTGTATTGAATAGGCTCCGAAACAACTGGACCGATTTGAAAAAAAATCTTTTAGTGTTAGATAGCCCATTTATCGGGGAAGGCTATCGGCTATATATCATCACGCTATGACTAATAGGAGCGGAGTAGTAATGAAAAATAGTACAAAAACGGGGAAAAAATTAGAAGACCACGCGGGCAAAACAGCTGGTGGAAAGCTAGTAATAAATAAACTGGTGTAGTGCCACCTACAGTTTAATTATTTAAAGTACCATGACCCTCCAGAGGGTCGCAACAACTTATTTATATTATGCCCGATAATCGTCCTTATTAATTGATATTAGTTTAATAATGATATTATTTAATATGTAACTAAATTAATATAATAATATAATATAATAATGTTATAATATAATAAATAACAAAATGTTTTAATAATTATGTGTGAACAACTAAATTTATTTTGTATAAAATAAATATGGCATTGGTAAATGAACACACAATAGCTTTTATATAATAATTATAATAATTTGCAGATATCAATAATTGTTTGTTACGCACTAACAGATTTTTGTATTAGTAGTTAGCTCATCACTAATGAGGCGCGTGACAAACCGTCCGGCCGCCGCCGCCGGCCGCAGTGGCGGTACATCGAAATACAACGGCGCAGTGCCAGCGCAGGTACCCACATTGTAGGATACTGAGCTACATGGTCGGCGTTCGGCGAGTTGAGTTAGTCTGTTTAGTCTGCTGTACCCCGCCGCTTACAGCGCGTTTATTGTTATAATTCTCGGATGCGACTTGTAAACTGTACCTAATCAGTATTTTGTATGCATATTCGGCTGTGTAATTGTGCGCTAAGACTTAGTGTAAAACATACGTAATACTTATGAGTTAATAAACTTTGGAAGTGAGATTTGGTTCTCTAAACTACACAAATCACCTACACACTCACTTCACTGGCAAAAAAATATTTTTTTTATTATTAAATTAAACATAAAAGCCGACTGCGTTAAACTAGTGCTAAAACGGTACTAACTAAAAATCTAAAAGCAAGCTCCATGTAGGTAATATCGGAAATGAAGTACTTCACGTTACGTCATGTCACCAATAAGAAAACTTACTTATCTTACACACAATAATTGAACGTACCGCTTTAGTCACTTAATACCGTGCACATGACGTGACTCTCAGTGATGCTTAAACATAATAGGCAGTATTCCAAATAATACCACTTATTCTCTCTGCGACTCTAATCTTTGAACTATTCAGATCCGTGTCTAAGCAGTACAGAGCGTCTCCGCTAGATGGCGACTTTTTCAAATTAGCTCCATTTCCTCAAGGTCATTCACGCATGTTAAGGCCTTAATTAAAATAACTGTTATTCTTAGAATGGAAAATGCTAAAAAAATACAAAAGATAACAACAAGTTATTATTATTATATTATTATTATTATTAGCCTTTCGCGACGTAAGTTTGCGTCATCTAAACAAATCTAATGTTTATCACCAAGTTGAAGGTGACATCATAATTTGTATTTTTTTACATTTTTATTATTATTAATTTAATAGCTGTTGCTAGCAGCGTCACCCTAAAAGACTTATTTATTTATTTATTTATTTTAACTTTACTTAATAGTCGTATCCTAATTCTAACTTCTTAAATAAAAGCTTGTAAGGATGGATGGATGTATGGATGGATTCAGTTTATTACTCTTTCACGCAAAACCAACTGTGCCTCGACCATGAGTTTTTCTCACTAGACTCATTTCATTCATATGGAAAACTCTCGCAGCGCCTCTAGCGATTACGTAAGGAACTAAAATCTGTTATGAGATTACAGCGTTTCGATGCTTAAAAAACCTATCGAAAGCCATTCGATAGAACTCATGGTTGAGGTGCTGAACGATTTCGATGTAACTTAAGTACAGTATTATTGTATATCATCAGAATTGCTTTACAGTATTATTGTATATAGCTTCCCGCCAGCGGCTTCGCCCGCGTGGTCTTATAATTTTTTCCCCGTTTTTGCTACATTTTTCATTACTACTCCGCTCCTATTAGTCGAAGCGTGATGATATATAGCCTATGTTACTCGGGGATAATGTAGCTTTCCAAAGGTGAAAGAATTTTTGAAATCGGTCCAGTAGTTTCGGAGCCTATTCATTACAAACAAACAAACAAACAAACAAATCTTTCCTCTTTATAATATTAGTATAGATTTATTCACTTTTAAGAAGGCTTACAGTCTAATATAACATTGTAATTAAAAGTTAGATACACACGTTAGACACACAAGTTACATACACAGATAGTTGCTAATAAAAAGCCTCCACAGCTAGACAAAATATTTAAATTTTTCTTATAAATTATTTCAGTATCACATTTTGTAATGACTCCGTAATTCTCTGTATTTCTTTGATATTGTACTAGCTTCGCCCGCTATCCCACGGGAAGCCTATATGCTATTCCAGACTATAATCTATCTCTGTGACAAATTTCATCCAGATCCGTTCAGTAGTTTTTGCGTGAAAGAGTAACAAACATCCATCCTCACAAACTTTCACATTTATAATATTAGTAGGAGGATAGGATAGGATAGGATAGGATTTTCTGGGCTGTAATCTTTCCATCATCACACAGAAACTGTCATCCCCTGTTATTACCCTATTGAGGGTAATTTTTTTACAAACTTTTAATGTTGTATTTATCATCATCATTGCATATGGCATTAATTTATCCTTTGCAGATAAAACATCTATTTCCAAGATTATAATCTTAACTGCCTTGATGGCTCAGTAGTCCTAAGTGCGACTACAAAGTCATAGGTCTCGAGTTTCAATGCCAGGCATGCACCTTAACTTTTTTAAATCATGAGGTATCTGTCCTCAAGGGGCTACCGACTTTGTAGCCAGATTTTATTACCTAACCTCGTTCAGCAGTTTAATCAAAATCATAGCCTATGAGATAGCCTATGAGATAGCACTTTTGGAACATAATTTTTACATTTTAAACAGCATATGAAACACCCTACACCGCATCCTAGTGGTTTTGTTGGAAGAAGAAATGGTGCAACGTACTCCCCAGCAATACATTTCTGTCTATTTATTTATTGTGGCGTTACAAGTTATATAAAGCGAATATTAATTTATGCATAGGGCAGTATTTAGTGCATTATTCATTTATGCGTAGGGCACTAGGGCAGTACCTAGTACTTTGAAGATTTATGCATAGGGCAGTACCTAGTACTTTGAAGATTTATGCATAGGGCAGTATCTAGTAGTTTAATAATTTATCCGTAGGGCAGAACCTAGTACTTTGAAGATTTATGCATAGGGCAGTATCTAGTAGTTTAATAATTTATCCGTAGGGCAGAACCTAGTACTTTGAAGATTTATGCATAGGGCAGTACCTAGTACTTTAAAGCTTTATGCATAGGGCAGAACCTAGTACTTTGAAGATTTATGCATAGGGCAGTATCTAGTAGTTTAATAATTTATCCGTAGGGCAGAACCTAGTACTTTGAAGATTTATGCATAGGGCAGTACCTAGTACTTTAAAGCTTTATGCATAGGGCAGAACCTAGTACTTTGAAGATTTATGCATAGGGCAGTACCTAGTACTTTAAAGCTTTATGCATAGGGCAGAACTTAGTACTTTAAAGCTTTATGCATAGGGCAGTATCTAGTAGTTTAATAATTTTTCTGTAGGGCAGAACCTAGTACTTTAATGATTTATGCGTAGGGCAAAACCTAGTACTTTATTGATTTATGCATAGGGCAGTACCTAGTAGTTTAATAATTTATGCGTAGGGCAGAACCTAGTACTTTAATGATTTATGCGTAGGGCGAAACCTAGTACTTTATTGATTTATGCATAGGGCAGTACCTAGTAGTTTAATAATTTATGAGTAGGGCAGAACCTAGTACTTTAATGATTTATGCGTAGGGCAGAACCTAGTACTTTAATGATTTATGCGTAGGGCAGTACCTAGTAGTTTAATAATTTATGCGTAGGGCAGAACCTAGTACTTTGATGATTTATGCGTAGGGCAAAACCTAGTACTTTATTGATTTATGCATAGGGCAGTACCTAGTAGTTTAATAAATTTATGCGTAGGGCAGAACCTAGTACTTTAATGATTTATGCGTAGGGAAAAACCTAGTACTTTATTGATTTATGCATAGGGCAGTACCTAGTAGTTTAATAATTTATGCGTAGGGCAGAACCTAGTACTTTAATAATTTATGCGTAGGGCAGTACCTAGTACTTTATTAGTTTTTCACTGCAAGTCAGCTAACAGACAATTTTTTTTTTCATGGTTTAGAGAGCAAAGTAGCAGATGGTAACAATTATAGGTATTAGGGCATCAAAGTTAATACTCAAACATTATTACAATAGTAACAATTTGTGAAAATATAACAGTATGTACAGTATAACTTGGCCATATTGAAGTGAACCATTTTAATATTCAATGGATTGTGTGATTGTATACGTAACCAGCCTTTGCCCTACTTCATTCCCATACAAGTTGTTTTTTTTTCCATTTTTACAACATTTTTAATTTATACTCAGCTTCTATTGGTCGTAGTGTGATGATATATAACCTATAGCCTTCCTCGTTAAACAGGCTATCTAACACTGAAAGAATTTTTTAAATCGGACCCGTAGACCCTGATACTAGCGTGTTCAACCAAACAAACAAACTCTTCAGCTTTTTCTTATTAGTATAGATAAATTGTTTATTGTGCAACCAATATTAGCTCACTTTAGTCTGGTCATAAGTAATGAAGCGCATACTGTACTATGAATATTATATTGGTCAGAGTTGCCTTAGGGGCAGAGTGTGGAGTGATTTGGTGACTCTCTAAACCAAGTATAATGAATACAATATCTGTACCTACAATCTATAGAAATTAAAAACAAAGTTTTATTATATCCTAACATTGCATGTGTATCATTTTGGGCCTCCATATCATTTGTCACATCAAATAATGTACAGTCCACGATAATTAGCGTAAAGTTTATATTGTTGACAATGTACTAGCAGTAAAAAAAAACAAAACGTGAAATTCTAATTTCCGACACACGAAGGCCAAGGACATGTTCAATACATCCTCAGAATATCGACGTAGTAGAACGTAGGTTATCTAAAGAATTTAGAACAAACAATATTTTATAGTATTCTGTTTGAACAATAGTAGCTTTTACTTACCATAACCATCGGTTTCCTTCCACCCAACTCCTTCAGATCATGAGGCATAGTGAGTCTTGGACGATATTATTACAATAACGGGAGACCCCGTTATAGCCTAGTTTCCACTTTGATTCACACTGAACCCAAATTACGACACCACCGTATGAAAAGCTAATTTCAAACGTAAATTAAAATCGAAAAGACGACAGGACTTTCAGGAATATTTTGTTATAAAAGGTAAACAATACTATTTTCAGACAGAACTTTCGCAGAAAAATATTCCAAATAGTGATGTACCAAAACTATGGTAAATTTTAGTAACGTAACATTCGTGGCGGACCGAACGTAACTTCGTCAATTTTACGGTTTTTACTAGCGCCTAGCGGACGAAAAGAACTAAAGAAGAGAATGTGCGTAGCCGTTCATGAATTTAATTTCTACAATTGTTTTATTAGCTCTATTAGGTAATTATGAGAAAACCGACCGATTTTTATTTTATGAAATTTGATTTGATGAAATTCTTTTTTCTAGAACATTCAAATAATTTATTACGGTGTTATTTTCGTTACGTGTATCCTGTCGTAAATATTCAAAAGAAAAATGTTTTCATTTTATCTTTTTAGTCTGTGGTTGATTGACGACTTCGAGAAGAAGGAAAAAGCAAGCAGACGCAATAAATTAACGTTTTCCAGTTTTATATTAGTGTAAAATGGCTAAAAGGAAGAATAAACCATTGATAGACTCGGATTCCAGCAGCGAATGCTCAGATTTGGACTCAGTAAGTTAATTTTCTTTAAAAACCTTAGGTTATAAGTTCACGATCGTACGTAACGATTTGACGGCATTCTTCACTAATTTGACTGCGTAAATAGGCCAAGATCAATGTTCCTTCGTCCTAAATTATATCATTTGCGCATTACAGGGAAAATAAGTTATAAACAACATGATTTACATCGAAATTATCTTAGAAGAATTTGACCTTATCTTTTTCTTAGGAATAGTCGTTGTTTACGTTACAGTTTTATCAAATGGCTTCTGTGGCGTGAGTCATGAAAAAATGAATGGATATCAACATTCCCGCCATTAGTTATGCCGTTTTACACAATTTTATTCTAAAAAAACTGGGATATCATGAAAATAAAATAGATTTATCAATCATTTGAAAGTACTGGCTGATTTAAAAAACGTTTGATCTCATTGAAAGCACTGTTGCTATGTTATTCAGCCAAGGAATGTTCATTGATTATATAATTTTGGATATGATCTAGACTTTCTCTTTTGAGTAATATTCATACAACTTGTAGGTATGTACTCTATTCTTAGATTTCCTTTCACACAATTCACACTTCCTTTGAATTTGGAATGATGAATTATTATTGTCCCACAGATAAAAAATAACAGTTTTTTTTTTTAGTTTTCAACGTAATCAATATGACTAAGATGATAATAATCTATGAGATATTAACTGTAGTGTTTTGATAAATGTTTCTGAATGAGTGTTTATCAAAACTGACCTAAATCTAAATGATAAATATTCTAATCTAATTTACATAAATTTGTTTCTTTTATTTATTCTCTAAATTAATTGAAAGTAGGTTACTGTATACTTTTTTTTACTATACTAAACATCTGACAGTCTAGGTTTTACCTGATATCTATAAACACCCTAACGCAACACACCAAAAGTACTCTCAAAGCTAACCTTCGCCGGTATGTTTGGTCCCATGTAGTAGGGGGCGTGTCTATTGCCATCAACCAGGCAGAAATCCAGACTCCGAGCTGTGACTGGGAATTTCACAGAAAACCCAACAACACTGCTTGAACCAGGGATCAAACCCAGGACCTCTAGCGTAGCAGTCGTGCATGGGACCACTAGACCAACAAGGCAGTCTAATAATTTCTAATTAAATTAATTCTAAGTAATTTATTTTTATTACAGCAATTCCTGAACTTAGCAAAGAAAAAGAAGAAAACTGGTGACTCTCCACCTCAATCAAAATCTAAGAAATCTGGATCAGGGTCTGACAGTGAATCAGATTGGGATGATGATGACAATAAGAAGAGCAATTGTAAGTTTACTTCTCTATACGAATTTGTCTGTTCAATCCTTCAATACGATGAAGTATCAAGTATATCACATAGTTTATGCTTTCCACTGTGTGTAGAAATAAGATATATATGACATATGTATGTAGATAACATACATGAATACAGTGCTTATGGGAATGGTTGGCCAAGGCATGTTTGATGACGTCATACCAACATTTTGCAGACAGATGACGTTGTGAGAGCACCAATGAATAAGTAGCACAAGATTGGCTACAGTGTTGGGATAGATAGAGAATAGAGATGAGGCTCTTGTTTGATGAAGAGGTTGTTAATTCAAGTGCTGGGTAAAGACCCATCAATGGTAGCAACAAGCTCTCTGTATAAAACATAGATAGTAATAATAGTAGTATATTGTGGACTAATTGACTTTGTACATTTCTTCCTCTTCCAGCAAAATCTTCATCATCATCAGGCTCAGATTCCGAAAGTGATGCCAGAAGTGACACTTCCAAGAAGAAAGAAGCTGCTCGGAGTAGTAGGAAGACTTCGTCAGAGCATTCAGATGATAACCGAAAAAAACCGGAACCCAAAAAGGCAGAAACTAGACGGAGCACCGACAGTGCTGGCTCTGGAAAGAAGAAGGAGACATATAGTGAACCAGAAGAAGGTAATCTATTATAATAATTTCATCATGCGTGTTTCTATGGGTTACAATTGATATTCTCATTGTCATGGGGATCAGTACGATATGTACAACGTATGACATGGAAAGACCACATAAAGAACAAGCGTGACGAAGTCAATAATCGATTCAAAAATCTTCTGTGGTTACTTGGAAAACAGTCATCATTATCTTAGTAATAAACTCAGAGTGTACAGCTCCGTTATAAAGCCTATTTAGACTTACGGCATCCAACTCTGGTCCTCAGCCAGTAAATCGAATATCCTATGCCTTCAAAGAGCCCAAAACAATGTTTTAAGGACTATAAGTGGCGCTGCCTGGTTTACTCGTAACTCGGAGATTCATGAGTACCTAGACATAAAAACTGTGATGTAAGAAGCAAAACAGTATACAGAGAAATACTCAGACCGCCTGATGAATCATCCTAACCCTCGACGGATGTGCTTCTGCAACAAAATTCTATTAATCGTTTGAAAAGAGCTAATGTGCTTGATGACTGAAGAGAGTTAGGGCAGTGGCTCTAGTTCTCTAAAACCCATTCTCCTTCAACAAACCTGATTATAGTCGCATAAGACTGATCGCAGGATCGAATCGTTAAAAAAAAATAATTGGGATCAGTGTTTTGTAAGAGGCGAGAAAATATCTGACTTGGTCAGGGGTTCTTTATGGTGACCACCCTTATCTATATCTATATAGTTTTCGCCAAACTTATTGTCTGGGTTGAAGTTGGCACGAGCTAACTTTAACCCGGCCGTAAAAATCTTTATAATATTAGTAATATTATATTGTAAAGAGGAAAGATTTGATTGTTTGTTTGTTTGTATTGAATAGAGTGAAATTACTGGACTGATTTGAAAAATTCTTTCAGTGTTAGATAGCCCATTTATCGGGGAAGGATATTAGGCTATAATTTTATCATCACACTTCGACTAATAGGAATAGAGTAGTTATGAAAAATGTTGCAAAAACGGAGAAAAAATCATAAGACCACTGGGCGAAGCCGCTGGCGGAAAGCTATGTTTCATAATTATGTCAATAACACTGCAATGCCCTAATAGCATTAAGACCGCCATTGTACCAACAGTGGATAAAATGTTATAAATAAATAAAATAAAAAATAAATAGAGCCTAGGAAGCTCGAGTGTTCCAGTTGGCAGTCGTAGACATCCGCTAAGAAAGCATTTTGGGAAATTCCCACATGATTGGAAAAAACATATGAAGGAAGTATCATTTTGAGGAACAGCTCATATTGTAATAAATTAAACACAACTCAACTAGTTGGACTAACTTTTACTTTTTAAACTTAGTAATCTTTTTTTTCAGGTGAAGTGTCATCACATTCATCTGACAATGATTCAATTGATTCTGAAGAGGAATTTGATGATGGGTGAGTAAGACAAATACTCAAATGTCTACTCTAGTTTCATGTAGTTTTAGTTGATTTTTGAGTGACCGTAATATGTAAAGGTATGATGTGCATTATTGTAGTAATGGAATGTGAACTTTGTCATGACTTACATTAAGTCAGTAATTGCAAAACTTTCTAATTAGCTATGAACTGTAATGCCTGGGAAGAAATGGGTCAATAGAAAATTTTAGTTATCATTATTAGGTTTTTCTGTATACTTACTAACAACTTATGGATGAACTTCCGAAATAAATTTATATTATTATTATTCAATTTATTCATTTCTTCACATATTTTTTTACATTTTTAAATATTTTACTAGAAATACAAAAAAAAACATTTCAAAATATAAAAAAATAGTAGCCCACCAGTATCGGGAACAGTGTCCAAGCTACCGGTGGTCAGGACTCCAGGGAAAGACTTTATTATTATCATTATTATCTTCCTGTTCTTATTCAATTCACTTGTGTTCCATGCAGTTTGTTTTTCTTCCATACATGTTTACTAGCCATCATCTCGAAATATGTACCTTTTATTTATCACACAGTCCATCCATCTTTTTTTGGTATCCCTCTTCCCTTAAACTTCCAATTATGTGTAGACCTAGAGTCTAGGTGATTTTAGCGAATACTACACTCCCTGACAATTAAAAATGAACTTTACCTGAATTAAATTAGAGTTGTTAATAGAGACAATCTGTTTTCCATGATCCTCGTATACTATAATGACGTTTTTATTAACTCAGATATGATGAGAACCTCATGGGGGATGAAGAGGACAGAGCTCGTCTGGCCGCCATGTCGGAGAAAGAGAGAGAGCAGGAGATCTTCAAGCGTATCGAGAGGAGAGACCTTATGAAGACCAGGTTAGTACCCATAATTTATCAGCTCAACCTCCCACCGAGGTTTCCCTAACAGACTACAGCATGGGGTTCTTCAAAAAGGGTGTGAGAAGGTTTACAGGGTTGGCAACGCGCGAGATACCCCTGGTGTTGCAAGCATATGTTTTGGTCTCATGTAACAGAGGGTGAGCCTATTGCCATCAACCGGACTCAAACTCAGACTCCAAGCTGCTACTGAGAATTTCACAGAAAAACCCAACAACACTGGTTGACCTGATAATCAAACCGAAGACCTAGTATAGCAGCTACACTTGGTACCACTAGACCAACGAGGCAGTCTCTACAATAGGAAAACGCCTTATATTGGATATGTGTACCTTATTGGCTATATATGCTTGAAATACATGACGACGGTCTAGTGGTTCGAGTACCGGATTGCTGATCACGAGGTTGTGGATCCGATTCCCACAGGACACAAACATTTACTGTGATGAATTTAAGTGTTTGTGTTTGTCTGGGTGTTTCCTATTTATTATAAGTATGTATTTACAAAAAAAAGTATGTAAGTATTATATCCATTGTTTAGTACCCATAGTACAAGCTCTACTTAGTTTGGGACTAGATGGTGCTGTGTAAAAATGTCCCAAGATATTTATTTTAAAAAAAAACATGAATTTTAAGAGAGGCAGGGCACACCAATTTATCGCTCAAATCTGGGAAAGTGCCTCCAGCTTACAGAAAACTGCAGCAAAATAACACACTTCATTGTGTGTTATGTTCCTGCAGTGAGTGAGGTTACTAGAGCTGCGCTGACAGCAAGAGGAACATTCCCTTAAACTGGTTGCGCAGTAAATCCTCCTTAGATCTCGAGGTTTTTGCAGGGTTGGCAACGCCGAGCAACGCTTCAGTGTTGTAAACGTCCATGCGCTGTGGTAATCGTCTACCATCAAACGGGCTGCATGCTTGATTGCCAACCTTGTGATATAAAAAATATATATTAATATTAACTCAACCACTGTTCTATCTAAACAGATGGGAGATAGAACGCAAACTGCGCTTAGCACGACGTTCAGCCGCGGAACGATCGGCGTCACCGGGAGAGATACAGAGGAGACGAGAAGCCAGGCGCAGGAGACGAGCGCTGAGGGAGCAGAGACAGAGAGAGCGGGAGAGGGAGCGCCAGGAAAAGAAAGGTAACATAAACATCTCTTTAATATTTGAAAGTTTTCACAAACTTCTTGAAATATGCTAGTCGACTGATAATTTTTTATCTATACTTCTATAGTATAATATTATAAAGAAGAAAGATTTAATTGTTTGTTTGTTTGCATTGAATAGGCTCCGAAACTGCTGGACGGACCCGAAAAATTCTTTCACCACTAGAAAGATACATCTTTCTCGAGTAACATAGGCTATAATAGAGAATATTAATGAAAATGTTCTTAATGAAAACAAAATAATATAAAAAAAAAATTTACATAGACATAATTCATTAGTAATAATATCCCTAAAAATTTTTATTCAAGTCTTTTTTTAATCAGACGCATATTATTTATAAGATCACGCGGGTGAAGCCGCTGGCGCAATGCTAGTTGTCTAAAAAATTGTTGACCATAAATAGAGCCGATTATCAAAAACAAATTAAGAAGTTATATGTATTTTAATTTTATGCCAGACAGAGAGCATAATATATCGGACTGTGACGTCAATAGCTGCGTGCGCCTTAGCCAGAAAGGGAGAACATCAACTCCCCCCCACTCAATCCCCACCAAAAACTTCGCATATACACCCCAGTACTCCAGCATATTGATTTTTTAAATTTTTTATTAAGGTTAACCAATAATTGTTTACACATTTACAAGTCTTAGGCCAAATTACTTTAACAGGTGTAACTATTAATTAAAGGTTAACACCACATCACTACATAGTATAAAACAAAGTCGCTTTCTCTGCGCACTACGCAACGGATTTTGATGCGGTTTTTTTAATAGATATAGTGATTGAAGAGGAAGGTTTATATTGTATAATACATACATATTATAGTACAGAAAATACAAGAAATTCAAACCCATGTGAAGCCGGGGCGGGTTGCTAGTGCACTATAAAAATAACAGTATAAGATTAGATAATAATAATGAAAAATAACATTGGAGTAGAAATCTGAATGCATTATGGGCCATTACTAAACTCTTGCCCATTTTTATCGTCACCTCCCTATTAATAACGTTTATATCTTTATATTATTTCAATAGAGGCTGAAGCCGAGCGACCTGAGCCTAAAGAGCCAGAAAAAGAAAAGGAGCAGACACCCCCCAGTCCGGGCGAGATATTGGACGATTCCAAAGATGCAGGTAAGGCTGATTTTAGTCTTACGCCGACGGCACGCGTACCGTCAGCGCTGATGTCCGAGATATATGAACTTCTAGGAAGCGTTTTTGAATGACGCGTTGCTATCATCAATCAGCGTCGCAACCGAAGACACCTTTTGTTTGCCGTGCCCTGGTGCCCTGGTGCCCTGGTGCCCTGGTGCCCTGGTGCCCTGGTGCCCTGGTGCCCTGGTGCCCTGGTGCCCTGGTGCCCTGGTGCCCTGGTGCCCTGGTGCCCTGGTGCCCTGGTGACGCACCATGGCGCGTGCTCACTCACCACTACCACGCTCGCTGTCTGCTCTAAACGCTCTCCTGTGCGCCAATCCTGACTGTGACTTGTTTGTGATGATGATGGATGGCCGTTGATACTGTCAGAATGTTTGCGTTTTTGTGAGAAGAATGTATAATCGTGTTTGTATTTATTTTAGTAAAATGAAGTAGGTATAAGTTTCTCTGTGTCTTCAGTTATTGTAATTGGTATGTACCGTTTTAATTGAAGTAAATAAATAAATCAGCGCGCGGTGGCCAGCGCTGGTAGCGACGCGCGCTAGTAGTAGTAGCTGTCGGCGCCGACCACCGCACGCGCGTCTGCGTTCAGTGAGCGCTCTTGTGTCGAGCGGAGCGGACGTTACAGACGTCAGCGCGTACAGTCATGGCAAATCGTCAACCCTCAAACTGCCATATAACAACACAAAGTCTCCTGCAACGGCTCTCTGCTCAATTAATGGATGAACATGGAGTCTTCGTTGCCGCCGTTTTTTTTTTTTGGGATATATAGTACAAAGCAGCAATAATTAATACACTCCGCATTTTGATCGTCGTCTGTACAATAAGGCGGTCAGTACGATACTAAAACGAGCCACGCTGAGCCTCAACGCTGACAAACTACGCGCTGAGCTATGAGCGCTGACGGTGAGCGTGAGACTAAAATCAGCCTAAGAACTGATGCTAAGAAACAATTGTTTTGTCGACTGCGACGAAGCCAAAAAATTCTTGTGTTCTTTGTAATATATTCTTGTGTAATATCGCCCCCCTAATTTTCTCGGCGTCTGTAAGGGCATGGAATAAAACTGCTTGTGGATTGTATAATAGGCTGAAGGGGTGTTTCATCACCTAGTAAGTTTCAGTTAAATTAATTGGCAGATAATAATAATTATTATTGTTAACAGACAGGCAGTTGAGACAACTGATAGTAGCCTGTATCCTGCTATTCACAGCTAATTAGGTTTTGGAGCTGAGGTGAATTTGGTGAATTTTGTTACACTTTTGAATTCATCTGGCGGTTATCGGTTATCTAGAGGTTTTTAAGGCTTGTTTCACCATCTTCTGATAACCGCCGAGTAAGTAGAAAAATGGAACAAAATTGGTATAACATTATCTGCCAGCTAATTTATCGGGAACTTATCAGTAAGCTGTGGAACAGGCCCTTAGTCTTCTTCTTATTATCGCCCATGTTTAGGGCCTATATTTACATCCTAGATCGGTACTTAACAACAATGCCTCGACCATGAGTTTTTCTCACTAGACTCGCTAGCGATGCCGTAAAATATTTGTATGGAAAACCCTTGCAGCGCCTCTAGCGGTTACGTTAGAAACTAAAATAATGTGTTGACGTACAGATCCGTCGGAGCGGTCTGCGTCGCCGCTGTTCGGCGCGAAGACGGAGCGCAAGCGCAACGTGGACGACAAGCGGCAGAACGCCATGGCGGCGCTGCGCGCGCAGCGGGACGCCAAGGCCAGCCGCGTCGAGCTGCACCGACAGAAGCGCAAGCAGGAGGAGGACACCAACAAGGACAAAGACGATGATGACGTCAGTATCCATAACATTTTATTAACTCTTCAATAAAAAGTTCCATTTCCAAAAAAACAGTGCAAACTTATCTTTTTGTATTTTTTAAGCATTTTTCATGCTAAGATTACCAGATACTTTAATGGCCCGCTTGATGGCAATAGGCTCGCCCCCTATTACATGGGACCTAAACATACCGGCGAAATTTGGGTGTACATTAGTCCGCTTCTGTCCAACCCTTGGGGGACGACGTCTGTGGTCTAGTGGTTCGAGTACCGGACTGCTGATCACGAGGTCGTTGAGGTCGTCGTGTTCGATTCCCACAAGACACAAACATTTATGTGATGAACTTAGGTGTTTGTGTTTGTCTGGGTGTTTCTTATATATTATAAGTATGTATTTACAAAAAAAAAGTATATAAGTATTGTATCCATTGTCTAGTACCCATAGTACATGTTTTGCTTAGTTTGGGACTAGATGGTGCTGTGTAAAAATGCCCCAAGATATTTTAAAAAAAAAAGGCGTGCTAATATATTATGGGTGGTGGATAAAATTAATGTTAAGAATCTATAATTCATATCATAAAATGTTCATATACATCATCATCAGTGCAATATATAGTTATTTGATGTTATATTCCCCTTGTCGCAACCTGACGGTCAAGATCAAGGTGTCTTGTCCGCAGGATGCAGACACAGAGATCATCGGCGGCACCAGCAAGCAGAGCGTCAAGCTGAAGGCGTCCGACATCTACTCCGACGACTCAGGGTCTGACTCCGATGACAATAAGTCGCAAGGTGAGCTTTTAAAAGCGAAATCATTTAAACATAACTACATCATTCTAATATTATATATGCGAAAGTAACTATCTGTCTGTCGCGCTTTCACGCCAAAATAACTGCACCGATTTAAATGAAATTTGGTACACAGATAGTCTAGAGCCTGAGAAAGGGTATAGGCTACTTTTTAGGGCGAAAAAAGGACTTTTAGGGTTTGCAATAGGGGATTAAAGTTATAAGAAATACCCAGATCACGCGGGCGAAGACGCTGGCGAGAAGCTAGTAATATTATAAATATGTGATAGTTTGGATGTTTGTTGCTCTTTCATGGCAAAACGGCTGAACTGATTTGGCTCGAAGTTGACATTGTTATGGCTTATACCTTGGATTAGAACATAGGTTACATTTTAATCCCAAAAAATTCAAAGTTCCTACGGGAAACGGGTTCAAAGTTCCTAACTTAACGCAAGCGAAACCGGGGACAAAAGCTAGTAACATCATCAAACAATTGACGACGTCTGTGGTTCGAGTACCGGACTGCTGATCACGAGTGGGTTCGATTCCCACAGGACACAAATATTTATGTGATGTG
Source organism: Acronicta psi (assembly GCA_946251955.1). Taxonomy (NCBI): domain Eukaryota; kingdom Metazoa; phylum Arthropoda; class Insecta; order Lepidoptera; family Noctuidae; genus Acronicta; species Acronicta psi. Next base: position 7,455,490 of record OX276494.1, on the reverse strand, counting down.
TTTGTGTTTGTCCGGATGTTTCAACAAAATGTGTGTATTTACAACAAAAAGTGTACAATTATTATAGGTATCCATAGTCTAGTACCCATAGTACAAGCTCTGCTTAGTTTGGGAAGTGTAGTGTAACATCTGTTTGTCTGTTCGCGATAAACTCAAAAACTACTGAACGGATTTTCATGCGATTTTCACATATAGACGAGAGGATTCATAAGCAAGATTTAGCCATCCTATCATACTGCACACATCTAAATCAAATGGTCACATTGACAGGTCGCCGCAGCTCCTCAAGTTCCTCATCATCAGGTGGAGAAGAAGAGGAGAAGAAGCGAGAGAGGGAAGAAGTGGAAGTCAAATACGCGGACACAAAGGATCAGATCAACAAACTTAGACTGAGCAGGTATTTCAAGGCAACAGTGCAGCATATCTTGCGTGATTTAGACATCCAGGGGGGCTAGACAAGTCGCATTTTGACATTCGAATCGACAAACAAAATGTATGGAAATGACACAAGCTTTCGACAAATCGGGCTGTCATGTCATTTACATACATTTTGTTTGTCGATTCGAATGTCAAAATGCAACTTGTCTGGCCCCCCTGGCGACGAAACGCATGAGTCTGCTCGGGTACAAGAAGCCAGAAGACTTTAGGTTCCTTCCTCTTAGTGGGTTAGCCGCCTTCATGAACATCTTCAGACTAAGGAATATAAGGTAATGGGGACAACACAAAAAGATCCCACTGGGTCGAAGTGTTGCTGGCCGTGCCAGCCCCTATAACAAGATAAAATAACTGCAGGTATTAAAACCCGCGCAATATTTCGTTGGTCTAGTGGTCCCAAGTGCGCCTGCTTTGCTAGATATCCTGGGTTCGAATCCCGGGTCGAGAAAAGTGTTGTTGGGATTTGTGCCCGGTTGATGGCAATAGGCTCGGCCCCTATTACATAGGAACTAAACACCGGCGAACCCTTCGGGGAATACAGGTCTGTAAAAATGGACCTCAGCTAATTAATCTTGTGATTAGATAACAAGAAGTGATTAGAGAAACATGATTTCGTTCTAAAACAACACCCACAATCTTCTTTTTCCTAGCATTTTCCCAACCATGTTGAGGTCGGCCTCCAGTCTAACCAGATGCGGCTGAATATCAGTATTTTACACGGAGCGTTATTCGAAGGATTAACTGGTTGTCAGACTTAGGGCTTCTGACTACAGATTGACCGACGGGTTTACGTGCTCTCCGAGGCACGGAGGAGTTCCGATGTGTCAAGAATGGTCACCCACAGACTGGCCGCGGCAAACGCACCTTGCAGATCGGTTGATCAGTAGTTATAACGTAGATACGATCCCTCATAAATAATTAATGTAACATTATATTTGTCAGGTTTAAGCTGGAGCGTTTGGTGCACCTGCCTTTCTTCGCTCGCGTCGTCAACGGATGTTTCGTTAGGATCGGCATCGGCAACAATAATGGGAACCCAGTGTATAGGGTGAGTGTTTAAACTAATTACGTACTGATTACTAGAGTACCAATTTTTTTACTTAGGTATTCAATTTAACCCAAAGGTTGACAGGCAGAGAATGCCATATGGCATTAAGTCCGCCTTATGTGCTGCTATTGTACATAAAAGAATAAATAAATTACTAATTTAATTAGACTGCCTTGTTGGTTGTGGTCCCAAGCGTGACTGCTACGCTAGAGGTCCTGGGTTCGATCCCCGGGTCGAGCAGTGGTGTTGGGTTTTTCTGTGAAATTCCCAGTAGCAGCTCGGAGTCTGGATTTGTGCCCGTTGGATGCAATAGGCTCGCACTATGACATGGGACCTAAACATACCGGTGAAATGTGGGTGTACATTAGTAGGTACGCCTCTGTCTTCCCCTTCTGGGAATACAGATTAATGAGTACTGAATAGCTGATAGAGGGTATTGACCCCGGAATCAGCCAAAAAATTTTTCCTCGTAGCCTTCGCCCGATTAAGTTGGGGTCGGCTTCCAGTATAACCAGATGCGGCTAAATATCAGTAGTTCCATCCCAATTTCTGAGCGTAAAACTATTACTAAGGATAGACTGGTTTTATCAGGCTTATAGAACCTCTATTTTGATAGGAATGAAAACCGGGGCCAAAACATAACCATTTCCCGTCACAAGGAGGAGTCTCGATGTACTAAGAATGGGTCACCCATCTACAGATTCAATACTCAATACTTTATTGCGTTCCATAATGTTTTATAAAGGTGGACTATAAATAACTTAGATCATTATGGACCCTGTCGGGCACAGCAACATTAGGAGAGAGGAAGAGGGTTTAGCATCATTTGCAAATTGATTGCCCATTAAAAAGTATACATTAAAATATTATATTTATGGTGTTTATATTCTTATTATCTCATTTATAACATAAATTTTGTGTTTATTTGTAACACTCCATATACCGATTTCCGATACCGCTGCACACTACAATACCAAATGTTGACCAAGATTGACCGCACTAAGTGTAGCTTATCATAGCAAACCTATTGATACTAGGATGGTACTTATCATAAATTAATCATGTTATTTTATTTTCAGGTAGCTGAAATCATAGACGTGTATGAAACTGCAAAAGTATATAATTTAGGCAACACTAGAACTAATAAGGGACTTAAACTTAGGCACGGCACACAAGACAGAGTGTTTCGACTCGAGTTTGTTAGTAATCAAGTGAGTACACAACAATAATAATTACTCTGCCTTTTTTGAAAAGTACTGTATGTACCAGTTATTTTAATTTACCTATTTTTTATTGGGCTGTGACGTTCTATAATACAATCTGGAGTTATATAACCTAAATTAAAAATTTAGAAAACCCCCGACACGAAAAGTAATTTGCTATTTTGTGGTAGCGGCCATCTTGGATTTTAAATTTATCATAGTGCATAGTATTGTACTAGTCAAGCCCTTTCATTTGATACCCATATTGAGGGAGTTGTGAAAAAATATGTAATTCGATATTTTGTGACGGCGGCCATCTTGGACCGATTTTTATCAAACATGGCTAAGAACACTCCCGACTAATTCACCTTTCAAATAAAAAAATCAAAATTAAAATCGGTTCATCCGTTCGGGAGCTACGATGCCACAGACACACACACACACACACACACACACACACACAAACACAAACTTATAACACCCCGTCGTTTTTGCGTCGGGGGTTAATAAAGGAGAGACAAAATACTAAATAGAAATTGCCCCGCAAATTGATAATGTGCCTGGCGGCCATTTTGGTGACGTAAAAATGACGTAACCGCTCTCAGTACGCGTTAGCACTACTAGCCGGCAAGTACATGACGTCACGTGGAGGTTAACTTCCAACAGCATTGCCAGTTCTTTTTTGCCAAGTCGGGATTAAGGAACTTTTTAGTGAAAAAATCGGGATTCTTTCGTCGAAAGCGGGACATAGTAAAAAAACGTATATAATTAAAAGTTTTTGAATATTTATCTTTTTATTTGAGTTTAAATTATGTTTACGTGACAATAGATAGCAAAAATATCCATAGAAATATGGCAAGGCAGGCGGCCAGTCCACACTTGTCTGTGCCACCTCCCCCTCGCATTCTCAGTACGCTGCACGCACGGTGAAGTTATTCCCGAAAAGCGGGACTGAGCCTGTCCCGCGCCGGACATTTAATTTTGATTTAAAAATCGGGACGTCTGGCAACGCTGACTTCTAAACACAAGGTTCCAGCTCATTTGCAACTTGCAGGACTTATACCTAAATTATATCACAACTAAATAAATATCATTTTTATTGTTATCATCCTCCTGCCCTTGTCCCAATTTATTTGTGGTTGGCGCAGCCTATCCTTTTCTTTCATTCATTCACTGACGACGTCTGTGGTCTAGTGGTTCGAGTACCGGACTGCTGATCACGAGGACGTGGGTTCGATTCCCACAAGACACAAACATTTATGTGATGAACTTAGGTGTGTGTTTGTCTGGGTGTTTCTTATATATTTTAAGTATGTATTTACAAAAAAAAAGTATATAAGTATTATATCCATTGTCTAGTACCCATAGTACAAGCTCTGCTCTGCTCTGCTGTGTAAAAATGTCCCAGGATATTTATTTATTTATTTATTATTCATCCCTTTTAGCCGTCACCTCCTCATGCAATCATTTATCATCACTGCCCTATAGCGAACGACAATGTCATTATTTTAATGTTAATTTCAGAGATGGCTACTAAACAAATTGTTATATTTACAGGAATTCTCAGAGAGTGAATTCCAGAAATGGAACAAAGCTATAAAGGACGCCAATAAAAAACCACCGACAATGGATTTTGTTAGAAATAAGATACAAGAAGTTAAAGAAGCATTAATGTATGAATTTAAGGTAAGCACCTATTATTCAAACTTTTTTGTGATCGGGAAATGCCTTTTTACCCGACTACAGAAGGAGGGTTATTAATGTTAAATGTATCAATAACATTAAAATAAAGGTACTATTTAAGGAATATTTCGCGTTATATTAATATATACCCTCAACAAGGCCCAGCATTACATCAAATTAGACAAAACAAAAGTCCTTGCAAAAGTAAACCGATTCCTTGCACAGAACTTTTTTTTTTAAACTTTAGGCATGGATGGTACAAAGGCGGTCTTAATGCCATTAGGCATTTTCTGCCAAACAACCTTAGGGTCCTTAGCCTAAAACTAAACTAAAACTAGCCTATATAGGTAAGATCCTTGAAACTATTGAAATAAATTTTATAAAATTCAATAGAGAAGATTGGTTTTTCCAGTTGGTAAAACTCAGCCACCTTCTATATTTTACGCAGTTACTTGTAACCCAAATATCGTATCAAATCTAAGTCCAAGCATAAAACTGCAAGACCGAAGGCGACGGTGGTCGTTCTGTGTGAGTCGGATCTTAGTTTAAGTTAGTAATTATAACATCAAGACGCCTACCATCTTAGTCTACCCGTGACCATAGCCGGGTCCAAATCGTGCGGTTTTTTTTTAAAGTACGTATTCTTATTTCAGGCCTCTTAAATTTAAAGTTATTTAATTTGTAATTTTGCTGCCATATCCAAAGATTTGTGCTAATTTACTAACAAATTATACAAATAAAATACTAATTTATATTTATAAATGTATGTATTCAAAACTGCATGTATCTAATGAAAGTATTCAATATTTGAAGAATATTATTTACAGGAAGAGGATATAGAGAAGATAGTTGCCGAGAAGGACCGCTTCCGATCACACCCGACGAACTACGCTATGAAGAAAACACAACTCATGAAAGAAAGAGATGTAGCACAATTGAGGTAATATTCTATCTCTGTTTATGACATTGATTTCTGACACTTACACAAATACTACACATTGAAATAAAATTACTTATTACGGATAGTATCGCGTTATATTTTAAATGGTTTAATGGGTATTTCTTATAGATTATTAAAACAAATCTATTCCACGGGAACCATACATTTTACTGGCATAAAAAGTAGACTATATGCTATTCCGGACTATAATCTATCTCTGTGCCAAAGGAGGTCATCGAAATCGGCCCAAATCCATTCAAACTTACATTTATAATATTAGTAGGGTTATCAATATAACGCAATAAAATCCATACAAAGTAATTTTATTTAAATATTATATTTCTTTATATATCACTCGCTTTGACGGTGCAGGAAAACATCGTAAGGAAACCTGCATACCTGAGAGATTTTCTCGACGGCGTGTGAAGTCTGCCAACGCGCATTAGGCTAGCGCGGCTATAGCCTTATCCCTCTCATTCTGAGAGGAGACCCGTGCCCAGCAGTGGGACAGTTAATGATTATAAACAAAAAGTAAATTAGTGTTACCATCCATGGTCTACATAACATAAAATAAGAACTGTATAGATTATGTTATCCCAGAAAAACAGTCACTTGTTTAAAATTGTGTAATTCAAAGCTATTTTCTCTTCTTCCTAGTCGCTACCTTATGACTGAGGGGCGTGACTATAATGGGTAATATTTTTTTGTATACGACCTCCATGCTGCTCAGTCTTGTGCCAAGTGTATGGCCTTTTGTAAGAGCTAAGCTATTTTATGAAGCTCCATTTAATATAATAATAATAATAATCAACCCATATACTGTCCCACTGCTGGGCACGGGTCTCCTCTCAGTACGAAAGGGATTAGGCTATAGTCCACCACGCTAGCCCAATGCGGGTTGGCAGACTTCACATGCCGTCGAGAAAATCTCTCAGGCATGCAGGTTTCCTCACGATGTTTTCCTTCACCGTTAAAGCGAGTGATAATTACGCACATGCTTTCGAAAATTCAGAGGTGCGTGCCTTGGATTTGAACTCGAGACCTTTGACTTGGCAGTCCAGTGGTCATACCCCTAGGCTACTGCTTTCTAAGCATTGCCATTTAATACTAATACCTTTTTCAGAGGCGACGACGAAATGGTAATGGAACTGAACGCAAAAATCCAGGAGTTAGAGGAGCGAGCCAGCCAGCTGGACAAGACAAGAACATCGTCTATACAGAGCATATCGTACATCAACAATAGAAACAGGAAGCTTAATGTGGAAACTGCTGAAAAGGCCATCATGGAAGAGGTAGGTTTTAGAGTATTTGTTTGAAAGAAATTTATCTATATAAATAATAACCTAAATTAAAAATTTTGAAAACCCCCGACACGAAATGTAATTTGCCATTTTTTGGTGACGGTCATCTTGGATTTGAAATTTATCATAGTTTATAGTATTCTCTTAGTTAGCCCTTTCATTTGATACCTATATTGAGGGAGTTGTGAAAAAATATATAATTCGATATTTTGTGGCGGCGGCCATCTTGTACCGATTTTCATCAAACATAGCCTTTCAAATAAAAAAACATAATCAAAATCGGTTTAGCCGTTCTGGAGCTACGATGCCACAGACAGACACACACACACACACACACACACACACACACACACACAAACACACACACACACACACACACACGCACGCACGCACGCACGCACACGTCAAACTTATAACACCCCGTCCTTTTTGCGTCGGAGGTCAAAATGAATCACTAAATGTGTTGCTAAGCGCAAAACGGCTGCTGTTCAGCCGTTCTCGAGTTTTGCGCTTAGCAACTTTGGCTGATTTCTTTTTTGATGTGTTAGATGAAGTCTGAGGAAGTTTCTTATTAAGAGAACAAACGTAAAAAATACAAGGCAAAAGTAAAAACAACAATTTCATTGTCATTGTCAACACTTTGTATTTACAAATATTTTTTTCAGGTTAAAGCAAACAAAGGCAAGAAAACAGACGATCCATTCACGAGGCGGCACACCAAACCGGTGATGAACTTCAAATCTGGAGGAAGCAAGACTCAGGTCAGTAAATATCATCAAGTTATTACTAGAAGTCACGGTTTAGTCTAGGAATGACTGATTCGCGAAATGACTACATGGTCTATAATTGACCAATTCTTGAAATGTACAATTCTTTAAATGACTAATTCTACAAATGACTGATTTTTTTAAAGACCGATTCTGTAAATGACCGATTCTTCAAAGACTGATTTTTCAATTTATTTATTTATTTATTGTTATGGTACTCTATCTATACCATAAGGAGGAAAGATTTGATTGTTTGCATTAAATAGGCTCTGAAACTTCTTCTTCCTAGCCTTTTCTCAACCACGTTGGGGTCGGCTTCCAGTCTAACCAGGATGCGGCTGAATATCAGTTTTTTACACGGAGCGACCGCCATCAGACCTGTGGAGGGACGGGGAGTGTTGTCCCTCGCACCAAAGGGAGGATCCGCCGACCAGGCGGGTGTTATGCCTGGCGGCCACTCTCCGACGGTTGATGTCGGGCGGTTGTATATATTCAAGTTGCACGGTAAACTTCACTTGCGCGATTCAGGATTTGTTGCTTCGTATAAGTTCTTATGTAGCTCGATAGATGTCGCTACAGACCTCCGCAACCCAATTTCTGGGCAATACCGATATTCGATGGAGAGACTGGTTGTCAGGCTTTTTAGGTTTCTGACTACCACTAACGATTGAATAGGTTCTGTAACTACTGGACCGATTTGAAAAATTCTTATCATTAGAAAGCTACACCTTCGAATAACATGATTATTACTACATATGTATTATAAAACAAAGTCCTCCGCCGCGTCTGACTGTCTATTCGCGATAAACTCAAAAACTACGGCACTGATTTTCATGCTGTTTTCACTAATCGATAGAGTCAGTCTTGAGGAAGGTTTTAGTATATAATTGGTAAATTTGTTGTATGCATTAGCTAAAATATAAATAAACACGTGGGCGAAGCCGCTGGCGGAAAGCTAGCTATATATTTCAATCTTATAACTGTTGTTAGTAATGGTCCCAAGAGCGACTATACGCTCGACATCTTGGGTTCGATTCCCGGAGTACTGTTTTTTTGGTTTTCCTATGAAATTCTCTAGCACCTAAAAATCATACCGACAAATGATGGGTTGTCGAGAATACAGACGTGATGGTATGTTGTGTTACAGGATGTTATAAGGACGGAGGAGGAGATTGCAGAAATGATGAAACTGAGAGAGGAAGAGGAGAAAGCCGCCAAGGAGCAGAAAGAAAGAGAAAGACTTGTAAGTTATAAGTCATTTGACTTTACAATTAACATAAAATTAAAACTGCTTCATAAGCCTTGGGTTCAATAAAAAACAGTTTTTCTCGCGACAAGCCGATCTAAATGGCAACTAGGATTGTTTTCTAACCCGTCCCTAAACAGAGTAGGATTAATTAAACAATGGATTAACTAACCTTGAGAGCAATGGAGCGCAGTGTTTTGGGGGTCAAGAGGATGGATCACGTCCGAAATACCACCCTGCGCTCCAAAACGCTCATAGTGGATGTACGCGTCCGAACTTCGAGTTTGGCTGTAGTGGCGCTTGCATCCGAACAGGTGGGCGAGACTAATCACTAAGTGGGTACCAAGCAGCGCAAATCGTGGACGAGGTCGACCGAGGAAACGTTGGCGAGATTACTTTGATCGATTTTTACCAGCGTGACACAAAAAAGCCCAGGACAAAAATCCTGGACTAAGGTGAGCCCTTTGCCCAGTGGAACACAAAAGAGGCTACATAAAAAAATACTAACCTTCGTTTCTAGTCTGGGTGTATTTTGTGTCCAGAATGTTTGTATGAAATTGTGTTTTCATTCACAGCAACAACTGCAGGACGCGGAGAAAGCTAAGAGGGATAAGCCATCGCCTAACGACACCAGTCTATATTCATTACACGATTTTGACATTAACATAGAGTTAGATCTGCCTATAGCCAGTAAGTACAATATTGATTCATCTCAAGAATACCTGTCTGGTATCTCTTATCACCCCGTTAATTGTCCCAGTGCTGGGTACGGGTCTCCTCTCAGTATGAGAGGGATTAGCCTATAGGCCACCACGCTAGCCTAATGCGAGCTGGCAGACTTCACATGGCCGTCGAGAAATTTTCTGAGGCATGCAGGTTTCCTCACGATGTTTTCCTTCACCGTTAAAGCGAGTGAATTACACACATGATTTCGAAAAGTCAAGGGTGCCTTGGATTCGAACTCGAGACCTTTGACTTTTGACTTAGCAGTCCAGTGGTCATTCAGTGGTATACATGCACCAAAATAAGAAATAAAGAAAATCGGTGCAACATTCTTTAATTTTGGTTCAGTTTTATTTAAAAACTAAAAATTTAATGATGAAATAGGCCTGCTCAAGTTGCAATCAAACGTTCGAATCGACGTACGAAACAAAATGTTTGAGAATGACATAAGCTTTCGACAAATCAGATGTTAAAAAATGTCATTCTCATACATTTTGTTTCCATTGCAACTTGGCTAGGGCCCAGGAAATCAATTAGTGAATCAAATAGTTTTCATATTATGCTGTCTACTTAGAACTTGTTACTTACAAACTGCTGTCTGCCTCGTTGGTCTAGTGGTCCTAAGCGCGACTGCTACGCTAAAGGTCCTGGGTTCGATCCCCGGGTCGAGCAGTGTTGTTGGGTTTTCTGTGAAATTCCCAGTAGCAGCTCAAGAGTCTGGATTTGTGCGCAATTGATGGCAATAAGCTCGCCCCTATTACATGGGACCTGAACAAACCGGCGAAATGTGGGTGTACATTACTACGCCTCTGCCTATCGCTTCGAGGTATATAGGCGAGATAGCATGTTACTTACAAACTAAAATTCTCTTTCCAGAATCAGTATCAAGCCAATCTAAACAGGTGACAACGAAAGTGAAAGAAACGGGCCCCAAGCGTTCATTAAACTTAGAAGAATACAAGAAACGCCACGGGCTCATATGAGTGATGTGTAGTGCATAGACAGATCAAGTGCTTGTGATCAGTTGTGGGGAGTATTGGTGACTGTGGCGACGTTGGACAACATGCCACAAGTTGGAATTAGTGTCGGTGTAGTGTTAGAAGTGTTTGTGGTAAAGCTGGTCAAGTTTCCATGCTCGCCACAACATGGAATTAGTGCGTACGGTGATGTGGGTTATTTGTCACACTCGCCACAGCGACGGAATAGTGTTTGTGGTAATGTTGGTGTAATTCCAGATTCGCCACAAAGTTGAGATAGTGATGTTGGTAAGCTTGTCACACTCGCCACAATGTATTCGTATTAAATTAGTGTTAAGAGTCTTACCACTGCTAGAAATGGGGATTGGCATGAATTAATTGTCGTGTAAAGCTTTTGAGGTCGATGTCGTTGCCTGCGGAATGACAACTAAAGGTCGGAAGATTCTTCCATACGATCGTCCGATCCCACTATCGGAAGGCGTTCCCGCCATATATTTGTTTAAACACTACGGTACACGTCCGATTCAAAAGTCGGATCGATTATTCGAATCGGCGACAGCCCCAAAGCGTTTACGACTGAGATGAGAGAACAAAATATTAATCCTTTCAAAACAAATGATTTCAACATGACAAGTATTTCTTATAGAGCTACCATAAGCGATACCTCTAAAAGGCGTAAAAAATCGAAAGTGCATGAATGAATACGATCCGACAGTCGGATCGGACGATCGGAGGGAAAATTTGACGTGTTCTCCCGGCCTTAGTGTGAAGAGATTGGTAGAGTATTGACAACAAAAGCCGCAACTCGAATATAATTTGATTACTGTAATCAAGCTATTGTACTGTATACTTATTGCCAATACTCCCGGACAAATTATAATACTTTTTTTATCATAATGACAAATTATGCTTGATTTAATTTTTACCCGATAATTTTAAAATATAAGATTTAGAGGAACGACTGTTATTGCTTTTTACTTCTCAACAATGCCTTTTAAAATAATGTTTCTTAAAATGGCATTTACAGACATTGAAATTGTGACACACATATTCAACTATTTACTAGCTTTTGAGTAGTTACTTTGCTTCATATGAACTTTCATAACTTTAATATTTCATCCGAATGTATGTAAAAATTTCAAAAATGCTTGAAAAAATCTTCATTTATCTCTTATCAAATGCCTACATACAGTTTCATTGTTTTATCTACAATAATGACTGACTCCATTACAAACTTCCATCCCCGATTGCAACTGTTTTAAGCCTTTTTTCATGACAAAGGTAGTATAAGTCTTTCCCCCACGTCTAAACTATCTCTGTACCAAATTTCATCAGAATCGGTTAAGCGGTTTCGGCATAAAAAGGTAAGTTTAGACAGAGTTACTTAACAACCCCGGTATAATAAGCCTGATACGCTAGTTAAAACATCGGGTAAAAATTAAGCTTAGCGTAAAGAAAGTACCTACTAAAGTAATGATTATAGAGTGTAAAATCACAAGAAACTCTTCAAGTTCATCAATTTCTGAGATCAGACTTCGCATCATGTAAGGTGAGAAATTGACGACTTGACCCAAGATGACAAAAAACGCAGAAGCATGGTAATCCTATTCTTAGAATTTTACGCTCTATACTTTGAACCACGGAGAAGTACTGAATGGAGTGTTAACACTGTAGTCTGTCGGTTTTTCTGAGAATAATATGTGTACAGTGTTACAGGGTCGCCCACGCTATTTTGAGCACACAACACTGCGACCTAGACAAAAAATCTAATAAACAGAGTTACAGTGTTGACTTGTAAAAGTGTCGTCTCTAAGCCTTTGTTCCCACCATACCATATATGTGCCAGAAACTCCACAAATAGGTTGCATTTGCTTCTGTTTTAAACCCAGCAGATTGCTAGATTTTTCCTCATTCACTGCTAAGCTTCCTCGTACATCTTTGGTCCAAACGCAGCTTAAAATGTCGTATTAAAGATGAAAATTGTAAAAATAAAGATTAAAGATACTTACAGTGACTGGAGAGTCGTAACGATCGTTTTTGTTATTGTGTCTGCTATAGTCTACGCGGAACTAGTTGGCCGCGCCTTACGTAGGGACGGGAGTGAGGCGGCGTCCCCGCCCTTCCGCCCAACCGCGCGCAGGTGACCCCACCCCGCGTCCGCGCACACTATAATCAATCTTTGAAACTCGTGTACACTCCATTGGTTACTCCTCCGTGTCTTAACTCGTAGACTTAGGTTATAAAATAATTAATTACCTCCAATATGGCGGACGCCTGCTAGCCTTAATTATTATAAGTAGTTGTTATTACTTATTTATTATCGTACCTGTTTTAATTAGGACGCTGGGATGACACAATAGAAATAATTGATTGAAAACTTCAATGACAGTTAATTTTCTTTTATAATCATTATAGTTTACTGACGCGAATATAAAACATTGAAATAAAAATACTTATTAGGGATTTTATCGGGTTATATTGATAATATTATTTGAATCCAGATGTTTCGGACCCTTTAAAGTGTCCATGGTCAAAGGTAGACTAAGATGATGGGCCTCTTAATGTTATTTACAGCTACCAAGGATGTTATAGTGTCTGAAACGTCGGAATTTTAAAGATATTGTAGTAATGTTATAACTCTTAGGCTGATATTCAGAAACGAGACTCAACATGAACTTATGCTTCCGTATGTCAAATTTGTATGACAATTTGACATACGGGAGCCTAAGTTTATGCTTAGCATCGTCTCTGAATATAACCCTAAGGCTAATATTCAGAGACGATGATGACATACGGAATCGTTACTTTACGCTTAGCTTCGTTTCCTTATTAGCCTGTGCCAGAGATGATGCTAAGCTCAAAGTAACGCGCTTGTGTTACAATTTGACATACGGAAGCGTAAGTTCATGCTAAGTCTCGTCTCTGAATATCAGCTTTATAAGATATAACAGTTATGTTTTCTTTCTTGAAGCCAACTTTCTCTTTATATCTTTTAATTGATTGGTAGAACTTAGCACACTTAGGGAATATTTAATAAGTACCTAAGTATCATAAAAATGTGACATGAATAATTTTATATTATGTAACATTATGTACCTATACTATTGAATATGTTGGCTGTTGTCAATTTTTAACAATGTCCTTATAAAAGTAAGGTGTCAATTCGTATAGCTAGGCCCAGCGTCCTAATTCTAAACACGTGTTTAGTATTCCTTTTTATTGTATATCATTAAAAATTCAAGTTGAAAAAGCAATAAAAATGTAAGAAAATGTATTTAAGGTATGAAAAAAAAACGGTAATTATACTGTATTTAGGGAAGCGAGAAACAGCTACAAGCGATAGCATGGTCGAAATTTGACATTACTTGATACTTTTATCCGTCAAATCCGGGGTAGGTTAATATAATTAATTCTGGGCGTTTTTTATTTGACGATTTTACGCAAAAGAAGGGCGAAGCTTCACGCTTTCTTGAATATAGTATACATGTGCATGTGATCGCTATATGACACAAATATAACAAAAATGTACTAAGTAAATTGTTATCACGTAGGAAAATGATTGTTTTACTCGTAAACATGTGCTTTTTCCGTAAATTAGGAAAGTACTAATAGGCAAAATTGTTGCGTTAAATATAGTGTGGTCCTGGATAAAGTGCACAAACGAAAATTGGTGAAACTAGACCAACAACTTTATCAACATAAAATGGAAAAAGTTAAAGATCGTAAAAATCAGATGACTGTTTTTAATTATTTTTTTTAATTGCAACATCGAAAATCTATTTATTAGCCATCATCATTGTTTTAATTTTAACAAAATTCACTCAATCAATAAAAAGTTATTTTTATATTTTAAGTAAAAATATTGTTTTCCAACATTTTGTCAATGAATACTTTCACCCATTTTCGTTTATGCACTTTATCCAGGGACACACTTAAAAGACAATTTAGGCGTACTGTTGCCAACAATATTATTTTCTATTGCTTTTTACAAAACAAACCAATTTTTGTGTGACATTTTAACCAACCGTTTAACAAAAACGCGATTTACACATGATAACACTAAGGTGTAACTTGTTCAAAAAAATCACCACTGTTATTTATAGCTATACGGAATATACTGTCGGTCCAAAGGGCAAGCTATACAAGGTGGAAGGGACATCGACGCACAAACTTCGTAACAAGGATTCACTCAAGGTCAAAAATATAATGACCTAGGTAATTCATGTAGAAAATGATCGGTTATTACAGATATTGACATTTTTGAGCGCGCAGTGTATTGCTAAAAACGCGATTATAACGCTTCGTAGCGAATGTTTGAGCGCGCGCGATCCGAAATAAATAAAATAGTGATTTTTTAATTATAAATCTAATTTGGGTAGATAGATAGAATATTGTTTTTTTACACGTTCCAATAAAAATAAAAACTGCAGAAAAAATTGAAAAATTGCAATCCATCTAATCATGTACTGAACTCACGCTATTCGGATGTGCGTCGATGTCCCTTCCACCTTGTATAGCTTGATGGTATCATAAATACCACCGCATTGACATATATTCTGCCAGTAAGCAGTATAGTACCAGGGCTAGACAAGACAAGTTGCAATTTGACATTCGAATCGACAAACGAATAGACAGAAACTTGACGACGTCTGTGGTCTAGTGGTTCGAGTATCGGACTGCTGATCACGAGGTCGTGGCGTCGATTCCCACAAGACACAAACATTTATGTGATGAACTTAGGTGTTTGTGTTTGTCTGGGTGTTTCTTAAGTATATATTTACAAAAAAAGTATATAAGTATTATATCCATTCTCTAGTACTCATAGCACAAGCTCTGCTTAGTTTGGGACTAGGTAGTGCTGTGTAAAAATGTCCCAAGATATAAAAAAAAAGTATCGAAATGACATTAGTGACAGTCCGATTTGTCAAAACCGTCTGTCAATTCCATACATTAAGTTTCTATTCGTTTGTTGATTCGAATGTCAAAATGCAACTTGTCGGCGTCCAGTATCCTTCGAATATCGGTATTGCCCGGAAATTGGCTTGCGTAGGTCTGATGGCAGTCGCTTCGTTTAAAATACTGATATTCAGCCGCATCTGATTAGGCGACCGACTCCAGCATAGTTGGGAAAAGGCTAGGAAGATGATGATAAAGTGTACTGATGTTGTTTGAATCCGGTTTGAAGGGAAATGTATCCACTGACATTAAACTAACACTAATGAGACAACGCGCTAGCGATAATACAGTACCACAACCATGAGTTCTATCGAATGGCTTTCGATAGGTTTTTTACGCATCGAAACGCTGTAATCTCATAGCAGATTTTCGTTACTAACTTAACCGCTAGAGGCGCTGCGAGGGTTTTCCATACAAATATTTTACTGCGTCGCTAGCGAGTTTAGTGAGAAAAACTCATGGTCCAGGCACAGGTGTTGCTAGCTTCTATAAGCTTCGGTTGCCGCCAACAATCAGACCGTATGCTTGTTTATCACCTTATTGGCAAAGTACGCAAGTAGTTCGCGCAGCATAAGTTTACCGCACTGAAGTTGGCCGTTTGATTGCGCAGTGTACAATTAATAATCTAAAAACAATCTATTGCGCAATATTCACACGGCCAACTTCAGTCCGGTCAAGCTATAATGCGCGTACTGTACTTTTTTCTGATTATATTTTTGTTCTGACAAGTACGTCTAAATCGTCCGTTGTTTTAAAATACTACGACAATACGAAATACGCCGTTCCGTGATATTTTACATATTTTCTACATCAGCACTAATTTTTTACTTGTACACGTATTTATATATGTTACACATAATTTCGCCTGCGAAATACGTTACGGATCGGCGTACTGCGTACTGTCGTCAATAGTTCCTCGAATACGAAAGTTCGTATGAAATCATTTGTACCGTCGTTTGTAATAATGTATTGTACACGTTAATTTATTTGACTATGAACAAATTGAAGATGGTTAATTCTTAATTCATTGTAAAATGAAAAGCTCAAAGGCTTGAATAAAATTTGATAAAGGAACAACTTGTTTAAATTTGATCTCGCCCTACATACAGTTCTCGCCAAACTTATTGTCCGGCTTGAAGTTGGCCCGAGCTAACTTCAACCCTACCGTAAAAATCGGGGAAAGAAAGATATTGGATTGAAATTGTTTAAAACGACAGCCTACGACTTGAGTTTTCGTTTTTATTTATTACAGTCCAATATTTTTCCGATTTTTAGGGTAGGGTTGAAGTTATCTCGGGACTACTTCGTTAAGCCGGACAATAATTTGGTGAGAACTGTACTTCAGAAAGTTCAAACATACCGGCGTATCCCCTCACACGCCATGATGAACGAATGAATGATTTTTTTTAATTAATGTTTCTGTCAGTTATCAACCATGCATTCAAAATATGTATTTTATTAGTATATAATTTATTTCATATCCTATCCGAACCCTAGAATTGTTGTTTACACAAAATTCCGGTTAATAGTGGATTTTATTATTGACTAGCTTCCCGCCAGCGGCTTCGCCCGCGTGGTTTTATAATTTTTTCCCCTGTTTTTGCAACATTTTTCAATTAAAATTGTAGGCAGATTTATATTTTATTCAATTTAATAGTAGGTGGACGCAGGAGCAATATAAGGATTAGAAATTAATCCCGAAGAATAGAAAAATAAAAACTCACTAAGCCACTTCCATCTTCCTCGTAGCCTTTTAACCTCTCCCACGATTAGAATGCAACCTATGCAAAAATGTGCAGTATGCGGGTGCATATATGACTATTATTGCCATCCTTTTCGTTTCCCTACAATTTTTGCAAATTAGAGCAGGAACTAACCTTTTTTTGCGTCTGAAAATGCTTTATGCACCGTCACGCCGCCCCGGGGAGGACGGCGCGGTGTGTGGGACTCCGCCCTGAAAAGGACCTCTACCCACTAAAAACAGACGGGTGTTCGCCTCATCACCATTCGGCCGGGGTCACGGGTACGTGTGGACATTCTTCCGCGACCCCGGCGGTGACGGGCCGCCTATGCGGGTATGCCTATGCGGATGCCTGTGGTGTGTAGGCACCCTCCTCTCCTGCCAATCAGAGTGGGGCGCGGCACAATCCGACCGCGCCGCCTACTCGGGTCTAGTGCTGGGCGACAGACTTCCCCAAGCCTGCCGCCCGTGGCCCTGGTGGCCGCTCTGCGGCCTCTTTCTGCGAGATGACGTCCTCGCAGAAAGAGGCCATCGCCTCCCAGGCTTCAGCGCTGGCAACCATAGCGCTGGTTATCGCCGGCAGTGAAAGATCTCTGCCAACGACGGCGCGCAAGGTACGGCGCTGCTCGTCCCATGCACTGCACACCTCGAGTGTGTGCTGTGCCGTGTCTGCTGGACAGTAGCAGGAACTAACCTTTTTTTTTTTTTTTTTTTGTCTGAAAATGCTTTATGCACCGTCACGCCGCCCCGGGGAGGACGGCGCGGTGTGTGGGACTCCGCCCTGAAAAGGACGTCTACCCACTAAAAACAGACAGGTGTTCGCCTCATCACCGTCATTCGGCCGGGGTCACGGGTACGTATAGACATTCTTCCGCGAAGCAGGAACTAACCTAACCTAACCTAAATTAAAAATTTAGAAAACCCCCGACACGAAATGTAATTTGCCATTTTATGGTGGCGGCCATCTTGGATTTCAAATTTATCATAGTTCTACTACTAGTTAAGCCCTTTCATTTGATACCCATATTGACGGAGTTGTGAAAAAATATGTAATCCGCTGTTTTGTAGCGGCGGCCATCTTGGACCGATTTTCATCAAACATAGCTAAGAACACTCCCGACTAATTCACCTTTCAAATAAAAAAAACAAAATCAAAATCGGTCACTTAGGGCCGCACTCAGAAACGTCACTTAACCTAATGAATCATTAGCTAATGACAGCCAGTATATCTTAGTACACTGACAACAAACTCTAATATGGAAAAATAGGTCAAGATATAGTAGCCACTGTTTGTTAACGATTCATTAAGGTTAAGTGACGTCTCTGAGTTGGGGTGTTAGCTAATTAAGAACATCCCAGAAACAGAATTTAATGCTTCATTAGTTAATGACAGATTTAAGTATCCGTAAGGCGAGGCGACATCGATGTAGCTATGTAGCGTTTGATTTGACTACTTACGTTAGTATTAAAATTAATCCAAGAAGAATATGGACAAAGCAAAAGTGGTAGGTATGTAAGAATGTAAGGCAAGTGACGGTCTGATTGTTTCTGCCTACCCTATGGGGAAAAAGGTGGAAATTGGTAACGAATAAACTCAAAAAGTACTGGACCGATTTGAAAAATTCCATGTTAGATAGCCCATTTATCGGGGAAGGCTATATATAATCATCACGCTACGACTAATAGGAGCGGAGTAGTAATGAAAAATGTTGCAAAAACGGGGGAAAAAATTATAAGACCACGCGGGTGAAGCCGCTGGCGGGAAGCTAGTAAGTAATAAAATAAATAAATAAGATTATCATGGTAAAAAATAGATACACAAAGTAGGTACATTAAAAAAATCTTTTATTGTCTTATTCCATAAAAGTTATTAAACAATAAATAAAAGAAACGTCTTAATAACTAATTAGGATTTGCGCTTAACACCTCTGAAACATTAACAAAGACAGGATTCAGAATACAGACATTGGTAAAGATTCAAGAACAAAATTAGTAGTAAAATCGTGGATATCAACTTTGGATTTGGAGTAAAAACCCAACTCGATGACTTCTGAAGAGTAAACGGTCTTGTTCAAGCCACCATCAGTCATCACCTTATTGATATCTACAGACCAGAAGTGATGATCCTTGTACAAGTTAGCGTAGTTCACCGCAACGGATCCTGACAAAGTGGCTGCATAATCCACCCGGACTTTCATTGATCCTCTGGTAGCGTAGAGGTTCGCGACCACAGATTGGTTAGGTTCCAAAGTAATTTCCAATCCAGTTTCTGATCCCACAGACACCGCTTGGGATTTCACGTAATCCTCTCCCCATTTGGAGATATAGGAGAAGGAAGCTTTCCCAGACGACGCCATAGCTTTAATGTCGATGTAATATTCAATGTTGCTATTGGCAGAAAGCTCTCCACTTCGCTCCCAAGTCGACGATACTGTATTTTCCACATCGTAGCGCATTTTCGCTTTAAAGTTTGCTGGCTTCGAGCTGGTATTGTTGAATCCTTGTGTAAATACTAGAGGCTCTTCGTAATCTAGGGATACAATCTCAGCTTTAATAGGTTTTAGGGTCCTAGTGACTTGTTTCCATTCGTTGGTGATGTACAGGTCTCCCCAGGGCGTGGGGCTCTTCAGGTATACGTCATCAGGTCGTGCACCTAAGTGAGCGTTGACGGCATCCTTCAAGTTGTCTTCTGTCAGCTGAAAAGTTTTTATTTCGTTGTCGCTGATGATGTCTTCGTTGCTCCCTGAGGTGTGGAGTTCACGCTGCGATTTCTCGTCGGAAGCTGTTAATTCGACCTGTATCTTGGCAAGTATCAGGGCAGGTAGGACTAGGAGTACTGCGAATATCTTCATCTTGTTGTGGATATGCTCTGGAATAAAATAAATAATATTTATCAGTCACTCGTGACCATGGACGCTGTAAACGCAACGCTGGAGCCTTTACAGCGTTAAAGTAGTTAGAAAAAAGCCAACCACCCTATGTGAGAAAAAGTTATGGGAAGTACAGCACCCACCACCACCCCGACTTTGTTAAACCCCGGGAACATCTGCCACTCGGACGTGACCTGCAGTGGCCTATATGGAAAGCAACAAAATCGGCTGCCACCAAAGTAGGACGCTGCAACTTGGCAAAATGGGATTATTGATCAGTCAATCACAGAGTGCGAGTGTGGGCCTTCAGACCAGGATATGTTTCACTTACTGGAGTGCCCAAAATGTCCGTACCTGTACCTTTGAGGACTTAAATGAACCCAACTGATGCCCCAATTAAAGTGGCCAATGGGCTCAAATAATTTAAATACAATAGTTTTACCATTGATACGAAAAGAAGAATATATATAGTAGGTAGTTTTATGAACATAAACATACCATCACGGTGAAATAAAACTACTTTTTACGGACTTTATCGCGTTATATTGATATTATTTTAATCCCGACGTTTCGGACCCTTTACAGCGTCCATGGTCACGGGTGACTAAGGTGGTAGGCGTCTAGTATTCGCGTAAGTGTCAGAAATCCCTATACCATCACGCCTTTATTTCATGATGGGTTAGGCAGAAGTGTACTACTGTACACGCACCGTTCGCCGGTATGTTGAGGTCTCCCACCCCCCTAAAATAGGGGGTTAGACTACTGATTGCCATCGAAGGAAAAAATCCAGCTTAACCTTATACCCATATTTAACACTATGCACGGCCTGGGGATCGAACCCTGGATGTAGACGACAACCACTACACTAATGAGATAATAACAAAGAAACAAATATTTTCCAGTCATAAGAATTGGTAAAAAAAAACTTGACACTAACAAGATTTGAACCTGGGTTTGAAACACCACAACCGAAATTTCGAAATTGGAGGTTGCAGGTTCGATAAAAAAAAATTATAACTGGAATATTTGAGCGTACAGGGAAAATACAACAACAAAATAATTAATAAACGATAATCTAAAAACTTACACTGTACGATTGGTAATAAACTCACAACTCTCGATAAAAGTAGGTAACGACTAAAGAAAATCCGCTATTATTGCGGTTTATATACGCATTTTGCTGTACGTGCTGGATAAAGTTATAAAGCTTTTACCACATGGTCACACTTCCTTGAATAATATTGTTATAAGTAATGTAAATTTTATCGAAAGAATAAATTGCATCGGGGGGCTAGACAAGTAGCATTTTGACATTCGAATCGACAAACAAAATGTATGTAAATGACATTAGTGACAGCCGGATTTGCCGAAAGCTTGTGTCATTTCCATACATTTTGTTTGTCGATTCGAATCTCAAAATGCAACTTGTCTAGCCCTCCAGGCAGGCATTGTTTGGACGCTTTGGAGACTGCCTGACTGCCGCTGTGATGTGGAATTCCATCGCATTATTCCTACTTCTTACGATGATGTCAGTATCAGGGTAACTACTAATCATGTAGGTATAGCCAATGTTACTCAGGAATAATATGGCATTCTAATGGTGAAAGAATATTTGTAATCGGTGCCGTCATTTTTAAGTTTATTCGTTACAAAAATATAAATCTTTGCTCTTTATCAACCGACTTCAAAAAAAGGAGGAGGTTCTCAATTCGACTGTTTTTTTTTAAATATTACTAGCTTTCCGCCAGTGGCTTCGCCCGCGTGGTCTTATAAATTACCTATAGCGTAAGTATGTTACTGAAGAAAGATCTAACATTGTAATGGTGAAACAATTTTTGAAATCGGTCAAAAATTTTTTTTAGTTTACTTATTACAGCAAACATACAAAAATACAAATCTTTTCTCTTTATAATATTAGCGACATAGATTATTATCATTTTGTATTTTTTAAGCATTTTCCATGCTAAGATTACAAATAATTTTTAATGAAGGAAAAAATCGGCGGGCGGGCAGGATTCGAACCTGCGTCTTCTGGTTCGGTACACCAGATAGATTATGTTTAGACACAAAAATATGGCAGTGTTACATCTAGAAAAAAAAAACTATGATATACCAGTCTGGACACGTCTTTTGGAAAATGGTAACAGTCTGAAGTCGTTTCTCGGGGAATTCCCAATTAGGGTTGCCATAACTAAACTTTTACCTAACTCCTTCAAATATTTATTTCAGTCTCAGTTTTTAAACGACTCTAAAATGGGGGGGAGGTTGTGTATTCATACCTGGTTACCTACAAACATTTGGTGCATGCATTGGTCTATGTTTCACTAGTAATCAACTATATACCTTCCGATATTACTTATGTACAAGTATACTTGACTTATCTACACTAATATTATAAAGAGGAAAGATTTGTATTTTTGTATGTAACGAATAAACTCAAAAAGTACTGGATAGATTTGAAATATTCTTTCCATGTTAGATAGCCCATTTATAGGGGAAGGCTATAGGCTATATATCATCACGCTACGACTAATAGGAGCGGAGTAGTAATGAAGCTAGTAATATTATAAAGCTGAAGAGTTTGTTTGGTTGAATGCGTTAATCTCAGGAACTACAAGTCCGATTTGAAAAATTCTTTCAGTATTTGATAGCCTGTTTAACGAGGAAGGCTATAGGCTATATATCATCACGCTACGACTAATAGGAGCTGAGTATACATAAAAAATGTTGCAAAAATGGGGAAAAAAATTCAAGTTTTACGGGAACGAAGTCGCGGGAAAAGGGTTGTTTTTATAATTATGCTCTTTACTTATGGCATCAATATCACCAATAACGAACCGATATTATATTAATATATAAGAAATATTAGGTCAAGAAAGTCAGGTGCGTAGTACTCACAGCCGGCGCGTGTGTATGACAAGATGTATGAACTTGGAGGAAGCTAAAGAACTTCAAGAACCTTAGCAAGTGTCGGTCTCTAGTTTCTGCCTACCTCTGTGGGTAAAAGGCGTGATTGTATGTTTACTATGTATGTATAACTAGCTTTCAGCCAGCGGCTTCACCCGCTATCCAACAGGAACCATACATTTTACCGGGATAAAAAGTCTATATGCTATTCCAGACTATAATCTATCTCTGTGCCAAATTCCATCCAGATCCGTTCAGTAGTTTTTGCGTGAAAGAGTAACAAACATCCATCCATCCATCCATCCTCACAAACTTTCACATTTATAATATTAGTAGGATAAATATTAGCTATATGACTAATCTATTAAAACCACTCAAAAGTGTTTTTTTTTTAATTATAAATTTGAGTGCGTTTGGCAGTACCTCACCTGCTGGTAAGTGACCATGCTGCCGAGGATGGAGCACGCAAACTCAAATAATGTCTGTGCACTCTCGCCTTGAAGGTTCCCAAATTATATGAATACTAGCTTCCCGCCGGCGGCTTCGCCCGCGTGGTCTTATAATTTTTTCCCCGTTTTTGCTACATTTTTCATTACTACTCCGCTCCTATTAGTCGTAGCGTGATGATATATAGCCTATGTTACTTGGGGATAATGTAGCTTTCCAAAGGTGAAAGAATTTTTGAAATCGGTCCAGTAGTTTCGGAGCCTATTCATTACAAACAAACAAACAAATCTTTCCTCTTTATAATATTAGTATAGACAACACACAGCAGGGAACACAGCAGCCGGCAAAGAATTCCACTCCCTAGCCGTTCGCATGATAAAAGATGAAGCAAAACGCTTCGTGCGTATAAGTGGAATATCAACGACAAAGGGGTAGAATCCCTCCCTGCGTCTTGAATTTGATTGGATTGGCTTGAAATTGGTTATCGCTAAATAAATTGACAAGCGAATCCACGGCCAAAGTTATAGTCACTATTCTAACATTGTGAACACGACCTTAGTACTATTTATAATTAATAATTATTACGATTATTTTGCAAAACACAAAATGCTGCAACGATTCACTTGCATATCAAAACAACAAGCTTTAATATGCTGATGTTTTGTTGACCTAGATTTATTTTGTAGTAAGTACCTATTAATCAGAAAAGGGAAAGGCTACTTTGTTGGTCTAGTGATTAGAGTTCTGAGTTCGATTCCCGGCTCAAGCAGTGTTGTCAGGTTTTTATATGAAATTATCAGTAGTCACTCGGGAGTTTCTTTCTTATCTTACTATGGGGGCTGGTGCAACCAGCAACACTTCGACCCAATGAGATCTTTTGTGTTGTCCCCATTACCGTATATTCCTTACTCTTTGAAGACGTGGTTCACGAAGGCGGTTAACCCACTGAGAGGAAGGAACCTAAAATCTTCCGGCTTCGGGTACCCGTTGCCGAGAAGACTCATCCGTTTCGTCGCCAGGGAGTTTAAATTTGTGCCCGGTTGATGGCAATAGGCTCGCCCCCTATTACACGGGACCTAACCATACCGGCAAACTGTGGGTGTACATTAGTACGCCTCTGCCGACCCCTTCGGGGAATACAGGCGTGATGATAGGCTATGTTTATAACTAAACAAAAACTACTTCGTTAGTCTATTGATCGTAAGCACAACTACACTTGAGGGCCTATTATAGTTACGATTTCGAGGTTGAACAATGTTAATATGGGTCTTTCTATGAAATGTTCAATAGTCGCAGTGTTTGGGTTTGTTCCCGGTTATTGGTAATAGGCTCGACCCCTAATTTTGCACTAAACAATATTATTACATAACATACCTTCTTCTCTCCTTTTCCTTGTGGCAATTGAGTAGATGGAAACAATTTTGCCAGTGCAACAGCCATTCAAGGGCCGACGAAAATATATCAGCCTCCAGATAGTGATTGACATCTATTTTTTTTTAAATGGTCCGTACTAGAGACAGCTGTGTTTTGCATCCAATCTTTCAAGGAGTTTCAACATCTTTACTGTGAATTAAAATTTTTTTTGTTGACTAGCTTTCCGCCAGCAGCTTCGCCCGAGACGCCCGCGCGGTCTAAGTATTTCTTATAAATTATTCTAAGTATGTTGACAACATAATTGTCTATACTCATCTTCTTAAAACACCTAACCCTCGGGAACCCCGGCGAAGGAATAAAAAGTACACCTATAAAGTTCTATTCCAGACTATAATCTATCTCTGTGCCAAATTTTATCCAGATCCGTTCATTAGTTTTTGCGTGAAAGAGTAACAAACATCCATCCATCCAAACTTTCACATTTATAATATTAGTAGAATAATAGGTACTTTCATATTGGATTTTTCTACGAAATTCTTTGCCCTGTTTGTGCCCGGTATTGCAATAGGCTCACCCGCTATTACATGAAACCTAAACATATCGACAAACTGTGGGTTTACCTTGACACAACTATGCCTAAGACTCCATCTGTGGTCTAATGGTTCGAGTACCGGACTGCCGACCACGAGGTCGTGGGTTCGATTCCCACAAGACACAAACATTTATGTGACGAACTTAGGTGTTTGTTTGTCTGGGTGTTTCTTATATATTATAAGTATGTATTTACAAAAAAAAAGGTTTTAAGTATTATATCCATTGTCTAGTACCCATAGTACAAGCTTGCTTAGTTTGGGACTAGATGGTGCTGTGTAAAAATGTCCCAAGATATTTTATTTTTTTAAGGTTATGGCAATGAAGATCGAAATTTGACGTAAGTTCCATAGAAGAAATGTCACATTTCTGTCTCTAGTAGGATAAACAATCTACAAAATCAATAATAACTTTTCTCCCTCCCCCTTTTTTTCCATTCCAATACACACGTTTTCTTAACCACTCTGACATTGGCAGAATTGTCGACATCGGCACAATTAAATAAATAAATAAATATATGGGACTGGGACATTTTTACACAGCACCATCTAGTCCCAAACTAAGCAAGCTTGTACTATGGGTACTAGACAATGGATATAATACTTAAAACATTTTTTTTTGTAAATACATACTTATAATATATAAGAAACATCCAGACAAACACAAACACCTAAGTTCATCACATAAATGTTTGTGTCTTGCGGGAATCGATCCCACGACCTCGTGATCAGCAGTCCGGTACTCGAACCACTAGACCACAGACGTCGTCAAAATTATTGTCTAATACTACTAATTTATTGTCAATTGCTATAGAGAGAAAAAAAATCAATCTACAGATGTGTTACCTATTAATTTCGGCCGTAAGTCGGTGAAAGCAGTCGTCTTTGGTAAGACTGGAAGCGAAACTCCAGCGTCATTTGGAAAACGCTACGACGTTGATATGGCAACCCTAAACACACAATTGGCTTTTTGTTTACACCCAGTAGGTACATGACCTAAGTATACCCGCGACGGTCTGATAACATTCATGCGGTCCACATCCACTTGCTTGGTACTCTTTTATCATAACAGTACCTAAGTCACTATTCAATTTCATGTTTTCTATAAGACCAAAGACCTACTTTTCAACCGACTTCAAAAAAAGGAGGAGGTTCTCAATTCGACTGTATTTTTATTTATTTTTCTTATGTTTGTTGCCTCAGAACTTTCGACTGGGTGAACCGATTGTGGTGATTGTTTTTTTATTCGAAAGCTGGTGCTTACAGATTAGTCCCATAAAATCGAAATCCGGTGAGCGGTTGTAGGCGGTGCCTAACTACTAATTTAATTCAAATATGACGTTCGTTGATTGTCTGTTTGGCACCGACTCATCATATCATCATCAGAAATCATAATATAAATATGTTATTTTTTGCTTTTTAGTTCCTATGTGTTTTTTGGAGGCGGTTTGTTTTTTGTTTAAAAATAATTTTGTTATCATTTCCTTTTATTATTTTCTAAAAGAGCCAAGAGAGAGGTAGGACACGGCCATCTATGGCTCAACACTGGAGCAGCCCGTCTGGGGAAGTACCTCCCAAAAAAACTGCAGCCAAATAACACACTTTGTTGTGTGTTGTGTTTCTGCAGTGAGTAAGGTTGTCAGAGCTCCTTCTAAGGATGCGCTGCGCTGGCAGCAAGAGAAATATTCCCTCAAACTATGGCATGGCATCCTAGCTGATGACCTCTGTCGACCCTCTCTTTTAAAGTCCACAGTATTTTTAGTATCACAAATATGATGTTGTATTATAAATATACGGTGCTGTTACCCTAGTAGGTAGGTAGTACTTATGAAGTATGCAAAGGTCAGAGATAGGTGACCCTTTATTCTTCAGCAGGTCCAATAAGCATCTACAATGGTTGAGAACTCTAAAATAATAATAATAATAAATATCCTGGGACATTTTACACAGCACCATATTCTAGTCCCAAACTAAGCAGAGCTTGTACTATGGGTACTAGACAATGGATAATATACTTATATAGTTTTTTTTGTAAATACATTCTTATAATACATAGGAAACACCTAGACAAACACAAACATTTATATTCAACACATAAATATTTGTGTCCTGTGGGAATCGAACCCACGACCTCGTGATCAGCAGTCCGGTACTCGAAACACTAGACCACAGACGTCGTCTTAAACTTTCTGTCTATTTTTAGTAGGTAGTATTTGTCCCTCTCATACTGAGGGGAGACCCGTGCCCAGCAGTGGGACAGTATATCAGTTGATGATGATGATTAGCCCATCAGCCTCTCCCAAACTGAAATCCAGAACCTGCCTATCCGCCACTGGAGACCTAAACTAAAGGTTTTTAACGTGTTTAACAAGATGGCGTTAAAATCGACAATAATCATCATCCATGCAAACAAAATCGCGGGGAAAACTAATTGTCTTTAGTTGAAGTTGCAATGTTTAATATTTGCTGATAAATCTTTTGTAAATAATGCATTGACGTATGGCTTTCTCATTATGTATCACAAAATGTAGGTCGATCGGTCAATTTGCAAGATCATCTAATATAGCTGCCTTTTCCTAAATAATCCGCTTTAAAATTTAAATTATGAACGGTTTTTACGAATTTACTAATTACCTAATACGACCATTAGGTACTTATTATTAAGCAAGACGACGTTTATGAGATGATTGAACCATTATCACCCTCTCTTTATTGTGGGTATAACGATTACATTATTTAATAAATAAATATCTTTGGACATTTTTACACAGCACCATCTAGTCCCAAACTAAGCAGAGCTTACTTACTATGGGTATTAGACAATGGATATATAATACTTATTACTTTTTTTTGTAAATACATACTTATAATATATAAGAAACATCCAGACAAACACAAACACCTAAGTTCATCACATAAATGTTTGTGTCTTGTGGAAATCGAACCCATGACCTCGTGATCAGCAGTCCGGTACTCGAACCACTAGACCACAGACGTCGTCAAATTTAAACTAATATCTATAGTTACTATAATATTATAAAGAGAATAAATTTTTTGTATGTTTGTAATGAGTAAATTCAAAATCGACTGCAACAATTAAAAAAAGTCTTTCACCAGTAGAAAGCTACATCTTTCCTGTGTAACATAGGATATAAATTAATAAGATCACGCGGGCGCAACCACTTGCAGAAAGCTAGTTTTTAATATAAGGCCATTGCAGACGGTCTTTGAGCACTGCGATGCGAAGAATCGGGATAGAAAAAAGTATTTTAGTACAAGATAAAAGTTAAGAAAAGTATTTCAGATAGGTACAAGATGAAAATACGTATTTTGTATATTGTACCTACCTGTATTTCAAATACTTGTATTTCAAATAAGTCACATCTCTGGTCTTTATACTTTCCAGGAAAGGTTCAAATTAAATAAAACAACAATGAACAACACACGTTTGTTTAAAAAATACTTAATAAACGAAAACTTACTTTAATAACTACATAATATTGTACAG
Source organism: Acronicta psi (assembly GCA_946251955.1). Taxonomy (NCBI): domain Eukaryota; kingdom Metazoa; phylum Arthropoda; class Insecta; order Lepidoptera; family Noctuidae; genus Acronicta; species Acronicta psi. The sequence goes on along the minus strand of OX276494.1, from coordinate 7,426,775 downwards.
CACATGTCTGCTCATAACTAAATAAATAATATCTTAATAAATAAATAATCAACTTTAATTTATAATAGGCCTTTTTGTTTAATAAAAAGTGCGGCAAATTAAAAAGAAACGAGTATTTTTATTTAATATATTTCGATGTGAATTATTATTTATTTATAATATTTATAATACAATATGAATAATTATAATATTATGTGATAAAATAATATTCTTCCCAATTAAATACAATTTTACTCACAAATTCTGTACTTACTAAAATTAATATTTATAATCCACACGCCGCCGTCGAAAATATCTCATCTAGATTTCCTGGTAGTTTTCCTTTGCTTTATTTAATAGATTGAATTTGAAAAATCAGAGGTACGGCTTCAGATCAAGATAATTAACTATATTATATTTCCAATAAATTTGACTGCATTTTATGAGATTTCTGATGTATACGGTCAACTCACACGAGAAAAATTAGGCTCGATGTGTGTTCTTGATTTGGGTTCGAACTTAAAACTGGTGATATCACTTTGAAATAAAACTACTTTTTACGGATTTTATCGCGTTATATTAGGATACGGTGAGCTCGTTCTGCGTGAATCGTATTGCCAACAATTAACAAAAATGTACGGTAGCCGTTAGTAATTGAAACGTCAAAACGCCTACCACCTTAGTCACCCGTGACCAAACGTCGGGATTAAAATAATATCAATATACCGTGATAAAATCCGTGAAAAGTAGTTTTATTTCAATGTCTAGTATTCGCGTAAGTGTCAAAAATCAGTATGGTGATATCACTGCTTCTATAAAATGATAGTTATTTATGTAGGTATGTACTATAAAATTAATAATAATGCCTGTACACACTAAAATTGTTAATTAATTTATCACACTAAAATTATGATTCTACAAATTTATTTATGAAACATTGTACTTTTGAACTTCTTTATTCTTCATTAAATTAAATTAAATTACATTATATAAAAAAATGTACAAAATAATTAATAAAAAATCATAAATTTAAAATCGCCATAGGAAGCCATTAGTTGAAATCACAAATAATTTTAAAACTATTTTTAATTTAACGGATTGTATTACTACTATTCATTCATAAATGAGTGCACATTTCATCTTTTCAATCTGTGTATTATACTCAATACTTTATTGCATTCCATAATGTTTTATAAAGGTGGACTATAGTTAACTTAGTTCATTATGGACCCTGTCGGGCACAGAAAAATTAGGAGAGAGGAAGAGGGTTATGCATCATTTGCAAATTGATTGCCCATTAAAAAAAGTATACATGTATTATGTTTATGTTATTTTAATTATAGTGTAACAAGCTTATCTGACCGAGTTTTGGTGTAGCCATCGTGACGTTTACTATTTTGTGTCCCTCGTTTGTTGTTACCCCCGTAATATCCTCTTCTTTATCGACAAAAAACCTCAATAATAAAAGAAAGAAAAATAGCAATGGCGGCGAAATTAAGTTCCTATTATACCACCGATTCAGATAAACTTGTCACACTGTGCATGTTAAGCGCTCTTCACTACGAACCGTAATGCAAACAGTGTGTAACATAACATTATTGACTTAGCATTATTTTTACAAAAATAATTACAACTAAAATATAATATTTTATAAAAGATTATTGAATTGTGATATGTATACTATTTTATTGAAAAAAATACGGCGTAGGGTGAAGCACCCAATTGCTGGCTAACACTATTATTAATATCAGTTATATAATTATTGTACATGTAACATGTAAATGCTTTTAAAATAAATAAAATACATTAGTACAAGTAACAGTAATGTATTTTTAAAATCTTAGTGACAATTGGATGCACAATGTACATTATTGATAATTAGGTATCATAATAATAATACAGGTTAAGCCCCTCGAAACAGCCCAGTCAAATTTGATACCGTGCAAGTCTAAAATTGTCTTTGGAGGCTCTTACGTCTTCGGGTCTGAGTCTCCTAATATATTCTCCTGAGTATATTAATAATTGGCTGAAGGTTTTAATACAAAGCTGTGAATATTGTATAGTTATTGATGTTAATCACTTTTGTCATCATGAAACCACAATATGAGACGAACCATTTGCCAATAAGGCAGTAGGACCAACCGGGCTTATTAATAATAATTAGTGAATGACTGGCAAAACCTTCGATAAATGATTATTTATTTTGATTCATCATTGTGTTGCGTTTGTATAATTTTGCTTGGATGGTAACCACCACATTGATACAATTTATTTTGGATTTAGATGAACTTATTTGCAATATTACTCATATACAAGGCGCAATACAAGAAACTTAACTCATCAAACACGATAAGATGAAAGCTGCAAAATATATAAAAATATTACCAATTTAAGTATTTTCTTTGGAACACATAATTTCTTTATAAAATTATAGCAGTTTTGACATTCCCAACCTTATTTGGTTTATATAATAAGCTGTTTTACATAATTATGACTTTGTGCTGAAACGTTGTCCGTCGGCATCTCGTTAATTGATTGTTTATTATAATTAATGACATCGAAAATTATTATAATAGGAATGGAACAAGCAATTAAGAGTGTATATTTATTACTACATTGATATTGAAACTAGTTTTTATCTGATTGATGATTTTATTATAGACGCGATCTATGTTCACGATCATTAACTTACCGATTCAAGTTACCAAGAGAACATAAAACTTGTTGTTAGTTACCATTATCATTAAACGCAACTCATATCCCAATATTGGTCACAAGTCTCCTTTCAACAATTTTTGTTATCCAAATTAAATAAGAAATATACTGAAATCCAGAATTTCCATATAGAAAGTTATCCTAGTCAAGGAAACGAAGAGGTAAATTACTGCTGTGGTCATGTAGTAAGTAAGACACTAATTATTTAACTGTTTGGTTAGAAACACCTTCAAGAGTGTTAATACTTAAAAATAAACGATAAATAACATTTACAATAATAGGTCTTTCCTCACGTTTGAAGTTGTTTGTTAGTTAAGTGGGATACCATTGGATAGGTATATCCAAATTATTTAATTATTTATTAAAACTATATTTCGAACATTTTGCAGTCCCAGAACTGGTATTCTGGATTCTCTTTCTTAAAGGTTTGCATAACCGAGAGTACACGTTACCATCTCTAAGGATATATACAAGTGGGGTGATTATTGTGTGTGGTGTGGTGGTGGTCACGAGTGGTGGTACTGTAGATGCGCAAGAGGATGCTCATAGAGCGGGTAGAGCGGCTGCGGCGCGTGCGCAGACAGCGAGTGCGGCGCGGCCAGCACGCCGCCCGCCGGCGCGTCGCTGTCGTCGTCCGTCGACGAGTCCAGCTGCTTGTCGCCTGCACCGCCACTGGAAAAATATAAGACATGCATTAGTCAAAATACTAGTTATAAGGCCCGCAAATTAATAATGTGCCTGCGGCCATCTTGATGACGTAAAAATGAAGTAAACGCTCTCAGTACGCGTTCATCACTAGACGGCAAGTACGGCGGATGACGTCATATAGAGGTTAATTAGACATTAAGACAAGATTCAAGGTTGCGGGAAATATACTTCATAACATACTGTCTGAGGTAACGCGCGCAAATGCGAAGTGGGTATAGGGTAGTTAAATTTGCGACATTTCTACCCTGCGCATGCCACTACAGAAAAGTACGCAAATACGGGCTGATGTAGGATATCTAACAGTTCGGCGATATAAATATTTATGTAGCAGAGGTCCTTTGCTAGGAGCAAAACAAGTCTTTAATCATTAAATACCTTTCTATTATTTTTCTTTCTATTGGCATTAAAGTTTAAAGCCACAAATCATAGAACAAGAAGCTTAATAAGCTCTCTTAAACCTCAAGTAAAACCTCTTCTAAACTAAGAAATAAAATTCAATTTCAAGGTCCAATTTCCAAAATTGGACCACGAAAAGCCTCCCAACTTGCCACGGCAAGAACTTATTATTAAATAGGCAGCGGTACTCATTGAAGGGGATGCACATTGGGACATATCGCTGACGACAGCCCGCCCTCCAAACGCGTAACGTGATACTTAAGGGTACTTTTTTTGTTTAACTAGACAAACAATGCACTGTTGTTGTTTTTGTATAAGAATAAACTGAGCCGCAGATGATTATTGAATGTGAAATGCTTTCTTTAAAAGAGCTAACTCTAGATCTGTCAGATGGTACCGTATTAAAATTCTTTCTTTCAATGCACAGCTTCAAGAAGTAGGCTTTGCGCACTAGTCTATGTACCCAAGGATCTTAGAAGTCATTTTATTAAATTAAACCTGTGAAGTCCTGACTCCAGAAACCGTACTGGTTTCTGGAGTCAGGACTTCACAAGTTTCAAATAAACCCATTACACTGTGTTACAGTTACAAATTAATGTCCAGATGTTACGTATTTCAAACGGGAATAGAACCCGGAACCGATTGGTTGGCAGGCGAACAGTGTGCCGTTTGTCTTTCAAAGATCGTTTAAGTACTATTACTAATAATAAAAATAATTCATGGAAATTTGTGTACGTACATATTGAATTGCTATGCATTCGCTTACTCTTTTTACTGAAGACGGCTGCCCTAAGGTTAAGAGGAACTGGGAAAATGCCCAGGTAATAAGCAGTTATGGCATTCTTAATATGTATAGAAAAATTACATATCTTACCTCTACCCATAACTTTTATATAATAGTAATAATTCGTAGCACTTAACTGGTGTTCCTACCCTACAGGCGCATACCTACGCTTTGCTTGTAAAAATGTTTAAATATATCGTTATTACAAATAAAAATCACACATGAAACTCTAAAATCCTATTTTACTACATTTTATTTATAGAAGAGTATATATTTTACGCGATATTGCGTTTTTATCGAGTTTTTACTATCTTACGTACATTTAATATTTAATTTCGTATGTATTTCGATAGTTTCTGATTGCCTTCATTTACAGTGTTTGATTGATAGATAGATAAATCAAGTTTTGTTTTTAAAATTTAACTGTCATGAAAATCACCCACAAATATATCAGCGTGAGTTTTGAAAAGTAAGAGTATTCTTGTTTAGTAACAAGAATACTCTTACTTTTTTCATGACCGTTAAATTTTAAAAACAAAACTTGATTTATCTATCTATCAATCAAACATAATTATATTAAAATCATCGGAATTGCTTGATCCCCAATGTAGAGACCGATTTCATTATTGAAATAATTGCTAAATGCAGTTTATTATTGTAGCTTAATCAGCTTAATGATAATTATTTTATTATTGTATTTATTGATTGTGTACCTGTACCTACCCACTTCAAAAGAGCCTTCATCAAAAGCACATGCAACTCAAGCCCAAATTTGTACCGGAGGTACATGACGGCTGTCAAGTTGACAGTGTTTACCATGAAATCACTATGAAACAGATAATAGTATGCCAAAATGGCGTGATTTTTTTCAAATTACAAGTTATTTTTCGCATCCCCCAGTCAACATTAAAAAAAAGTACGACTAGAGTTTTAACCAGCGTAATCTTCTTTTTCCTAGCCTTTTCCCAACCATGTTGGGGTCGTCTTCCAGTCTAACTCTGCGGCTAAATATCAGTATTTTACACGGAGCGACTGTCATCAGACCTCCGCAACCCAATTTCTGGGCAATACCGATATTCGAAGGAAATACTGGTTGTCAGGCTTTATAGGTTTCTGACTACAACTTACGATTGTCATAGGCGTTCGTATGACATCCGGGACCGACAGCTTAACGTGCTCTCCGAGGCACGGAGGGGTCTCGATATGTTAGGAATGGTCACTCATCTACAGACTGACCGTGGCAAGTGTAGCTTAACCTTGTAGATCGGTTGATCAGCATAGTTACAACTTGGCCACGAGCCCCTTTTAACCAGCGTAATACAGTGTATTTTTTCCAATACGTGTACCTTCAGTACATCATTTAGGCTGATTTCGATGACCTCCTTTCGTGTGTGATGTGAATTGAACCTCTAAAACGGAACAGATCGTTTAAAATTTGTACATTGTGCACCGGGTCGACTGTGAACGGCTAATCAGCACGGTCAAATAAGCAGATAATGTTTGTAAATAACAATGCGGCCTACCAATTTAATTATTGCCTGGGAATGGGTTAAATAATTTAACCAATTTCTCAACTAAAACTTAAATGTTTTGAAGAAAATAAGAGTAAAAAAGCGCGCCAAGACAAAAGCCTTTGTACTCTCCACAGATTAAAGATTGTATTTTTTTCGAGTCGGCAAAGATCCAGGTCGCATGTCCATTCAGCCGAGAGCTTCCACTTGATCAAATACGAACAGGATTTATAGCATTAGACCTTTTTGTTTGAAACTTGGAAAAAAATGCTCATTTTGTTTAGTAGGTAAGGTAAGTAATTTAATACTATTGTTGTTTTTGCGTTACTAGTTTGTCTTTTCGACAGAAACGTTGCGTTCATGAATTTTAATGACACTGTTTTTAATGATAAGCTTTCCGCCAGCAGCTTCGCCCGCTGGTCTTGATAGCTTTTTTCCCCCGTTTTTGCAACATTTTTCATTGCTACTCCGCTCCTATTAGACGTAGCGTGATGTTATATAGCCTATAACCTTCCCCGATAAATGAGCTATTTAACACTGAAAGAATGTTTTGAATCGGCCCAGTAGTTTCGGAGCCTATTCAATACAAACAAACAAACAACCAAATCTTCCCTCTTTATAATATTAGTATATATTCCGTATGTCAAATTTGTATGACAATTTGACATACGGAAGCATAAGTTCATGCTTAGCCTCGTCTCTGAATATTAGCCTTAGTATAGTACAAACGGTATATGAGTGCTTACCTATTTATAATCGTAATATCAGGAAGTCTATGTAAAAAACTCAATTATTTCAACAATGCAGACCCAAGTACGTCCCTGTACGCTTTTAGAGCGCAGATGTGAGGGTGTCGGGTTACATACATGTGTCCCTTTTACACCTATTGTGATGTCTCGCTTCACCGATACGTCATTGGATGGTATCCAATATAGATATTGCAGCCCACAGCTGGGCAAAGTCAGAAGCGAATGATGTTTGAGTTTTATTTAGGGAGATGTAATTATCGATGACATCTTTTTAAGTGGATGCGTTAACATACCATCACGACTGTATTCCCTGAAGGGTTTAGGCAGAAATGTACTTCTTCTTACCGTGTCGATGGCAGATAATAGTTAACGTTGTAGGCTCACACTTGTCTGGCCCAAATCTCAGCACTTAGGGGTGCATGAAAGGAGCCTCCCTAATCTAATCGCCTCCTAAATCGTTCAGCGATTTCAAAACGGCGATCCCTGGACAGCTAGCACTCGGTAACACAGAGTCTAGCTGACTAAACCTTTCACCACGATGGCAAATATGAGAAGTGTACTAATTTACACATAGTTTGAAGTTATGTTTAGGCCTCATGGGGCGAGCCTATTGTTACCGGTCACTATCGAGGATTGCATAGAAAATCATGGGTGCTGTCTGTCGGGACTGGGCAGCTCTTAGGTACTGCTTATAGGTATTTTTTTTAAACACACTTCACTTCTAATTAACACATTAAACTGCTTATTACACTATGACTGCACTATTCTCAAAACTCACTTATAAACTTTAACCATATTCTTTTTTTTTAAAGAGTGACTATGGAGTTTCTTGCCGGCTCCTCTCCATAAGTCCCACTTTTTGGAACCGTGCAACTAGTTTTAGAACATAAAATATTTGAATTTGAATTTCAAAAAACTCAATAACACTATGCTTGACCTGGGAACTGGAATCACGACCTCGAGCGCAGCAGTTGCGCATAGAACAATGTCTAGGCCAACGATGCAGTGACCGTAGATGCAACATCTTTTGTGATTTTGACAGCAAATGCGATCAATCAATACCTATTAAGTAGATAACCAATTGCTCGACAACCACTTGATCAAGCTATCAATTAGGACGTAGGTACTTTTTACCCGACTGCCGAAGGAGGAGGGTTATTAAATATTTTTTAGGGCCGGACGGTATTATAAGCAATGTTGCGTTGTGATGTCATTCAATGCACTCTACACGTATTTATTATTATTATTATTATTAATTATTATGTAGGTATAACCAGCACCTTGGCTTTTTATCCTAAAATTGTCATGCGTCGTTTTGGACGAGAATAAATTGATTTTCTTTCTTTCTCTTTCTAATAATCTTATCAAACAACACAACATTACTATTTCGCATGATTGTATCGTCTAAAAGGGTTAGACAGAGGTGGTCGGCCGATATATTTAGATGTTATCCTATAATATCCTGATAATCATTGAAGAACATTGCTACTAAATCGTTTACCGTTACTGACCATTTATCCAAAAAATCCCGATAACACTGTTCGGCCTAAGAATCGATCCCAGGACCTCTAACTCAGCAGTCGCGTTTTCAACCACTAGACTAGTGACAATCACTTCCATATGCAATCTCTTCATTTTAATCATTTCTAATTATCTACGCAGAGCCGAGTCACACCACATCACAATCTCTAAATTCCTCTGATCGACAAGTCACAGTATAAAAAAAAGTAATTTCGTCCAGAAATCACAATCAAGATTGACATAAAACATAAACTATTGTCATCGTTAGTAGCTCTTCAAAATTCGAACACTAAAATTCAAATATTCAAACCATGATTCTAAATTGGAAATTATTATAAAGTAACCGTTGCATGTACTATTTTTGGCTGTATATTTGAATTGTGACTGTATTACGATGCTATTAAAGTCTGTTCTTGTTTGCACAGAGCAAAATTTCCAGGGATGTACTGCGTAGGATATCGGGTTTCGTTCGAAGCCAGCCAAATGGATAGGCAAACGTGTACTCCCCCTCTTTGTGTGTTATTGTACCTATGTATGTATTGTTATGAACGGCTTTGTGGAAGAATAATTTGGAAGAAATATACTTAGGCTGTCAATTGTTTTTGTTTTTAAAATAACAGGCGATTACAAAGATAGACACTCAGTTGGTTGGCTCTATAAATAACTACTTTTTAATCATTTTAATAATAATTAAAAAATATGTAACATCGGGCGAAAAATTAAGAAAGATTTTTGCATATCTACCTTTTTCCTTTTTTTAAATTACTTGTATCTCCAAAAAGTTCCGTCATTGAAAATTTCATAAAATGGCACGATGAGCGACGATAAAATTATTTCATGATAGGCTTCATGGATTTAAGAGTGCTGACTATTCACCAGACGACCTGATATTGGTCGTTGGTTGTGGTGGCGGTGGCATATGACCGGTCCTTGCAGAAGTCTATGGAGCATGCCTTTGTTCAGCTTTAAACCTCTTTTGATTAAATATACTACACTTATATTATAAAGAGGTAAAGTTTATAAGTTTGTAATTTTGTTTGTAGGAAAATACACAGCTAAGATCATTGACTTATAAATTACATCGTATTCCATTTAAATCAATGGCTAAGTAAGATACATATATTAAAATATAAAATAGGTAGTATTATCGCGATCTGCGATCTCTTCCGACGTTAGAATGGACATAACTTCTTTTCGTATCAAAAGTAAATGGTAAAACTATTTTTAACCCCCGACGCAAAAACGACGGGGTGTAATAAGTTTGACGTGTCTGTGCGTGTGTGTGTGTGTGTGTGTGTGTCTGTCTGTGGCATCGTAGCTCCCAAACGGATGAACCGATTTTGATTTAGATTTTTTTATTCGAAAGGTGAATTAGTCATATTACATCTTTTTTCACAATTCCCTCAATATGGGTATCAAATGAAAGGGCTTCATTAGGAGAATACTATGGCTGCCACCACAAAATAGAATATTACATTTCGTGTCGGGGGTTTTCTAAATTTTTAATTTAGGTTAGGTTAGGTTAGTAGTAATATTTTTCACTATTTTGAGAAATTCTATCACAAGTCGAAAGCTACTCTATTATTAAAATCTATACTAATATTACAATACTTAAGAGTTTGTTTGTTTGCTTGAACGCGCTAATCTCCGGAACTACTGGTCCGATTTGAAAAAATATTTCAATGCTATATAGCCTGTTTATTGAGGAAGGCTATAGATTACATATCATCACGCTACGACCAATAGGAGTGGAGTATCAATTACAAATGTTGCAAAAACGGGGTAAAAAACAACTAATACGGGAACGAAGTCGCGAGCAAAGGTTAGTTATTCATCATCATCTTCCTAGCCTTTTCCCAACCATGTTGGGGTCGGCTTCCAGTCTAACCAGATGCGGCTGAATATCAGTATTTTACACGAAGCGACTGCCATCAGACCTCCGCAACACAATTTCTGGGCAATACCGATATTCGAAGGATAGACTGGTTGTCAGGCTTTTTGGGCGTCTGATTACCACTAACGATTGTCATAGGTGTTCGTATGACAACCGGGAGTGACAGCTTTACGTGCTCTCCGAGGCACGGAGGGGTCTCGATGTGTTAAGAATGGTCACCCATCCACAAACTGACCTCGGCAAGCGCAGCTTAACCTTGCAGATCGGTTGATCAGCATAGTTATAACTTAGCCACGAGCCCCTGCAAAGGCTAGTTATTAATATTCTTTATTACTCTTTAGTGACATAGGTTTAATTGTGATTAATCCCACGGTTATGGGTAAAACACATGAACGCGAATAACACCCGCGGGGAACAGCTAACAATGAAGTAAATCAAGAGAGGTAGGGCACAGCCATTTATGGCTCAAATCTGGAGCAGCCCATCTTGGGAAGTACCTCCACCTTACAGAAAACTGCAGCCAAATAACACACTTTATTGTGTGTTGTGTTCCTGTAGTGAGTATTTGCCAGAGCTCCTTCTAAGGATGCGCTGCGCTGGCAGTAAGAGGAATATTCCCTCAAACTGTCCGGGCAGTGAATCCTCTATAAACCTCTAAGAGGTTTTTCGGGTCGGCAACGCGCGTGTGGTGTTGCAAGCGTCCATAGGCTATGGTAACCGCTTACCATCAGGCGAGCCGTATGCTTGTTTGCCACTTTAGTGGTATAAAAAAAGATTATAATAACTTTGAGCTTGTCAGTGGGCTGTTTGAAAACGTTCACACTTGACCATATTTTGGGCGGTCAAAACCCCGGGACTTCTGCGCCACTGGTCCGAAACAGATGTTCTCAGATTTAGATAAGAGTAGATTTTACACGCCGATAATTTCGGGTTTGTTGTTTAGTTCCGATGGATGCATAGATAAGATTGGAGATCACGGGGCATCTGGTTAAGCTAGAAGCTTATACTAATGTAATGTTATTTGAAACTATTGCTCCAACAGCTTTAAGTAGTTAGGTAGAGAAGTTACGAAAACACAGATCAACGGTATATTTTAGGTCTCATGAAAAAGGGTAAAGTAAAGGGTAGGTTATAAACCAAAAAGGGAATTACATATGTTTGATTATTTAAAAAATATTAGCAAAAGAACAGGATCCAAAGTCTTCTATTTCAATGAAACAATAGAGAAAACTGTCACAAAACCACAATTACGATGTCATCTAACGACGATTTAGACACAATTTTTGACTGCAATTTAGTCTAGCGGCTAAGTTAATTAATTTGCCAATACCGTTCCCCGAATGTTGTGGCCCCAAAGACAATACTTTTATAATCCACAGAAAAATGATTTCAGTGTTAGTTAGCCCATTTATCGAGGAAGGCTATAGGCTATATACCATCACGCTACGACTAATAGGAGCGGAGTAGCAATACAAAATTAAAAAAGTTATCAAGACCACGCGGGCGAAGCCGTTGGCGGGAAGCTAGTTTTTACACGACTGCGAAAGGAGGGTTGTGTGTTTGACGCGTATGTATGTCCGTTCCTATATCCGGTCGTAACTACTCAACGGCTCAACCGATTTAGATAAATGACACCTCATTAGATTCGTCTTGATGGCACGAGTGACACTGCGTACATGAAATAAAAAAAAACTAAATGGCGGATTTTATACGCTTTAATGTGCAAACTGATTTTGAAAATGATCTCTATTTGTATTAATTACCCGACTGCCGAAGGAGGAGGGTTATGTGTTTGACGCGTATTTTTCATTTTAAATTATCATTTAGGATCTATCTAGTGATTCTATGATGATTTATAAACTAAAAAGTAGGAAATAAATCAATTATCAAATGAAACAAAAAACCCGACTGCGTAAAAAGTACTAACTAAAAATCTAAAAACAAGCTCCGTGATGTTGGAAAATATATTGCAGGCGGGACAAGCTGTTTGTTCGTTTCAAGCTTGTTTTTAGATTTTTAGTTATTAGTGGTACTTTTTACGCAGTTGGGTTTTTTGTTTAATTTAATTGATGAAGAGGAAGATCTTAGGTCACGCCACACATGTAGAGTAAAAATGCTTCATCAGCTAACCTACAAACACCCAAACCTCATTAGAATGAGCATTGTAACTCAATACTAAGTATTATGACGACCAGTTATTTGATAGTCAGCACATTCTGCAATAACAATGTAATTTATTGTGTGTTTGAGAGACGTGCAAGGCTCGTTGGCTCTCGTCTGCAGTCTAGACATTCTAATAGCTAAGTATTTCGTAACTATTTCTTTGAGTACTAAGACATATCCACACATCCTGTTAATGGAATCCGAAAGTTTGGATGGATGAGTAGATGGATGACTGAATGGTTACTCAATCGCACCGGAACGGTTGAATGGATCTGGATGAAATTAGGCAGAGAGATATTAGCAATAGCATATGCTTCTTACTTTTTATCCCGGTTAAATGTATGTTTGCCGTGGGATAGATTTGTTTTAATAATCTACTATATAAAAATAAGTCGGGTTTTCCTTCCTGACGCTATAACTCCAGAACGCACGAACCGATTTCCACGGTTTTGCATTCGTTGGAAAGGTCTCGGGCTCCGTGAGGTTTATAGCAAAGAAAATTCAGGAAAAATTTCAACAGAAAAGCGGGTTAAAAAGTTATCAAGACCACGCGGGCGAAGCCGCTGGCGGAAAGCTAGTTTATAATAAATATCCAGGATAGCAGAAAGCTAGAATTGTAAAATGTAACAATTCTTATTTTGAAAGAGTCCATGGAGTTTCTTGCCGGATTCTTCTACATAGAACCAACTTTTTGAAACCGTGCAACTAGAATTAAATGCTTGTAAAAGCTTGACGACGTCTGTGGTCTAGTGGTTCGAGTCGGGACTGCTTATCACGAAGTCATGGGTTCGATTCCCACAAGGCACAAATATTTATGTGATGAATATAAATGTTTGTGTTTGTCTGGGTGTTTTCTATGTATTATAAGTATGTATTTACAAAAAAAAAGTATATAAGTATTATATCCATTGTCTAGTACCCATAGTACAAGCTCTGCTTAGTTTGGGACTAGATGGTGCTGTGTAAAATGTCCCAGGATATTCATTATTTGAAATAAATTTGAACTTGAATTGCCTCCCGAATATTGCAAAGCAGAAACGGCCGACTTTCCTACTTATACACGATAATTCAGGCGCGATAATGAAGGTGTGTTAAGACGACGCATTGAAGATTTGGGCGTCATGGATCTTAATATTTCTCAGCCATTACAAAACATACGGATCTGATTTTTACATATGTCATTATTCATGTCTTTAGCTATAAATTTGTAGTACAGAAACACGATTGGATAAACTTTACTGCAGAGAAAAAAATGTTGAAGACAGCTCTTCAAAAACATGGATTCGCATTTTATGGAGAAACGGAACGGATTTAAACTTTCAAATTTTATGCATGTAGTTTATGATGGTTTATGCATGTAGAGAGGATAGATGAACGGAGATTGATAAAACAAAAATACTTACCTACATGGCGAGTGTTGTATAATTATATCCTATCCTATCCTACTAAAATCCTACTTAATATTATAAATGTGAAAGTTTGTGAGGATGGATGGATGGATGTTTGTTACTCTTTCACGCAAAAACTACTGAACGCATCTGGATGAAATTTGGCACAGAGATAGATTATAGTTTGGAATAGCACATAGGCTACTTTTTGTCCCGGTAAAATGTATGGTTCCCGCGGGATAGCGGGCGAAGCCGCTGGCGGAAAGCTAGTATTACATAAATGTTAATAGTTTAGCTATGGCAACATTGGCCTAAAATAACCTAACCTATATTAAAAATTTAGAAAACCCCCGACACGAAATGTAATTTGCCTTTTGTGGTGACGGCCATCTTGGATTTGAAATTTATCATAGTGTATAGTATTCTCCTGAAGTTGATACCCATATTGAGAGTTGTAAAAAAAAATGTAATCCGCTAATTTGTAGCGGCGGCCATCTTGGACCGATTTTTATCAAATATAGCTAAGAACACTCCCGACTAATTCACCTTTTAAATAAAAAAAAAACAAAATCAAAATCGGTTCATCCGTTCAGGAGCTGCGATGCCACAGACATACATACAGACATTTGAATTGAATACAATTCCTCGCTGGCACTCGGTTCGGCATCTCGTAAGAGGCGATAAAAGATCTGACTAGCTCGGTGGTAGGATCTCTTGGGGTCTGACTGGCTACCGACCACCATTACTGCCGTCCTCAAGCTAAAATGCCGTTATGTACCAAAACTACTTTTTGAATTATGCACAAAAAAGTGGGCAGTTTTAAAAAATGTACGCTACTTAATAACTAGAAGTCATATTTGAAACTTAGAAGTACTGACTAACAGATCTTACGAGGAGATCTCATGACTTCTGATTGTGTTGGCATTAAAAATTCAAAATCGGCCAGATGTCAGATAACGACATTTTAGCTTGAGGACGGCAGATTACGTGTTCTGACATTTGCGCATAAGAACCAATGAACCCTCTCGATTGCTTTGCAGTCGGAATCGTCAACGCAGGTGTTGAAGATTGTCTGTTCGTTTGCCTACATAACACATAAAAAAATAGCATCATCAACTCACCTATCTTTATGTTCTGCTTGTCTGTCTCGTTGTCGCCTGTTTTTGAACCAATTTGAAACCTGCAATAATAAAAAAGTACACTGTTTGACGCTGTTTTTGATGTTTGGGATCCCATGACATACGGTACGAGGCCGATATACCTTGTCGCCTCCCTAGGTTGCGGGAACCCATGAGGCATTTCTGCACTCAAAAAAATCGAATCATTAGATCCTCCGTGTAGGATCGCGTTTTGACATTTGTAGCCTTTTAAAAACAGGCGTTACCAGTTTGCATAAAAGACAAATTGAAATAGGTACTTAAATAGCTTTCTAATGGTGAAACAATTTTCGAAATCGGTCCAGTAGTTTTTGAGATTACTCGTTACAAACAAAAATACAAATCTTTTCTCTTTATAATATTTATAGAAGTATTTATAAATTACTAGATGACCCAGCAAACGTTGTTTTGCCATATAGGGGTGGGTCATTTTAGGGGGATGAAAAATAGATGTTGGCCGATTCTCATAGATACCGGATAAGCACACAAAATTTCATACAAATCGGTCCAGCCGTTTCGGAGGAGTATGGCAACTAAAACTGTGACACGAGAATTTTATATATTAGATAAGTATCCCTACGTGCCTTTTATGTAACTTAGGAACGTAAACCTTTTATTAGTTATCTTTTTGTATTTTTTAAGATTACAAGTTATTTTTTGGTTTTTGCTTAGTAGTCAAAGCGTCTGGTGTACCGAACCAGAAGACGCAGGTTCGAATCCTGCCCGCCAGCCGAATTTTCCTTCATTAAAAATAACTTTTATTAGTTACCATAGTGAGTTTTGTCTGTATCAAATAAATGTTTTTTTCTCTTTCATTAATTAAACATTTTATAATTTTATCTTCGCTAATAAGTCAATGTACTTAACAATACATATATTATCATAACTGTAGCAGCTGGTAACTTAATACTTTTAGTTTGAGGAAGCGGTGTCAGGTTGCTCACAACCGCAACGGACCGTCCACGTAGGTACCGAGCACGACAATGTGGAGAATTATCAAGTTTTTTTATAAAAAAAATATGCACCAAATAAATAGTTTAGCGAGGAAATCGTTCGTGAATGGCAAACTGACATAATATTGCGTAATAAATGTTTAATTCATTCAAATTCAATATATGTATATTATCTATAGGTCTATACATATTTTTTCATTCAAAGTTTTTATTTCAAATACGCTTTTACAAGCATTTATGATACGTTATTCGGATTCCTTTCCATAGGACCAACTTTTTGAACCGTGCAACTAGATATGATTGTAGTTGCACGGTTCCAAAAAGTTGGTCCTATGGAGAAAAATCCGGCTTTTTCTTTTAAAATAAGAGTTGTTACATTTTGTACAGTCACAGACTATAGTGGATTTGGTTATATGAGGTAGGTAAGTACCTATTGGCATTCTGGACGCAACGGCCCAATGCCTAACATAACTCATATTTGGCATCTCTTTAGTCACTTTGGTAACTAAGTACCTAGGCACTTATTCTTGAAAATTTAAAGAACAAAAATGAGTTTTAGTGACAAAATGTGCCTCGATTATAAACCAGTAAATTATTTTAACTGGAATAGTTTTAAAATGTCTTACTTGTACAGTGGTGAGGCCCGTGGTCTCTGCTAGCTCCCGCTTCTCTCTGGGCGAGGGGTAAGGATTGTGGAGGTACCAGTCCCGGAGTACAGACCGCGATTTTTCCTGTAAAATACACTTCTTTTAGTTCAATCAGTATTGGTGTAAGTAACCTAGAGAAATGACCACTGGATTGCCAAATCATAGGTCTCGAATTCAAGGCCTCTGACTCTTCGTAATACCATCACGCCTGTATTCCCCGGGGTAAGCAGAGGAGTACTAATGTACACCCACATTTCGCCGGTATGTTTTAGGTCCCATATAATAGGGGGCGAGCTATTGCCATCAACCAGCACAAATCCAGATTTCGAGCTGCTACTGGGAATTTCACAGAAAACACAACAACACTTTGCTTGACCCGGGGATCGAACCCAGGACCTCTAGCGTAGCAGTCGCGCTTGGGACCACTAGACTAACGAAGCACTTACGACTTTTCGTAATCATGAATGATCACTCGCTTGCAACGGTGAAGGAAAACATCGTGCAGAAAACCTGCACGCTTGATAGATTTTCTCGACCGCGTGTGAAGTGTGCCAACCCGCACCGGCCCAGCGTGGTAGACTATAGCCTAATCCCTCTCATGCTGAGAGGAGACCCGATGCCTTTCAAAGTCTCAAGCAAAATCTATAATATAAAAATCTATAAACTGGAAAGCACATGTAGAAAAAGTGCGTAATAAAATAAATAAATTTGTATACGTTTTGGCAAAACTTAGAAAAACTTCAAATCTTGAAACAGTTATTATGGCATATCATGGCTATGTCTCATCAGTCTTAAACTATGGCCTGTTACTTTAGGGAAATTCAACAAACATACATGCAGCCTTTATTGCCCAAAAAAAGGCTATCAGAGCCATGTGTGGTGCGGCACCATGGCATTCATGTAAACCGCTTTTTCAAAAATTAAAATTATTAACCTTGCCGTACATGTATATTTATGAAGTCGCAAAATTTGTGAGACTACATCCTGATTTTTTTACTAGAGCTAACGATGTATATCCGAGAAATACCAGAAATCGGGATAGAATTGTCCTACCACGTGTCCCAAGAACGACTCTTTACCTAAATAACAGCTTTGTTGTGTGTGGCCGTATTTATAATGCGATTCCAAGCAACTTGAAAGAACACTCAACCACGTTGTTTTTAAAAAAATTGAAGGTCTGGCTTTTAAACAAACGTTTTTACACAGTGACTGAATTAATTAATTGTAATGATAAATTATAAATTCTGTGTTGTAGCTAATGATATTAATAATGACAATGACATATTCATTATTATATAAATTTTTGTATCCCTACTATTTGCATGTCAATAATATGACAAAGATGTGCGAGTCTCCACTACCAGTTGTAACACCTTATGTACCTACCACATTTTATTGCAAATAAAGATTATTATTATTATAAATCAATTATAAAACCTGTCGTATTGTATGGTTCAGAGTGCTGGGCCGTTAAGAAGGCGGATGAAAGAAGACTACATGCGGCGGAGATGAGAATGTTAAGATAAGGAACGAATATATTTAGAGGAAGTTTAACGCCGGTGACGATATGTTGAAGGGGAATCGTTTGTCTTGGTATGGGCACATGATGAGGAGGGATGAAACGCATGTGACTAAAAGAGTGATGACATTGAATGTAGAAGGACGGAGGGATAGAGGAAGGCCAGAGTAATGTTGGATGGATTGTATTAAGGTCGATATGATGGAAAAGTGATTGAATAAGCAGGTGACTGGTAGCTAGGATGAATGGTACGAAAGAAAGAAAAAAGAGTTTCTGCCCATTGAACTGAATAGGGGAGAGGACTGGTGTTGAATTTGTTAATAATCACACGCTTATTGAAAAATATCAGTAGCATACTTTGTATATTGAAAATAAATATTAAATCGACCAAGAAATTTCTGAGATAAATGCGTTTAAAGTTTTTGGTGGGGATTAGGAGGGGATGCTCTGTCCCTTTCCCGCAAAACGAGTTTTAGTATAGAATTAGTATGGCGCACGCTACTTTTGACGTCATTTGTAAGTATAGTGCGCTCTCTGTCTAGCATAAAATTAAAATGCTTTTAACTTCGTTATTTTTTAACCAATTTAAATTTTGTTTTTGATAATCAGCTCTATTTATGGTCAACTTTTTCATGAGGCCATAAAAAAAAATTAGTGGCCTAGCCTATTGTGGCTAAGGTGTAGCAACGCTGATCAACCGATCTGCAAGGTTAAGCTGTGCTTGCCGAGGTCAGTCTGTGGATGGGTGACCATTCTTAACAAATCGAGACCCCTCCGTGCCTCGGAGAGCACGTAAAGCTGTCGGTTCCGGTTGTTATACGAACACCTATGACAATCGTTAGTGGAAGTCAGAAGCCCAAAAAGTCTGACAACCAGTTTATCCTTCGATATCGGTATTGCCCAGAAATTGGGTTGCGGAGGTCTGATGGCAGTCGTTTCGTGTAAAATACTGATATTCAGCCGCATCTGGTTAGACTGGAAGCCGACCCCAACATGATTGGGAAAAGGCTAAGAGGGTGATGATGCTTATTGAACTGAATATCTGACTCACCATCATGCGCATATTAGAATGCATGATTCAGGGTTACTTACTTTGAAGCAATACGAGGTCTCCTCTCCGTCCCATATGGTCCTGGGCAGCGGGAACTTGCGGCGCACTCGGTATTTGCCGACGGCGCCGAGGGGCCTGCCCCGTAACCTCTCAGCCTCCATATAATGTGCTAGACAACAGAAATGGTTTCATTTACTAAGTACCTACTAACTGTTCCCCGTGGAGTTAACCAAGTTATTGAAATTTCTAAAATAAAAGTAGCCTGAGTTACTCCTTTAATATTAGCTATCTGCGAATTAGGGTCCCGTCAAAATCGGTCCAGCCGTTTCAGAGATTAGCCGGAACAAACATACAGACAATAATTTTCAAAAATATTTATTTATAAAAATTATTGTCTATCAAATATGTATTATAAAGAGAAAAGATTTGATTGTTTGTATTGAATAGGCTCTGAAACTGCTGGACCGATTTGAAAAATTCTTTCAGTTTTCGATAGCCCATTTATCGATGAAGGATAAATGCCATCACGCTACGACTAAAAGGAGCGTTGTAGCAATGAAAAATGTTGCAAAAACGGGGGGAAAAGTTATCAAGACCACGCGGGCGAAGCCGCCGCGTTGGCGGGAAGCTAAATACCTTTACATACATACATAGCTTCACGCCTGTTTCCCATAGGGGTAGGCAGACTATAGATGTCCTCTTGCTACGATCCTGGCACACTCATTTCGCTTCGTCTATGTTTATCAACCTCCCCATGCCTCATCGTTAGAGTGCTCTTAACGTTGCCTTTTTTTTTCGAAAATAAAATTGATATTTTCTTGCCCAAATATAACATACCATCACGCCCGTATTCCCCGAAGGTTTAGGCAGAGGTGTACTAATGTACACACACAGTTCGCCGGTATGTTTAGGTCCCATGTAATAAGGGACGAGCCTATTGTCATCAACCGGGGACAAATCCAGACACAGCTGCTACGGGGAATTTCACGGTAAAACTGCTCGACCGGGGAATCGAACCTCGAAAAGACTTGTTGAGTAACAGACGCCTAAATATCTTAGAAAACATATTTTTTTTTTTTTACCAAAAAAATTATATATCTTTTCAAGTTTACCTTTAAGCCATAAGCTCTGCAGCTTTGGATGGTTGTGAGGACTAAACGTGTGTGACTCGAGCAGCCGGTACAGCTCCTTGAAGTTCCCTCTGTGGAAAGCGACCATAGCCTTGGCTTTGAGCACCGACTCGTGCGCATGGAGCCTCTCACACGCCGGCAGCGACCACAGGAAGCGGCCCAGGCGCTCGATGTTACCGGCTTGCTGGAGGACCTGGGGGGAAAGAGGAATATTATCTTGATGGTGTCGAATGCTTTAATAATTAAAAAACCCCCGACACAAAATGTAATTTGTGGTGGCGGCCATCTTTGATTTGAAGTTTATCATAGTGTACACAGTATTTTACTAGTCAAGCCCTAACTTAATCTAATTAAGAGACCAATTCACCAAAAAAAAAAAACAATATCTAAATCGGTAAATCCTTCCGTTCGGGAGCTACGATGCCACCATAGACCAATTCTTGCGGAAGGTTATAGGCTTTTGAGGGTTTAACATCCCGCTTTGATAGAAACAAAGAAAGAAATAACATTTATTTAAAACACACACAATTAGGAGCCGATTTAGGCGGGTGAAACCACGCAGCAAGTTATAAATATAAATAAAGGTACAATGTACAAAGCGAACTAAAAAAATAAATAGAAAAGCAATAAATAATTTTAATAAAATAATATACCTACGTACTAAATCCATAAAACATGAATAATATAATATTATAACTTTAGTTACTAACTACAAAAAAAAACGTACACAATACAATCTCAAAAATTAAAGAACGCAAAATCTAGAAAAAAAATTGGCAACCTTCCCGTGCAAATGTTTTATTTATTTAGAACAAAGTATTGGTTTAGGCGCGCACCGGATGTCCCCACATGTGCGCCTGCGCCTGCGCAAATACCCCGATATTGGTGTTTGTGACCACCCTCGGGCTATTGAGTAGGAAACTAAAGGATAATTTGAGAGAATTTTGCAAATTGTAGTGTACGACATGAATATACTAACACATTTCCGGAACGATTATCGAACTCTCATTCTGACAAGAAACCCGTGCCCTGCAGTGAGATGAGTTGATGATATAGATGATGATAGTAGCCAGAATGTACAACATTATTTTTAAACAAAAAACAAATCGCCTCCAAAAAACACATAGGATCTTAAAAGCAAAAAATAACATATTTACATTATGATTTCTAACTAATTTTGAGTCGTTGCCAAACAGACAATCAACGAAAAATTAGTAGTTTGGCACCGCCTCCAAATTGGTTAAAAAGGGGTTAAATTTTCGTCGATATTTTTACAACCACTCACCGGATTTCGATAAAAAATTTATGTAAGCACCAGCTTTCGAATAAAAAAAGAATCATCAAAATCGGTTCACCCAGTCGAAAGTTCTGAGGTAACAAACATAAAAAAATACAGTCGAATTGAGAACCTCCTCTTTTGAAGTCGGTTGAAAAGTAGTACAAAAGGCGGATTTACTGAGACTTACATTCAGAGACGTCTTGGTACCCTTTTCCACATGCGGCTGAATCTATTTTTTTTTCCTCAAACGATAACAAAAAAGAAAGCGGGATACTACATATTAACCTTTTCACGAACCGTCTTGCTTATGTCTAGTCTAATACTACTAAATCGCCAAGCCATATAGTTTTTAAACCAAGGTGTAGGGTTAGTAAAGTCAGAGCTTAGAGGCTTGGCTTTTCATGGGATCTGATAACTTTTTTATAGCAAAGGCTTGAGAGCTTGTGAGTCTTGGCCGCCAATATTACATAGCGACTGCAACTGACTGGGATCTAGACCATGTTACCTATGTTTTTATCGTTCCAAACCAGAAACATTCAGAAAAAAAAAACGAACAAACCAACCTACAAAACAAAGTATCTGATCTATTATAATTTATACATCACTCAATAACAAGCGGGAAACCCAAACTAATCCTATAAAACACACAATAATTATCATTACTCAACCCTCCGCTGAATCTCATTACCCGCGCCTGGGGTATCGCAAAATTATGGTAACCGATACCCCGCCATTAGAGGGTTGGTCCCATTCAATTTATCCTCACCATGACAACCGGTGTTTGGATGAAATGAAAAATGAAAGGTGATAGATAATATTAAGTGTGGTGGAAATTGGGGGGTGTCCTAGGATTATAATTTGGTTTTACATACAGTTTTAGCTAGTCTTATAACAGGATTGCCTTATTGGTGCAATAGTGGTCGTAACCATGAGTGCTACTGCCAGGGTAGGATGGGCCATATAGTCAGGGTGGCGATTGCCAGCCGGGCCCCAACCTGCGTGGCCCCACGGGCCTGGCTTGCGGACCGTTTCTGAACGGCGCGATAACTTTTGAACGAATCAATCGATTTTGATGTTCCTACTTACACGAGCTTTGGCATTATAAGAGAAAAAAAAACATTATTTTCTGATAATATTCCATTCTACCATTATCCCACCCTGGGCCCCGGGCTTTTGGGAAGGGGGGCCACCCGAGCCCTTTCGGCTCAGTCCGACCCTGGCTACTGCTAGGTCCTGGTGTCCTGGTTCGATCAGTGTTTATTAATTTCCCAAAATGTTTTCTTAGTGCAAAACACGTCGTCATTTAATAAACATTTATGTAAAACTTTATGCTTCGATATAAACAATAATACTGTAAAGTTTCATCAAAATTCGTTCAGTAGTTTTTGTGTGAAAGAGTAACAAACATCCATACATACATCCTCACAAACTTTCACAATTTTATAATATTAGTGGGATAGGATGGGATTTTTTTGTACACCAATATAAAAAAATCAAAGGTTAATTGCAACTAGGATAAAAATATATATATATATATATATATATAATGGGTGGGTGGCATGGCATTATCGTAGTGCGTGCTTCAGCCTTCAGTTTTTCAGTGAAATTATCAGTACAGTCGCCGTCTGGATTTGGATTTGGACTATACATGGAACCTAAACCTAAACATACCGGGGAACTGTGCGTGTACATTATTACACTTCTGCTTAACATTTCGGGGAATACAGTCGTGATGGTATGTTTTAAAATATAAACTAAAGACCCTTAGGCTGAGATTCAGAGAAAAGACTCAGCATGAACTTACGCTTCCGAATGTCAAATTGTAACTTACTTTACGCTGAGCATCGTCTCTGAATGTTAGCCTTAGGCCAATATTCAGAGACGATGCTAAGCATGAACTTATGCTTCCGCATGTCAAATTGTCATACAAATTTGACATACGGAAGCATTACTTTACGCTTAGCACCGTCTCTGAATATTAAGCTTTAGATTAATAAAAAAAGACCTATAAAAAAGTACTAACTAAAATGTTGTACTTACTTTTTAGGCAGTCGCTAGTCGGGCTTTTTATTTCATTTAATAATTGATTTTATTTCCTATTTTTTAGTTTATAATCATCAAAGAATCACTATAAAGATCCTAAACGATAATTTTAAATGAAAATTGATACAACTAAAGATCATTTTCAAAATCTGCTCGTACATTAAAGCTTAAAAAATCTGCTATTTTGATTTTTATTTTAATTTCATATACCCAGTAACACTCGTGCCATCAAGACGAATTTAATGAGGTATCGTTTATCTTAATCGGTTGTGCCGTTGAGTAGTTACGCGCGGACATAGGAACGGACATACATACATGTCAAACACATAACCCTCCTTCAGCAGTCGGGTAAAAAAGCTGCTGTAGAA
Organism: Acronicta psi; assembly: GCA_946251955.1. Taxonomy (NCBI): domain Eukaryota; kingdom Metazoa; phylum Arthropoda; class Insecta; order Lepidoptera; family Noctuidae; genus Acronicta; species Acronicta psi. Next base: position 7,402,820 of record OX276494.1, on the reverse strand, counting down.
TGGAAATGGAAGCTAAAGGGAAAAGGGTTGTTATTATGCTAATGACCGGCAAACGGCGCCTGTCTGCCATTAAACAATGCAATTACACCGTTTAGAGGGGTTCTTACCTCCGCCATTATCGATATAATTATGCGAAAATACGTACAATAGTTTTAAACTATTCTAGCCCGCACCGGTCGGCTTCGCACGGGTGCATTCTTTACTAATCCTTACTAATATTATAAATGCGAAAGTAACTCTGTCTGTCTGTTGCGCTTTCACGCCGAAACTACTGAACCGATTTAAACGAAATTTGGTACAGAGATAGTCTAGAGCTTGAGAAAGGACATAGGCTACTTTTTAATGTGAAAAAGGGGCTGTAAGGGGATGAAATACCCAGATCACGTGGGCAAAGCCGCAGGCGGAGGGCTAGTATAGCATAATTATTATAAAACTTCCTCTTGAATCACTCTATCTATTGCTGAAAACTGCATTAAAATCCATTCCATAGTTTTCCATATCGAAGCGCACAAAAAGCGGGAACGACTTTGTTTTATACTACGTAAAGATTTATAACCTATTCAATAGGGGGCGAGCCTATTGCCATCAACCGGGCACAACTCCAGACTCCAAGCTGCTACTGGGAATTTCAATTTGTTAGACCTGGGAATTGTACCCAGGACGTAGCAATCGTACTTCGGACTCCTAATCCAATGGGGCAGTCATTGTTTTTTTTATACCACTAAGGTGGCAAAGAAGCATACGGCCCGCCTGATGGTAAGCCGTTACCATAGCCTATGGACGCTTGCAACACCAGGGGTATCACTCGCGCGTTGCCTACCCTAAAAACCTCTTAGAGGTTTATGGAGGATTCACTGCGCCGACAATTTGAGGGAATATTCCTCTTACTGCCAGCGCAGCGCATCCTTAGAAGGAGCGTTATTAACAAATGCTATGATATATTCTTTTGTTTACGTTATAAAACTGATCTTTCAACACACGTAGGTACTCCAAAGCTCCCTCCCAAATTGAATTACTGTGAGATACTCTATTGGTCCCATCTACCCTATCTCCGGCCCTCTGCCACGCCCCTCGGTAACCGGATATCCGGGTAGCGAAGCCCTGTCGTCAAGGTTACCATAACCAAATTAATTTGAACGATTTCAATCTTCATTTTAAAAGTTGTGGAAATTAAATAAAAGTAGGTAACTAAGTACCTAACGATTTTGTTATTTTTTTTTTATATCAAATGATTTTCGAGTAGAAACACCGATCATGATCAGAGTTGCCAACTATACTATTGTCTCTGTAGCTAAATCTTCTGCAAAAAGTTGCCAGATTCCTAAATCTTACCCCAAAAAGTAGCTAGACGTCAAAAAAACTAAACTAATCATTGAAATCATTGTTCAATTCAAAGGAAAGTACCTTATTTTTAGCTACAACCTTTTCAAATGTTGCTGACAGGGGTGCAAAAATTAGCTATAAAATAGCTAAGTTGGCATCAGTGATCATGACTGATCGATCAACGCACAATCATGAGCTGAACCCAGCTGTTTCAGCTTCTAGAAGCATGAAATTATGCACAAATCCTTACTAATATTATAAATAAGAAAGCAACTCTGTCTGTCTGTCGCGCTTTCATACTAAACTACTGAGCCGATTTAAATGATATTTACACAGATAGTCTGGGGTTGGAATATATAAGGATGTTATAGGAAATAACCAGATCACGCGGGTGAAGCTGCTGGCGGAAAGCTAGTAATATTATAAATCTAAAAGTAACTCGGTCTGCCGCGCTTTCACGCTAAAACTACAATTTGGTACACAGATAGTCTAAGATTGAGTATGGACATACTTGAAATAAAACTACTTTTTACGAATTTTATTGCGTTATATTGATATTATTTTAATCCCGCGTTATATTTTTATTATTTTGATAATATATTACGTCGGGATTAAAATAATATCAATATAACGCGATAAAATTCGTAAAAAGTAGTTTTATTTCAATGTCTAGTATTCGCGTAAGTGTCAGAAATCAGTATGGACATACTTTTTAATGCGAAAAAGGGCTGTAAAGGGATGAAAGTTATAAGAACTACTAGACCATCTGCGGCTGGCGGATAGCTACTGACGAGTGTATACTAAGAAAAGATTTCGGGAACTTCCCACGGAATTGAAAAACATTGGATGTTACGCGTAACAAGGCGAGGAACGTGTATGTTTAATATTTTTTTATGCATTTTCCCTAAACAATACGGCACTGATACAAATCATCACCATGTGTAATGCCTTCTAATAATGCCATAAAAATCCTCTTTTCCAAGTACCAAATAGCCTTCGCACTTCGCGTCGAGTTCTGAGCACATAGGTAAACAATATGCGTGACTGCAAGCTGAGTGGACGGATTTAGAACGTCGTAGAACGTACGCACTACACTGAAATGATCGTAAAGCGAAATTACGTTAGGCGCCGGCGCGGGCGCCGATTAAGCACGAATAATGCCAAACGGCGTCTAAACAAAAAATCCTTTTATTTTTTTGAACCTTACTGTGTTGTGGTGGTTTCTGAAACGATTTTTTTTATACCCTAAAAGTGGCAAATAATTTTACGGCCCGCCTGATGGTAGGCTGTTACCGTAGCATATGGACGCTTGCTACACTAGGGGTATCACTCGCGCGTTGCTGACCCTAAAAACCTCGTAGAGGTTTATGGAGGATTTACTGCGCCGACAGTTTGAGGGAATATTCCTCTTGCTGCCAGCGCAGCGCATCCTTAGGAGCTGGTAACCTTACTTACCTACTGCAGGAACACAACACACAATAAAGTGTGTTATTTGGTTGCAGTTTTTCTGTAAAGTGGAGGTACTTCCCCAGATGGCCTACTCCACATTTGAGCCATAAATGACTGTGCCCTACCTCTCTTAAAACTTGTGCGAAACTTTTTGGTTACCTACTTTTTGCTAAAGTGTTCTTTAATCTACCCTGCTAACCTCCTTTGTTATTAAAGAACACCCTTGCCTTCACAGAAAGGAGTAATAATTAAACAGGAAACGGAACCATATGCAATGCTATATTTAAACACAAGCACAACACAATTCGTTTAATGGCATCATTCTTTGCTTACGTTACTACTGGACCTACTTTACTGAAGTTCTTAGAATGCCTGCGTTGCTTTTTTAGCATTTGACGAACATTGAAGGCAAGCTAATAATTGTTTGCGGAGTTTGCAAGATTAGTAACGCGTGATTTGAGACTTTTTTAAAAGATCGTAACTCTCCAGGGATCGGAAACACTTGTCTTTCTACTGTATCGGCTTATTGATCCTTGTTAGGGTAATATCTGGTGAGCACGATGACCATTGGCCTGCAATGTCATAGGAATCCAAAGGACACCTCTGATTTATCACAATCTCGGATGCTCGGGCCACACTTGCGAGAAATGGCAAAGCCCAGCTTATTTCTGTGACATTGAGTACAATGGCGCGTTAAGTCTGCCAATCTGCAGTACCTTGGCTAGGGTCGTCGTCGCATCGTGGACTACCCTTATAGCCTAACTTCTGCATCAGGCTGAGAGGAAACTCGAGCCCAACAGTGGGATGGTAAAATAGGTTTTTGATGATGATGATGACGATTATTCTTACATAAATGCGTGATACGCGATGATGATGAAAACGACAAATTTTCTCAAAAACAAAAATAGCACTAAATGAAAGAATAAAACTTCTATTGTTTTGATTTAGATAATCTGTCTTTCTATTGATGACAACCGCATGAGCTCCGTACAGTAGTTTCTAAGATTTGCCCAAACAAACATAAACTAAGCGCGACGGGGGACCTTAATTTGTAATTGTAGTGATGAGACTAAGAAACTAATAAAATCCATTTTATAGGTCATAAGAAACTATTATAAATTATCTGTTTTATTAAAGGTCTTAAGGTCAATAGAAATATATTCTGTGCTTCAGTTACAACTCCAAAAGTAATGGCGTATTTCGTTGAAATAAATGTATCGTTAGGCCACTACCCACTACACTGCCACTGCGGGCCACTACACCACTAATGATGCTAAGCGTAAAGTAACGTTTCCATATGTCAAATTTGTATTACAATTTGACATACGGAAGCCTAAGTTTACGCTTAGCATCATCTCTGAATATAAGCCTAAATGTCCAAGGGCCGCACTCAGAACCGTTAATTAACGTAAATTAATCTTTAACAAACAGTGGCTACTATATCTTGGCCTAATTTTCCATATTTGGGTTTGTTGTCAGTGTACTAAGATATACTGGGTCTCGTATTAGCTAATGATTCATTACGCTAAGTCTAGTGACGTCTCTGAGTTCAACAGTAAGGTTAATTTAGAGACGACGCTAAGCATAAAGTAATGCCACACCTGTGACACTCCATACAAACTATCCCATACCACTGCACACTACAATACAAAATGTCAAACTTGTCAAAATTACGTTTATCTTTTTGTATTTTTTAAGCATTTTCCATGCTAAGATTACAAGTTATTTTTAATGAAGGAAAAAATCGGCTGGCGGGCAGGATTCGAACCTGCGTCTTCTGGTTCGGTACACCAGACGCTCTGCCAACTAAGCTACCGCGAGCCCCGCTCGAATCCTGCCCGCCAGCCGATTTTTTCCTTCATTAAAAATAAAATTACGTTTGTACACGTGCAAATGTGTGCGTGAAGGTGCGTAGGGTTTGTTGGCAGTCCGGCAAGAACACCGGCAGGATGCGGGGGACCTGAGGTATCTGACGTTAGGGAGGGGTGGAGAGTGGCCATTCTGTTATTATTTATTCTGTGGTAATGCTTCCATATGTCAAATTTGTATTACAATTTGACATACTTACGGAAGCGTTACTTTCTTTACGCTTAGTTTCGTCTTAGTACCAAACTGACAGACTCAGTGTGACAACAAAACAAGCAGTCATTAAGATACCACCGAGCGTGTAGTTTTGCCAGTTTTGCCTTTGTTTATCAAATAAAAAAACAACTGTTTACCAAGTGTTCACCATTATAAAACTTACCTCACATACGCACGCCACTTGCTCCTGTGTGAAGCCGAAACTCGGCAGGGGAGTGTCTCTCGGGGGGCTCGACTCCCGCTGACCCCATTCTGGGCCCCCCAACATGTCCAAATGCTCGTCTCCAGCCACTTTGACACAATTTCACACGGATTTCAGAGAATAAATATTTAAAATGGCGGCGCACCACCAGTTTATGAAATGTCAAATGTCACTTTCCCGCGCTTTCACTGTTTTTTTTTTCTTTTTGATGCCGATGAGAATATCAGTGCGTTCAAAATTCAAATGTTTGTACGATCCCACTGTTTTTCGAAAATACTTTAAACGGTAAATAAACATAAAGAGGCGGCAGTCCCATAAATGTTTAAACAAAAGCGATCACCTTTTAAACGTCGATTACTTATTTGTGTTCGGATTTCGAAAATGGCCTAAAGTTTGTTTATGAAAACGAGTGAGTTGTAGAGTCAACTTTTTTAATTCACTTTTTCCAGTCTCTGTCTGGATAAAGTCCGTTTACACCATACGTTTTATTTTTGTAGTAAATGCGTTTTGAACAATTTTTTGTTAAATTAATTTCACTTCGTTATTGGTTTTCTCTTCTTTTTCATTTTACTCTAATTACTGCGGACGAGTGCTGTGTTCACCTGTAACAACAGAAAGGAAAAGTAAATAATTATATTTTATTTTAAAAAACGGGACTTATTTTTGTTTTTGTTTAAAATAACAGAAATATATCCTGAAATCTATACTAATATTATAAATCTGAAAAGTTTGTTTGTTTGTTTTGGTGGAAATAAATTTAAAAATTCATCTCCTAAACTACTTACTGATTTTCGGGGAACATATGTTGCGTTTAGATTTTTTGGACCACTGTAAATGAATAGAATAGAATAGTAGTTTGTTTGTTAGTTGGGCCACCCTGTATAAAAGCCCAATAAACATGACTATTTTCTACTTAAATCTAATAGTTTCCTTCTGCTTAATGTTAATTCATGGATGTTTAAAACCTATTAGTCAATGCACGTGAACAAGTAAATTGTTAACATTAGCTCCGTGCACTTTTTCACAATATAGATCGTCATAAATCAATCGTATCAGTCTGTAATTAAAATAGATCAGTCGTTTATCTTTTTGATTTAAGATCAGCAAACAATATGGTAAATTTACTGAGAAATTTTATAGATAGTCTCAATAACACTTTGCTCGACCTTGGAATCGAACTCAGAACCTCTAGGTTAGCAGTCGCGCTTGGAGACTACTACTAATAGTTATAATAATTATGATTTCTCATCTTATCAGCAGCAAAATGAAAGATAAGATTGAGCCGAGTATAGAACCCTGGGGAACTCTAATCGTTGTCACCGTTCCCGGAGATCTTTTTCCATTTCTGTAATGTCAAAAGACCCTATACTCCACAGAATAAGTCCCATTTAATCATAATATGCTATGACCGACATTAGCAACAATGCTCAGATTTTCTTGTTTATTATTTATTGATCTTATTAAGTACCAAACCTTTTTTTAATTGCTCGTAAGTTTTTGTTCTAACAATCTTAAATATAGTATCTATCTTATCTTCGAAACTGTCCTTCGTATGAATATTTTTGCAAAAGTTTTTAACTATGCAAGCAAAGACAAAACTCACAAAGCTTTTCTAACCATCATCCATAATCAAATCATGGCCCTCCAAAAAGAACTCCAGTGTCACGCCACATTAAATCAATTTCTCAACGCAATCAACCACAAAATCTCTTGAAAGGGGGCCTTACCATCAATTTTCCATATTTTTATTACCAAAAAAATACCTGCACGTACTTTGAAGCATTACAAAGATCTACTGATGCGACAAAGCAAGATTTAGTACAAAATTCTATAAAACAATCCAAAATTTTGTTACAAAGCCTAAAATACGCTTTAAAGGCGAATCTTCAGTGTATTTTTGTCTCTTTCTGTTTTATTGGTGTAATAAAGCGTGAGAGAGATGGAGGAGGGTCGCCAGGGGGCACGATGTTAAATGTTTGGTGTTTTAAGTAATTTTTATCATCGACACGATCGCAAGGGAGGCCTCCTTGATATATGGAGTTGACGGGTTGCCAGTGATGTACCCACATTTATTGTCGATGGTTTTTGCTTTTTAATTTTATTTTTGTTCCAGTCTTGTTTTAGCGAATGATTATGATTAGTCAATGTTGATTTTGTATTTTTCTAGGGTTCATGGACAAGTAGTTAATTACTTTTATTAATTATGACTCATTTCTATTATTAAAAATTCTTGCGAAACTTTATAGTTCATTGAAGAAACAGTGACCCCCTAGAGTCTTGAGCAGTGATGGCACGCGTGCCATTTGGGCTTTAGGTGCCTCATCGATATTCTTTCTCCCATTAATTACTGAATTAAGATTGTATATCGGCGCGTCACGGTCTCTTAAATATTTTTTTAATAAAAATTAGAACACAGATGAGTTCGCCATCCCTGGTCTAGAGGGTAGAAACAATTGCTTTTCTATTTTTTCTGCTAATTGATACTTGATAGGAACAACCGATGCCTTTATAGTAAATGATTGTAACATCAGAAAAAGCTTCAAAACAACATTTATTTATAAGAACAGCTGTAGCCCAGTTATGGAGAAGCTCCATGAATAATGAAATGTAAGAAGAACAATAACACAAAAATTTACTTATTTTAGAAACCCTGCAATAAAGTCAGCAGAAGAAAAGGCGTTCTTAATTATCCAATTCTTCGTAATAGGGTCACATTGGGAAAAACTACAGACGTCAGAAACGTTCAAATGACACATTCAAAATGTCTTCGAAATAATATTTAAATTTAGAATCATTGAAGAAAATTTGGGTTGCGTTTTGTATTTTACAATGTAACTGATTTGGAAGACTTCCAAACGAATCTATTCGTCAACTCAAATACTCTTTAAGATATTCATGTTATTCGAATATTTCTTATTAGTACCCGGACATTGACGCAAAAAAATAACGTATTATATCTAAGAAACCTGTCAAAGCTTTCCGTAAGCTATAGTACCTATTTATGATACAAAATTTATGCATTTTTATCAGATGATTCCATCAAGAATAATTTTGATTATCTTAAATAAGAATTAAGTTGTTAACAACACAGATCCGATAATAATCTTAAAATATGAATATAAAGTTTATCTTCATTTGCAGACATAGAATTTAAATAATTAGATGCATATAACGGTAAATTTTTACAAGCAAAAATATTTGTAAAGAACACAACACGGTGCTGAAGACATTCCATCATAAACATATGATAAAACTGTTATCCTCCAATTTAAATTCCTGTATTCCGGTTTGTAGGCGCCACTATACGATATTTTACATTAATAACGAAAATCGACATCGCAGACCGCATCACTATTACCCCACGTGGTGTCCCCGATCCTTATCGTACAACACCAGCTGTAAAACACAAGATTTATCGATATTTTACCACTCCACGATGGTCGAACAAATCACGGCACTATTTAGCGATTTGATTTTCACGATATACCAATTATTCGGTTGTGAGTTTGTCTGATTGTTGGAGTGATTAAATACTGTTTTGACCGATTATCATTGAGATAAAATGACTGAATAAATTAATTGATTATTTTAAATACGTTTATGAAGGAATTCTAGTCCATTTAGTTTGGATCTTAGAGTGTAATTAATTCGTATCTTAAGACTTTTAGATCCTATCCAAAAGATGCATTTTAGTCAGACACATTATTTCAACGTTAAAAGAAAAGAACTATATAAATACTTTCTTTGTTTCAATCTTAAAAGTAAAAGAAATTATTAAATATTCAAGGTAACTAATTTAGAGCTCGCTAAGATTCTTTGGGATTTTCCATAGACTACATAATTTTTTTTTTTTACTTTTCTATATTTACCCTTTCCAATTTTGAAGCCAGACACAACAGCGCAACGTTTGGATCTATTTTTATTCTTTATCAATATTTACATGCACTTGCAAACGGATATTTCAACATGTTTTTTTAAACTAGCCGCATTTTTAAACAAATAATTCAATTCAGTTCTCATAGACAGATAGGTATGGAAACCTAAAGATGATTAATAATGAATTGTTATCTCAAAAAACATGTCAAAAAAATAATGAATCTAACGACCATGGATCAATTTAGCACCAAAATAGGATCAACTTTGTTTTCTTTGCAATCGGTAAAATTGAGGCTCGGCTCTACCTAAATTTTAAATTACTATCGAGCAACGATACGTCATTATTTTCAAGCACTACACACGTTATTTTTAGCAAAGCTTAGCCGAGAGAATTAAAACACAACTACACTGTAAACTAACGGTTAACTGTTAGCCTAATGTTACTACCTAATTTATTAATTAATGAGCTACATAAAGATTCATGAATCTACGTACGCAGGCTATTTAAATTCTTATTAAAGAGCTTTAAAATTTTATATCACCGTCTCCCACTTGACAAAACTATCAATTAACCGCGCGACTCGATGCAACGTCAAATAGGCCTAACTCAATTGAACCTCTGATTTTATCGGGGGCTCATAAAATGGTACTTTTATGCTCCGAGACCTGCAGGAGGTTAATTAATGGCCATGTAGGACCATATTACACAACGACATACGACCACGAGCTTATAATAAACTTGAGAACATTCAGAACATATGTTTTTGGGATAATATTATTGAAATATTTAATTAATTGCCCTATAAAAGTTGAGGTTTGTTGGTTTTACGGAGATTTCGATCTTTTTTTGGGCATCCCAATGTCTCGTTTTAATAAAAAGAAAGAAAAAGAAGGTTCTAATGTATTGAAGGGCTGTTGTAAAGTGACACATCATAGTTTTTTAAATTATAAAGGGTTTGACGAAACTTAACGGACATTTTTACGTTTTTATTGGAGACGACACCAGATACCGTATTACCATTATTTTTAGGTTTCACTATGTGGACACCTACGGGGTGGTCTCAAGACAAATCTACGATATTAGACTTCCAGTTTTTCCAGTTTTTGACAGACCGATTCCAAACTTTATGGAAAATTGTCTCGAAAATTGATGCAATCCAAATCCTCAACCAGCATTATGCCAACATGGTCATAGTTAACCTGTACTTCCGAGACTTTTAAAACGATTAAATTACCAAATACATTTTACAATATTTATAATAAATCATGAAGGTTTACACTATAATTTCTTAGGGTCCCTTTAATTGGCCTCGCAGTGCGGTCCAGGCTTTAGAAAGGGCTTACTCAATGAAGTATGATCATAAACACATTCCTTTTCCCCGTATGGGTAGTCAGAAAGTACAGAAAGCTACTTGCTACGAATTCTTGAACACTCCTTTTCTAAAAGTAACTCTAGGAATATCCACTATCCAGATTACGGAACGCAAAACACGTTGAGATTGACTCAGTATCTTAGTGAATCTTTTCACACTTGGCATACCACACTAGGCTTATTATGATCTTTAGTAGGTATAAATAGAACATGATATCCTTTTTTAGGAAGAGTTGCAGTTCTGCTTAGTCCTTAAGGTTTTAAAAATACTGCTTCGTACCCACAGAGCAGCTGGCAACTCCTCAATACTCGCTACGAAAGAGGTCTATTATCCAAAAGATTGACAGGTGAAAAGCGCTTGTGGGAGGCTTGGCAAAAACAATGGAGGTTGTTTTTTTCTATTGCCATAGATTATCTATGTATAGAATGATTTATGTAGAGACGAGGAGCAGGAACATTAATCTAAGGCTAATAAACTTTGACATCATTGTCTATTGCTAAACAATCCTCTCCAAAAGTGTTTCTTTATTTACGGCTTTCTTATCAACATAATTTAATTCTGTAGGCGTACCAGTCGCAAGGCGGTCCAGCAAGTATAGGCACCATAATTAAGCAAAAAAATATCAATGTTTGACCCAAACCCAGCTTGGAAGCAGGGGGGAATGGATCCAGCCGTGATGCTGCTAAGGTCAATCAATCAGCCTTTGACAGTCCACTGCTAGACGTAAGCGTTTTCTGGCATTCACTTTTCATACACTTATCCAGAACTCGGTATTAAGGCGGATCCAACTTTTCAGCTAGTCCATCTGTCTTGGGGGTGTTCCAACTAAGGCCAAAGGCATCCTGTTCAGGATTGTAAATAACATATCCACAATTATCAGAAACTATAGCCACGATATCCAACATAATTATATAATGTGATCAAAGCTGTTTTTGTCAAATACAAAGTCTTCGCCAACTTTGAAAGCGCTTTTTAATTAAATGGCGCGTTGAACATAGATTATTTAACAATTGAATTTTTATTGCATCACCAGCACCTGATCACATCTTAGGTGAGAAACCAGAACTCACCGGCCTTGCACTGATGTGAAGACTACAATAACTTTATGTGTTCATACAAATGACACTCCACCGGATGATACTCACTACCTAAGGATCTAAGACCACCGACAGCACAGCAGATTATCTTGCCGCCGCAACCGAGAGAGGAACAGTCCCTCTTTCAAGAGAGCAAGTGCTGTCACGCGCAAAAGTCGCAACATACAAAAACGTGCTTTAAAACGAGCTTCGTGACTCCGAAGAATCACTTGTGCATGCAGCATTAACATCGACCACATCAGCAATAAAATTAGTTAAAATGAAAACATTACGAAAACAAACGAACAAAGAAGATGTCTATGTCATAAATACGAAAGAGGTCTTTAACATCAGTCAAGCGGAAGTTATGTGCGTTCTAAATTTGAAAGATCCTTGTCTACACGTTTGTTTTTTGTCGCTTTTGTATTCGGAATGCGAAGATTTTTGACAAGACTGCGTTCAAGTTTTAGCGCTGATTTAGTCGCAAGACTGACAGATGAAAACTAAATGTCATCATAATCTTTCTGAACTACCTTATTTTGTATCACTTTGGGTCGATGTTCAATTGCTATTCCCTCTTATATTATCATTTTGGGTCTTTAAAAACCCAACTTTTGAGACGATTTGCAATATTCTGCTGGGTTATGCCTCTCTAGTTAATGTCGAGCCTAAGCAGATTGCATCCCATTCTTACCAAAGTTTTAGAAGTGAATTTGAGAAAGAAACATTAATATTTAAGGAACTGTTGTCTGTTTGCCTTATCGATTTCTTCAAAGACAGGTCTTCACCTATGGATCACCTAGCGCATCAGGTATTCCCCGTGTGAGGATTGGTTAACATTCCACACGAGCAAGAAAAGATCTGCTTGCTCTGTAGCAGGACCTCTTTGGCTATCACCCTTAAGTTAGAGTCTGTAAAGCAACGTTTTTTGTAATTCAACTTGCATGTGAACAATTATAAATCCCCCTCTCAGTTGTTTTGCAATCGGTGGGGCTTTTAAAGGTCGGCAACGCATCAGCAATGCCTCTGGTGCTAGTTGTTTATCTAAGCGGCGATGACTACCATCAGGTGGCTCGTCTACTCTTCGTAAACCATAAAAAAAATCATCAATCTCGTCCCAAGGATATTTAGTAAATGTTTCGCTTTCAACCAGCGGTCTACCAATATTTTTATCACATGAACTGTGTTGCTCATTTCCTCACGATGATGGCTGCCTATTTTTTGTTGCCTATTTGCCAAGTCCACTGAACAAAAGCCTTCACTTCCACAGTCACCGGTCGTATGCTGCCTGCATTCAACGACAGTGGACCTCTTTTGGCTGTTATGATGATGATGATTTGCCTAGTTCCTCATCAGTTTTGTAATGCTGTGAATACCATTTGACCATTCGTCATTAGTAGTCAAGGCTTTTGAGGTTACATTGCTGTAGTGAGATGAATGAATGAGTACTTCAGCTGCCTCTAAGTTCAGCGTTTTAGATTGACGCCCTGAGCTTATATTATCATTTAAATCTACGGTCTCGTCTTGTTTTTAAAGCATTCTATCATTGTGGTGCGATTTTTATGGTCTATGTAAAACATAAATCTGTTTACAACTTCTTTTTTTCTGGCATTCCGCGCAATTTATGCGCCATATTTTTAACATTTCTTAAGAGGCTCAGGGCTCTGACAGAATCTGTGACTTATCTTTGGGAGTAGGATAGTCACTTTTAAATCGAATTAATGCTTTGAATTTAAGATTAAAATCAAACTGCTCGCTCAGTGAACAAATAAAGAAAAAAATAAACAAACGCCTGCCGTCGGCAGCCAAGCTTTAAAAATAAGGAAGACAGGCCGTGGCATACTCACACTCATGTGCACCGCTAAATTAAGATCCGTCTCACATCACACCAGCAACAGCTTTAACAAGCTAAATGCTAAAAATAATACCCCCACCAATGACGAAACACAACCTATTTACGATTTCCAATTTCAAAACTAACAAACCGTTACAATTTTATATATCGATCACAGCAAAACACTCTTCCAACTAAACACTGGCATGTAGCACGAAATGAGTTCGAAATTCGATTTTTTAAATGCCGTCAATACCAAATTTGAAACGCGTGCGCGCCGCACGATCTCTAAAATGGAACTGGTTTGACTTGAACTTCCGTCGGGCTCTCCCATTGGTCGAGGTGAATTAAAGAGATGTAATCGTCCAATGGGGTTGTTTTGAGCGGTTGAAGGGTACCGCCTCCTATTGGTCGATGTGTAGGTTCGCCATTTTTCAGTTTCGTGAAACAATTAGGTTTGTTATGTAGGCGGATTCTTGACTATCACCGGTTAGCGATTTGTGAGACACCGCGGATATTTTCGTTGCGGCCCACAATACGAGAAATGGGTTTGGACGTTCAGCTGACATTATTAAATCATCCGGTGTACGTGATGTAACGTGTGAAGAAAGTAGGTCTTTCTCGGTCAATTAGTCGCTTGGTTGCTAAATTTGAATTGGACAGACGTCGTTGTGGGCGATACGGGTCGCCGTGTCGATGGACTTTAGCTAATGTTTTCATTTGCTTAGGCCTTTTATTTAAAGAGTCTCATAACTTTGGGCAACGACTGAGCTTAATTAGCATCCGGTGGTTAGTCTGCTCTTTCACCGACATAGATTATAAAAAAAAGCTTTTTATGTCCCACCAAAAGATTGTTATTATTGAGATTTGTAGTGGCAATTTAATTTGCGTCACTCGCATCAAACCGTACTGTATTGTCCTCATGTCCTTAATGTTTCAGCTTTCGTTCATGAAGCGTTTTTGGTTATAATTAATTAATTCCTACCCCGTACTATCAAGCTCTGGAATAAACTACCTGCTGCGGTGTTTCCCGTGCGCTATGCGTTCTTCTTCAAACGAGGCCTGAAAAGAGCTCTCTACCATACACAGTAGGCGGCGGCTCAGCTTTGCCCCTGGCGTTGCTGATGTCCATGGGCGGTGGTTACCACTTACCATCAGGTGGGCCACCTGCTCGTCTGCCACTGTAGGCAATAAAATAAATTTTAGCTATCAGCCGAATTGGAGAGCATACTGTTTGTTACTTATGAATAGTCAAACTGTCCAGTCCATCTAGTTCTCCTTAGATTAGTCTGGTTTTACGTTCGAGAGAGTTTTCATTTACCTAATCATCATCAACCCATTTTCTGTCATACTACTGGGCACGGGTCTCCTCTCAGAATTAAAGGGATAAGGCTATATAGTCCACCACGTCTGGCCTAGTGTAGGTTGGCAGACTTCTCACTTCACAAACCATATTACAAATATACTTCATTTGTTTTTGTAGCTGGCGAAATAATCTAGAAAAACATTTTTCTCACGAGAATCACTTAAAGCACTTAACAATGATTTCCGCTCAAAGTATGTTTGAACATTTCTAACCCTCTGTGACTCTCAAATTTGAAATACACTTGAAAACGTCACTATAATTTGAAATTCAGCATTTGACATTATGTACCTACTTTTATTTTTAAAAGTAAAACAGTTTTGTTTTAAAGGAAGTGATATATCTGGCCATGACCCAAACAGGGTCACTCGCAGTGTACCTACTTAGGAATAATCCAGCTAGGAAGCTAGGCATCATAAATTCATAAGCTTTCGAACACTCAAAGAATCTCTTTAATTTTAAGAAACCCTACGTCTAGTAGCCGTTACTTAATGCAATGTAAAATTAGTAATACTAAATGATAACTTAACTCAGGAACTCGGTGACTTTTCCACAAAAGTTTTGTAGAAAAGTCACCTAATCCAAAGAAATTGCTGTGTTAATAAAAAAATCTAAACGAATAAAAGGGTGAATTGCGCAAGCAAAAAAAATACACGGCAAACCTGAGAACGGTAGTGCAACGTGCTGATTTTTAATTTTATAAATTTTTCCTCAATAGTTTAAGTACTCCTCTACCTTGACAAAAAAAATCATTGATTTCTACCCTTTAATATACCAAAAAAAATAATTATAAAATGTTATTTTATCATCACGGTGGCCTGTCCTGAACCCAATTCCGTTCATAAAATACCTTCCCCTGCAAATACATTCGTAATATGGATTTAAATCGATTTTGATATCATTAAATTATTACATATTCGATCAAATAAAACTATTTTTGTTTCTTTATCTTCTTTCTCATGGATTTGACAGGCAGTTAACTTTTGTCTGGAAAAAAGTTATCATTTCAGAGGACAGTAAGTTTTAGTAGAATAGCCACGTCAACATTGCGTTGTTACGCCCCTCTCACCTTTCCTCACTTCGGATCAATCCGGCTCAAGCTCTCGGCGCAAACGCACCGGTCCCAACGTCTTGCCGTTTCCCGCAAAAAAAGTAATTTTATCATTTCAGTAATAAGGGGACAAAAATAGTTTCATTTCGGTGGCTGATATATATAAAGTTTTAGAGATACTTATGTCAGATACAAAGTCATAGTTTTGTAATGTAGGTACTTTTACCTAGAGTGTAGATTAGATTATTCGGGTGTATTTGTATTTAAATATATAAAATATATACGTATATCTATCTAGTTAGTTCATGTATATATTTTAGATACACATTTGTTCGGCTCAACGATGATGTGATGCGTGTGTAAGTCACCACAGTGTAGATTATTATTTCTAGATACTAATTGTCAACAAAATAATTACTTCGAGGGTGTACCTTCATTATAATTGCCTTACCTTTATTTTTATATAATTTATTATGAGTACTGAATTACCAAAGATTATATAAGTAAAGAAACAATTCATTCATATCATAATAAACATTACATAATATCATTCTTTGAGGTTATTAAGTAAAACCTCAAAGAATGGTATATGTAATACTAACTGTAATTCTGTATATTAATTATGATATTAAAATAACTGTCTCAGTGTTTATCTAAAATTTGTGAAAATCAAACCTAACAAAGTACGGAACCCTGGCTGCCCGGCACGGTTGTTCTTAACTGTATCATTTCGGTGGATTTATTTCATTCCGGTGCACAGTCTATCATTTCGGTGGTAATTTTTATCATTACGGTAGACACTTTTCATTTCAGTGGACTCTTAAAAATTCATCCTTAAATATTTATGTAAGTTTTGATGATATTTAATGTCCACTCACGCACAATGTTACAAAATAGGCTAAAGTTTTATTTGTCACTAAAAATATGTAAATAACATTGAAATAAAAAAATCCCACCGAAATGACACATAAAAATCTCTTGTTGAAATTCACCCAAAAGAACAAATAAGTTTAAAATGCCAGAAACATAATTTGAAGTCTGTACCAAAAAGAAAAAACAAATAGTATTAGAACCTCTTTTGAAGTGGTTTAAAAAGCAAGTAAGCAATGATTACCACTAGTCAGAAATGCGCACCATACACTCATCAACTCGTCACAATACATAGTCATCCTACACTAGTCAATTGCGGTTGATTAAGACATAAAATCAAGAACAACCAGTGACCATATGAACAAATATTAACACACGACTGTTTGTAAAGGAATTTTAAACGTTGTCATTTACATCTGACGAAACGGCAACGACTTTTGTGTTCCGTGACTTTTTTTGTATAAAATTTTATGAAAACTTATAGTTGACAAGTTTTCTTACGATATTATTATTCAACTGTAGATGCGTCACGGCAAAAATATTTAAAACATGCCAAAATTTAAAAAATTACAGCTACGAAGTACACAAATTTTACGAGTTTCAGAAAAGCATGTTTAGTTTAAATGATTAGATTTAAATGTTAATGATGACGATTAACACTGGCCACGTTATAGTTCCCTGCGGAAGCACTTTTGTTAATGAACTCATGATTTAAATTTTTCATGAAATCATGAATTAACTATCTTTTTCTATTTTTTAAGCATTTTCCATGCTAAGATTACAAGTTATTTTTAATGAAGGAAAAAATCGGCGGGCGGGCAGGATTCGAACCTGCGCCTTCTGGTTCGGTACACCAGACGCTCTGACCACTAGGCCACCGCTCGGCCTTAAGGGCGAGAGCGTCTGGTGTACCGAACCAGAAGGCGCAGGTTCGAATCCTGCCCGCCCGCCGATTTTTTCCTTCATTAAAAATAATCATGAATTAAATTCCGTAAATTTTATGTAAATTTTATGAGCTTATAAACAGTCTGAGGCATAATGTTATATTTTTCGTACCCTCACCTCACCGCCCCACTGAGTAAGTGCAATAACTTTACCTTCCTTGACGACAAAATAAGTCGAATCGGATCCGTCGCGTGGGTTGTAAACAGTTCTATATTATAAAAGAACTTTTACTTCAAATATCAAAGAAGGCGCTCGTTTGCTCATTTCGGCTCTATTCTTTATTTAAATCCACTTTTAAAAAACAATTGAAGCGTTTTCTTTATTTACGGTTCCGTTCCGAATTTAAGCTTTTCGAATTATTTAAATTAAGAATATGACAGATCTTAGTATTAAGTACGTGTGTTTTAATAAAATAATACTAGTTGCCTCGGTGGCAACTCGGTGGCTATTATTATTTTTATGTCATCGAGGAAAGGGTGGCCTTTGCATAGGAATGATTGGATTTGTAATATTCTTTAGTAGCTAGATCTATCGATAGTAAGAATGACCTAAATTCGAAAGGCAGGCCAAGTGTTAGGGCTGAAACATAGAGATAAGCAGTGGATAGACAATGATCTATTGTGTATTTACTCAGTAAGTATAAAACCTTAATCCATCTAACCACAAGTCTATTAAATATGTAACATCCTTATGGATGAATAATACCATTTAAAATCTCATAAATGACAAATTTATAAACCCTTGAATTAAGTCCTCGATGAAGAGATCTCCAACCAAATTAGATTAAAGAAACTTTTATAAAATCGTCTCTATGGTAGCGCCATAAAGTTGACAAAAACTTTTTTAACTTTTAAAATAAGGTTTGTTATTTGTATAATGCGTTGAATGCGATCATTATACGGTTGTTTGTTCTTTTGTTGCCTTTTGTGTTCGGCCCGCCATTGTAGTTTGACGTTTAGCGGTAGCCATCTTTTTTGGCGGGAAGTGGATGACGTTTTAGGGGTGCGTAGTCGTTATTGATTCGATTCGATAAAGCTTTTGAATTTGTGAAGTTACTGGAAAGCTTTTTGCTAGCGACAACAAGTCGCAATAAGTAAAAGTTTGAAAAGTCAAGATCAACACTATCTTACCGTGAAGTAAATTCGTAATTAGTAATTAAGTACTAGGTATTCTGTGCCAAGAAAAACACTTAAACAACTCTTTAAAAGACGTATTCTAGAAACAGCAAAATGAAATTTGAACATTTTTAAATCACTTAAGCACATTATTAGGGTCCTCCCTTTCTTCTTCTTCGTGTCGATGGTACGATTTTTTGTTTTTAAGTTAAATTTGGTATGCCCAAAACTTCGCCACTTCCACAGCATCGTCAGTGGCAGCGCAGAGGTCGCTTTGATTGCAGGTTGCAGGGCACAAAGGACAGGATAGGAGGTGCACCATTGTTTGCGGCACAGTTCCACAACCACACCCTGCAACCTCCCCTGAATTAAGCCCAAGAACAATTAAAAAAAGCTAAATTCTTCTATTGTTTCTATTTTTCTATAACGATATACTTATAGAATATTGATAATATTTTAACTAAACGGAACCCACAAGTGTACCTGACGCTACTGATCAAAGCACCTTTTGAAGCCACCCTTCAACAGTCAAGTACTATACTTACGGCTATCCAAAGCAACAATAGCTTGAGATCGTCAGATAAAACTATACAATAATTGTCGAATGCTTGTAAATTCTCGATCATATCACTAAAGTATGCTTTTGAGTACAGCTCACAGAAGATAATCACAGGGTAAAATTGATAGGTATAATAGTCGCCAATATTTTTGACCGGGCTGGAGGATTCCGGTGACTGGGACCGCTATAAACTCGGACCGCGGTCCCAGTCACCGGATTCATTTAATTTTATTTTTTTTTCTTCCGGCGACTGAGACCACACCAATAAATCAATATAAAATCTATTATACAAGTCAAAAACAGTACAGTCAAACGAAAAAATGTTCAAAGTAATCATTAAAGAAATACTCTTTCATACAAAAATTAAATGTATTTTTAGATTATAATATGGAGCAGGCTAGGAAGAAGAAGGTAATCAAAGGGCCGACTGGGACCGCGGTCCGAGTTAATAGCGGTCCCAGTCGCTGGAATCCTCCGGGAATTCCGGGCGGGTTTGACACACCATCTTTAGAAGGGCCATACTTACCGATATCACAGTTTATTTAATTATCCACGTCTAGCAGTGGTACCTACTTACTAATTAGACCATGTATACCTGTGAAGACGCAGTCTTTTGTCCAGACCCAGACCAGCAAATGGAAGAAAATAAATTTTAATGCAGTCCCAATGTTCTGCTATGGGCACTTTTCAACACTTACTCACAAGCCCAAAATCTTACATTCTACTGTATCACGTCACGCCATCACCATCCTCCCTCCGCCTTGTCCCATAAATGTTAAGAAAAGAAATAAAAACCCAGAATTCAAGTAACCAATACTTAATAAAAAATAAAAAATCTGCTGTCAAAAAACAAGCATAAGCTCGAGCCCTTATTAAAAGTATAACAAACAAGCATGGGGTCTGCCATCACCCCATCCCGTAGGGGTGCTAACAATATGCTGAGTAACGACATAAACGCCGATAATGCCCACCTCAGTCGGGGGTCCCGCGGCGAATTGTAAAACCATTACTTATGCGGCATGAACCACGAAGTGAGTAATTATGTGGTGCCTTACCTAATTTAATAAAGGTTTTGCTCTTTATAAGTCCACTAGCTTTCCGCCAGCGGTTTCGCCCGCGTGGTCTTATATTTTCTTTGCAATATTTTTCATTGCTACTCCGCTCCTGTTAGTCGTAGCGTGATAGTTTATAGCCTATGGCCTTCCCCGATAAATGGGCTATCTATTACTGAAAGAATTTTTCAAATCGGTCCAGTAGTTTCAGAGCCTATTCAATTCAAACAAACAATCAAATCTTTTCTGTTTATAATATTAGTATAGATATAGATAAAAGATATAGATCAGATAAAAAACATAATCACGCCTGTAGGTATTCCCCGAAGGGCTAGGCAGAGGTGTACTAATGTACATTATCACCCACCGTTCACTCAGTACACCGACAGTACGCTGGTATGTTTAGGTCCCATGTAATAGGACCACTAGACCAACAAGACAGACAGTCTAGTAAAAGACCATCATCAGCCCGTATTCGTCCACTGCTGGACGTAGGCCTCCTTTAATGAACGCCACAGAGCTCGATCTTCAGCTCTTTTCATCCAGTTGCTGCCAGCTACCTTCTGCAGGTCGTCACTCTACCTGGCCGGCGGGCGTCCTACACTACGCCTACCTAGACGCGGTCTCCACTCAAGAACTCGTTTACTCCAACGATTGTCGGTTCTCCGAGAGACGTGACCGGCCCATTGCCACTTCAGCGTGCTAATCCTTTTAGCTATGTCGGTTACTTTGGTTCTCTGACGGATAACGTCCTAGAGAGAAACTCCGGGCATAGCTCTCACCATAGCTCGCTGTGCGACTTTAGTAAAAGACCATTTCGAACATTTCTCACGTCATATATCCTGTCCACAGTGCAGCATTCTTTGTTATAATAATGTTGTAATAATCTGCACAATAGGGAGTACAATTCCACAATTATTGAGGCATATTTCAAGCACCCTTGTGAAGTCAATAGGGTTGTTTTTTATTGATAAACGCCCGGTTCCGTAGATAGGAAGTTAACGCTTTATTGATGTAACTAGCTATTCTGCGATGTTACTCGCGTTAACCGTTTTTTTTTTTTAAAAAAACCGTAGAAAATTCCCAAAAATTAATTTGGGAATTAACGGATGCCTGTGAACGGCGTGATGTTATGTAGGATTCGATTGTAAGCAAGGCAATCGTAATGAAAAGTCTTTTGGGATGCGTACAATTATTTTTACTGGTTTAGGCACTAATCGCAAAAAAAGTCCCAAAGTAAAATAACGTCCAATTTACAGAACTTCCCATTCGCAGAACGTCTCATTCACAGAATTTCCCATTTACAGAATCTCATTTGCAAAATGTCCTTTCGCAGAACGTCCTATAAAATGAGACCAAAATCATGCATGTATTTATCTTGGATCTTTATTCATTCATTGTCGTGTTCCACCTGATCTAATATCTAATACACACCATCACGCCTGTTTCCGCGGAGGGTGAGGCAGAGGTGTGTGTGACAGTTCTCGCCAAACTTATTGTCCGGGTTGAAGTTGGCACGAGCTAACTTTAACCGGGCTTTAAAACTCGGAGAAAGAAAAATATTGGGTTGTAACAAAAATAAGTTTCTTTCTCCGATTTTTACGGACGGGTTAAAGTTAGCTCGAGCCAACTTCAACCCGGACAATAAGTTTGGCAAGAGCTGTACCCACAGTTCACAGTCATTATAACCGACTACCTATATAACAATTTAAACTCCAATCACTTTGCATGGGTATGCAAACAGAGTATTCCCGTTTGAGTACCTATTTTGAAAGCTCCTGTTTTTTATATTCCCATTTGAGAATATAATAAGTGCTTTATAGGTGCTCATATGGGAATAATCCATGCAAAGGTAATCGAACCCTGAATCTCTAGTTCAGCAGGCGATAGCTTGCTTCCAGATTAATTTTTAATGAAGGGAAAATCGGGTGTGAAAAATTACTTGTAATCTTAGCATGGAAAATGCTTAAAATATACAAAAAGATAAGAAGATTCATGTAAAAAAATTAATGTATTTTTTATAAATGTCAAACTCAGCCTTGTTATATTTCAGGAACTTCCAAAATGATTATGTAGCGTCCATTTTCCTATAGGTATTTTCGTTGTAATAATTGTGATCAACCTCAATTTAATTTTAAACATAAAATAGACATGAATGGGCAGTCCACGTTAAACCACGCCCACCCTCGAAGCCTTCGATGCGACGTCCCTCTCGCACCATCTCTCTCGCTCCAACGCAGTTAAATTTAACAACTTTATAACTTAGGTCGCATGATATTGTCAATTTTACGTTTTTGTTTTATGTTTATCAGTATGTAAGTACTGTAGAGACCCAAGGAGGTTTATACAGAGGCTGCTTCGTACTGGTTGGCAACAAGAGCTATCATTGTAGAATAAAAAGTATGTTTTGAATTTAAACGTGTTTAGAAGACTTGATGAAAATTTCAAACGTCAGTCTAGTATAAGCCTTCAGATTGAATAAACCACAGCACCAGCTGTGTTCCCATAATCGTGTGTTTCCTTTTGTTTTAGGTTTCAGGTAACGCTCCTGTGGAGGACTGGGTAAGCCTCCACAGGATATTTATTTATTTATATATACTTTATTGTACCCCAAGTGATACATAAAATAAGTACAAAACTTATCTACTAAAAGACATACAATGGGCGGCCTTATCGCTGGCTGCCATTTCTTCGAGGCAACTTTTGGATGGACACAACTGCACTGGACAAGAACTATGGTTGTTCACGGTGTAAACACAATCTAAATACATATAAATCAATAGATATTAAAATATACATAAATATTAAAAACATACACATAAATATATATCAATAATACTAATAAATACATAAATATAAACAAATAAATATTACCACATACATATGATAGTATTAGAGTAACGAACCATAACACAAATAATGACTATGAATTATTACTCAAAGACAAATAATGTTCCTTCACAAGCCTTGGATAGTTTTACATATAAGGGCCGGAATGTGCCATAAATTAACTAAATTAAAAATAACTACATTAATTAATTGTTAATTAGTTTAAGTAGCTGCTCCCCGTGGTGTTACGGTTATCTAATTTTCCCAATCCCGTGGGAATTTCCCAAAATGCTTTAATACCGGACACTTACGTCCTAATATCTACCTATCTGTGTGCCAAATTTCATCACAATCCGTTCAGTGGTTTGAGCTGTGGGTTTATTGTTAATAATTGTAAGTGCCGACTAATTTGGAACGGTGCACCTAGTTTCGACATTTCATAAGTGCCTGTATAAGTTCTATGTGAAAATAAAACTATTTTGTTTTTTTTTTAATACACAGTCATTCAGTTACCTTTTACTTTTATAAAAACTTTTTGTACATTATTTAACAAAATTAGAACATACTGATTTCTGACACTTACGCGAATACTAGACATTGAAATAAAACTACTTTTTACGGATTTTATCGCGTTATATTGATATTATTTTAATCCCGACGTTTCGGACCCTTTACAGCGTCCATGGTCACGTGTGACTAAGGTGGTAGGCGATATAACGCGATAAAATCCGTAAAAAGTAGTTTTATTTCAAAATTAGAACAGTTTGATGACAAAATCTGTTTATTCTCGACTAGCGATAGCGGTACGTCCCGGCTTCGCGTGGGTTGCATCTCAGTTTTAGCAACATTTTTCATTGATACTCCACTCCTATTGGTCGTAGTGTAATGGTATAAAGCCTTCTTCGATAAATGGGCGATCTAACACTGAAAGAATTTTCTAAATCAGTTGAGTAAATCCAGAGATTTACTCCCTACTACATAACAAACTTTACCTCTTTTTACCCGACTGCCGAAGGAGGAGGGTTATGTGTTTGACGCGTATGTATGTATGTATGTATGTCCGTTCCTATGTCCGGTCGTAACTACTCAACGGCTCAACCGATTTAGATAAATGACACCTCATTAGATTCGTCTTGATAGCACGACTGTCACTGGGTACATGAAATTTAAAAAAAAAACAATATGGCGGATTTTATACGCTTTAATGTGCGAACTGATTTTGAAAATGATCTTTAGTTGTATTAATTTATATTTTAAATCATCATTCAGGATTGAACCTTGTGATTCTATGATGATTTATGAACTAAAAAGAAGGAAATAAAATCAATTATTAAAAGAAACAAAAAACCCGACTGCGTAAAAATTACTAACTAAAAATCTAAAAACAAGCTCTGTGATGTTGGAAAATGTATTGCAGGCGGGACAAGCTGTTCGTTTATAAACAAAATTGTTTCTTTGCTTGTCCCGCCTGCAATACATTTTCCAACATCACAGAGCTTGTTTTTAGATTTTTAGTTAGTAATTTTTACGCAGTCGGGTTTTTTTAATATGAATAAAGATTACAAAGAATAAAGCTATAATTATACAGCCTGTAAATTGCCTTTGCAATGAAGTATCTGCGATTGAAAAACAACCTCTAGAACCCTTTCATTTTCACCATAATATAAATAAAAATGCCTTTTATTTCACACCTAATAATTAACTTATAACCTACATGTTACATATTCATTTTTATTTAGTGTAGTTTTAGTATAGGTACAAATATTATAATTAAACAATACCTATTCTTAAATGTGGAAATAATTATCATCATGCTTTGTGTATTACATTTAAAAAACTTAAATTATATATTTTTTTAAATTATCGGGTATTGTATTATTATTATTAAATTACTTTGAATTGTTTTTTTTAGATTAACGAGAATCCCTCTATTTTACAGTAAAGGGCTCTCTATAAACACCGTATTTACAAAACCAAAACCATTAAATAAGTAACAACGCGTTACAAATCCTCCCATAAAAACAAAACAGCCCGAACATAAACAACGAAACTAAAATTATAGTAAGTAGTGTTGTCAATAAAACACATAATTTGATTGTCCTGTCCCGGTGCGGGGCGAATTCCCGGGATTCTCACACGTGTGGCGTGATGCCGTCTCCTCTCTTATTTATGACTGAACCGCTCTTAGAGGTACGGGTTGAGGAAAGTTTCGAAAAGACAGAAAATATCTCGTTTCGGTGTAAGGCTAGGTGTGTAACCCCATATTTCTTATGTGTGTGAGAACTGAGGGACCAGACTGGGATTTCGAAAAAAACTATTGTAGGATTTAGTAGTAGTCTTAAAACAATTGTAGGAAAGTATATACTTTCCGAGATTACACTTATGTGTGTGAAGACTGAGGGACCACACTTTAAGGGGTGTAACTTTTAAAATATGTAACTACAAATTCCCAGATTTAGCCTATAATTGTTTTAAGACTACTACTAAATCTTACAATAGTTTTTTTCGAAATCCCAGTCTGGTCCCTCAGTTCTCACACACGTCCTTTTAAATCATTCTAATCCAATATTTTTCTTGCTCCGATTTTTACGGACGGGGTAAAGTTAGCTAGTGCCAACTTCAACCCGGACAATAAGTTTGGCGAGAACTGTACTTCCGAAATAATCGTGAAATAGTTATTTGTTATACAAGAGTGCAAAGTTGCTTTTTAACCGCGTGCTCAATTTTGATGACCGAGCAAGCGAAGGATTCTAAAATTGAATCACGAGCGGAGCGAGTGATTCAAAAATTAGAATCCTGAGCGTCAGCGAGGGAATTAAAAGAGCACAAGGTGAAAAATCTTTGCACTCGAGTGCAACACGTAACTTTTCATCCCACCTCAGCGAGGAAATGACTAAAAAAAACATTTACAACCACAAGATACTTTTATTTCCTTTTAGGTATTAAATACTATTATGATAGGTAAGTTTTACAGAATACCTATTATTTAAATTATAACAAATAATACTCAATACTCAATACTCAATACTCAATACTCAATACTCAATACTCAATACTCAATACTCAATACTCAATACTCAATACTCAATACTCAATACTCAATACTCAATACTCAATACTCAATACTCAATACTCAATACTCAATACTCAATACTCAATACTCAATACTCAATACTCAATACTCAATACTCAATACTCAATACTCAATACTCAATACTCAATACTCAATACTCAATACTCAATACTCAATACTCAATACTCAATACTCAATACTCAATACTCAATACTCAATACTCAATACTCAATACTCAATACTCAATACTCAATACTCAATACTCAATACTCAATAATCAATACTCAATACTCAATACTCAATACTCAATACTCAATACTCAATACTCAATACTCAATACTCAATACTCAATACTCAATACTCAATACTCAATACTCAATACTCAATACTCAATACTCAATACTCAATACTCAATACTCAATACTCAATACTCAATACTCAATACTCAATACTCAATACTCAATACTCAATACTCAATACTCAATACTCAATACTCAATACTCAATACTCAATACTCAATACTCAATACTCAATACTCAATACTCAATACTCAATACTCAATACTCAATACTCAATACTCAATACTCAATACTCAATACTCAATACTCAATACTCAATACTCAATAATCAATACTCAATACTCAATACTCAATACTCAATACTCAATACTCAATACTCAATACTCAATACTCAATACTCAATACTCAATACTCAATACTCAATACTCAATACTCAATACTCAATACTCAATACTCAATACTCAATACTCAATACTCAATACTCAATACTTTATTGCATTCCATAATGTGTACATTAGTTGGTAGGTCTAGGTATGTAATACTAGAGAAATTGAAAGTAACGTTGCTACACTTACTTGAGTGTAATATTTTTGTTAGGTATTGTAATGTTGGTGTTAGTGACTTAAAAAAGTACACCAAGAAAGTTTCGGTAGGCTTGTTGAAAAAATATCGATTCATCGATATATCAATATTATTTTTTTAATGTATCAATATTTTTGAGCGATATTTAATATTTCGATATAAAATTCAAAGTCGATACTTTGAATTTTATATCGAAATATTAATAAACATTTATAAGTTTTAAGATTATAAAATTCGAAAAAGGAATACTTTTTTTTTATACTAACATCTTTTTAACAAATTATATTTAATGTATTTTTTGTTTTTGGTCGATTTGATTTGTTGTTTTATAATTTGGTTTTTTAATATATATCGCCCATATATCAATATTTTTAAATAAAAATATCAGTATCGATGTTGATATTTTCAAAAAATATCGATTCGACATTATCGATACTTTGTTGCGTTTAGACTCGGAACCTAGGGAAGGTTCCAAGTCTGATTTTTAACAAATTAAAAAAAAGTTGTATGATAAATTCGGCGCCAGGGGGGTAAAAGCACGATGTTCTAAATTCAATTTACTTTGTCTCTCTAGAGGATAAAAACGACTTTTGCACTCAGATATCGAAGAGTAAAAATAGTCTTTCCGAGATGGTGGGATGAAAAAATCATTTTTTTAATAGTACCTACACTGTACTTTCTTGTGCGTTTTGAGACCGCTCGACAGACGGGCCCACCTTGATGTAACATGACACCGACGTACGTCACCCAAGGGGCCGAGGCACCGCACAACGAACCCTGATAGGGTAGACAGAACTCTTACTTAATGCCTCCTTACTTGCGCTGAGAGCGGCGTGAAATAGTCATATAAGTTTCACTAGCTAGCCAGCGGCTTCGCCCGCGTGGTCGTATAATTTTTTCCCCCGTTTTTGCAACATTTTTCATTACTACTCCGCTCCTATTAGTCGTAGCGTGATGATATATAGCCTACAGCCTTCCCCGATAAATGGGCTATCTAACATGGAAAGAATTTTTCAAATCGGTCTAGTACTTTTTGAGTTTATTCGTTACATACAAAAATACAAATCTTTCCTCTTTATAATATTAGTATAGATATAGATTTGTAGGTATTGTAGAGACCACGAAGGTCGCTACTAATATTGGGTATATACATATTCAAGTTTAAGTTCAAATATTTTTATTTCAAATAAGCTTTTCTCGAGTGGAGACCACGCGCCGGAAAGCGCAGCGTAGGACGGCCCCCAACGAGATGGACGGATGACCTGATAAAGGTCGCTGGAAGTTAATGGATGCAGGTGGCATATAACCGGTCCTTGTGGAAGTCTATGTGGGAGGCCTTTGTTCAGCAGTGGACCTCTGTAGGCGTATATGAAGCTTTTACAAGCACTTATGATTCTAGATGCACGGTTTCAAAAAGTTGATCCTATGGAAAAGAATCCGGCAAGAAACTCCATGGACACTCTTTTAAAATAAGAGTTGTTACAATTTTTCACTGGTACAATATTGTGATAACAGGATGTGTGGACACTGTAGGTTATTTATTATTTATATACGTTTTATCTTAGATTAATAACACGCTTTATTTCACACCAACATCACAATAAAAACAGTGAAAAAAGAAATTATACAAAAGTTAATGTACAATGGTTGGTCTTATCGCACAAGGCGATCTCTTCCAGACAACCTTTTTGGCTAATGTCCTAGTTAACTATATCTAGCAGTTAAGACAAGCATTCATAAAGAAATAGCAGTATGTTCTAGAAGTAGATGCGTCACGGACACAATGACGTGTACATTGATTTAGTGCTCCCAAATTAATAAAAGTCGAATATAAATAACTCTCGTATAATTTCAGCACCGTACCCGAGTACTGTGGAGGACAAGAGCCTCCACAAAAGTGGCGGAGGCGCCGGTTATAGAAGAAAATTCCGAATGTCAGTCTAGTGGTAGCAAGGGCCGGATTTAGAGGTGTGGAGCCCTTGGGGCAACAAAGGAGTAGAGGCCAGGGGGGGCTGGACTAGGGATAATAGATACCCTAAGCAGTGTTATCTGTAATGGTCCCAACATGGTACCTAACACGGGATGGTACAAAAATTGCACTGAAATTATGTAAAACACACAATTTTGATCAATTTGCATTTATATTGCTTACTTTCCGTGACAGCGCCAGCGGGCAGAGAAGTAGTGCAGCGATTTGTTCCCGCACCACGGGGTCGCGGGTTCAATTACCAGATGTAATATTTTCAATAAAAATATTTTTATGACTTTTATGAATTTTACAGGCGACATATCGGATAAATCAAATTATCGACCTATATCTCTCGCAACCACAATGGCGAAAGTGTTGGACAGTTTGATTGATTCTAGCTTGAAGGAATATCTATCCGTGCATGACTCACAGTTCGGGTTTCAACCTGGACTGTCTACGGAAAGCGCCATAGTTAGTCTCAAGCATACTGTCCAATATTATGTTGATCGTAAAACGCCGGTATATTCCTGTTTTCTGGATCTCTCCAGAGCTTTTGATCTGGTAAATTATGATGTACTCTGGAGAGAGCTCGAGGACAGGGGTGTACCGGCGGGAGTCTTGAGGATCCTGCATTATTGGTATGGGAACCAAGAGAATGTTGTTAAGTGGTCCAATGCATTCTCTGAGACATATAGATTAGAATGTGGTGTAAGACAGGGTGGTTTATCCTCTCCTAGGCTATTTAGCACATATATAGACGGCCTAATTGTGGAGCTCAGTAAGATGCGGGTAGGTTGTAGCGTCCATGGTGTGAAAATAAATAGTATCAGCTATGCTGATGACATGGCGTTGTTGGCGCCGACGGCAGGTGCCCTTAATGAAATGCTTAGGGTCTGTCAGGCGTATGCTACCTCACACGGACTTATTTATAATGTGAAGAAGTGTGAATACATTGTCTTTGGGGCCGATGGGAAATGCCCAGATGCTACACCGGACATTACCCTAAACGGCTTGAACGTCAAAAAAGTGACAAAATGCAAATATCTAGGGCATTTTCTCACCGACGACCTTAAGGACAATGTCGATATTGAAAGGGAGCGTAGGGCTTTGGCGGTCCGAGGTAATATGTTGGCCCGAAGATTCGCTCGGTGTAGTAAGCAGGTAAAAGTAACGCTGTTTAAAGCATACTGCCAGTGCTTTTACACGGGAAATCTTTGGGTCAACTATACCAAGAGAGCGCTGGATGACCTACGAATCCAATATAATAATATTTTTAGGATGCTGTTGAGACTGCCACGTTGGTGCAGCGCGTCTAACATGTTTGCAGAGAATCGAACTGACGGATTCCATGCCGTCATTCGCAAGAAAACTGCGTCGCTGTTGTCAAGGTTGCGGGCGAGTGGCAACAGCATCCTCAAGACTGTGGCGGAGACTGTTGACTCTCCAATTATCATTGGTTTTGTGAAAAGGACAATCGCTAAACATTAAATGGTGATTGTCTTTTCCACAATACCATGTAATCTGTTTGTTCTCCTTTTTATTTTTATATTTTAATTATTTTTTAGTAGATACTAACACTAGTAATAAGTTCAAATATTGTTTACTAACACTATGGATCATTGTTGTCCGAAAATAAACGTATTATTATTATTATTATTATGATGATATAACTATGATAAACATCT
Organism: Acronicta psi; assembly: GCA_946251955.1. Lineage (NCBI taxonomy): Eukaryota > Metazoa > Arthropoda > Insecta > Lepidoptera > Noctuidae > Acronicta > Acronicta psi. Next base: position 7,372,213 of record OX276494.1, on the reverse strand, counting down.
ATGACCAATTGTACTCCTGTAACTTCTGTTATGTCACTTTCATTCTTTTTCCTTTGGTCTATATACAATAAAGTATATTCTATCTATCTATCTATGACTAGGTAAAGTTCTCACCAAACTTATTGACCGGGTTGAAGTTGGCGCTAGCTAACTTTAACCCGGCCGTACAAATCGAAGAAAGAAAAATATCAAATTGTAATAAATAAAAACGAAAGCTCAAGTCGTAATCTGTCGTTTTAAATTATTCTAATCTAATATTTTTCTTTCTCTGATTTTTACGGCCGTGTTAAAGTTAGCTCGTGCCAACTTCAACCCGGACTAAGAATAAGTTTGGCGCGACCTGTACTGCGTAAGCCTAGTGGTCGGGCGACTGCTAAGATTGAAGTTTTGGGTTCGACCCAATTTAACCCCTTACAGCTCTTTTTTCGCATTAAAAAGTAGCCTATGTCCTTTCTCAGGCTCTAGACTATCTGTGTACCAAATTTAATTTAAATCGGTTCAGTAGTTTCGGCGTGAAAGCGCGACAGACAAACAGGTAGTTACTTTCGCATTTATAATATTAGTAAGGAGTACATTGAAAAACATTGAAAAAGAGAGTTTTTCTACCTTATTATTAATAAATAACATCACGCCTGTAATTACCGAACGACTAGGCAGAGATATGTACACCCACAGTTCACCAGTAAGTATGTACTATGTTTAGCTCCCATGTAATAGGGGGTGAGCCTAACCTTGCACACATCCAAAATCCGAGATACCGAGACGATTCAACAATGCTCGATCAACAATCAAACCCATGACCTCGAGAGCAGCAATCGCGCTTAGAACCACTAGGATAACGAAGCCATAATTACCTATTAATACTTCTTACTTAGTGTGTTGCTGTTGATAAATCGCGAAATACAAAAACACGAAGGACAGGTGCAGATTATTTGAATGAGTCATAAATAGCGATCATCGCGCCATCTATTATGCTTCAGCGTTAACTAAAGTAAAGTGTTACATGTGTGACGTAGAAATGACGTCAAACAGTACGTATATGAAATTACCGATTTTAATAGGAGAAACAAAGAACGTTGTAGGAGGTCTGTAGTTTAATTTAAATATTCTCCACAGGGTTTTTTGTGCATTTGTACTAAAAATATACTCTATCTTACCTCCCCTGAAGCGACGCTTGTAACGCTGTGTCGCTGAGTACAAGCATCGCACTTAGCTTAAGTAATTAAAGCGTATCATCCTCAATTCAAGTGTTTTGTTATTATTTTAACGTTTACTTCATATCCTCTAATCTTATTCTGATCGTTTCTATAGTAAGTACCTACTCTATAGATAGCTGAAGCAGATTAAAGACCCACGGCTCAACGCACGCTCGCTGCCGCCGCCGTTGCGTTTTCGGCCTTTTCGGATCATCCATAGACAATTTTAATTTTATTGTAGAGGATGATTGCAGTTTGTGTTAATTGCCATTATTGAGTAGCCTAAAAAATATTGCAGAACTCTGGGTAGACAAATACAACGTAAGTAAAGAAAAATAAATTTTATCCTAATATATTAAAAAAATACTTTCTATAATAATTACCAACAACTGTTATTTAACCAACAAATAACGTTTTTTAAATTATAGGTATGATAATTATGACAATTTAATGTTGTTTTTTTTCTGTTTTAATGTATGGTATTTTGTCTTGTGTTGCGAGTTTGTGCTCACGCACACACGCGCCTCATGTTTGTAGTAGTGTACCTGGATGAAGCTTATACTCTGTTCCGTTACTCTGTGGTCATAACGAACTGGAACTATATTGTTTGTACATTGTCTGTGATTTAAATCCTCCATTTCGTAGCATATTCCTCTTCGATTATAAAATGATACATACAGTAATCTATTTTTTTTCGCATGAGTATCAATCACAAATTAACAATTATCCAACAAACAATGAATAATGATTATCCCACAAATTGGACTGATAAATAAATATCAATATCAATCAAATAGCAAAAAAAATGGGTTAGTGGTTAACTTAAAATCAATATATGGTAACACTTTACTTAAAAACTTTCCAGATACTTTTGTCTATGGTGCATAGTAAAGAGACAGCAAGGAATTTATTCGATTTCTATTGACGTTTATCGATTACTAAATCTTTTTATTTGTAGGTTTGTTAAGGTTTTAAATCTATTTGGTAAGTACAAATACGAAATAATTGCTAATTTAATAAATTGTCTTATTATGTGACCATTTCTATAGTGTTTTATGATTAACTTATACTGTATTTTTAGTATTCGAAATATGACATTCCGATTGTATGACAGAATCCGATTCACGTGATTACGTCACTCAGGCCAAGCGAAGCAAGCGAAAGGAGATGTACGAGATTCGTACTGTGTTAAAATTAATACGTCATCTCATAATCTAAAGTGATATCTGTAAATTAATTCGCGGTGCCGCATATAAATTGAATATAAAACAGTAAGTAAATAATTCTGGTGTCATCCCACGCTCTGCCGTATGGTACGGACGCGTTGTTTGGTTCCCTGTGCAGTGCCTATACAAATGCATAATATAACCTATCTGCGCTTTGCATAAATCTATGAGGCCGAGGCCTTGTAATTGATGCAGATGCAGGCGATGTGGAAATAAGGCGATAATGCGATTACAAAAGTAGTTAAAACGTCATCGTTGCGAAGCCATCAAGTCGGGGTGTTTTGCCGCGCTGTGTGCCTTGTTTATTGACGCGTTGGTTGCAATATTGCAGGCATAATGCCGGCGGCGCGAGGCGTTAAACGTGCAGCGTCTAAATCGTCTGCCGCTGCGGCGGCATCAGTGCCCAAAAACAAGAAAAAACGTGGAGGTGAGTTCCTATAGGCATTTTGCAATTGTTTTCTTTACATTTTTGCCTATGTCAATGACCTGTCAAACGCGATGGCGGGAAACGAAAGGCGCGAACTCAGGTCTTCAAAGATCTTTTTTTGTGTTTACAACGTAACTGTACACTAAATAAGATTTGGGTGGCTATGTTTGGCCACTTGGAAGTGTATTTATGCGTAAATACCGCGTTGGTTATGTAAGCGTCGCTTACGAGCGGATTTTTTTTAGGTTAGACGTTACAACGACGCTTCTTCGTGTATTTACAAATGTTATTTTCATAAATGAATGCATTCCTTAAATAGCTGTGACTAATTTGTGTTTGAATTACAAATACAATGATAAACGTGTTGGTATAACCATGCTTATATTTACAAAGTTTGATTTAAAATGAGCTAATGAGGATAGAATATTTCATTACTATTTGCATATACTTAGCTAGATAAGCTGGCAAAAAGTAAAGTATTTACTGAATAGACACTACCATATAAACTATAATGGAAAAAATACATATATGTACCTGTATCATCTCATTAAAATGTAAATATGTATCTAATTATGTAAGTTTTGTTATTATAAACAAAATATCAAACAAATTACTTCACCACTTAGACAACCTCTGATCTTCTTACCAGATATATCTACCTATAATTTCTTCTAACTTTATCACATCTCAATTTATTAGGGATCCGGTATTTAGAGGGATTTGTATTTTATTTTATTAGGATCTCCGACAAAGAATACACCTTACATGTTAATAAAAATATTACAATTGACCTTCAAGCCAAGTGCTTCTTAAATTATAGGAGATCACATCATGTGAAAAAAAAATATAAACGTTCTCGAACCTATACTAGGTTTAAGAATGTTTAATGATAGAATGAAGAAGCACCTACCTATGTTTTTATTTAAAGAAAGAACATTTTGGTCTTGCATAAAACACATGTTATTATGCAGGAACTCTATGTGAGGTCAGAAAAGGCCCTCATATCCCTTCCATCTCAGCATAATGCAGTGACATTACAAATAAGCTGATGACCAAGGTATAACCTAATTTTGTCATCATTTTGTTTTGCTACACTGTCTGGTAAAAATAGAATACAGAAAATAAGAAATTTTTAATTGAAAAAGAAAAAAAATACCATTAATTTCAGTTGTTAAGTATTTTTTATCATCATAATCATCAACCCATTAACTGTTCCACTGCTGGGCACGGGTCTCCACTCAGTATGAGAGGTATTAGGCCATAGTCCAACACACTGGCTTAATGCGGGTTGGCAGACTTCATATGGGTTGAGAAAATCTCTTATACATGTTTTTTATATGAATAGTAATGAATTACTAGGCACTTTATTGACTCCCAGCATTAATTGAAGCTCACCAACCTTTATGAATGAATTTATTGCTAGTCTTATAGAAATACTAGCTATCTATAACTTTATAAATTCACCAAAGACAACCAAATAGATTATGTCATACCTACTTCAATTTTTATTTGTCATCATATTATTTGATAATATGGATGACCTCAAATTGTTGTACTACCTAGACTTGACACAATTTGTGTGTATTTCCTGCAGGCTTGGCCAAGGCAATGTGTGTATAATACTATTTTTAACCCCATATTTGACTTAATATTTTGTATGCACTTGTGAGTAGTGTCCTCATAAAACTACTTATCTGCAAAATAAATATTTAAAAAAAACTTCCTTATACAATTTATGGAATGAAGAAAATTGTACTTATACCATTGATATAAATACTATATAAGTCAAATGACATAAATATTTTATTTTACATACATGGGTGTAAGGTGAATTTTACTGGGGATAGGCAGATTGTACACAATGTTGTGTGCTTTATTCATTGCTGTTTCGTCTAAACTATGCATGTTATCATTGCAAGCATTATGCAGCAATAATTACCACCTGATATTAAAATGTTCCCATGTTACAGAATTTGATTGCTATATTGATAAATAGTTTTTGTGACATAGATCAAATATTTTTTCTTAAATTGTAGCTTCATTCTAATTTAATTTATAAAAATGACATATTTTTTTCCAATAAAGAACACAAAGGATTGGGACATAATAAATATTTTTCGGAAAATGATAACATAGTTACCAAAAATAGCTCTTTGAAATGTCTTGCTACCTACGTAAATTACTTAAATTTTGTGCAAATTAAAGTGCATACAAGAACAGATTACATAATCTTATGACACATGATACCAGACATGAGAGTCGCCTGAATACTTATACTTAAATTTGACTAGGATTGGACTGGAAGACACCTTCTTTACCCAACACAATCATTTTTTGTAATTTCGTATTGTTCGAAATTTTTCGTATTATTTTCAACCGACTTCAAAAAAAGGAGGAGGTTCTCAATTCAACTGTATTTTTGTATTTTATATCGACGAAAATTTAACAAATTGTATACATAGGTAATTTTATGGTATGGTCTCCGAAACCTCACTGTCTGTACCGGTCAGTGCATTTTTGTTTTCTAAGGCAGATGTCTACCATCACGCTTGTATTCCTCGTAGGGCTAGCAGAGGTATACTAATGTACACTCACAGACCATAGTTTGCTGCATGTTTAAATCGTATCAAATAGGGAGTGTGTCTATTGTTTTATTATTAACGGTATAAATTTAAACAAGCCACTGATAAATGAAACCCAAAAACACTGCTTGAGCTGTGAATTGAACCCAGGATCACGAGCGTAACAGTCGCACTTAGGGCAACTAGGATAAATAATACTTCTATTCTATTTCTATTTATCTTCGGGGACGCCTGCAGGCACCAGGCGGGCGATCAGTCCTCTTGTTGGGATTATTTCGCCCAGTTTCCCATTTTTAGTGGATCCCTTCATGGGTTACTGGCGCTCGGCGTCGCGAATCTTCTGATTGCTTTGCAGAAGTCCAACAGTTGTTTAATTGATATTTCCGCAAGTTGCTCTTCGTTTACTTCATGTAAATAATACTTAAATGTAATATTATTAATGCAGCAATCCAGTGGGAGATCCCGACTGCTCCGAAGAAGCGGGGACGCGTCCTAGCATGTGGACAAGGAGATGTTGGCCAACTGGGACTTGGCGAGGATGTCGTGGAGGCCACGAAGTAAGTGCTGTTGACATAAATTTGTATTGATCATCAATGTTGTATGTTTACTTCAATGACTTGTAAGTTTTGAATGTGAATCCAAGGTGATTGGGGGCTTTTTAAAAGAAGTAACTGTGGTTGCTAGATTCTTGCATAAGTCAATCTGATTTGAAGTATGTAATAGTATGTTTTAATCATGACATTGGTGGAAAAATTTGAAAAATTTTACGGAAATTTTCTACGCAGGGGGGTCCAGAATCATGTACTGAACTCATGGTATTCTGATGTGCGTCGATGTCCCTTCCACCTTGTATATTAGATAATGTACAAAGAAGTACGGAGACAGTGATGCTGATGCATGATTTCACAGTTATATTTTTTTTCTTTAAAACTATTTGTTAACAAGAACAAGTTTTACTAAGTTATTTGTTTCAGATTCAAGTATGTGACAGCATTGGGTGACAAAATCGTTGATGTGTATGCTGGTGGCATGCACACGATAGCTTTGGATAGCAGTGGAAAAGTAAGAATTTTAATACATTAAATTCGTCATAAAGTCTGTTTGTTATAAAATTTGAGAAGCAGATAGATTGCATCTTAATGAAGGACAATTATGTCCGTAGGAAGGCTTCCTTATGTCAAAAAATGTTGTCTTTTTGGGATGCAAGGACGTGTTGCGGTGCAGCCCGGCCACAGTCGATTTCGTAATATAAAGACTTATCAATTAAATGTTCCTAAATTGTTCTTGCTGTACCAATGAATAGATTAAATGTACCACAAATATATCTTGTAAAAAAAGCACTTGTTTGTGGCCGGGCGGTACCGTATAAGTTGCAGCCCGGCCACGTGTATATTTTCTGGTAGGATTCCCAGAATGTTCTTAAATATAAGCCAAATAAATGTTCCTTTTGTGTTCTTTATTTCTTTCAGTGAAATTTACCTAGAGAAACGGTTATATTAACAAAAAATATAATTCAAATAAAAATTTCACTAAGCGCCTGTAGAACTAAAATAGCACGTCTGCTTATTTGTACAAATTTGCTGACGCATATCTTTAGGAGTAATTCTCTTTTTCCTAGAGATAAAATATTTTTTTGTTAATATAAGCGTTTCTCTTGGCAAATTTCACTGAAAGAAATAAAGAACACAAAAGGAACATTTATTTGGCTTATATTTAAGAACATTCTGGGCATCCTACCAGAAAATATACACGTGGCCGGGCTGCAACTTATACGGTACCGCCCGGCCACAAACAAGTGCTTTTTTTACAAGATATATTTGTGGTACATTTAATCTATTCATTGGTACAGCAAGAACAATTTAGGAACATTTAATTGATACGTCTTTATATTACGAAATCGACTGTGGCCGGGCTGCACCGCAACACGTGATGCAAGGGGGTCACTGGGGGAAATTAGTATATTTATAATTTTTCGACTATTGCTATACTATATGGTATGGTGTAGATTTATGTATTGTCTGTCCTCTTCTGTGAGAGTGTAGCTGCTAATTTTCCTTAGCTATGTTAATTATCTTTAGTAACAGTCTGTTCCACCACTTCTATATAACTGCTAACTGCCAGATAAATTAAAAAATAGAATAAAATATGTATGTAATAATCTGCCAAGTAATTTAACGGGAAGTTATCAGAAAGTGGTGAAGCAGGTCCCTAATCTCTCGCGACTAACATGCAGTCAGGATTTAATGAGTATAAGGTCTTTATTGTATGAATACCTATGACAATCGTCAGTGTAGTCAGAAGCCCAAAAAGCCTGAGAACCAGTCTATCCTTCGAATATCGGTATTGCCCTGAAATTGTGTTGCGGAGGTCTGATGGCAGTCGCTTCGTGTAAAATACTGATATTCAGCCGCATCTGGTTAGACTGGAAGCCGACCCCAACATGGTTGGGAAAAAGGCTAGGAGGACGAAGGTGTATACTGTATTAACACCTATTACGTAGGTGTGGACGTTCGGGTGCAACGACGAGGGCGCGCTGGGCCGCGCCACGGCGGGCGACGGCGAGGAGGCCGCGCCCGGCGCCGTGGCGCTCCCGGCGCGCGCCGTGGCCGTGGCGGCCGGCGACTCGCACTCCGCCGCGCTGCTCGACTGCGGCCACGTCTACGCCTGGGGCGCCTTCCGGGTGCGACAACACTTATACTTATATTCATGTCCATAAACAACACATAAACACACCAACACATCACATAAATTATTGATCGTATTCCCGAAAATATTTAATTAGTAATAATGTATTTCTGGGGATATACTATCTCCTACAAGCCCCAAGATAAATATTGCTTCGCTGGCAGCTGACCATTTCTGACGTCCACTATTTGTATTTTTTTTTCTGACAAATTGCGTAACCCTTTCAAAATAATCATCTTTATCTGCTCTTTATTTCCAGAAATTGTCTTCACCAGACGGAAATTTATGTTGGAATAAAAACTATTGTACTCTGACACAAATTTCCATTTGATGAAGATAATTTCTGCGGGCTATTAATTAAGTTTAAACTTCAAACCCCGAGTATTTCGTTACATTAATTGATTGTGTGTTGTGTGCAGGATTCCCATGGTAGTATGGGGCTGGTGGTTCGCGGGCGCGAGGGCAAGGCGTGCCGGACGCCAGTCAAAATCGACATCGGAGAGACCGCCGTTGCAATAGCATCGGGTGGAGACCATCTCGTCATACTCTCAGTAAGTACCCCACATAGATGTATGTTACGCGATTTCTAAGTCAATTGTGGACCGATTTTACTATTGTCTTACTTTTTGTTTGAAAGACTGTACCCCCAAAGTTTTAAAAAAATCGACGAATTATAATTTTTTTTTACACATATATGATAACCTCGCTGTCTTAGGGAAGTGCGTTTAGTTGGTCTCTAAACTCCAAATTAGTTAGAAATCATAATGTAAATATACATATTTATATTATGATTTTAAAAATCGGTCTTAAAAATCGGAGAATCAAAAATATTTAATTGAAATAATTTAAAACGACAGCCTACGACTTGAGTTTTCGTTTTTATTTATTACAATCCTATAATTTTGTTTCTTCGATTTTTAAGGCCGGGTTAAAGTTAGCTCGTGCCAACTTCAACCCGGACAATAAGTTTGGCGAGAAATGTAACATTGTTATAATTATATTGCAGTCGTCAGGAGGGGTGTACACAATGGGTTGCGGTGAGCAGGGCCAGCTCGGCAGACTGTCGGCGCGATCAGCCTCCAGAGACGCCCGACAGGGATTCAGTAAGTAAAAAGTCTATTTTTTACTAAAACATCGTAGTGATTTTAGTGTACAGTCAACAAAAAAAAGTGTACAGGCAGATAATTACATCTATGTTATTGACGAAGATTGTGATATAATGTACCTACTTATTACACAAAATATGTCAAGACGCAGGGTCTGTAGCTGCCTATATAAGAAACCCTAAAGCAGATAATAATGTTATTTAGGTATACCTATCACAATCTCTCAAAAGATAATTATCTCTTTTGTTGACTGTACATACAAATTTAATAAGTATTATTTATAGTCTACAATATTTTTGACCGGGGTGAAGTTGCAAAGAAATAGATTTAATTAAAATTAATAAAAACGAAAGCTTGAGTCGTTGGCTTTTGGTTTCATGAATTTTCTGGATGAAATATGCAATTGCATACACTAATTTACATTCTGTTCATCGGATCGCGCCAACTTCAGCACGTTAAGTTGAGATTCAGAGAAGAGACTCAGTATGAACTTACGATTCCGTATGTTTAAAATTGTAATACAAATTTGACATACGGAAGCCTTACTTTACTTTGTCTCTGATTGTTAGCCTTACTGTTGAACTCTGAGACATCACTTAGCGTAATGAATCATTAGCTAAGAGACCCCAGTATATCTTAGTACACTGATAACAAACTCAAATACCTACGGAAAAATAGGCCAAGATATATTATAGTAGCCACTGAATGTTAACAATTCATTAACGTTAATTGACGTTTCTGAGTGTTGGCCCTATGTCTAAGGCTGAGATTCAGAGAAGAGACTCAGCATGAACTTATGCTTCCGTATGTCAAATTGTAATACAAATTTGACATATGGAAGCCTTACTTTACGCTGAGCATCGTCTCTGAATGTTAGCCTAAGATTTCCTAACTGGAGCCTTTTCTAGTCAAGGTTTTTAAAAAATGCTAATTGTTTAATTTTTTTCGTAGGTGCACTGTTGGTACCGGCGAAGGTGACGCTGAAGGCGGGCGTGAGCCGCATCTGGGCGGGCTACCACGCCACCGTCGTGCTCGATACTAACGACAAGGTGCTCGCCTGGGGACTCAACAACTATGGACAACTTGGTCAGTAGCTATTGCGAGCTTGCTTGAACACTCACCAGCAAATGAACCATTGCAACTTTGCAAAATCTGTGCAGTAGTTGCTCGAGTATATCGTGAACAGACAGACAGACGCGGCGGAGAACTTTGTTTTATAACATGTACTGATAAGTATGTATTTACGAGGCTATAGGCTATATACTATTACGCTACGATTAATAGGAGCGGAGTAGTAATGAAAAACTGGGGAAAATTGTTCCTTTTGAAATCTCTCGTTGTGTGCGCTGCGTAAACGGTGAAGTTTTGCAAAAATCGTTTATGACAAGTTTTATAAAACCTTTTAAAGTTCTAAAAAAAGTAATTCACGATAACCTTTTTAGCGGGCGAAGCCGCTGTTGGAAAGCTAAATGTGTTAAATGTTATAAATGTGAAAGTTTGTATGTATGGATGGATGGATGTTTGTTACATTTTTACGCAAAAAATACTGAACGGATCTGGGTGAAATTTGGCACAGAGATAGAGTATAGTCTGGAATAGCACATAGGTTACTTTTTATCCCGGTAAAATGTATGGTTCCCGGAGGATAGATATGTTGTTTATTGTCACAGGTATATCAGGTGAGAAGCGCAAGACTGCGGTGTTCTCCCCGGCGGAGTGCGACGCATTCGCGCGCCACAGCTCGGCGTGGAGCAGCGTCGCCTGCGGGCAGCACCACTCGCTGGCGCTCGACCGCAGCGGACAGGTGTACGCCATCGGACGCTGCGAGTACGGACGGTGCGTGCCTCCTCACTATACTCAATATACAATATATCAATATAACATAACCCCTGTATCACCCCCCGAAAGCTTATAGTCCGCGCAGCCGCGCCTTAGGTAGGAACGGGGGTGAGGCGGAGGGTTACCGTGAACAAAAGCAAGCGCCCCCGCCCCTCCGCACCACCGCGCGCAGGCGACCCCGCCCCGATGTCCCGCCGCTCACATACCTAAGGCGCGGCCAACTAGTTGCGGACGTACTGTAGACAAAAGTATAGTACACTTTTGCCTCAGGTTTGGAGAATACAAGCATAATTGTCAGTTTGTCAGTAATAGTGTACGTATCCTATAATAAGGAGCAAGCCTATTGACACTAAAGGCAAAAATACAAAAAATTGCTACTGAGAATCTCATAGAAAAAAATCTTTAAAAATTTTTTTCAATGTGAATCGAACACTTCCGAGAGTGACAGTCGAGGATCAAAAATGAAATTGTTAATTATGTCGAAACTCTAGCGAAGTCGTAAATTATTTGAATTTAAGAAAAGAAATTTCATGTATTAAAATGGTACAAAATTACAGAATGAAAAACGTAAATTGCTAGAATTAATTATTATGTTCTCTCTAAAGCACAGAATAAAATAACTACAATGTGGTCCATTGTCTCTTGTCAGGTTGGGTCTAGGCGACCGCGTTGGGGACGCGGAGGTGTTGGAGCCGATCCCCAAGCTTCAGAACAAGAAGGTCATCAGCATAGCCGCAGGCACCAGCAATTCTTTTGCCGTCACGGATACCGGTCAGTAATTATTATACCTTAGATATTCTATAAAATTACTGTGCTACCGAGTTTGGAGCGGTATTGCGAAATATTCTGCTGCTAAGCAATAATTAAACTTGTAAAATTAAAGGTGTAAATTTTGATTATCTTCGTGAGTCCTGTGTTTTTTCAACAGCAGTATTCATACCTGCCGGATGTACTATACCAAGTACAAACTAAGAATAGTGCTTAAGACCGAGATACAAATTGTAAATTTTACGTAGTTTTTGGAGTGTTACCCTGTTTTTTTCCTGTTTCTGTGTTAGCCATAAAATATACGATAAGAACGGCCGTGTCAAGGTTTGCACTGGTAAAAAAAACACCTACCTAGTAAATGAGGAATGAAAAGTTTATAGTTTAAATCTCAGGTTTGAACTACTATGATGGGTTTGTACTTGCAAATGTACTCGGGGACTTACGAGGAGGATTATGTCTTGATCATGTAAAAGATAATTTAAAAGAGAAGAATTACGTACGTAGTTTGTTCTCTGTACCGATTTGGAGTCGTGCAGTTAACCTTTGCTTATCTTAGGTGTATATATTAGATGATATAACCGTATCCCTCCCCTCCCAGGCGCGGTATGGTCGTGGGGCATGGGGTCTGAGGGCCAGCTGGGCACCGGCGGCGTCAGCGACGCGGCCGCGCCCGCCCCCGCCGTCACCCCGCCGCTGGGCGACCGCACGCCGCTGCACATCTCCGCCGGGGGGCAGCACACCGTGCTACTCGTTGTTAGTACATATTACTTACTAGCTCACCCCGCCGCTGGGCGACCGCACGCCGCTGCACATCTCCGCCGGGGGGCAGCACACCGTGCTACTCGTTGTTAGTACATATTACTTACTAGCTCACCCCGCCGCTGGGCGACCGCACGCCGCTGCACATCTCCGCCGGGGGGCAGCACACCGTGCTACTCGTTGTTAGTACATATTACTTACTAGCTCACCCCGCCGCTGGGCGACCGCACGCCGCTGCACATCTCCGCCGGGGGGCAGCACACCGTGCTACTCGTTGTTAGTACATATTACTTACTAGCTCACCCCGCCGCTGGGCGACCGCACGCCGCTGCACATCTCCGCCGGGGGGCAGCACACCGTGCTACTCGTTGTTAGTACATATTACTTACTAGCTCACCCCGCCGCTGGGCGACCGCACGCCGCTGCACATCTCCGCCGGGGGGCAGCACACCGTGCTACTCGTTGTTAGTACATATTACTTACTAGCTCACCCCGCCGCTGGGCGACCGCACGCCGCTGCACATCTCCGCCGGGGGGCAGCACACCGTGCTACTCGTTGTTAGTACATATTACTTACTAGCTCACCCCGCCGCTGGGCGACCGCACGCCGCTGCACATCTCCGCAGCACACACTTAATTTTTATTAATACAGATTAAGAACTTCAATGGCAGGTAGATGCCAAGCTATTTTTCTTCATCTATTAGTCGATTCGAATAACGAATCGTCTCATAGCTGAAGAAAAACATCGTAAGGTATAACCACACTTCATTGATTGATTAATTTTACGTACCTTGTTCTACAATAACTCATTTTCTTCTACTAATACTCTCTGCCATTCCCAGGAGGACCCATCATCTCTAAAGGAAGCGTCACCAGCTCCTGAAAGTGAAACCTCGGAACAGAAAGCGGAATCACAGAACGAGTCAGAGGAAGAAGAGGTGCGGCCACCCAAGAGACAGAAGAGTGAACAGGAGGGAGAGATCTCCTCCACGTCCAGCGCACAGCCCAGCGAGGTTGCAGAAGATGCCAAACCACAGGTGAGGGGGTCACACAGATAGTTTGCGTGCCCAGTAAATGAGAAATTATGAGGGGCTCGTGTCCAAGTTGTAACTACGCTGATCAAACGATCTGCAAGGTTAAGCTACACTTGCCGCGGTCAGTCTGTGGATGGGTCACTATTCTTAACATATCGAGACCCCTCCGTGCTTCGTAGAGCACGTAAAACCGTCGGTCCCGGTTGTCATACGAACACCTATGACAATCGTTAGTGGTAGTCAGAAACCCAAAAAGCCTGACAATCAGTCTTTCCTTCGAATATATCGGTATTGCCCAGAAATTGGGTTGTGGAGGTCTGATGGCAGTCGCTCCGTGTAAAATACTGATATTCAGCCGCATCCTGGTTAAACTGGAAGCTGACCCCAACATGGTTGGGAAAAGGCTAGGAGGAAGAAGAGAAATTATGTGGTAGGAATCAGCTGATTAAGTGGAACCACCGCATCGCAAAATATCTGCCGCTAAAGCTCTGGTTTCCTAGAATAGCGGTACCATCATATAGTAGCCGTAATACAGCGGTGTATGACGTCCCTAGATCGTTGTCTATGTAAAGAAGTCTAAGGCTAACATTCAGAGACGACGCTCAGTGTAAAGTAAGGCTTTCGTATGTCATATTTGTATTACAATTTGACATACGGAAGCGTAAGTTCATGCTAAGTCAATTCTCTGAATCTCAGCCTCAGGCTTATATTCAGAGACGAAGCTAAGCGTAAACTTACGCTTCCGTATGTCAAAGTTTAATACAAATTTGACATACGGAAGCGTTACTTTATGCTTAGCGTCGTCTTTGAATATTAGCTTAAGAATTAATCCAAATGCTGCGCGACGGCCAGACTGTAAAGGCAAGGCTTGTGTTGATCCACCTTAACAACTGAGGGTTTCAGATGAAAATATGCTCCTTGTGCCACTGGTGTTATTCCAATCTATAGTTTACCGCTTACTGTCAGGCGGCCCGTATGCTTGTTTGTTTAAAAATATTGTTTATGAGAACATGAATATAATTGAGGCTTTGCCTGCCCATACATGACAAATGTTTTTAATTTTTTTTAATATGACAAGGTAAGCATCTTTTCCTCTTAACTTTATCCACTGCTGATCACCAAACATTGTGACCAGTAGGCCGACAATAAGCCTTTAATAAAAACTCGTTGAATAAGCACAATGCCTCATTTGCTTAGGCTAAAAAGAAAAAGCGTGGTGCAGCCTCAGCGTCCTCCAGCGTCGCGAAGACTTCAAGGAAAAAGGCACGACGGAATTAGGTTCTTGATAGTTGTTACATACGGTTCATTTTAAAACGTGTTGCACTTGTAAATATAACTGTTTTAATATTATGAAATAAAATAACGTTTTAAGGATTTTATCGCGTTATATTGTTATAACTTTGATCCCGTTTCGGACCCTTTACAGCGTCCATGGTCACGGATAGACTAAACATTTTGATTTTTCAGATAATAATATACAAATCATCGACGCACAAACGTCGTGACAAGGTTTCACTCAAGGTCAAAAATAGAATGACCTAGGTCATTCATGTAGAAAATGATCGGTCATTACAGATATTGACATTTTTGAGCGCGCAGTGTATTGCTAAATAACGCGATTATAACGCTTCGCGGTGAATGTTATCCCGCGCACGATCTGAAATAAATGAAATTATGATTTTTTAATTATAAATCTAATTTGTGTAGATAGAAATAATGTTTTTTTACACGTTCAAGTAAAAAAAACTGCTAAAAATATTGAAAAATTGATGAAAAAGGTTACGAAAAATTTCAATGCGGGGGGGGGGGGGGGTCCAGAATCATGTACTGAACTCGGATGATTGATGATTGATTGATTGATTGATTGATTGATTGATGGTATTCGGATGTGCGTCGATGTCCCTTCCGCCTTGTATACTTACTATTATAAGATACAATTTAGAAGTAAGCTGTCGATTGCAACTAGATTGCAGTGCAGCGGTGTTCGAACACTTCGAACTCTTTCATAGAAGTACTTACAAACCAGTAGTACCTCTGCAGATGCAGTCGACAGGTTCAATGACATTGTACCTCCTCATAATTTATGACCAACCTTGAAATCGCAAAAAAAAATATCTGATCCAGTGATATTGAGTTTTGTGTGACGAAATTCAGAATATGATTTCCTGATTCGAAAAACTGATGATCAGTAATAGCGCGGAGTTTGCATTTAGGCCCGATTAAGGCCAATAAGTTCGCCTCCTATTCGCCCCCATAGTCGCCGGTATTTTTATTGACACCTAATAATCTAACCTAAATTAAAAAATTTGAAACCCCCGACACGGCCATCTTGGATTTGAAATTTTTCATATTGTATAGTATTTTCCTAGTTAAGCCCATATTGAGGGAGTTGTGAAAAAATATGTAATTCGCTATTTGGTGGCGGCGGCCATCTTGGACCGATTTTCATCAAACATAGCTAAGAACACTCCCGACTAATTCACCTTTCAAATAAAAAAAAAACTAAATCAAAATCTGTTCATCCGTTCGGGAGCTACAGACAGACAGACACACACAGACACGTCAAACTTATAACACCCCGTCGTTTTTGCGTCGGGGGTTAAAAATACCGGATAATTCTCCCGCTCTGCCACGCAGAGAGCTGCTACGTAATAAGTGGGTGTATGCATTATGAGTATATTTCCTTTTGAAATCAAGGGTTTTCCAATCTCGATATCGATTATTCATAACGCGTATTATTCAGAACGTTGTTGGTTAGGACGTAAGATGATTTGGAAACAAACTCAAGTTAAATCTTCGCTTATTTTACAAGTGCAACTAAATTTATTCCATAATAAATTAGGTAAGGGCAGTGAGTAGATAGACATTTAAATGGTGGTGGCAGAATTCCTATTATTTTAGTTTTTAATTTATTTTTTGTTGTATTTTTGTTTTGTCCGTATTGTCCTATTTTTGTTTAGTTAGAATTTTGTTGTGTATTTTATTTTTTGTTTGTTTTGCGTATTGCGGCTGTAGTTAGGAATACAAAGTTGGTAGATATCTTATGTGTAGAAATAATTGAAGTGAATGCAATTAACTAGTTGGTTGTGACTGTTTTAGCAAAGTGGTTACAAATTAGGCTCACTTAAACCGACAAACTTGGTGAATTAGTCGAGATAGATAAATTAATAAATAAATTAACCAAATTAATGATTGCCTAATTAGTTTCTAATGGTCCCTAGCGCGCTAAGCGTGAGATGTGTTATTGGGTTTCTCAATTAGGAAATTCTTAATCAGAGTTAAGATGTGTGCCTGTGCCTCGACCATGAATTTTTCTCACTAGACTCGCTAGCGATGCCGTAAAATATTTATATGGAAAACCTTCGCAGCGCCTCTAGTGGTTACGTAAGGAACTAAATCGGCTATGAGATTACAGCGTTTCGATGCGTCAAAAAACTAACGAAACAATTCGATAGAAGTCATGGTTGAGGTACTGGTTAATTGCAATAGAAATTGTAATAACTGGACATGGAGAACATACTGGTGGAACTCTCGGTGAAATGTAGGTTGCCTCTGCCTAACCATCCGAGGAATACAGGCGTGATGGTATGAAATTTAGCTAAATTCTAAATCAGCATCTACGCATGTTACACTTAGGACTTGTTTCACCAGCTGATAAGTTCCCGTTAAATTACTTGGCAGATAACTTCATACAGAATTTGTTCCATTTTTTTATTTATCCGATAGTTACCAGCTATCCAGAGATCGTGAAACAGGCCCTTAGAGCCTGTCCAGATGAGGCGTATTACGTTTCAATTTCTACAATGAGGAAACGCGCGTAGGCATCTGGACGGGATATATGTTGCTCTAGTATCTCGAATACGCGCGAGTCGTCATTTGGACAGGCTCTTAGGCTGTTTGTCCACCGCCACCGACACCGGGATGTCACCGGCAACGAGATGACGGCGATTTAGCGATACATACATTTACTATGACCTTGTGACCACCGCACGCCCGTCACGTCAACGTGATCTCGAACAAAAATAATCTTGCCGGTGACGTCCCGGTGGCGGTGGACAAACAGCCTTAGTTAACCTAATATTGTAACCACTTATAATGAATGGTAATTGAATAGATTGGGAGATATGTTTTTAAATATTTTTTTAACAAAATATCTAATATGAAAACGTTAACTTTCAGAAGGTGAACGGTGATGAAAAGAAAGAGACTCCTATGGAAGTTGATGAAGCTGGTGAGTAAGAGAAGTTATTACTTCTTCAATCATCAGTATAATCCTTAATAATATTATAAATGCGAAAGTAACTCTGTCTGTCGCGCTTTCACGCCAAAACTACTGAACCCATTTCAATGTAATTTAGTACAGAGATATTCTAGAGCCTGAGAAAGGACATAGGCTACTTTTTAATGTGAAAAAAGGGCTGTAAGGGGTTGAAATAGGGGATGAAAGTTATAAGAAATACACAGACAGCGCGGACGAAGCCGCTCTCGGAAAGCTAATAAATATATAAAAAGAAAAGGTGACAGACTGACTCATTTATCAACACACGGCTCAAACCACTGAACGGTTATACGCATACGCTAAACAAAGATTTTGGGTAATAGGAAATATGTACATTTTTTTTAATATTTTTAAACGATACTTTATATCGTTATGTAGCCGTAAAAAAAATCCAGCGCCTTAAAACTAAAATTAAGTAACAAAAAAAAATATCAAATTATGAGACAGATATTGGCATTTTAAACACCCGCGATTTTGGCGCGCTTGCCGTGACGTCAAAGTCTACGTTCTCTCAACCAAACAACCACGTACAACAGACACTGTTTTAGTAGACTTTGACGTCATATTCCATTTGACCGATAGTGTTGCGTTTCAAGTGATTTGAATTTCCAACAGTTTTTTTTGGACTTTTTAATAATTATTTTCTCATCAAAAAAGAAATAATATAAAAAAATATCTACATAGACATAATTCTAAAACGATAAAGTTCATAAAAAAAAATATTTGACCTTTTTTTAAGTCAGACGCATATTCCCTATTCCCGTGTAATTGGGAAATATTTTATGACACGAGTAACACCGGGGAACTTAAACTATAAATATTATAAAGAGGAAAGATTTGTATTTTTGTATGTAACGAATAAACTCAAAAAGTACTGGACCGATTTGAAAAAATCTTTCCATGTTAGATAGCCCATTTATCGGGGAAGGCTATAGGCTATATATCATCACGCTACGACTAATAGGAGCGGAATAGTAATGAAAAATGTTGCAAAAACCGGATAAAAAATTATAAGATCACGCGGGCGAAATCGCTGGCGGGAAGCTAGTATACTATAAAATTAAAGGAAAACTTTTTTCTTATGTATACCATACTAGCTATGTCAATCGCGTTCATCCAATTATTCCAAATCCGAGCGAGGAGGAGCGAGATAATTTCCCAAAATCCTTTCTTAGTGGATGCCTACATCATAATATCTATCTGTGTGACAAATTTCAGCCCAATCCGTTCAGTAGTTTGAGCTGGGCGTTGATACATCAGTCAATCACCTTCCTTTTAGATCTACAGATGTGTTATATGACACTAAGTCTGCCTTTTGTGGTATTTAATGTACATAAAAGTTTAAATTAATAAATGTAATATAATTAGTTTCATATCCCTGACTGACATGAGTTTGTGTTTCCTTCTCAGTCGTATCCCTCATTGCTGAGGATCACGACCGACCCAGGTGATATCTGCATGCACTTACCTAAACTGTCTAGCGTAACTGCTACAATAGAGGCCTAGGTTCGATTCCCAGGTTGAATTTTTTGGGGGTTTTCTATGAAATTCTCAGTAGCTACTCAAAAGATTTTATTTTTCCTCAAAAGATTAATTACTCAAAAAATCGAATTAAAGGCATACCAGCGAACTGTTGGTGTACATTTGTACACCAAATGCGAAATAGAAAGTTAAGATAAGCATATTTGTCCTGGCTCTTACCAAAGTTGACCCTTTGCAACAGCAGAAAAACAATTATTCTACTTTAATTATTCATAATGAATTAAAAACAAGATAAGCGCGAGCAAATACCAAAAAAAAAATGATTTTTTTATATCCTCCCCTAACTTAGTCCAGGATTTTCTGTCCTAGGCTTTTTCATACCACTAGTAAAAAGCAATCTCACATCTCACCAGCAATAATAAGGTTACACTAAATAAAACTAACCTACTCTCCACAGACAACCCACAAGAACAGAAACCAGAACCAGAGACGGAAACAAAATCAGCGGACGAACAAACAGACGCCGAGCAGACGGAACCGGAACAGGCGGAAGACTCCAAACCAGAGACAACGGACACCTCCAGCCAGGAGACCACGGAGAGCGACACTAAGTCCCAAGAGACAGACAAGAACGACGTAGAAATGACAGAGGAGAGAGAGATTAATGGCACACCAGAGACCGTAGCGGTCGAGACCAAATCTGTCGATGCTATACAGACAGCCAACCCCTTAACGACTACAGCGTGATGGTAAATGTGTGTGTGACTGTATAGTACATAGTTGGTTTCATACGTACGGGTTTCGTTTCGACGTTTGACGGTTATACATATCTTTACGCTAAGATCCGGCCTCCAAGGATGTCTGAAGTAAGCTTACAAAATGTTCTTGTACAATTTTGTAGTTACTCGACTGCACATTTTATAGCTAGCATCAATTTATTTATCGTTTTAATTTTAGAATAAAACCTATTTCTAAATGTACCGCCTCGATGTCGCATTTTTTAGTCTATGGTCGTAGATTTGGATTAGCGCCTTCATTGTTCGTGCCTTCCCCTCTATTGAGGGTTTCAACACGAATAGGCTTTTAAAAAATATATTGTTGTATCGTTAACGCTTTTAAAAGTGTAAAGTAACTGTTCTGTTTCATACTGTGGGAAGATGTCATTAAGATATTGGCTTTCATGTGGAGTTTCTGGGTTCGATTCCCAGTAGCTGCTCAAATTTGTCCTATTATGGGGGTTCTAAACCACCGAGGAAATGCATGCTCCTCTGTTTATTATTTAGGCGTATTTTTCGTCGTGTTAATGTCTAAAAGTAACGAGATAACTAGTTCAGTCTAGTAAGAAGTACCATGACAACTTCTACACTAAAAAAACATATGTTGATTGATCAGACGACGTCTGCGACGGCTGCCATGCATGCACGGTCAAGTTATCAAAACTAATAAATAATTCTAAGCTTCTAACTAAAAATTACATCTGCCCACAGTTTTAAAACCTTTAAAAATCTGTTCACAAAAAAAAACATCAATAATTTAATTTGCCAGCGTCCGTCACCAAACCCTGACGTATAAATTGACTGAGTGCCAGAGTGGTACTTTTTGACGCTATAGTATCGGCCGGTACCAATCGAGTCTTATGTACTGAATGAATTGTTCAATACAGTGTATTTTTACAATAATATAAAGTATATTCGAAGTTGATCTATAAGTTAAGCTGACCCGATGTAATGTTTTTAACGGTAAGTAGATACATTTCTTATATATATGGGATCTTTATGAAGTAGTGCGTCTCGGACTATAGAGGCTAGGCTATATGAGATATGCGGCATAGTAGCAATTGTAAAGACCGATTTACAGGAAGCATAATTTGCCTGTTGAATGCAATAAATATAAGCAAAAGTAACGGGGATCTTCCAGTCCAAAAATGCACGTTTTATGTGTCTACTAGTGACAATAAATAATAATAATAATAAACTCTTTTTTATTAATGAAATCCGTGTAGTAATTAGTGCGGAGGGGAATTTAATTTATGAATTTGTGAAAGAAAATAATAAGAACCATTTACTTGCGTAAATATGAGTTAGAAAATTGAGTAATATAAGAACTACAGTCCATCATATTCTACCGATGAATGAAAAATTTTGTAGAGGGGGAAATAAATAATATACAGTTTGCGCCAAACTTATTGTCCGGGTTGAAGGTGGCACGAGCTAACTTTAACCCTGCCGTAAAAATCGGAGGAAGGAAAATATTGGATTAAAATGATTTAAAACGACAGCCGACGACTTGAGCTTTAGTTTTTATTTATTACAATCCAATATTTTTCTTTCTCCGATTTTTACGGCCGGGTTAAAGTTAGCTCGTGCCAACTTCAACCCGGACAATAAGTTTGGCGAGAACAGTAACCTAATTTCTAGTAGACCTGCTTAAGACGACGTGTTTGATGTGCAGTTTTTAAGACTAAAAGATTTTTACCGACTAAACAATGGAAGTATTTTATTGTAAGCTAGAGCTTCGTATAAATTGGGCTTTATTTATGAAAATATGTGAGGTTACCATAGTGTATGGTTCGTTTCAAACTTAATGGCGGCTCGGAACATGAGGCGAGTCGCTGCGCAGTAACGAATTTATGTGACAGGGGGGTACTGCGCAGCGAGTAGCTAATTCCGAGCTGTCATTAAGTTTGAATCACACTGTATATCAGTACCCACGTAACCAACCCTTGGGGCAAACAAGCGTAGCTACCTTTACTTGTAAACAATCTTGGCATCGGACGACTCCATTGGCGCAGTGGTCGAGAAATCTGCTGCTGCGCTAGTGGTCGCAGGATCGATCTCCAAAAACTATTTTTTGTATGGCCTATAAATAATTATCGGTCTTTGTGTCACCTCTCATACAATTTCATACATTTACTATTGTTACTGTTCGCTTCCTTCGTGGCTAAGCCTCGAGCGTAAAGGTTGTGTTATTGATAATTTAATTATTATGTTTGTCTCTAAATAAAGCTAAAACTTTAAAGTAATATTTCTTTTCTTCTTACATCCTGATTCCTGATAAAGAGCTTATTTCCCAGAGGCCTATCTATTTTCTCGTCATGAAATTTATAATTCGTCATTTATAAACAATCTTCTTTAACTTCTAACACGAAGTGACAGATAACGCACAACTTAACCAGTGCTTGGAATCATGAAATCTTTCATAGTAGTTCCTTATTGCACTAAGAGGGAATTATGAAAAATTCACACTGGTTTTGGGAAAAAAAATTATAATATGCCTTTTTAAAACATTGCTGCAAATAAATACTTGGACAACAAGTTAGTTATACAATTATATCAAAGGTTATGAAGTTTCATTAAAAGAAAAAAGCTGATAAAAAACGAGTTGAGTATGGCACATTGGATTTTATAGCGTATTCAGGGTTCGTCCTTTAGTAAAATTTGTCTACAATGACGAAAGAAATGACATGTTATTTTTTTATTATAATAAATATGAGGGAACGTGTCGTCATTATTTAATTTATTACTAGCTTTCCGCCAGCGGCTTCGCCCGCGGGGTCTGGTTAGTTCTTATAAATAATAGCCTATATTACTCGGAAAAAATTTAACTTTTTAATGGTGAAAGAATTTTTACAATAGGTCCAGTAGTTTTTGAGTATACTCATTACAAACATCAAAAATACAAATATTTTTTCTTTATAATATATAAGTATAGATTAATTTTTAGTATATCGTTAAAAACATTACATTTAGCAACAATTTCACAATTTAATAGTTGTCTCTGTGTTAGATCCATGTTGTACAATATTATAATAAAGTCTACGCGATTTGAAACGATGCGATATTCATATTAGATTCACTGAATAGTTAAATAGTTGATGTTTTAAAAGTTCACTTTAGATGAAGTTATATCAATATATAGGAAATAGTTATATGTCTGGCCCGGAGACGGAGTAAGAAAGAAATTTGAAAAATATTTGTTTTTTGAAATTGGGGAACGGTTATATCAGGTGATCGCCGCTAAATAACCTTAACGCTTCGAAAATATAAATTGACATTAGAACATTAGCTAGATGCGCGTAAAATCATTCAATCGCATATATTTTCATTGTTCTCATGCAGCATGATGTGTGCTGTGGCAGGCTTATAAAAATAATCAATCTTTTATTGCGATAAATGGTAACCTGTCCTTCTCTAAGGTCTAATCTATGTCTGTACCAAATGTCATCAAAATCGGTTCAGCTGTTTTGGCGTGAAAGCATATCAGATAGACAGAGTTACTTTCGTAATTATAATATTAGTAGATATTCTAATGCCGTCGGTTCCGAGGATTAAATATCAAATATTCAATTTGATTACTAGCTGTTCCCAAAACAAAATTGGTCCAGCCGTTTCCGAGATTAGCCGGAACACACCGACAAAAATTTTTTAAATTGTTTTTTTGATGTAGGTACCGTATATACTTTCATTTTATACATTTAATGAATAGCTGTTATTTTGAAATTACAAACAAACACTTCATTTATTCGTTCTACAAGTTTGTTTTTTACTCTGTCACAGGCCCTAATCACATTTGTCGTACCGTTTCAATTGTTCCCAGGCCCGCATATAGCTTTAGTAAAGCGTTTCAACTTCGAATATCAGGCGTTGTGTTCTGAGAGTGTGACGCGTATATATTTTGTTAAAAGATTTTCGATATGCTGGGCTTTGGTCGTATCAAGCTAGATGGTAAATAAATTATATTTATGATATATATTATGTTGCGAAGAGAATTGTCTTGGTTCGTAGATGTTAGCCGTAGGTCTAAATTGGTTTAAATCTTATCTATAACATGGTTTCCCAAACATGTATGTATGGGTTAGTTATAATAATGTGTTATAGCGTAAGAGATTATACAAGAATTGTTGTCACACAAATCTTTAAAATACTATATATAATAAGTCCTATTATTTTGTATCTAAATTGATTTGAAGCATAATTTTATTTATCACCATCAAATTGCTATGTTGAATAGCCTAATTTAAGTTTTTTAGTTGTAACTTAAGCTTAAAAATATATAAGCCTGTTGCCGTCCAATGCCGGACAATGGCTTTGCCAAAAAGTTGATCACCACAGGGTAAAATGGTGATAACTCTATAGAAATACATGAGTTATTGATACTTGATTACGAACAAAACGCAGCGTTGTTATCATCGGTCACCCGTTCACTCTCGACCACAGATGTAAAATAGTATCTTTTTAGTGTTGAGGTTGCTAGAGAATAAAGGAAATAATTGATATAAATAAATAATTGTAAGCGAATTGTCGATTGTTGTATTCGTGTCCTTAGACTGGTACAAAGATAACAATATTTCGGGCATAGTTAAGTATTGTAGTGAAACATTTAAATCAATAAGTAAACGTTATGTTGAAAAGTTTTTTTTTAAATTATTTTATAGTAACGTTTTTCGTGCATGATTCTATAAGTACAAGATGTACGGCTCTTCACACGACGCTATATTTCTTAATTGTTAAAATAAAGATGAACTATAATGTATTGTGTTTTCCTAATAAAATAGTAGTGTAATATTTGTGTTTTATTTTTTTCAGTTTGACAACAGATATGCAAGATCTGTCTCCCCGTGTGGGGTTACATACGGAATACCATTCCCGCCACTCGGATAGGAATCTCGTAAGAGGCGAGAAAGATCTGACTTGCTCGGTGCCGCTCTGTCGTAAATGATTTTGTGTTCCGACTGCGTAAGAGCCAGTTCTCTCTTTCGGTTGCTTTGGAGACGTTATTATCAGATGGTTCATCTGCTCGTTTGACAAATGCCAAGAATTTTCTGGTTAACAAAATATAATGCTCTATAGCCCACGCGGAACTAGTTGGCCGCGCCTTAGGTAGGGACGGGGGTGAGGCGGCGGGTTACTGCGAACAAAAGCGCGCGCACCCCGCTCCTCAAATACCTAAGGCGCGGCCCACTAGTTCCGCGCAGACTATATACATAATCAGTTTCGAGCAATACACGTATCGTTAAACAATAAGAATGAATAACCATGTATTTTTGGATATGGTTTATTATTCAAGTTGCAGTCACTACACATTTGGAATACAAATACTACGCTTATATGCGTTTTGAGCGTGCAGACAGTCGTAGTCGCAGTTAAACTTAACAAATGTACCTACGTTGTTACAAATCAAAACAATACGCGTACAATGATTGATTGCAACGGAATCGTTCTTACAAAACTATATATTTACCATGTGTGGCTGACCCTGGCTTGGCCACAATCACGGATTTTAATTTTGATGACGTAAAAATTTAGTCGCTATTTAGTCGAAATTAGTCGCCCAATATCAGATATCAGCCAAATATACAGACACACTCAGGATTGTTTATTAAATTAGTCCTAATGGTTACTTAGCTAATTAACATTAAATCGCTTAAGTATTGGAACATCCCAGAGACAGAATTTAATGCTTCATTAGTTATGACAGACATTAGTCGGTCACCGGTTCAAAAGTTCTTCTTCTTCTTATTTATTTATGGCAATTGGTGCCGATGTCGGCAATTCTGCCAATGTCAAAGTGGATAGGTACATTTAAATAATATTACAAGTAATAAATTGCTGTACTTTGTAAAATATTTCAAAAACAAGCAAAATGGCGATCCGCCACGACCAAATTATTTTTTTATTCCATCGTCCCAGTTCAAAAGTTATAAGGGTTTATAGGTGGCCGTGCCAGAGTCAGCCTCCCCAGCTTGGCCACATTTATATCTCGGAAACTAGGGCACCTAGCGAAGATCTGTTTTCTTCCAGATTTAGTCATATACCATCACGCCTGTATTCCCCAAAGGGGGTAGAGGTGTACTATAGCCCACGCGAAACTAGTTGGCCGCGTCTTAGGTAGGAACGGGGGTGAGGCGACGGGTTCCTGTAAACAAAAGCAAGCGCCCCCGCCCCTCCGCTTTACCGCGCGCTGGCGCCATCGCCCCGCCGTCCCGCCACTAACATAGCTAAGGCGCGGCCAACTAGTTCCGCGCAGACTATATAATATACACCTACAGTTCGTCGGTAAGTTTTAGGTACCATGTAATAGATGGGGGGGAGCCTAACCGGGCACAAATCTAAGCTACTGCTGAGAAAAAATAAATACCACTGCTCGACCTGGGAATCAATCCCAGGACACTTCAGGACACGGTTTTATAATAATATACCTGCATGATTGCTTTTCACGTTTTAACCTCTGTGATTAGAATATATAAATCTGTCGTATTCCATATCTTTATTATTTCTGTATGTTAACTATACACAAAGTACTTTGAACCGCTCATATGCCGCAGAAATAGTGGTGATTTTTGAGCGCCTGACGTGGCGTCGTTTGTACCTATCTTCATATTCTAAATGAATATTCGAGTCACTTGATATAGAGGTAGGACGTTCTAACATCTATATCTGTTAATTTCAATTTAAACTTTATGTCAACGGCATAAAGGTTATCCACAAAGGTTTTCGTGAGATTGTGACTGACTATACTAAATAATTGACAGCTTCATTTCAATTTGAGACGCTTTGTTGGTACCATAACGTGAGTAGTTTGTGCGATTTGTGTGTTGTTAAACCAACTATGGAAAATCCCGAAGTTTCCCAACTGGGATACTTAATATCATAATAAAAAATATACATCTCCTTTTGCAATTCAATCATAGTACGCAAGAATGAGGGAATCTCCATTTAATACACGAATATACCAATAGAACATTACATACAAAAATTAATTCTATATTTATTATTACATCTAATAATTCCGAGTTGTTTGAAATCAATAATTATTGATACAAATCGACTTTTGACCATCAGAATCAACATTTCTTGTTAAAATAGGAACTACCAATTTAATCCGTCAGAATGCAAAGTTCATAAAATGTAGGAAGCACCTGAGTTATGTTGAAAATGAATGTAAAAATGCGGAAATATAAAATCTTATGAATTCGACGGTCAAAGGTAACTACAGTTAAAGCGGCTAGGTGCAAACGCCACTTGATACAAAAATATCACACAAGTACCTACATAAGTACATTGAGTACAAACGAAATGGAAAATTGTGCATTAGATGTCGGAAATTACTAAGATTTACACCCCAACTCAGAGACATCACTTAACCCTAATGAATCGTTAACAAACAGTGGCTACTATATCTTGACCTATTTTTCCATATTTGAGTTTGTTGTCAGTGTACTAAGATATACTGGGTGTCATTAGCTAATGATTCATTAAGCTAAGTGACCGTGCTCTGCTGGCATTAAACTAATTTACCCTGACAAACAATCAAGGAAGATTACATTTTAAAATTAAATTTATTTGGCACAGACTCAAAATTACAAGTTAATTTAATTTTTAGATACGTTTTTTTTACCATTTAACTCTTGCGGTAAACCTTATTATTGATTTTTTTGTGGCTATTATAAATGGTCAGTTTAATCAAGTCAGGTCTTATGAAGTTAAATTAAATAAGTTCAAACAAGAGGTATATAGCTGCTATAAACCGATGAGGGTTTCTTTCGACTATCATCCGTCTCCATCATCAGATCAATCTTGGTGTCCATTATGTTGTAGGGTCAACAGGACTGTGTGCAAAGTCACCACAATCGGTTCACAAGGTGAAAATGTTGCTGCCCTTACGGATGAAATTTACAAAATCTACAAAATTCTTACCAAAGGAATGTAAAATAGATCCGTTTCGCTATATCTGACGTCTAATGCACAATATAACATTTTATTCATATTTTAACATTTATTCAGTTACAAAAAGGTTTTGAACAACATCAAACACGCCATCTAAGAAAGAGATAACTAGTTAATTGAGATTTTAATTGAATGGGTCTAGTGAATCAGTGATTTTTTTTCATTTACCCAATTTTAGCCTCGAAAACTGGGAATAAGAGTCGTATCTACAGGTTCGAGACGACAGTACGGCAATAAATGTAACCACCACGTATTTTAGTCTAAAAAGCACTATAAAGAAGAAAATGATTTATATAAACAAAAAAATGAGTGAGCGTTGCAAAGATGAACCATTTCTAAGGACCGAAACCGTCAACCAGTTGCATCGCCAACGAAGACCGTTGCAAAGAGGGTGGTTACATATTTAAACTGTCGCATTTACATCTCCATTTTGTATAAAGAATTTTTCATTCAAGTCAGCTGCAAGCTGCAGGAATGGTCTAACAAAAAACTGCATTTCAACAATATAGTTATAGCCCGCGCGGAACTAGTTGGCCGCGCCTTAGGTAGGGACGGTGGTGAGGCGGCGGGTTACTGTGAACGCAAGCAAGCGCCCACACCCCTCCGCGCGCAGGCACCCCCGCCCCGCCGCTCACATACCTAAGGCGCGGCCAACTAGTTCCGCGCAGACTATATATAATTATTTCTTAACTTGTTATCTTTACCGCTAATGTACCATTTGGCTTCTTAAAATATTTTACATAATTTTTTGCTAGACCATAAATAAATCAATTACAGAATCTGTTTAAGAGGCGTATACGCAGGAAAGAGTGTGTATACACTATAAAATCAGCTATACCATGTTAAAATTAAACATTTAAAGGTTCAAACTCTACTAAAACACTAAGTTTCATACAATAATCAGGGCCTTACTAACGGGTGTAGCTACCACCGTATACGGGGCCCCCGACGTGCGTAAGCAAAAATTAATAAAAACTTCCCATTTTTTTTCAGAAATAACAAAAGTAAAAAAAAGCAGTATATTTTTATTAATTTTATGCAAACCTTTTTTTTTCTCTTGTGAGAAATCTTTACCCTTCTTAAGGACCCCGAAACAAATATTTATACGGGGCCCCGCCAAGGCACGCTACACCACAGCTTACTACTGCTCGGTACTATGACAACTTAGGTCTCAAAACGACATCGCGCAAGTGATACTACTGTGTTGCTACTTACCATCAGACAGTCTGTATGCTTGAATGTTATCCTATTACAATAGAAAAATGGAAGTCGTATTTTTGGAGTAGTTATTTCAAAGCTTAAAATTAGATTAAAGTTTAAAACTAAGTGTTTTTAGCGGGTTTGTGTATACTGTTTAAGCAGCAATTGTTGATCAACGTAGATATGTTACTCTACAGTAGATCAGTCGCCGATCTCAGCGTCCTCTGCTTCGTCTGAAACAATGATCATTCTTGAATTAAACACCTTATTAACCGACGAACGACAACCGTAGGAGGTTCTCAGTTCGCATGTTTTTTTTTTTCAAGAAATAGTTTAAAGGGACCTAAGACTTGACGACGTCTGTGGTCTGCTAATCACGAGGTCGTGGGTTCGATTCCCACAGGCCACAAATATTTATGTGATTAACTTAAGTGTTTGTTTGTCTGGATGTTTCTTGTGTAGGTACATAAGTATACAAAAAAAGTATATAAGTATTATATTATCCATTGCCTAGTCCCTATAGTAGAAGCTGCTTAGTTTGGGACTAGATGGTGCTGTGTAAAATGTCCCATTATTCCAATATTTATTTATTTATTTACTTAGTCATTCAGGTTTCCTCACGATTTCGCGTCACACCCTAAGAGATCCTTCCACCGAGCAAATCAGATCTTTTCGGCTCTTACGAGATGCCGATCTGAATAGCAGTGAGGTATTGTATTCTAACCAGTCTCCACTCAGACATGTCGTGTAGCTCACCATTCATTCGGTCATGTGTTCCGTTGACGTTCTCGAGCCTCAGCTGTCGCAGGCGCGCCGCCGCGTCCTCCGGCGACATATTGCTCTCCTCCGCGTCCTCAAACTCGTCATCACCTAAGGAATACCAAGCATTTTTGTATCAAGAACCAGTGTTAGGCTGAGATTCAGAGACGATGCTCAGCGTAAAGTAAGACTTCCGTATATCAAATTTGTATTACAATTTGACATACGGAAGCGTAAGTTCATGCTGAGTCTCAGCCTTAATGTTTTTCTGTTATTAGGCTGAATTTTAAGTGTCTGGAGTTTCTTACCGGCTCTTGTCTATATTATGTCGACGTCTGTGGTCTAGTGGTTCGAGTACCGGACTGCTAATCACGAGGTCGTGGATTCGATTCCCACAGAACACAAACATTTATTGTGATGAACTTAAGTGTTTGTGTTTAACAAAGTATATAAGTATTATATCCATTGTCTAGTACCCATAGTACAAGCTCTGCTTAGTGCCTATTTTTAAGATCTAATAAAAATAAAATATTTTGAATTTGAATTCTGCTTTTTAGGCAATAGGGTAGATGACGTGTGTTGAAAAAAAAACAAAAATAATTTAAAAAATCTCGTGTCACAGATTGTACTTGAACTTGAACCCGAAACGGTTTCGACCGATTTTTATTAAATTTTATGTGTATACTAGCTTGCCGCCAGCGGCTTCGCCCGCGTGGTCTTATAATTTTTTCCCCGTTTTTGCTACATTTTTCATTACTACTCCGCTCCTATTAGTCGTAGCGTGATGATATATAGCCTATGTTACTCGGGGATAATGTAGCTTTCCAAAGGTGAAAGAATTTTTGAAATCGGTCCAGTAGTTTCGGAGCCTATTCATTACAAACAAACAAACAAATCTTTCCTCTTTATAATATTAGTATAGATTTGATAGGTCTGAGCATAGGTCGTAGGCTATTTTTCATACCCCGAGGTGATAAGGATGGTCGTATCCAGAAATTATTTATATGGCAGGTAAAAGAACATTAAAGTTTGCAGATCGGTTCATCAACTTAGGCACTCGCTCTTAATTTCTAATTACCGAAAAAATAAAGGTTTTAAAGAGTGAAATTCTCGTTTTTTTTTCTAGTCATAGTATTCTCTTCTAGAACAAGTGTTACCTTCATCAAACTCCTCGCCATCCATGTAGGGCTCCTCTTCGTCGTCGACCTCGTCGGTGGGGTCTGGGTGAAGCGCTTGGCCCTGGTTCATGGCCAGGAACATGGCTTCCAACTCGTTCTCATTGGGCGGCACGAACCTGGGTTTTAGAGATATTTACTGTAGGCTTACTGATGTAAAATTAGCGTAAAGATCCTACTATTCAGATTCAGAATATTTTTGTATGAATTTCTCAATAGCAGCTTGAAGTTAGGCTTGCCCTCTTTTACATGACATCTAAACATACCGACGAAGTGTGGGTGTACATTAGTACTTGTCTATCTTACCCATCAAGAAATACTGGTGTGATGGTAGGATAGGTGAAATCCTATTATGTAAAAGAGAAATAAAAGTATCAGACTTGGACTTCGCTTCTTAAGTTTTTGTTTTATAGTTAACTACCTGTGTACCAGCTATTCTCATGGGAATTTCCTAACATCCCATTTGTGTTACACAAAGAGCTCGAGAGACTATAACTTCAACCCGGCCGTAAAATTTGGGGAGAAAAATATTCGATTAAAATGACATAAAACGACAGCCTACGACTTGAGCTTTCGTTTTTATTTATTGTCGTTCAATATTTTTCGTTCTCCGATTTTTACAGCCATGTTGAAGTTAGCTCGTGCAAACTTCAAGCCGGACAATAAGATTACAAGAACGAGATGAGAGATGGTGCGAACTGTACATAGATATTTGTTTAATTTGACTAATATTTTTTGTTGAAACCAATATCTTACCCACACTAACACAAAACTACAGCCTACCCCCTCGTCTCCAGCAGTAGGACAGGTAATTGGTTGATGATGAAATATCTTACCGTAACTTGGTCATAGGCTCCTCATCAGCATCATATTCATCATCATCGTCATCAGCTATCGCATCTCCGCCACCTTGCTGCGTCATCTCTGGTAAACTGCCAATTGAAACAAGCATATGAGAATGTTTAAAATTGTGTAAATCGACGCATCCCAATAGCCGTGTAGCGTAGTACCGGGCTATTAAAATAAAATAATGGATTGCAACATTCCCTTTTTACTATTGATAAATGTGTATTATTTTACCTAATGGAACCAGCTTTTCCAAGAGAGGTAGGGCACAGCCATTTATGGGAGCAGCCCATCTGGGGAAGTACCTCCACCTTACAGAAAACTGCAGCCAAATAACACACTTCATTGTGTGTTGTGTTCCTGAAGTGAGTAAGGTCGCCAGAGCTCCTTCTAAGGCTGCGCTGCGCTGGCAGCAAGAGGAACATTCCCTCAAACTGTTGGCGCAGTGAATTCTCTATAAACCTCTAAGAGGTTTTTACTTCTTGTTTATATTCTAAAATAGACTGAACATACAGGCTGTATGGCTGAAATATGATGAATGTTACTAAAAAGAAGTACTAAATCCTAGAAACAAGACTTTGGAAAAAACCCTTTATATTTTTTTTACTAATTTTAGAAGAATTTTTATTAATATCCCAGTTCTTAACTTACGATATCTCATGGTTGACAACAAGTATGAGCCCCGGGCCGGGGTCCCTCTGGACAGCATGGAGAGAGATGTTCTGGTACAACAAGGTCACTGTCGGGGACGGGCCTCCTTCTCTTCCCACACCTCCGCCCCAAACCACATTTCTGTAAAAAAGTGATGCTAGTGAAGGAAATAATATTGCTAACTAAAGAGCCGGTATAATGTCTACAAGTAATATTATTTAAATAAAAATACTTTTTACGGATTTTTAAATACTTTTTACGGACCCTATATTTATACTATTTTAATCCTGTAAAAAGTAGTTTCATTTCAATGTCTAGTATTCGCATAAGTGTCAGAAATCAGAATATTATTTAATTCAAAAGTACCTATGTAGTGTGTCTCAAGCCATTGCAATTGTTGAATTGTTGACTAAATAAATAAATTATTTACCAAAAGAATAAGTCATAGATAGTAAACTTTAATATACATTTTTAGATCAAATTCTTTGCATAGTTCCAATGTTATTTTTTTACAAGCTGCTTAATAAATATTTTATACATAATACTGCTCCTCACTGATCTTATTTTATGATGTCGATATTTTTGTATATCATAATTTATATTGGTAACACAAACTATGTTCATTTTATTTTGTATTTTATATCTGGTAGATGTGAGTGCAGTAATGAGGATAATCAGCTGATCAAGTAATTGTAACATCTTAGCTAAGGTCAATAGGTTTTGTGATCCTTTGTCAGTTTATTATATAATTGATTGATAAATAATTCATGATTCCTATATTTCTTTGTTATATTTTGTATGTTTGTTTTCTTCGAAGAAAACGTGTGCCTTATAAAATTACCTTCATGAACAAAAAATTTGTCAATTTGAGAGTAATAATGTTTTACTTACTGCTCGGTGATGTACAAAGTAGCCGTGCCCAAATCTATATCGTTATTTACTATTAGCTTTACCGAAGGCAATTGCATCAAAATTCCTTCGGCCGGCACCGAAAACGTTGGGGATACAACAACCATTTTGGCAAATCAAACTATTGAAAACCTAAATTGTGCAACACAGCGCTTTAAAATTTCAACGCGTTTTTAAAATATTCACACGGACTGAGGCAAAAATCCAATAAATAACAAAATAAATTCACGTGAAACACGCTTCTCGCCAAAGAATATGAACGTTTTATTATTCCTTGTGATTTCTTTCTTGACCAGTTGCAGTACTTGCAGTTGGCCTCAATTTGTTAGCGAAAAGTAATTCAAAAGTATTTAAAACTGTCCAAGCCAAACAAGAAAATTAATTAAGTAAGCATCTCTTGGCTAAAATTATGGAAGTATGTATATAATTATTATTTTTTCTTTAAAATAAATCTTTATAATTCTATATATTGAATAGTGTCGCTGGTATAACAAAACGAATAAAAAAATAAAAAATGAATGTTGCCAGATACAATGTACGAATAGAGTATAGTGCTGGTAGATATTAGATTACAGTTGTGAGCTAGTTGACTTGTATTGTAATTTGTAGTACAGTTAACAAAGAAGACGAGCGTCAGTAATAACATTCAATGTATGAGACAGGATAAAAAAACACGTGATCACACGTGTAGGTAGCTGCATATTCATAGAAGCTAATGGCAATTTTAAAACTGCGTAGCTAGTACTTAAGTTTTGTTTACATATTGTGTCCCGAGAATTTTCGACTGTTCTGTCAGTGCCATGTCCCCAAATCTAATCCAAAGTAATGTAAAAATAATCTTTGGTATAAGTGGGGTGCAAAACATAAGCCTTAATTATTGGTTGAATAGACTTTAAGAATTTCTTATGTACCTAAAATGAATAACCGGAAACCCAGAAGTTGAATTCAGAAATCATTTTAAGTACTTGACAGGCTTACTAAATAAAAGTTTACCCATACCATATCATGATTAATGGATTGATTGAGATAGTAGTCAGTGGACACTGGACAGGGACACCCGACACAGTGAGGACATAAATTTCATAGTAGTTACTTTGTTATAAGTACGGCAACATTAGTTTTATTTATTGTCAAATGTCAAATCTTCTACTATTTCTACCATGTCAATGATGTCTTACTTATATTAGCTCTGCAATAATTCGATTCTTTCTTTTCTTTCAAATATTTCATTACGTTCGTTTACTACCATCAATAAAATAAATGTTAAATAAATGAATTTCAGTGAAAAATATGTTGAACCTCACGAATTGTTACTAAAAATGAATAGTTTCAGTGATAATTTTGTTAATACACAGCGTTGTGATACTAATGGACTTATTGATTATGAGAATTTTCCTTCTGATTCTGTCGATGTAAGTTTCATCTTAACTACGTATTTTAAATTAAACTTTTTGAATTGGAATTGGAAACATGTTGCTTGGTGGTCTGCATTTGTTTTCAAAAGTAAAAATCGATTTAGAAGCTATATTGAACGCGAATTTATAATTATATACAAACTTGTACTTCCTTTTTAGCCTTTACAAGAGCTCAACACCGAAGCTGTCCAGGCTAAAAGCTACAGAATACAAAGGATTGTGTTCGCTGAACCTTTGAAGAACATTTTAAATGAAGAAAACACCCTAGAAGGTAAGTCGGATTTTGGCCTTTACATAAAATCTGTTTTGAAATCAATAGGACCATAAATTTAACTTCATACATCATCTAAGATACATCTAAGGAATTTAAGTAACACAACAAGACAGTATTCAAGCAATCCATACAAATACCTACCTACATTTTTTTTTTTAAGGTATATTGGGTAAACAGGCTACATTTTTATTATTTGCAAATGCAAATGGATTATTTAGAAAAAAGTTGCCATAAGTATCATCAAATTTTATGTTTGCTTACACCAAATAATATACTACTCTTACAGTCTTGTATCATCATCATCATGTCAGCCAGCTCAGTAAAAGAAGTCCACTGCTGAATAAAGGCCTTGTACTTGTAGACACAATTTAGACATACTTAAGGAAATGTAAAAGAAAAATATATAAACGAGAAATAAATAAATATTTTGGGGACATTTTTACACAGCACCATCTACTCCCAAACTAAGCAGAGCTTGTACTATGGGTACTTTACAATGGATATAATACTTATATACTTTATTTTTGTAAATACATACTTATTATACATAGGAAATGATTATTATTATGATGATTTTTTTTTATCTTATACCACCATCATAATTATTTGGCATTTTGCTTTTTATTTTTAATGAAGGAAAAAATCGGCGGGCGGGCAGGATTCGAACCTGCGCCTTCTGGTTCGGTACACCAGACGCTCTGACCACTAAAGCCACCGCTCCTTTTTTTTCTCCTTTTTTATTTCATTAAAAATAACTTGTAATCTTAGCATGGAAAATGCTTAAAAAATACAAAAAGATAGTATTTTGCTTTTTTTTTGTTGTTAATACATACTTATTATACATAGGAAATGATTATTATTATGATGAATTCTTTTTATCTTATAACACCGTCATAATTATTTGGCATCTTGTTATATTAAATCCTGTATTTCTTTAAGGTAGTACAGAAGGTTATGACAAAGACAACAAAGAAGAAATTACTTTCATAGACAATGTGATGGTTCAGAGCCAGGCTGGCAGAAAATATAAAAAATATCACATCAACATTGAGGACCCATGTAATTTAAGGTGTCCACAGGTAATTAAAAAAAATTACAGTTAGGTAATTCCTTAAAATCCTATAAAATCTGTTTTTAGTTTTTATGTAGCTATATTTTTCATAATTGTGGCTACAGTATCCATTTTTAGCACTTGCAGCTATTTTTTAATTTTTATTTCAAGTGTTATGAACTTATGATTTCATTAATTATTAATTAATATATTATAATTTGGATCATTAATTGCACATCTAGTCCTAAACTAAGCAGAGCTTGTACTGTGGGTACTAGACAAATATAGTACTTAAATAAATAAAAAATTGGATATAATAGTTAATATTGAACACTTCATTTTTTATATACATACTCACACCTTTCTCAAGTCATCTTTTTCACATCTACTGATAACTTGGGAATCGAACCCAGGACTGGCATAGTTATTATTTTATACATTTGTAGTAAAACCTTCTTCTATTTCAGTCAAACTGTACCAGCACATTCACATCAACAAAACTTCTCAAAGCGCACATACGTAAAGTTCACTGTGCCGATAGAAACAAGTATATATGTGAGCGGTGTGGCCGTGGATTCTCTGCCCAGTATCTGTTGCACCGACACACCATGGTACATACGGAGAAGAGAGTGGAGTGTCCTGTTTGTGGTACAATGTTGAGTGGCAGGACTAGGTGAGTTTCACATAATAAAGGGTAGGCAAAGTATAATAATGTTCATCTACAGTTAGCCTATTTAATGTAAAAGAGAAACAAAATAAATTAAGATGAAGTAGAGAGGTGAAGGGAGGTAGGTACAGTCATTTATGGCTCAAATCGGGAGCAGCCCACCTGGGAAAGTACCCCCACCTTACAGAAAACTGCAGCCAAATAACACATTTTAAGGTGTGTTGTGTTCCTGCAGTGAGTAAGGTTGCCAGAGCTCCTTCTAAGGATGCGCTGCGCTGGCAGCAAGAGGAATATACCCTTAAACTGTTGGCGCAGTGAATCCTCCATAAGCCTCTTAGAGGCTTTTAGGGTCGGCAACGCGCGAGTGATACCCCTGGTGTTGCAAGCGTCCATAGGCTACGGTAACCGCTTACCATCAGGCGGGCCGTACGCTAGTTTGCCACCTTAGTGGTATAAAAAAAAGACAAGACGCACACAATATTATTTTGAAGACAAAATGCCATAGATGCCTGATACATATCCCTTGCCCCCAGCCTGAGCACCCATCTCCGTTGTCACTCCATTCTTCGATCGCACCAGTGTTCCATCTGCACCAAGAGTTTCTCCAGGGCGTCCACTCTGGCTACACATGTCAAGTTCGTGCATAGAGACAAGCCATTGGAGTGTGATCAGTGTGAAGTTAGGTATGTATTTGATTAGGAATAAATATTATTTATTTATTTATTTTATATGTATTTGCGATCGTAGTAAATAAAATAACAGTAGGAACACTTTAGCAATTTTATTTCTTCTTTTTCAACACACGTCTTTTTACAGATCGTTAGCTCTCATCTTCAACCGCCATCTTTAATCCCTTTCAATCCTCCTCCGTTGAGTCGTTCTTTCCTTCTCTCTCTCTCTCTCTTACCTGTCATTCTGTCTCACTCTCAGTGTTGTCACTTCATAAACCATACATTCCCACATGTATTCATTTATTCCCAACAATATCCTTACCGACTAATTCCAATTCAATATCGAGGTTTCCTATTTTCTGCAATTAAGTACAGCCTTATTTTACAGTACGTTTTAAAAGTGCTATCTTAGTAAAGATAGTCATAGTAGCTACTAGTGATGTAGTCATCACTAGTAGCTACTATGACGAAATTGAATAAAATTACATTGCCCTTCCTGGAATTTTCATTCGTGGAATGGCAATTATTTGAATGGCAATTGACGGCCATTCGGATAATTATTGCCATTCAAATAATTGCTACTGCTGGAATACATCAACTTTTTTACGAGACCATAAGAAAAATAAAAAAACGTACTAACCTTTGGTAGAGAAATGAAAATTGAATTGTTTGTCCTAGGTTCACATCTCGGAAGCAATGGAGTGAACACATTATGAGCCACAGAAAAAAGAAAGGTGTTGCAAGTACTTCTAAAGATCCGTGAAAGGTACGTGTCACAAGTTATTAAAAAAATATTAAGATTTTGCTTCTTTCTTTTTGTGTATTTTTAACCATTTTCCATGCTAAGATTACTAGTTATTTACACATTAATATAATACCCCGTCGTTTCAGCGTCGGGGCTTAAAAAGTAGCCTATGTCCTTTCTCAGGCTCTAAACCAGCAATGCTAACATGCGCGCCACGACAAAATTCTGTCTACTCTTTTATCTCGCTCTTTCTTGTGCGAAAACGAGACAAAAGCACGACATAAGCGTCGTCAAAATGTTCTCGCGGCGTGCATGTTAGCCCGGCTGGGATGGCGAACCTTTACTCATCTGTGTTCTAATTTTTATTTTTTTTAAATTTAAGAGACCGTGACGTGCCGATATAAAATCTGGGGAAAAGAATATC
Source organism: Acronicta psi (assembly GCA_946251955.1). Lineage (NCBI taxonomy): Eukaryota > Metazoa > Arthropoda > Insecta > Lepidoptera > Noctuidae > Acronicta > Acronicta psi. Next base: position 7,333,316 of record OX276494.1, on the reverse strand, counting down.
AATGAGGCACCTAAAGCCCAAAGTCTTGTGCCCAAAATATTTTGACACGTGCCAGCAATGGCACGCGTGCCATTGGTTCGCCATCACTGCTCTAGACTATCTGTGTAATTTCAATTAAATCGGTTCAGTAGTTTTTGCGTTAAAGCGCGACAGACAGACAGAGTTACTTTCGCATTTATAATATTAGTAAGAATAGGTAGTAGGTACTAACGAACGCTCTTGATTAAGTCATCTTTCAAACAAACAAAAAAAAAAACGAAATCAAAATCGGTTCATCTGTTGAGTGCATCGAATCGGATATCTAATTTGACGACGTCTGTGGTCTAGTGGTTCGAGTACCGGACTGCTGATCACGAGGTCGTGGGTTCGATTCCCACAAGACAAACATTTATGTGATGAATTTAGGTGTTTGTGTTTGTCTGGGTGTTTCTTATATATTACTAGCTGTCCCGGCAAACGTTGTTTTGCCATATAGGGGTGGGTCATTTTAGGGGGATGAAAAATAGATGTTGGCCGATTCTCATAGATACGGGATAAGCACACAAAATTTCATACAAATCGGTCCAGCCGTTTCGGAGGAGTATGGCAACTAAAACTGTGACACGAGAATTTTATATATTAGATAAGTATGTATTTACAAAAAAAATGTGTATACGTATTATAACCATTGTCTAGTACCCATAGTACACGCTCTACTTAGTTTGGGACTAGATGGTGCTGTGTAAAATATCCCAGGATATTTATTTATTTAAATATCAGCGTACATTTTCTTCAAATACGTTTTCAATATAAGTTATTAAGAGCAATTTCTAAGAAATTGTTAGTGATTCACGTGGATTCAATAGACGCCGTATTCGATATAAGATTGCATCTATTTCCAGTACAAGAGCTGGGTTGTCATGGCAACTACTTACGTTAGAAATGAGGTACTGCATTCGCGCATCGATCTGCGAGATTTTGTGACGATATTAAAATTATCTGCTTTGTTACGTGATGAATCAATGTAGAGGTGGTGAGGTAGAAGAGACTAAAGAACATACTCTCTCTTGCGTAGTCGGGTAAAAAGGTTTCACCCAGTGGGATGAATTAATTTATAGCATACTAGCTTCCCCCCAGCGGCTTTGCCCGCATGATCTGGGTATTTCTTAAATTATAACCACACAAAAACTTTTATCCTTTATTTTTACCCCCTTTAGGGTAAATTTTTTACAAACTTAGAATGTCGTATTTATTTACATCTAATCAAAAGCGTAAAAAAGCTTCAAGCATAATATAGCTTTTTTTTTGCATTAAAACTTAGAATGTCGTATTTATTTACATCTAATCAAAAGCGTAAAAAAAGCTTCAAGCATATAGCTTTTTTTTTGCATTAAAACTTAGAATGTCGTATTTATTTACATCTAATCAAAAGCGTAAAAAAAGCTTCAAGCATCTAGCTTTTTTTTTGCATTAAAACTTAGAATGTCGTATTTATTTACATCTAATCAAAAGCGTAAAAAAAGCTTCAAGCATCTAGCTTTTTTTTTGCATTAAAAAGTAGCCTATATGTCCTTTCTCGGGTGGTCTGACTGGGTGGGGAGCACACTTAGAGCGTTTTCACACTACGTCCGATCCGAATCGGTGAAAATACAGTCCGGAGTAGTCGAAGAACTATTTGTATAGAGAAATCCGATGACGTTAAACTATATACATATAATGTCATTGACTATATACAGGGTGGGCAGAAAATCGTGGATCAAACGAAACAGGGCGATAGTTGGGGTTATTTGCAGCAAAAAATATTTCTGGGGCACAGCTCTAACTTGATTTCCTTAAAAGTTATGACTATTTGAGTGTTTTCTGAATAAAATACCAAAATTAGTAGTAAAGGGGCAATTGGACTAAAATGGGTACCTATTATAAAACAATAAATGGTGTCTAGTTGCTTCTAGAATATAATTATCGTCCTGTTTCGTTTGTTCCACGATTTTCTGCCCATCCTTTATAATGTCATTGCAATGACGGAAATCTAAATAGATCGGACGTAATGCGTAACCGCTTACCATCCGGCGCTCGTCGGGCCGTATGCTTGTTTGGCACCTTCGTGGTATTTAAAAAAAACACCGCCGTGAACTATGGCCTAAGCTAAGCTAAGCTAAACGTATCAATATTTACTTATTGATTGATTTAATATCTACTTATCTGCCCATGAACGTGATCGCCTTAATTTGCTGCACTAATTAATACAAAATATATTTATCTTATCTTTTATTTAAACAAAATTTTTAATCTTTAGTGTATTACTCAATAAGAGTACTTTCAGTACGCGCGGCATAACTTGGCCGGACTGAAGTCAAATGTTTGATTGCGCAATAAACAGTTCTCGCCAATCTTATTGTCCGTCTTGAAGTTGGCACGAGCTAACCCCGCCGTAAAAATCGGGGAGAGAAAATCTCTCCTCTCGGAATAAGAGGTGTTAGGTTACATTGGAACAGTTAAAAACGTAATACCTAAACAGCAGGTTGGTGGATTTCACACGCCCCGCGCTAAAGGGAAAATCTGAGGGCCTAAAAAAGGCTTGGAATAGGGCCTGGAAAAAGAAAATGTAGGATAAGATATTAGTGACAGCCCGATTTGTGGAAAGCTTGTGTCATTTCCATACACTTAGTTTCTATTTGTTTGTCCATTCGAATGTCAAACTGCGACTTGTCTACAGGCCCTGATGTGTTTGATACTACTGGCTTTGCGGGCTATAGGATGCGTTTACCATCAAGAGGTTCAAATGCCTTGTAATCTTAGAACCCAAGTAAATTGGGATAAGGATATCATTCAGGATTCCCAAGTTTTGGGCGTTTAGACAAGATTAGATAACGATGACATATAAAATGGGTGTTTGACGTCCGCGTGCGTGTCTTATCAACTATTTAGGCCAATATTATCACCTGTATTGTTCGTCTTTGTTGAAAAAAATAACTATGAATACTACAATCACGCCTGTATTCCCAGAAAGGTCAGGCAGAAGTGTACCTATAGGGTATTTGACAGGTTTTAAGCCCAGTAAATTTAGTTTGCACATCAAGTGTGCAAAAAAATTGGCGATTTTTTTTAATCATGGAAATTCGTAAAACTATATTTTTCCTGCTCTAATTTGCAAAAATTGTAGGGAAACGAAAAGGATGGCAATAATAGTCATATATGCACCCGCATACTGCACATTTTCGCATAGGTTGCATTCTAATCGTGGGAGAGGTTAAAAACTGTTCTTCGTCACTGATGTCTAAGGGCTCTAGATCGTGCAATTACATATAGTGCAAGAAAAAAACGAACAAAAATCCTACTAAAATTATAAATGTGAAAGTTTGGATGTATGGATGTTTGTTACACTTTCACGCAAAAACTACTGAACGGGTCTGGATGAAATTTGGCACAGAGATTGGTTATAGTCTGGAATAGCACATAAGCTACTTTTTATCCCGGTAAAATATATGGTTCCCGTGGGATAGCGGGTGAAGCCGCTGGCGGAAAGCTAGTAATATTTAAATATCCCGCGAAAGCGCTTTTCCTGACAATATGACGCTTTATGTGATCGCGACGTCACCAGCTTGTATTTATGAACGGAACTCACACTTCACACGCAAGTTTACAAGTAGTTGACGCCATCAACCATTCGGCCAATCACAGCCGTTTACGGTCACGTGACTAAAGTAGACAAAAAAAAACATTTTATGTGTCGATTTTCTCCTAAAAGATCGCGGATTTTTCTTAACTGACTAATTAGTTGGTTTCCAATATTTGTTTTATATTTTACATGCTGTTAAATACCCCATATCCACCCCCCAATTACGAGGTATGTTTAGGCCCCATTTAGTAGCCTATTCTCATTTACCAAGCCGATATCAGATATACAAGGTGGAAGGGACATCGACGCACATCCGAATACCATTAGTTCAGTACATGATTCTAGACCCCCCTGCGTTGAAATTTTCCGTAACTTTTTTTTATAATTTTTTCAATTTTTTCTACAGTTTTTTTTTACTTGAACGTGTAAAGAAACATTATTTCTATGTACCCAAATTAGATTTATAATTAAAAAAACATTATTACATTTATTTCGGATTGCGCACGCGGTAACACTTTCACGCGGTTCACCGCGGAGCGTTATAATACCGTTTTTAGCAATACATTGCGCGCTCAAAAATGTCATTATCTGTAATCTGTAAATTCCAGAAATTACATATTTTCGTATGGCAACTAGGGTATTCCACGAAGGGCAACTTTTAATATTTTCGCCGATTGCCAGATACCAAGCTGCTGTTGAGAATTTCGTAGAAAACTCGATAACACTTTTCTCGACCTAGCGTAGTGGCTGAGCAATCGGCTTCTGCGTCACCTGTTGCGGGTTTGATTATCGCATGGAAAAAAAATGTTATAAATGTGAAAGTTTGTATGTATGGCTGTTCGTATCTTTCACGCAAAAACTACTGAACGGATCTGGATGAAATTTGGCACAGAGATAGAACATATTCTGGAATAACACATAGGCTACATTTTATCGCGGTAAAATGTATGGTTAACGCGAAAGCGGGCAAAGCCGCTGGCGGAAAGCTATATTACAATAAATAAGATAATACTACTGTTGTGTATTACAAAACACATTTCTTCTTCCTAGCCTTTTCCCAATCATGTTGGTGTTGGTCGGCTTCCAGTCTAACCAGATGCGGCTGAATATCAGTATTTTACACGTAGCGACCGCCATCAGACCTCCGCCACCCAATTTCTGGGAATACCGATATTCGAAGGATAGACTGGTTCAAAACTTGACGACGTCTGTGGTCTAGTGGTTCGAGTTCCGGACTGCTGATCACGAGGTCGTGGGTTCGATTCGCACAAGACACAAACATTTTATGTGATGAACTTAGGTGTTTGTGTTTGTCTGGGTGTTTCTTATATATTATAAGTATGTATTTACAAAAAAAAGTATATAAGTATTATATCCATTGTCTAGTACCCATAGTACAAACTCTGCTTAGTTTGCGACTAGATAGTGCTGTGTTAAATGTCCCAGGATATTTATTTATTTATTATTTATAATCACGGTCAACACTGTTCTACGTATTTGTCTTTATTTATAAAATCGTTATTGTAATTACTAATTAAGTATAATGAGCAAATACTTGTTCTAACTTTTTAAGTATTTCTTAAACTAGCTGCGCCCGCGGACTCACCCTTCTAGCTCGACTCCTTGTTATCATAGCGTTATGTTAAATGACTAAAACCTTCCTCAAGAATTGCGGAATAAAATACAAAAAAAAAAAACCAACTGGTAGTTCCGTAGGAACATTGACTTTTTCGGGGTTAAATGTAGCCTATGTTCTAATCCAGGATATAAGCCATAACCATTTCAACTTTTAGCCAAATCGGTTCAGCCGTTTTGCCAGAAATAGCAACAAACATTCAAATTTACGCTACTAGCTTTCCGCCAGCGGCTTCGCCCGCGTGGTCTTGATAACCTTTTTCCCCCGTTTTTACAACATTTTTCATTGCTACTCCGCTCCTATAAGTCGTAGCGTGAGAGTTCACCACCGCAATGGAAGATGCCTTCAAGTTACTGCAGTGGAAAGGATTCGGCAGCAACATCAATGGCGAGTATATCACTCATCTTGTCGTAGCGTGAGAGTATAATAGCCTATAGCCTTCCCCGATAAATGGGCTATCTAACACAGAAATATTTTTTTAAATCGGTCCAGTAGTTTCGAAGCCTAATCATTACAAACAAACAATCAAATCTTTCCTCTTTATAATATTAGTATAGATAAGGCGGAAACCCCACGCTCGCTCTCCACGGCCACGCGGCGCACTTTAGCCACGTGGGTTCATTTGTTTGACAACGTGGGGCTACGTTTTTACTGCAGCAGCACACGCTATACACGCATTCGTGTTCTGCGTACACAGCGTGCATGCCGTTAAACTACGTGGGCGCCGTATCCGAGCAAGCCCCGCGTGTGCTAATGACGTCAATTCGTGCGTAGCGTGTCCGTGGGTTGTAGTCAACGAGTATATGGTTATATAGTCTTTGGTTGTAGTGGATACAGCTCCATACATTTTCTTGCAAAGCAAAGCCTGGCGCACGTGCGTAGCCTCTCCGTGCGTGTCGGTGAGTTTCTGTCTTTAGTAAGATTTTTTCTAGCCCACTGTCCCACTGCTGGGCAAATGCCTCTCTTTCCTCCTTCCTACTCTGTCTGTTAAAGATCCAAAATCTCTCTCGCGAGAGTCGAGCCCGTTGCGCCACCTCCGCCTGAGCCGACCACGCTGCCCCTTCATTCCGTGTGGGATCCAATTTGCGGCGAATTTTGCTCACTTCGTCTGGCATGCGACAGACGTGTCCCGCCCAATCGCATTTGAGCTGTTTGGTTTTACGCGTGACATCAACGATTTGAGGTTTTTTTTAATTATACAAGGTGGAAGGGACATCAACGCACAAACGTCGTGGCAAGGTTTCACTCAAGGTCAAAAATAAAATGACGTAGGTCATTCATGTAGAAAATGTTCGGTTATTACAGTATTGTCATTTTTGAGCGCGCAGTGTATTGCTAAAAACGCTATTATAACGCTCTGCGGTGAATGTTCTCGCGCGCGCGATCTGAAATAAATGAAATAATGATTTTTTAATTATAAATCTAATTTGGGTAGATAGAAATAATGTTTTTTTACACGTTCAAGTAAAAAAACTGCAGTAAAAATTGAAAAATTGATGAAAAAAGTTACGGAAAATTTCAACGCAGGGGGTCCAGAATCATGTACTGAACTCATGGTATTCGGATGTGTCGATGTCCCTTTCACCTTGTATTAGTTTCATAAATATTGTTAAGTACCTACATAGGTCCTGCGCAGATGGTAGGGATGATTTTCCGCATAAAAAAAATGCATGTGTTTTTTGATGTTTAAAAATATTTGCTTATTGGCCCTCGGATGTTTTAGTAATCGCCTGGATAGTCTGGTGGTCACAACCGCAGGTGCTAAGTGTAAGGTCCCGGGATTGATTTCCACAGAGTTTTTTTAAGAAGTTGTTAGTAGCTCGGAGTTTGAGAGGATATTTATTGTTCCCCGATAATAATAAATAAATAAATGAATATTGCTCGTAAACACGAATTTTGTGTTGCGTGAGTGAGAGTACATGGGACCTAAAGCCCTAAACATAGCGGCGAACAGTGGAAAACCAACAGCGATACATAATATATAATATATTTCAGAATAAATATAAAACAGTCTTGTGTAGCTAATAAATAGGTTTCCATGCATAGGTAAGTAATATAATTTGTGTTATCATGTGAACGGACTTCAAAATAGTTAGTAGAATAATCTAAAGATTATTCGTAATGGTACCTATGTTTTGTTGTAGTAATTGTAGGTACCTGTTCATCCTATCCGGAATTTTAAGTCCTTGCAAACAGTATGAATTGTTATAGAAATAAGAATTGGTTAATTAGCATCAACTGATTGACTGGAATGGAAAAACCTATCAAGTTATTTTAATCATAATTTATAATAAAAAAAACATGGTAACTAAGTTGACCTACGTCAAAAACACCTCAAAATATTACAAAAAAATATGTATAGGCGCGATACCTACCAAAGATACGCACCGCGGACAAACTTACGTAACAAACCGAATTCACATCTAATGTTGTACATAACAACCGACATTTTGTATTATCTACATATTTACCAACTTTGATAGCTGTAAGTAGTGGTGATATATAACATTTATTACGCTGCAACCGCTCTGAAATTCAATAAATTAATATACTGCGTATGTATAGATTGGAGGATTTTTCTTGTTGTATGTAAAATTGTAAGGATACCTCGAATGCATTTTATTTATTTATTAGCATGTGGAAGGCGATATCGCAAACGGCCTCAGCGCTCCGCTCACACCTATTTCGCTTCCCCGCTGTCTGGCCGCCATGTTGGCCGATGCGCCGCGCTGCCGTCCGCACAAACCCGCCAGTTTCACGCGGGCATTGAGAGGCGCATACCGCTCACGTATAGTACGCGCCCGCACTGAACATCCGCACGCGATACCAACGTTACGTCGCTAGTTTGGTAATAGTTTTAGACATGGTCAGGACGAAAGACGGGGACGGGATCAAGAGTAGTCTCATCATATCCGAGGTGAAGAGGAGGGCCTGCCTGTTCGACACCAACGATCCGAACTACGGGGACCGGGCAGAGAAGGCGCGATGCTGGGAGGAAGTTTGTGACTGCGTCGTGCCCGGCTGGGTTGCGCTCGGGCCGGCTGAGAAGTTTGCGGCCGGTATGTTGAGTGACGTTTTTATAAACCGTCCGATTCGCGGATGTGGGCGCGCGGCCGGAGCGCGGCCAGCACCCGCGCTCACGCAAACCGGTCGCGTTGTAATTGTCGCGTTCAACTTGCGTGCTCTTTGTTCGAACGTTTGCTTTCGAAATGTACCTAGTAAAATAACGTTCCAATTTATATGACACGTGGTTGTTTTGATATATTTTATTATTCTAATTTTAAATTTTTATTTTTCGGTTTTTATTTTCTAACTAGGATAAATACTCAACTACTCAGACAGCAAGTTTAGTTGTTTTCGTAAAACAATTTTTGAATTTAAGTTGCTTTTTACGTAGGTAATAAAGTATTGGAAAATGCGTAATTCTAATAATGCACACACAAGGTGTATTCAACACAATACAATAACAATATTATTCTCCGCACAAGTGCGATGTTAACCGCAACAATTGGCTGATTACAAGTTACGTTCCTTTATTTTTTATGAAATTATTTAAAATTATAAAATTATACTTACGTAAAAATAAAAACGAAATAAGTAATAAAATTATTTATTTTGACGTCATTTGACTAAAAGCAAACTGAAATATTTCATGATCCTGACGCTTGAATTTTCCGCCACTGGCCGCAGGGTGGGGTACCTACCCGAGGGTGGCGCATAGTGGACCTACCTTTACCGGAGCCACAAGTATTCAAACACAGCGAAAACTCAATTTAATTAAATTATTAATAGCATACCTATTTGAATGTATGGTGAATCAAAGTATATTGCGGTTTGATGGAGACATTTCAGTAAAATTGCGTCATCAATCTAGCAGGTTATTATCACGCGCCGTTTTGTTTTGAGGTATAATAAATACATTCACGCCTTTTTCCTATGGGAGTAAACAGAATGTCACGTGTCATGATCATCTATTATATGTAATTTATAGTGTTAGTGTTGATACGTGTTGTCATACACGCGCGCTGTTTGCGAGTATTACACGTAGTATTATTTTAATCTGTGGTAATGTACAATTGGGCACCTGTATTTTTATTATTTAAGCAATATCTAGTTGGGTTCTTGTAGATTCTAGATCGTGGGCGATACACTACCTCACAAAATGAAATACCTATGTAATAAATTTATATAAGTATGTATAAAACACAAAAAACAGTGTCGCAGAATTATTTTACAAAAAAAAACATATCAAAATAATATTCATAATTAATTAGTCAACCTATTACGATTTCGTAAATAAACTATTTTTATCAGTTTTCTACTGATATAGAAAATCCTTAATATTATAAAATAGTTTATTTAATAAGCATGGCATTAAATATTTTAATAACTTAAATATATCACAGTTTTATTTTATTTAGAAGGCGTCAGTTTATGTGTAAAATTAAGGCATACCTAATTACGTAAGTATGAATATTTAAAAAATACAAATAAGTAACTACTTATTGTTATATTTTATTACGTTTTAAGTATATACTTCACGCTGTATGTACTAAATTAATTTAGAGTAGTAATTAGTAAAACCATTTAAAACGTCCGTGTTCAAGGTCGAGATAAAGAAAAAATCAGACTACTACTGGTTGCTACGATTGGATGACACTGTTTTATTAATTATTGTGTACTTGTCCAATATTTTTATTATTAATTGTTGTAGTTTTCTCGTAAATGTGCTTGGGATAGCAAAAAAATATAAAATAAATAATTAATAAATAGTAATTAATTATAATCATAATAAATAATTACAAAAAATATACTGAATGACACTCCAGAGTCCTAAAAATTGTAATCACGATTATAAACTAATGAGATGACTTAAATAATCTGTGAATTTCAATTAAAATAATTGAAGTTATAATAATATTTTATTATCACAAAATTATAGTCTCAATATAAATAAATAAATAAATTACCGATTAATTAAGTATATTTAAAGTGGTTTTACTATCTTAAAAAGCTTTTTAAACAAATTATTTCCAATAATAACCGACAATCGCATTGCACCAACACAGCTGTAGTAATGGCACCGCTACGTACGGAAAAACGGGCGTCACATACGCTTTTTATAAAACAAAAGAGTTAATATATGATAAATAAATAAAACTGCAGAATTCCAAAATTAAATAAATCATAATGGCTAAAATGTAAAATATACATTTGCTTACAATTATATTTTCAAACACTACTATAATATTTTTTTCACGATGTTTTACAAAACATAGCTCTTTAACTCTCTATAAGTTGTAATTTGTAACACTTAAAAATATTATGTTCCTGCTGATTTTGTCATTTTGACGTCAATGCAGTAAAACGACAAAGCGCTTAAAGTGACATATTTTTAAGTGATTTATTAGCGTAGTGTTATTTACATAAATACTAGTAATTGCAATACACGAGTTTTTGGATAAAAAAAAGGAAGCTGAGGTGGTATTGCGCATATTAGCTTTACGCAGTCTTAAGTTGCGCGAGTCAGTCATCATCTTACCATTACTGAGCAGTTGAGCACTGTTACGTAACGTGTTTGTTTTTCTACTGGCAATCCCTTTTATTTTATGACGATTTTATGAAAAAAAGAAAACATCTCGATATATTTTTTATAAGCAAGGTTTTGAGACACGTGCCTTTGACAAAATCATGTCGAAATAACCAAGTTTTGACGTTTGTATGTTTTCTTTCCAAGAAAGTAACCAGCCAGTAAGATTTTGTAAGTAAATCAGTCCAATCCAGACATTTAGCCTTCGAAGTTATCCACTACATATTTTTATACTTTCCATTTAATACATTTTATTGCCTATTTTTTTCTATAACAATGGTGTACTTAGATACCTAACTAGTTTAATATGAGGCTACCGACATTTTATCAACCAAAAAAAAAATGTTTTAAATTGTATAAAATTTAAGACAATAATATGTAAATGAGTCATGATTCATGAATAATTTATTATGCAATAGTTTGTTTCCTTTTATTCGTTTTTTAAAAATTAATGTATAGCAATTATAAGGATTTGACTTATATTTTCCTACTACTTACGTTTTTTTATATACCACCAGCATATTACTAAATACGTGCAAAACATTTTTTTTATTGAAACGAAAATACGCATGTAATCGGTGCAAATGTGACGAAATTTAAAAACTGGATTTCATTTTAATATCCGCCATTTCCTCGACGATTACATGCGTACACATGTTTGTGCAGCAGTCATTTCTTGAAGTCACTGTTCTGTTATTCGTTGTATTACAATTTGCTCATAACCTCAATAAGTAATAAAACGCTTCGCCGTTACACAATTTGCAAATTCACAATATTAAAGCGTTGCTACGACCGTCTCCGTATCAATTGCTGATACTACGTTTCAATAGTGAACGTCCATAATTAATTTATTAAAACAAATCAACAAGGTTTCCAGATGAATAATAATTATGTTTATTGACTGGCCAGATTTTAATCTTTGGCATACATACTGCATTAAATTTTCTGTTACCGCGTTCGATTTTTAACTTTTCCAATCTCTACCTATCATCGGAAACGTGTATTTCGTCATAATAAAACCTATTTTCATATGGGTCTGTTGTGAGCTACAAAAAAAAACTAACTCGACAGTCAAGTCCACGAAGACGTGTCAACTCGGACCCGCCACACTATTATCCACCTTTATTTAAACGCAAGCGCTATTATATTCACGGTACATTACTTCTTGCGGGCAGGCGGCTGTACAAAAACTTGTAGCGACAAAGCAATGTATATCGTTAACAATGAACACGGCACGAACGGAATTATCGTAAAATAATGCAGTGGTAGGAAACAGTGCGGCGTTCGTTCGTGACTCAATCGACGCAAGGGGCCGGCCCGCACCCGTTTATTCATAACCAACCAGTAACACACTCAGCAATTGCGGACCGGCGCTGATAAAGTCCATTGCCGTGCAAACAAGGCGTACATTAGATAAGGCGCAACGCTAGCCGTCGATGTAACGCGAACATATGAAAATCATGTAAACGATAGTTGTTTTTAAACAGCTTTGGCTATCGCCACTAACTCTCGACTGCCTCGTCTTGTGTTTAAAGGAGCTCAAATCATTATGAAATTATATTACCTATTATTTACGTGTATTATTCCTAAACTATATTTTAAAACACGCAGAATAACCTACTGTCATTTTTGTTGTATTACTATTTTTAAACTGTCAAACATTGTATTATCTTCTGAATGGCATAACAAGATTACGCGTGACATTGAAACAAAATGGCGGTACTCGGTAATAATATTTATGTGATTACTTAATTTTATTTAAAAACCGGTTCACTGTTTGTTTCCATCTAATTATATTTAGACGTCCACTGTACTTAGACGTCGAGAGTAATAAGTCGAAAGTTTTGATAATGATCCTAATTTTATTGCATATTCCAGGAAATTTAATAATTTTCGTGTAAGGCAAAGTCGACTGAAGTCGTTATCAGTGATAGTGGCTTTAGCCCATCAAGCCATCAAGCTATTGAGGTGTCTGTGAGAATCAAAGGTGATACCTCCCACCGCCGCCGTTAGATTTTTATTACTCAATATTTAAAAAATTAGTATAATTATAAACTTTTTAATTTTAATTGATTGAGTCGCACATTAAATGTCGTACTATAATACCGTTATATAAAATTTAGTTATTAAAAGGATTACCTGTCCGGAAATTCCAATTTGATAGAAAAAACGAATAAGGAAATAGTTGAACCTTTACGAAGAAATTGACATTAGGTACGTCTTTTCCTTTACACGTTAGTAACGTGGTGTATTTTAGTATCGCTATTTAGTTTTAAAAAATATTACTTATAAACAATGAACAAATTTTGTAATCAATAAACGTCGAAGTAATTAAAATAAAATAATTATTTTTTCCGTTGAGATTTAATTTAAAATTGCATCAGTACGGATTTTTTTTTCTTATCTTACTTTAATAAGAATACGCGCATATAAAGAAAAATAAAAACTATCCACTGTAAAGAGTTCCGATTTAGTTTAAAACTCGTTACGTTAATTATAGTACTGATTTGATACACTAATTACTTAAAGTATTTATTTTATTTTATGTGAAATGCTTTATTTTAAAAAAAAGTATTTTAGAAACTTTCTATATAACTGTGGTAAAATAAATCAAAATATGACTACAGAAATATTTAGCAAGTAAAGCTACAGTAAGTCAAATAATTATAAAATATGGTTTTAAAAATGTTGGTTACTAAGTTTTTATCTTGAACAGCCGAAATATCTTTAAGTAACGTTCACAAATAAAATAAATAAAAAATAATTAATACTCATTTCCCAATTTAATATTATTGTTTTATAGAAAAGTGTGCTAAAAATTTAGTAGTCGGGGGCAGGTGCCGACGTCGAGTGACGTAATCGCGACGCATCACATCGCACCACGCGTGCTTTGCTAGCCTGTTGTTTTATTAACTTAACTATTAGCCGCTGTATATTGAACTTGATTGACGGGTTTTGAATGAGTGAATGGAGTGTAATGGATTTGAAATAAAATTGGTGTCTGTCATTTAGCACTGGGTGTGAATTTTGTACTTCTTTAAATTATTTTATAATCACCACAAAATATTTAATTTGGGATAACTAATAGTTTTTAAGCAGTTATCTGATGAGATTAGCTTTTTTTTCTAAAATCAAAATATAAAAATTTCCTGCATAAGGCAGAAATATTACTTATTCATCTGTGTAAAGAAAATAGTGTACTTTTTGTAGTTGTACAAGGAGGGATATAAATAATCAGACACCTCTTCTCGACAAATTAAAAAAAAACAACTTTGATTTATTTTATTTAATTATTTTCAACGGTTTCTATTCACGCTAAAACTTAATTTCAAGTTCTCAAAAAGCAAAGCTTCTAATTGGCAGAGCGCGTAAACATCGTATGACTCAGGGCCAATATTATGTTTCTCAGTGTTACAAATGGCTCTTATTCATCGTTACCTCTTAGTGACATGGCTCGGCTATCTACTGATTGTAAATTTTCAACTCAACCAACTCGATTGAGCGGCGTTGATAAGCCCAGTGATAATACGTTGCGTTTTGTAATTGAATTAGCGTTAAAAACACGTATTCTTATGGTTTTGTGGTGATTACTCAGTTATTTTAATAGAAAGCTCAAATTAAACTTGTGTCCTTGGGTAATAACGCCGCTTTGGTGAATCATATTATGATTCACCGTAGAAAATGATCAAAGAATTAGGTACTGCGGGTCTTAATTATTATGAATTGATTTAGAAAAATTGCTCAATGTGTCCATTTTTGCCACATCTCAATATTTTTGGTGTCTCTCCTGTCATTATTTTCGAAGACCTTTTCCTGTTGACTTCTACTCTAGATTCTTGTAATGCATGATCAAGTTATTAGTTCATTGTGCTTTTTAAGATGTAGGAGGTCTCGATGTGTGGATGGTTTTTTAATCACAGATTTATCTTGATGAGCGATTGTTTTAACTAATTACTTCTAGCTTCTTTAATTCATAAAAAAATATTATTCTAGTCTACTAAGTTCCTCGACAGATTAATCACCGATTCCTCATCTAAGCAAAACAATAAAATGATGTATAATATGATTATAGGCTCTGTATCCTGTCATATTACGCTGTCGATAGTAGAGCGCATTTTATCGAATCTTTGCGACCCAATTCGTAGCAATGAATGTTACCAACCTTCGTTTTATGTGTACTTACTACTTACCTACTCATGTCCGCACGCATTCCACACGGGTTAAAATGTTTTTTATTGTCATTTTGGTATAGTTAAAACAAGAAAAAAAAATTTTTTGTTTAACAAAAGTAAAAAAATATATTAAATAAATTATATTTCTTTCTTTCTCTCAATAATTCTTTCAAGTTTTAATAAGTAACGATAAATTTCATAATTTAAATTATTACTTTTTTATACCTAAAATTTAATAAAAATGCTTTTGAAGTATGTTTTGATGTGTATTAAATAAAAGTAGAGATTTTTCTCTATTTAAAAACAAAAAGGATTTATAGGTACAGTTATATTGTTATACTAATAACTGATTGAATTAATAATTATTTAGTTATAATTTCAAACCACATTACCGATACTTCGGCAATCAACCTTGGATTAATTAATACTATAAAGTCTAATAGAGAGTGAGATACGAGAAAAAACGTAATATCCTTACTGTTACTGTTAACAGGAATGCAAATTTGTAAAAAACGAAGTAAGTTAAAAGATTATAAAATAATAACGACGACTGTGGTCTAGTGGTTCGAGTACCGGACTGCTGATCACGAGGTCGTGGGTTCGATTCCCACAAGACACAAACATTTATTGTGATGAACTTAAGTGTTTGTGTTTGTCTGGGTGTTTCCTATGTATTATAAGTATGTATTTACAACAAAAAAAAAAGTATATAAGTATTATATCCATTGTCTAGTACCCATAGTACAAGCTCTGCTTAGTTTGGGACTAGATGATGCTGTGTAAAAAATGTCCCAGGATATTTATTTTATTTATTTATAAATAAAAAAGTGAACCTATTGAAAAAGTACAATTCAGTACTGCCGCGCCCAGTCTTCAACGAATAGTGTAATCGTTTAGCTTTATACATAGAGCTAAATTAGTTTAATGCGGTAAGTATATCGTATTTAATAAATAAAAAAAAAACAAATAACATTATATAATTTTGTGACCTTATTTTAAATCATCTTCTGCCACTCTTCTTCGGAAGACAGGCGTGAATGGTGTGTTATAAGTCTGATATAATTGGTGCGTGGTAAACTAACAATAAACTTTGTGGTGGTGTACTGATTTCTGACACTTACGCGAATACTAGACATTGAAATAAAACTACTTTTTACGGATTTTATCGCGTTATATTGATATTATTTTAATCCCGACGTTTCGGACCCTTTACAGCGTCCATGGTCACGGGTGACTAAGGTGGTAGGCGTAGGCGTCTTGACGTTGACGCGATAAAATCCGTAAAAAGTAGTTCTATTTCAATTTGTGGTGGTGGTTAAGCAGTTTGGTCGAAAATAACGTGACTACTAATACCAATTGTCATACATAGATGTTCGTATGACAACCAGTATTGACATCTTTTCGTGCGACGCACGGCGGAGTCTCGATATGTTAAGAGTGGTTGCCCATCAATTGGTTGACCGCGGAAAACTAAACCGAACCAAGATGACAAAAAAATGTAGTTAATAAGATTATGAGATAAAATACAAATATGCCTATTCGCAACTCATAGTAGATAGTACAGTTATACAAATTGTTGATCCCAAACTGAAATTACCCATCTGGAATCTGGATATAATAACCCTTCTGGCGCAGTCAGGTAAAAATAATATCGTAATCCATCTATAAAAAAGCCGTCTAAAATTCGGAAGAAAATAAATATTTAGGTGTTTAACATCGTCAAAAATTGTAGACTAATCCTAAGTAATATACTTATAGCAAAAATCCAAATGTACAGAACTAAACTACTAGTAGCGCCATCTGTTGTATTACACTGGAACTGCAACCTATAGAGAACGGCAGGTACTCGGCTGTTGGAGTTCGGCTGGCGCCGTGGTACCAACCGCATTGCCAAATAAATATAATTCAGCTGCTAAGCAATAATGTGCCAATAATATCGTGTTCCGGTTTGAAGGGCAATGTAGTCAGTGAAATTACTGGATAAATGAGACTTAACTGACGTCTCAAGATGACAGCGCTCTAGTGATACCATTGGTGTTGCTAGCGTCTATAGGCCGCGGGGACAGGACTCAGGCTCGCTTTTGTTACAAAAGATGACGTAGTAGCATGAATTTGAAATTATATGTTTAAATACGACGGTGAAGGAAAACATCGTGAGGAAACCTGCATGTCTATTTATCGACGGCGCGGCGGCGTGTGGTCTGCCAACCCGCACTAAGCCGGCGTGGTGGACTATCTATAATAACATTTACCACGAACATTACGAGAATCGTGAAAATCCTGTGAATTCGTTATTATAAAGTGATTGCATCCTCCCAGCTTTTTTCCCAACCGTGTTGGGGACGGCTTTCAGTCTAACCAGATGCGACTGAGTATCAGTATTTTACACACCACTTGCCTATAGGTTGGTGGGACTAGTTATAATTTAGGCTAATATTCAGAGACGATGCTTATGTCAAATTGTAATACAAATTTGATATACTGAAGCATTACTTTACGCTTAGCATCGTATCTGAATATTATTAGCCTAAGGCTAACATTCAGAGACGATGCTCAGCGTAAAGTAAGGCTTCCGTATGTCAAATTTGTATTACAATTTGACATACGGGAGCGTAAGTTCATGCTGAGTCTCTTCTCTGAATCTCAGCCTTAGACTCACTCTAGAATAGAGCCTATACCGATAATTATTTTTGGGGTTGGTCCAGTGCGTAGTACTCGCAACTGCCGCGTGTGTATGACAAGATGTATGAACAAAGACGAAGCAAAAGAAGTATGCAAGAAGATGCGGTTTCTCTAGTTCCTGCCTACCCCTGTGAAAGAAGTGTACACATCTTAGGTTATGGATACACCTGAATACCTATCTTTAATAGCTCACCGTTCCTTTATCGCCACAACAGGCTATCGTGCAAATCCAGAATTTGTCACGTGAATCGTGTAAAATAAAAATTGCTGTTAATGAGTTTATTGATTTCATTTTATTTTAACTTGAAACTGGTTCCGTGTGGTATTTGCACGCTATCTGAGTCGTTCGGTTTGATTCTGCATAAAAAAGTTGTGGAATTATTCTGACTTCATATGTTACTTGTTTAATAAGTAATCAATTTATTTGAACACATGGTTATACTCAGTTACATTATAATAGTAATATCTACAGTTGTTTTTCTACTATGGGTGCTCTGAATGTTGCTATAAATTGTATCTTTGGGCCAACAATGAATCTCATTTCTTTTGTTACAGGTAAGCACATACAGAATTAACTACAAGATTGCCCAATCGAGAAGTTTTAGCTTGGTAAGTTATTTATTAGAATCGAAAATGGAAATAATATTTAACCCCTTAGTATCCAATACTACATACACACATACATTACCTAAACATACCGGCGCACTGTAGTGGTATATGTACAGTTCTCGCCAAACTTATTGTCCGGGTTGAAGTTGGCACGAGCTAACTTTAACCCGGCCGTGAAAATCGGAGAAAGAAACATATTAGATTGTAATAAATAAAAAAGAAAGCTCAAGTCGTAGGCTGTCGTTTTGAATGATTGTATATAAACCAATATTTTTTTCTCTCCGATTTCTACGGGCGAGTTGAAGTTAGCTCGTGCCAACTTCAAGCCGGACAATAAGTTTGACGAGAACTGTACATTTAGTACATCTCTGCCTAACCCTTCGGGGAGTACAGGCGTGATGTTCTATCTACCGACTAGTTAAGTTTAAGATTAACAACGTTATTAGATTTATAAATCAGTTTCCAGTCAATATTTTGTCTCACATTCAAATGTCGGTGAGTGAGTCACTACGTACTTAGAAAATGTTCCGCAGCGCAGGCGCAGACGCGGACGTGCGAAATCACTCGTACGCGTTCGAAATGGCGTCGCGTCACCTGTAGCGCGCCCTCTATATTTTAACATGCGGCGACTTTTGGAACTGCGTTTACGCGAATATAAGAAACCTTTCAATAATTAAGTGATAAATTATGTTTTTTTTTTATAATTATTAATTATTTTATATTATTTTTATTTTACAATAATAATTATTTTATATTGTATGTTCGTTTCGCCGATTTGTCCGTCAACTGGGGATATTGAAAAAATTTTTTTAAGGGTTTATTTGGCGCCCACCCTAAATTTATTATTAAGTTTAAAAGAGTATTAGTAGTTATTAAGCCTTATTTTTCGCTTTTCAGTGTATTTTTCTTTGTTTCATTATTTTATTAAAAAGTTATGTAATTCAATTAGTAATCATTTTAAAATTTAGCAGACGCTTACGGTTGCTTTCGACTCTGACTATCAGATCGGACGTGTACGGACTCCGATCCGATTATCTGAAAAAAATCTGACGTGCATCCCGATCTTATTCTACATTTACTTTTATGTTAAAACTAGCCTTAGCCCGCGACTTCGTTCCCGTAGAAGTTGAATTTTTCCCCCTTTTTTGCAACATTTTTAATTAGTACTCCGCTCCTATTGGTCGTAGCGTGATGATATATAGCCTATAATTCAAATTCAAATTCAAATATTTTATTTCAATTATTAGACCATATAAGTAGGTACTTTCGAAAAGTCAAACTAGTTGCACGGTTCCAAAAAGTTGGACTTATGGAGAAGAGCCGGCAAGAAACTCCATATCCATAGTCACTCTTATGTATGTAAAAGTATGTACAAATGGTTACAGTAATCATTTAGTTTTGAGGATAGTGCAGTTCGATACGTAAAATTAAAGAGTAACCTATTTAAAAAAAAAAAGATAGCTATAAGCAGTAAGAGCTGACCAGTCCCGACAGACAGCACCCGTTCACGAGCATGACGTGTGTATCGGCGCCGTTTGACTCAACCATGTTGCAGGGAATAAAACGACCCGACACACAACGCCACCATCAGCAGGACATTTGAGTGAGTATGACATACTCAGACCGCCGAGCTAGATAAATTCTATAAACGGCTTCCTCGATAAACGGGCTATTTAACGCTGAAAGAGTTTTTCAAATCGAACCTGTAGTTCCTGAGATAAGCGCGTTCAACCAAGCAAACAGACTCTTCAACTTTATAATATTAAATAAATAAATAATAATAATAAATCTCTTTATATATCTATGGGCCAAAGTAGCCTGAAAATACCTTACAACCTAGCATATCTAATATATAAAATTCATCTTCACCTTGCCATCCTCCTCTTTATAATATTAGTATAGATTAAGAAAATGATTCGTAACTTATTCTCGCTAATGGAACATTAAAATAAAGCGCATTTCTAACTGCCATTCTTTTTTTAACGAGCTAATTATGTATGATATTATGTAGGGTGAAATACCCTGTTGTCATCCAAGCTAGTGATTAAATAAATCACTATATTTAAGTACTTACTGACCTAATATGAACTAATATCACAAATAAAACATAGTAGGGTGAAATACGCATTTATCGTCTAAGCTCTATGCTTCTAACATGCGCGATATATAAATGCCGTTGCATTATCTCGTCTTTAGCCATAGTTCTGGCACGAGATATGGGACGACAAAATTATTTAGTTTCCTACATTTTTCGCATTCATCATCTCATGTTAGTCTAGCTCAGTGATGTGTCGATTCGATAATTTTGATAAATAAATATGGGAATATGCCTAAAATTAATTTATCGATTAACAATCGGTTATTTTAGGTATAATCGATTCGACCCATCACTAGCTGGACTGTGATTTTGTAAATCAGTACCCGCATGTACTTTACTTTTTCAATTTAATTGATAAAAAAATATCGTATTAGTTCAACAAAAGCGGTCGATGTTATCGGAAAAGTATTTGGCGTATCACATATCCGCCATGACTTAACCTTGCGTCATGAACAAAAAAAAACAATCTATGTTACGTTCAGTACAGCGGATCAGACGGTTATTTTTTTAATATTATAATGGCAATAGGCTCGACCCCTATTACAGGTACACGGCGTACCCCTTTGCCTATTGCATAAAGGGATAAATTAACTAAATATGTTTAACTAACCTTTGCCCGCGACTTCGTTGCGTAGAAGTTGCAAGTTTGCAAAAATGGGGGAAAATTCCCCCCATTTTTGCAAAACTTTTAATGGATATCGTTAAACAGGCAATCCAAGTCTGAAAGAATTTTTCAAATCAGACCTGTAGCTCCTGAGATAAGCGCGTTCAAACAAACATACAAACTCTTCAGCTTTATAATATTACAATAGTATAGATATTTACTTAAAAAAAATCTAATTTATACATTTTGTTGCGTATCTTCAGTAACAAATCGTTTCACAGCCACCAAAATACGAGATCAACTAGAAAGTATATTATATCAAATAAAAGTAACGTAACTAAATCTGTTCACGACTAGCGAAGATATATTGTGTAATATACACACAAAAACCAACGTTAAAACGAGAACCGTCTCCTGTTATAAAGTCGGTTAAAACTTTCGTAATGCCAAAGCATTAACAAATCTACGTGACTTATGTAGATGATATTATGGTCTTCGCTGTCTTCAATTTTTATTTTAAATCTCACAAAAACTGATTAGATCATTTTAGTAAATAATTTTAGCGCTTCATCAGCGACGTCAACCCATCTATCGATTTTTTAACACTTACCTTCTATGTAAATGACTTATATAGTATTTATTTCCGCTCGCATAGTCATAGTTTTTTTTAACAAGTACGTGATCATTTAATGGGTTAATGCAATGAATAATTTATATTTGCGGCTGTATTACAAGGCTTATTGCTAATAAAGACATTGCATTTTAAAATAAATATAGGTAAAAACTTATGTTTATTAATTTCAATACGTAAGTGGTCCTTTTTGTGGTTTCACCCGCAGAGAAATTTGACAAGCTATTACAGTCAAGGATAATGTAGCTTTTAATAATAATAATAAATATCTTGGGACATTTTTACACAGCACCATCTAGTCCGATCAGCAATCCGGTACTCGAACCACTAGTACTGATATTAGTTCATATTAGGTCAGTAAGTACTTAAATATAGTGATTTATTTAATCACTAGCTTGTATGACCACAGACGTCGTCAGTGTTCTCAGTGAAACCGTCAGTGGAAGTTAGAAGCCTAAAAACTTGACAGACAGTCTATCCTCACTATATCGATATTGTCCAGGAATTAGATTGCAAATCTCTAAGTCAATTCGTGTAGTATACCTACTGATATTCAGCCGCATCTGGTTAGACTTGGGAAATACGGCTAGGAGGCTGATATTAGTACAGATTAAAAACAAATGACGATATAAAAAATAATTGTTTCTAACCTCTTAGAGAAGAAGACATTGAACAGATATTGAGAGATTTCTACTAGATAAAGCTCGTGGACAAACGAACAAGTTTGATTTTAGAACAAAGATTTAAAAAAAGTTCTATTGCAGAGTTAAGTAAATACGGATAAATTAAATGTTCCCTTTTATGTAGATAATTTAGTTAAAACATAGTTTTAACAAAAAAAACAGACCTTGCTTTATTTAGAATGATCAAAAGGCTTGTACTACCTATCTACAAGGCGCTAAAGAAGACACTGTCCGACTGAGTAAGACTAAAACTTTGTGTGCTGACCCGCTAGTGTCATATCGGGTACATGTATAGTTAGAGACATTGTCGTCGAGTGTCGTGTATGAACCCGACTGCTTCGGGCTCGTCACGAGTACTCTCGCTAGTATGATGCTTACCCTAATCATAAATAGTATAAAACTAAGTTTGACTGTCTGTCTGCCTATGATTCTTTGCTTCTTTGAATTTTGTGTGTACTGTTTTCGTAGGGAAATTAGATGAGATCAATAATGGGAAACTAGTCCAAAATATATTCTGACCTTTTTAAATCGGAGACTCGAATATAGTGTGGGCAGCAAGAGTGGTAGCTAAGTTGTTATTAATGCCTTTAAGTTAGTAATACCAGTTTCTTAATATAGACATTAGCGAGGAGACGACATAGAAGTTAGTGACGGAAATATTATAGTTGTACGAAACGTTTTTTTTATATCACTAAGGTGGCAAACGAGCGTACGGCCCGCCCGGTGGTAAGCGTTAACGTAGCCTATGGACGCTTGCAACACTAGGAGTATCACTGGGAATATTCCTCTTGCTGCCAGCGCAGCGCATCCTTAGAAGATAACATTAAAAGTTTCGAAGGTGGGACGGAATAAGACATGCGGTTAACACAGTCTATGGATTAGTCATATAAAGATCCTACGTTGCGTCCGAAAGCGCATTTAAGCCGTAAGATCCGCTCGTCATATGACAAGGAAAATCCATCCAATGAATATCAAATATATGCACAAGATTTTGTTTTATTTTGTCTTGGTGCGGTAAAAACCAGCGAGCGGGTCACAATAAACACTAATACCCGGGACACAAGAAGCTAGTTTTTTGAGCCAGGATAGCAAGATAGTGACTGTAAGGCTAACATTCAGAGATGACGCTCAGCGTAAAGTAAGGTTTCCGTATGTCAAATTTTTA
The DNA here is from genome assembly GCA_946251955.1 of Acronicta psi. Taxonomy (NCBI): domain Eukaryota; kingdom Metazoa; phylum Arthropoda; class Insecta; order Lepidoptera; family Noctuidae; genus Acronicta; species Acronicta psi. The sequence goes on along the minus strand of OX276494.1, from coordinate 7,309,848 downwards.
TTACAATTTGACATACGGAAGCCTAAGTTTTAGCTTAGCATCGTCTCTGAATATTAGCCTAAGCTAGGAAGCTAGCAGCTCTGTGTAAACAGAACTAGCTTCATTTTATTAGCATAGAAATTAAGCTAGTTCTGTTGACACGAAGCCAGAGCTGCTATCTTGCTATCTTTGCATCAAAAGCTAGCCTCATGTATCCCGATCATAAGCGACACTACGAACCAAGGCGAGGTTGGAGAGGGAAGCTTGTGTCCTACAGAAAAGACTGGCTCTCACAGAGAACAGGGATGACCTTGTAGGGACTTACACTCACACCTTTTACCCACAGGGGTAGGCAGAAAATAGAGACCGCCACTTGCTACGATTCTTGCATACTTCTTTAGCTTCCTCCACGTTCATAAATCTTGTCTTACACACGCGCTGGTTGTGACTACGCACCTGACCTTTTAGTGAGACTCCTCCTCCTTTAGTCGCATTCCATAATGCTAAGGGTCGTGACCTTCCCTAGGAATCACTTTTTCTCGGATGATACTTCGCCGTTTCGGTCATCCGCCGCCTGGACAGCATCGTGAACAGTAGTTGAAAGAGTGGAGCGGATCTGGTCCGTCCAACGCGTGGGACTGTGGCCTCGTTGTCTTTTCCCTTCCACTTTGCCAGTGACAATAAGTTTTTCTAAACTGTCAACAGATTTTCTTGCGATGTGACCAAAGTACTCTAAAATCCTGCGTAGGCATATGGTGGATAGTCTCATGGTGATTCTGAGTTCTTTTAGAATTGAATTCATTGGTCCGTCGTGCTGTTCACGGTATTAAGTGATAATTATTCTTTAGTGAGACAATACAGGCTTATTGTACATCTGGTGATGAAATTCGCAAAATATGAGTCAGCAGAATTCTGAGTAAAGGCAAATGTTTTGTCATATTAAAGGGTCATCAATATCTTCAAAATCGTACTCACAAGTTTTGCTTTTATTGTAAGTGAGGCATCTTCATTCTATATGTAAGGCACCGCGCAATTGATTGCCTTTGCTAATTATCTTGAGTTGACAAAAATATATTGCTTTGTTTAACTATTGGACTATGCTCAAATCTACATCAACACACAGCAATACACTCACTCCTTTGTATCTATACGAGTAGTCGGAAACTAAGCAACGCCGTTTGACGATTCTTGCATTGTCTGCTTCGTCCACGTTTAAATATCTTGTCATACACAAGTAATTAAAATTTTAATTCCAATCTAATTTCTTATTTTATAGATAGAAAAACATGTAATATTAATTTAATCATTCTATTTTATCGTCTATCTAACAATAACAAGCATCTCAAAAATATAGGCGGCCCCAGTAAGATATAAAATACTTGTGTAAGTATTATTTATTGTACGTAAGATAAACGTCATCACAGTCAAGATCTTTCCTTCCTATAAAACGATTAGATATGTATATGTAAATATTCGGTTATCCATCAAAACCTTGACCGTGGCCACGTTGCTTAACCTTGTACAGTAATCGATCAACGCGATAACCATTTTCGTATCGAAAGTTCAATAGTTGCATCATCACTTAGTAACGTAAACGTCCGCGACAGTAGAGATTTCCTAATCTCTTACAAATTAATATTTTTAGCTTGTTCTTGTTTCTAGATTTATGGCATGCTCTTGCCCGCGTGGAGTTAGGAACTTTGAACCCGTTTCCCGTTAAAATGTAGCCTATATACTAATCCAAGGTATAAGCCATCACCATTTCAAGTTTAAGCCGAATCCGTTCAGCCGTTTTACCATAAAAGAGCAACAAACATCCAAACTTACAAGCTTTCGCATTTATAATATTAGTAAGATTACCGAGAAGTGTCTCATAAGAATTTCCGTACATCCCGTCTTGGCGGATGCCTAAGTCGTACTTTCCAAAATTCAAGTTTTGAACAGGGCGTAGATATTCTACTTAGTCAGTCTGTTAAGATGCTTTGATAAATACAGACAATTCAGAACCTTAAGACCCCAACCGTAGCCTGTCCAGTCAGGAAATGCACACGACAAAATTTGGTCGACACTTATATCGTGCATTTGCTGTTGTGCCATCGTGTATACAATGGACAAAATTTTGACGTGACGCGCACGTTGGCCTGCCATATACATACACCCCAGGTGGCAGTCGATCCACAAGGATATTCCTCACTCCAAAAAGGCATTAAACTCCTCTAGTGATGCTGACGATAATGATGGTTAAGCACACCCCAAAAACAATTGATTGTTAGAAAAACTAACCCCTCATCAGTCTTGCTATCAGTCAGCTGACGGTTTATTAGTCGCGGTATTGTTTATGTGTAGCTTGAAAAACGAGATGAAAGGCTGAAACCCACTGAGGCGCACGCTGTGCACGGGCACGCGGCGGCAATTTTAGCTGCCTGGGTGCATTTGTTTGACAACATGGGCCCACGTTTCCACTGCAGCACACGCTATACACGAATTCGTGTACCGTGCATGGCGTTGAGCTACGTGGGCGCCATATCTGGAAATCCCACGTATGTGCCAATGACGTCAATTAATGCGTAGCGTGTCCGTGAGTTGCAGTGGATACAATTCCATTCATTTTCTTGCAAAGCGAATCTTGACGCTCGTGCGTAGTGTCTCCGTGCGCCGCGGTGGGTTACTATCCCGGGGCCGGACCTTACGATCAGTCCATGGCAGCCTAAAGTTAGGTGGTAACGCTTCACACATCTCGTAGCAATGTTTTTGTTTAATTTGACACTGATATTTACTTGTTTTATTTAGTCAGTTACTTGTTTGGTTAATGCAGGTATTAATCACGTCATATAATTCAAATCCAACATGGTAGAATGTTGTTAGACTGGTCAATGAGTCAACATGTAAACTCGATCGATACCATTCATTGTTAAAAAAAATTCAAAGAATTACGTAGAGACCATATGTGGGGTTTTTACCCTATGCTTTTAGTAAATTTTTTTGTGCGTCTATTTTTTGGTTGCAGTATTTTCTGTTTTTTTTAAATTATTAGTTACATAAGGTTATTCCATTAGTGTACAGAATGCACCATATTTTGGCTTCACATAAACTTTATTTATTTTAGATTTCTTGTTTTCACTTGTGGAGTTAAGATATAATGTATCTATACTTCTATACTAATATCCTATAGAGGAAAGATTTGATTGTTTGTTTGTTTGTATTGAAAATGCTCCGAAACTACTGGACCGATTTGAAAATTCTTTCAGTGTTAGATAGCCCATTTATCGGGGAAGGCTATAATATATCCAACGCTACGACTAATAGGAGCGGAGTAGCAATGAAAAATGTTGCAAAAACGGGGGAAAAGTTATCAAGACCACGCGCTGGCGGGAAGCTAGTTTTCAATATAGAGTGCATATAAACGTATAAACTAAGAAACTGACTGGCTAACCGGTTCACTGACTAATCGATCAACGCATAGCTGAAACCACTGAACGGATTGGGCTGTTTGGCACACTGATAGTTAAAATGAATTATGACGTAGGTAGGTTTCGGCTAAGAAAGTATTTTGGAAAAATTCCCAGTAAATAATAATAATAATAAAAAAACGTTAATTTTCCTTATACAAATGGAACTTAAATCTATATAACAAATTGAGTGAGTAAACACTACATTCATTTGTGAAGGACTGGTGCCTGAAATAGGTTCAGTGAACCTGTGCCACAGGCCACCAGTGAGTTGTCTACGGGTGGAGTCGACGATATAATCCTTCTTTCTTTCCTTATAATGGCGGATTGGTGGCCATGTAATTCGATATATTCGCCAATACTCAAACCTTGCGTAAATTAGAACACTCGCACACCATCAAAAGACAAATAAATCTTTTTTTATATACCACAAGAGTGGCAAACAAACCTGTGGCCCGCTTGATGATAAGCGGTTACCACAGACTATGGACGTTTACAATACCGAAGCATCACTCTCTCTTAACTTCCTTTTTTGAAGAACCTCATGTTGTAGTCTCCACGGAAAACCTCCGCAGGGAGTTCATTCCACAGGAAGGAAATAGAAAATAAATACATAAAATAAAAAATAATAAATAAAATTCGGCGGCGGCGCGGCTTCGCCCGCGTGGTCTTATAATTTTTTCCCCCGTTTTTGCAACATGTTTCATTACTACTCCGCTCCTATTAGTCGTAGCGTGATGATATATAGCCTATAGCCTTCCCCGATAAATGGGCTATCTAACATGGAAAGAATTTTTCAAATCGGTCCAGTACTTTTTGAGTTTATTCGTTACATACAAAAATACAAATCTTTCCTCTTTATAATATTAGTGTAGATGTAGATAATATTAGTGTAGATGTAGATAGGCGCAGATAAAATATTTGAAGCTCTAAGGTACCGACATGAACAAGTAGAGACATTTTTAATCCCATTTTTCATTTTCCCGTCATTCTAAATGCAATATGGAGATCTGCTTAACGACCATGACCGTGGACCGTCACTCTTCATATCAGACACCGTAGGAGACAGGAATATGTGCATATTAATGCAATGATCTCCACTCAAGTGTACAAGGATTACCCGAAGATTTGTTTACTGTTTGGATAGCTTTATTGCAAATCCATGATAAATAGACAATAGACACATTGTCTAATATAATTATTTAAATGTAGTGCATTCATCCAAATAGTTAATTTTCTTTGGACGACTTAGGCTGAGATTCAGAGAAGAAACTTAGCGTGAACTTACGCTTCCGTATGTCAAATTGTCATACAAATTTGACATACGGAAGCGTAAGTTCATGCTGAGTCTCTTCTCTGAATCTCAGCCTTAGGCTAATATTCAGAGACGATGCTAAGCGTAAAGTGATGCTTCCGTATGTCAAATTTGTATTGCAATTTGACATACGGAAGCGTAAGTTTATGCTTAGCGTCTTAGATTAAGGCTAATATTCAGCTATGCTAAGAATTACTTTACGCTGAGCATCGTCTCTGAATATTAGCCTAATAACATCTTAGCGTCGTTTCCGAATATTAGCTTAAGTTCTTGGATAGTGAGAACCGTATTTCTTATTTTTATCTCTTTTTCGTCTATGGGTTGAGTATTACATTAACCTACAATATCCACACATTCTGATATCTCAATAGTGTACCAGTAAGAAATCTAAGAACTCTTTATTTTAAAGGAGTACTTAGGTATCCATGAAGTTTCTTGCCGGATTATTCTCCATAGGACGAACTTCTTGGAATCCTGCATCTAGAATCATTAACGTTTCAATGCTTATAAAAGCTTATTCTTACTAATATTATAAATGAGAAAGTAACTCTGTCTGTCGCGCGTTCACGCCAAAACTACTTAACCGATTTAAATGAAATTTGGTACACAGATAATCTAGAGCCTGAGAAAGGACATAGGCTACTTTTTATGGGGAAGGCTGTAAGGGGTTAAAATAGGGGATGAACGTTATAAGAATTTACCCACAACACGCGGGCAGAGCCGTTGGCGGAAAGCTAGTTTAGCATGATTGTAGTAGTCAGCCCAAAAAACCTGACAACCAGTCTATCCTGCGAATATTGGTATTGCTCAGAAATTAATACTGATACTCAGCCGCATCTGGTTAGACTAGAAGCCGACTCCAACGTTTTGGGAAATGGCTAGGAGCATGAAAATTAGCATACTTAGTACTTTTTACGTATGCTTTATCTTTCAAAGTCACCCTGTATTTTATTGATACAAGGTTATAAAGGATAATATGATTAAGCGAAGTGTTGATAAATAAATTACAAACATACAAGTCATTAAGTCATTAGATATTTGTCAAAAATATGTAAAGTTTCAATTGGCAATAGTAACAGCTTGTGTCATTTTAATTTGATTGCCAAAATGCAGCCGTGGATGAGATTTTATTATGATATATTCATGTTACGTTAGGGCACGAAAGTGACGTCATCTATTCACACCAAAAAGTTTTGATTACAGAATATTAATTTTATTTAACCCGCTCGTGGCCAAGTTGTACCAACGCTGATCAACCGATCTGCAAGGTTAAGCTACACTTGCCGCGGTCAGTCTGTGGATGGGTGACCGTTCTTAACATATCGAGACCCCTCCGTGCCTCGGAGAGCACGTAAAGCCGTCGGTCCCGGTTGTCATACGAACACCTATGACAATCGTTAGTGGTTGTCAGAAACCTAAAAATCATAACAACCAGTCTTTCCATCGAATATCGGTATTGCCCAGAAATTGGGTTGCGGAGGTCTGATGGCGGTCGCTCCGTGTAAAATACTGATATTCAGCCGCATCCTGGTTAGACTGGAAGCCGACCCCAACACGGTTTGGAAAAGGCTAGGAAGAAGAATAATGATGATTATTATTATTTACTTTTTTTTATTTTTAGCCCAAACTATTCTAAAATTAGCAAAGGCCTCCATACGAGTCAGTTGCTACTTTTTACTATTTCAAATCATCCCGCCACCGATTTTACATTGACGATTTCGGCTTATAAACTTTGTAGTGAAAATAAAGAGGTATTTTCATATCTTGTCTTTTTGTCCACCTAAGTAAACTAATGCTATTTTAGGTCCCAAAGCGCTTAATACACAACAGAGTATAATGATTTATTTATTTATGTACTTACACGCTGAACTAAACAGATATACTATCTTTTTGTATTTTTTTTTTTTTCATTTTCCATGCTAAGATTACAAGTTATTTTTAATTAAGGAAAAAATCGGCGGGCGGGCAGGATTCGAACCTGCGCCTTCTGGTTCGGTACACCAGACGCTCTGACCACTAAGCCACTGCTAGCCCTGCTCGCCAGTAGAATGTGAGGGAAGATTTCGACTGGCGAGCAGGGCGAGCGGTGGCTTAGTGGTCAGAGCGTCTGGTGTACCGAACCAGAAGGCGCAGGTTAGAATCCTGCCCGCCCGCCGATTTTTTCCTTCATTAAAAATAACTTGTAAACAGATATAATAAAAAAAAAATAGTACTATAGTACAAAGGTATATTGTAAAGCCATATTTCAGTCGACGTCAATTCTTGTCATATAAATTCAGACTCCAGACGATAAACATAGCGCATAGTTATTATAATACTGACTGACGTGTGTATTGTGTGTAAGGTTACATTGAACCCGGTTTTCTGCATGAAGTATTTTTATGAAATAGGCTTTTTTCAACTTAACATTTAAATTATAAACTTATGTATCAAGTTATATCATAGGTTTTTATCATGGGATAGTGTTAGGGATGCCGAAAAAGCAAAAAGTATCGATATTTCAAAAAAAAATCGATATTGATATTTTAAAAAAAAATCGATATTGATATTTTAAAAAAATATCGATATATCGGCCAACTTAAAAACCAAATTATAAAACAGCCAAAAAAACGGAATTTGTAATCTTTTAATTTAAAAATGTTTATTGGTCTGAAAAAAATGATAATAAAAACAAGTGGGGACCTCTAGAAAAATTATGTTCTATTTTAGGGTTTTTCCTGTCAACTGCGTACAATGACGAAAAACATGCCCCTCAACATTTTTTGTCAGTTGCGGGTTGCGGTATAAAGAACAACTATTGCCCTTTTTCTTCAATGTCATAAAAATGACAAGGACGGCTATTTTTAACACATTTTATATGCACATGTTAAATATTTTCAATACTAATATTACTAATATAATATAATCTATACTAATATTATAAAGAGGAAAGATTTGTTTGTTTGTTTGTTTGTAATGAATAGGCTCCGAAACTACTGGACCGATTTCAAAAATTTTTTCACCTTTGGAAAGCTACATTATCCCCGAGTAACATAGGCTATATATCATCACGCTACGACTAATAGGAGCGGAGTAGTAATGAAAAATGTTGCAAAAACGGGGGAAAAAATTATAAGACCACGCGGGCGAAGCCGCGGGCGGGAAGCTAGTAATATTATAAAGAGGAAAGATTTGATTGTTTGTATTAAATAGGCTCCGAAACTACTGGACCGATTTGAAAATATCTTTCTACGTTAGATAGCCCATTTATCGGGGAAGGCTATAGGCTATATACCATCACGCTACAACTAATTGGAGCGGAGTAGCAATGAAAAATGTTGCAAAAACGGGAGAAAAAGTTATCAAGACCACGCGGGCGAAGCCGCTGGCGGAAAGCTAGTTATTCATAAAAAAAGAGTAACATTGTCACAGTATTAATTTGAGACTGGCATTGTATAATTTCAATAAAATTGTTTATAATACGTTTTTAGTTAGAACTCCACAATTTTCCCAGCATGATTATTATCATTTCGTTTCACCAAACCAGTTAGGCGCAACAATGTAGTAGTAGAATATACTGACTGAGTGTGTGTACCTACTTTTTGAGTGTACTAAAAAGGCACAGCAAAGCAGGTTTTTAATTCATTAATTTTTTGAGTATGTACTAGTTTACTACTTACATATTAATAATCTGTGGTAAGTACTACCATTCGTCCACGATATGATACGCACTTATTCTTTTTTAAAACAACAAGAAAAATAAAAAAACAATTATAAAAACGAAAAAAAACTAACATAGATGGAGATGTAACTTTCCTGTAATTAGTAAATTAAAATTTATATTTCAGCGCTAGAAAATGTCTGCTGCCTCGAAGTAAAACGTCTTCTAAAACATAAAATGTCGTGGACGCAGACGTACTAGTCTAGTACGAATAATTTATACATCAATGAAATTTAATTGTTAATTATTATAGAAGCTTGCTAAAACCGGTTAACATTTTGAGGTTAGAACTGTGTAAAAGAATAAAAAAGCAATTATACCTGAGAACAGATAGCGTTGAATTTATCTGGTTTCTTTGTGATTTTGTATTATCAGTAGAAACTTTTTGTGTGTGTTTGGATAGCTTGGCCATAGACAACGGGCATAAAATAATATTAATTAAATTATTGTCATGGTTATATGCCTTAAAATATCATGATCAACGCGAATTTGATATAAAAAAATGGTACTGCTTATTACTGGGTACTATACTATAAAATGTTTACTCATGGTACGAAGACCATGAATCCATGTTAACATGGGTAATATTTCATATATTGTGTAAATTATTCGAAAGAAGAATTCAACATTTCCTTTGCCACCGCGGGGAAAAAGCGCGTCTTGCGAAAGTCAACAAAACGCAATAGCTGCTTTTGGTAGGTAACTCCCAATGCCAGTTCTGAGACAAGCCTGAAAAAATATGCAGCCTAAAGACGCCAGCAACACCAATGGCAGAATATTTTCTAATGTCGTTCCAACCCTAACTATTATGCGTTTAGTGTTTTCGATGTTTGATTGACGATTGATCGGTAAGGAAAAAGCAAGAATTTATTAATTTATATGCACAGTGAACGAAATAGCACTTTAATTGAAGATAGCTTGCTTAAGAATACATAATACAAAGACATCTTAATTCTATCAGAATTAATATTAGCGAAACGTGTTTCTATCCAGTTTTAGCAACTTGTGCAATGCTGTGCTTATGTCAATCCAGTTTCGATTTGTTTGTAACAGATAAAGCCAAGCCTAGATAGTGAACAGAATAAGGACTGGACTAAAAGGGAGAATAAATTGATTTAATTGACTTTTGCTTTGTAATTGTTATGATAGTGATGTCTGTCCCGTCTGAGGGGATTACTTTTGTCAACACAGTCTTAAAGAAGATGTTTAACCATTCAAGTAATAAATAACAGTCACAATACAAAATATACTGTATTATTGGCACCGGGTGCCGGACAGCCTTACCGAATTAACGCTATTGCTATTACAATTCTAAGATTTTTTATTAATAGAATTTGGCAAAGCGTTTGATAGTGTGTATAATTAAATAAATGTTTAAAAAAACGTTAAGATTATTATATTTTTGATAGACAGAATATACAAAGTCTGATAACCCTTAAACATAATAAATGTAAACCAACCAAGCAAGTTATAGCGGTGTGTTTAGACAACTTGTCAATGACAACCTAAATTAGGAGTTCCACTGGGAAGTCTCTTTGGACCTATTTTGTATTTTATGGACATGCATGAAATATCAGCCTTGTCTTTACCGCAGGGTAGATAGAGTAGATAGGTACTAAAAATGGTGAAGGATAATAATAACAGATTTTTTCCTTATGATTACATTTTATTTCTACTGCTAATGCTAGGTACCCACTATTTTATATTATTTTCATTGACCTTGTAACCGCTTTAATTTGAAAAAATAATTATATTTAACGCTTTATTTTCAAAACATTGCCACTAACTAGGCGATATTCTAAGAAAAACTAATTTATCAGTAAATTACGATCTATTTATTAGCAACCACTTTATCCATACCTTTTGATCTCTAAAAACAAGCAGCGTTACTTAAACCAGCCGTTTACGTTCACTGTAATGCAATCATTACGTTGAGCATAACTGATATAGGTATAAATGAAACAAAATGGCGTCTCTCTTTTCATCACGTTAGGTACGGCGTAAATGTGTATATCTGATAACTTTTTTAGGATAGCTACTGTCAAAGCAGGATGCAGAAACCTTATTACTTTACCTCTTTTGTGCACCCGCTCGCAGAATAATTGAATCAATATTACCAACAACGTATGTTTAAAATTGCGTTCCAGAAAAACTGATAGCTTATTATAAAATAAGTTTTTATTAGAGAATTTTATGTAGCGTAACGCAGATTTATTATTACATCAAGTAATTCAAGTATGTACTGCCCGGACGAAGAAGTGAATTTAAATTAAATCAATATCAGTGATAACTATAAAATGTATTTGTTACTAACTTCCTCAATAAAACTTATAAAACTCGAGTTTTTTTACAAATTATATTCACTATCGGTGACTTATTCAGTCCATATTAGCGACAGAAAATATTTCAATTTAATTTACTTTAAATGCGGACGGGACAGAGAGCGAGTGAGGTTATTTATATACTTTGAAATGGTTGTATGAGCGAGCGTTTCGCAGACCGAAGCCTCATACTGACGGCAGACTAGTTCTGCGGCAGTCTTGCTTGCGACGCGCTCATTATTCGAATGTAAGATTCTTTATCGAACGCCCGTAAATAGCGTTCCATTGAAACGGTTAGCGCGAAATAAAGTAAAATATTTACGCCATATTTGATTTTGATTCCCGCGATTTTTATACTGTCAATTTTTTTTTGTGTAATGGTGATGTGGATTGTGCCAGTTTCGTGCTGCGTGTATTTTTAGTGTAATTCTCATAATTTTTGCTTAGTGATAGTTTGCCAGTGACATATAAATGTAATTGTGAAAAATAATCCGGTTTATTTCGTGAAATTAAATGTATCTGTTTTGATCGCTGCTCGATTGCCAGTTTCCTTTCATTTATGCATTAGTGACGGTTTCATAGTCGTATTGCAACAACACTGTGGCAAATGAAGTCTTATTTTATTGTTTTATCACAATATTTAAGTAATTGTGTTCCAAGCGATGAAAAAGAAAATGAGTGAGTATATTTTTCTAATAATTATTTTATTGGAATTACGCTTTTAAATTTAGGGTGATTAATAATAAAAAAATAGTTAAAACTACATTTTTTCCTTGTACTTCGATCTAGAATGTAGATATTTATTAAATATAGGTGCTTGGTTACTAAATGACATCAATGTTTGGGCTCCAAATTTAAACAAACATTATTTGTGTCAGTTAATAGAATGTATTTATAATTATGTCGTCCAATACATAATATATGATAATGCGAGCTGCAGGCTGCCGCCTCCCATATCCCCCCTCCCCCCACCGCCCACAAAAGGGCATTCGTGCTAATTTCAGATATTCCTTCGCTCAGGCAGAACACTGAAAATATATGCTGTATCCAATTTATTTTCGCATAATGTACCTGGTTTTATTGGATAATCGTTACTTATAAAATAATATTTATAATCACGAGCAGACACTCAAGGGCAAAGGATTTATTTATTATTCATGTAGGTATTACTTTTTATTTATTTTATTCTTAGTGCTCAAACAGCACATAGGCGGACTTAATGCATAAGGCGTTTTCTACCAATAGACTTGAAGGTGATGCAGATTCAAATTGGTAGTTCTACAAATTTTGTTACAAAAAATCATCATAAAGAGGTGGTATCCCAATAATATTAAATAAAAACGATATTTATTAAGAGTGAAAACAACGACTTATTTGTTTAAATAATTAAAACGCCGGTAATAAATCTCTTACCATATTAATGAACGTCAGTTAGTAAGGAATTTTATACTATGGACTAAGACTAAAAGAATTTTTAAACCTATAATAGTCCAGGAACTTAGAAAATTAAAAACGATCCTTTCAAATCATGATTTCCCCCTCCTTCCCCCACGATAAGGTACTAGATAAATACTGTTATTAGTTACCGGAGTGTTTCACAGTGCCTGGACATCTACCCTCCAGTAAAACCCACAAAGGAAGTCTATAATTTCATCGTAATGATGTACGTGACGTCACGGTTCTTAGGTTTAAATTTAGACATATTGATGGTACTTAAAAGTTTAAAGGAAATACTACGGGACCAAAAATGATTCCTTGTGGCACACCACTGCATTATTAAAGGAAAATGTAATATGAGGCATTGTACTTTTAAAACTAGAGATAGGAAGTTTTTCTTTATCCTTCTACTGGACTACATCGTCTTTAACTTATACAATATTGAACTGTCCCAAAATTGGGGAAAGGCCTACCCCGTCTTTTCCCATGTCAGTCGGTTGCTCGCGACTGTGGACCAGTCTGGTTGAAAATAATCCAAATCATCCCGCCACCGACGACTTGGGCGTCGCCTCGAAGTGGGATGCCACTCAGTTGTTGTACCAGCTCAGTGCTCATCTAGCATTCGGCAATATTTTTTATTATATTAAAATTATTATCGAGGCTCTGTCTTCACGCTGTGACGGTCATATAAATGATCATCCAGCGTAGAACTTGCAGTCAGCCTCGCGACAGTCGCTTAGACCTGCAAGCTGACTGGCAAATTTTCTTACCAATATGATTAAGGAAATGAAACTGTTATCAACATCCTGTTTAAGTTTAATACTTATCAATTAAGCACACCAAAACATCATTTAAAGTTCATAGGCCAAGATATACAGTGCGGTCGATTCTCGAAAATTTGCGTCGACAAAAATTTGGTATATTTAATGAAAAATTTGAAAAGAAAACTGACTAAACATTTTGTGATATGTCTTCATTCCCGATGGTTAAAAAAATGATATGGCACCATATCAGAAGTGGAAATTAACAACTCATGTTAACCCTTCGAGGATCACAGACAAGATGCTATGTTAAGTTTTTCTGAAACACATAACGATCGGTGACAACATATTGCGTAAGACATACAAAAAATAACTGAGAATCTCCCCCTTTTTGAAGTCGGTTTAAAAAGAGATTTAAATCCAAGTCTCTTCAAATAAAGAAACATGGTAATTGTATTATATTATAATTCAGTGAACACTGTGAGAAGCGACCGTTAAATGGAAATCGTGACTGCTGATGTTTTACAGTTAACTTTGATTTTCCATAGCTGGCATCTTTGAAGATTGTTGGTTTTTTACTGTAATTAAAATATTTTGTTCTTTATTCTTTCCTCAGCTTAAAATTTCTAGTTTTGCTTAATTTTTTACGCCACTAGCTACACGGCAGTGGTTTTTTCTTTATTTCATGAAATTGTACAACAAAGGTGTTACTTAATTCTAATCTTCAAACTTTTACGTACCCGCGTCCATCTAGTTATTCGAAATCCCTTTGAAATTTCCCAAAATCATTTCATATTTAAGAAACTTGCCCCATTTAATGTTTCAAGGTCTTGTAGTTCCCTAGGTTCGTGATTAATCAGTGATTGCACTTTTGTTATTATGGGTGGATCGAGCATTACAGAAGCCATCTTTTTAATCGAACTCCACATTAGAAAAGCCTTTAAAAAAATACTAAGCTCGTTTGATTGTAAACTATAGTATTTCTTGCTTCAAAGTTCTCTTCCGTATCAATTTTGCGTACCGAATTCCCTTATGGGTATGGAGAGGAAATCGCATTATTTTTCAAAGGCTTTCAGCAACCAACGTACCAATTAGCAAGCAGTGGTTGTTTATTAGTTTTTGATAAACGCTGATGCACTTAAAATGTGCACCGGTGAATATACCCATGCAAGTTTGGTTTGGTGGTTATTACCATAAAGGCCTTTAAACTAATTTCGCTCACAGTTTACTTTGATGTTATATTCTAGATCCCGTAATTTATTTATAACTTCCATTTTTAATAAATGAAACTAAAAACCCGATTGCGTTACAGAAACCTAATTAAAAACTACCTCTATAACATTGTGATGTTGGGAACAATGTTGGAAAATGTATGGTGTTTGTAATTTAAATATTTCCACTTAAATCCACCGAATGACGAATTCCTTGTTTACAATACATTTACTAACATTCAAGTAATTTCCAATTAAGCCAAATTCGAGAGAGACTAAACTATAGCATTGCAATATTCATTCATTCCTAAAAGACTTCTGTATAAGAGATTTTTGTATCTAGACTTGGTACGTATACGTAAACATTTAAACACAATAATTTAGTTATTGTAAACATCTTTGTTAGCTATGCTATGCGGTTCGTGTTTAGCTCATTATAGGAGTCGTGTAATTAGTTGGTATCGTTCAAATTACGATTAAATTAAGTGGATAGTTTCTAATACAATGATTGTCGGTATAAATGTGCATTTGTATTATTTTAGCTTGAAAATATTGCAAATAGTTGACTTTAATTGATTTTTGTCTTATTATAGTGGATGATGGATCATCTAGCGCGGTGTTGGCATCGATTTAGGTACTGGCTATAATTTATTAGACTTACCAGAGGTCTCCAAACTTTTTTCTATAAATGAAGATATATTCTGTTTTAAATAGCTAGTGCTAAAATTTTGTAAATCTATTGTAAGATAACCTTGAAAGGATCACTTTTTCTGGTACTTATTTTATGAAATATCGCATAGATATTTCTTTCCCGCTTTCTTAAAATTTTTGGTTTCTAGAATTTTATTATCCTTAAGAAGTTATCGTTTTAAGTGACCAATTATCTTTCGTCTCCTATCTGCTATGATTTTTAACAACTGTCTTTTCTTCTTAAATCTTGAACATTTTATCATCGCCATCGAGGGTCGATGTAGACCATTTATGAACGACTGACTGAGTATCGGATGTCATTGTTTTATGATGATTCATACAACATCGGATTCTGCTTACCTATTAGTGAGGGCGATAAGAATTTATGTTTCAAACACTATTTGAATATATGACGATCTAGTTTTTGCAGCTATGAATCTTTATAAAGAAACCAATCAATAGTTTTTTCTGGTTTTATCGAAGTAGCAAGTCTTGAAATTAATAGCTTTATATTGTTGTACTGAACGATATATTGCGTTTTAACCGCAAAGTATTATTATTGTGTACAGTAGAGATGGTAAAGTAAATTAATTTTGATATTGGCAAAAGTATTTTATCCTGCCTTTGATAGTATTTAACGGAGTTGGTGTTATTTCTTACCTTATATCTCACGTAGCCTCGCGTCCTGACGTTTATGCTAAGTCTCTGTGTCTTGGGAACGATACTCAAGGATGTCACGTTGTCATACAATCATTCATACAAGGAAAGGATCAGTAGAAAATGTGTGAATATTTTTAACGTTTTAGAAATTTTGGAAAATCATTTTTTTTTATTTTAGCCCGGACAAAATTGAGCAAAGCCCTCTCCCCCCTTTATCAAAGTGAAGTGAGAACAGTTTTTTTAAATAGGTATAAAAATAAAAAAAAATAGTCAAAACCCAAATGAGTAATCGTAGTCAATATCAGATTTGTAGTTCCTAATGATATTAATCACATTAAAATCAAAATTTATGTATTGTAACTTTGATATGAAGGAATAAAGTAACTTACAATTATACAGAGAAATACGTACACGTAAAACACATGTTGCCATTGCCATAACGTTGTGCAATGTTCTGTATTTCTTAAAACAATATTTACCAATAATAAACAGATAGAATAATATAACTAAAACCACAAAGTGAAATACGAATTAATTGCAGAATAACACCGTGCGCTGTTTTCTTTTTATTTTTTATTTTGGTGCTGTTATGTTTTCGTAACTGCCAGCTGTTTCCAGCCAGTCAGTATTGAAATAAAATATCCATCTATTGTACCTACGTGGTACAATAAATGTATATTATACTACTCATGATAACGTGAAGAATTTTAGTGACGATACGCACGATAATACTCTTGTATTGTTTTGTTTGATATCGTTGATTATATTTCACTGGCCGATTAGGCGTAGTACACACATGTTCGGCTTGTTTTTTTTTTGTACTTTATTGAAATGTATTAATGCGGTTTTAAGGACAGACAACCTTTGGGTGATTCAGAGACGATCAAAGTAGATCCACTAATAGCACTCATGCCAAATTGCCGAGTGAGAGGTCAGAGCCAAAGACTATTGCTCAAAAATTATGATAGTGATGTAGTGTATAAAATAAAACTTACTAATTAATCGGCAGTCTAGCGGCAAAAAAAAAAATCAAACAACTTCGTGCCCGTAGAAGTTCAATTTTTTTCCGCCGTGTTTGCAACATTTTTAATTGCTACTCCTCTCCTATTGGTCGTGGCGTGATGATATATAGCCTATAACCTTCCTCGTTAAACAGGCTATCTAACACTGAAAGATTTTTTCAAATCAGACCAGTTATTTCTGAGATTAGCGCGATCAACCAAACAAACAAACTATTCAGCTTTATAATCTATACTAATATTATAAAGAGGAAAGATTTGTTTGTTTGTTTGTAATGAATAGGCTCCGAAACTACTGGACCGATTTCAAAAATTCTTTCACCTTTGGAAAGCTACATTATCCCCGAGTAACATAGGCTATATATCATCACGCTACGACTAAAAGGAGCGGAGTAGTAATGAAAAATGTAGCAAAAACGGGGAAAAAATTATAAGACCACGCGGGCGAAGCCGCTGGCGGGAAGCTAGTATTAGTATAAAACGGCCACACGGCTTAGCTGATGGCAGTGGCGTAGCTAGGTGGACAACCCAGTGCATAGGTGGAAAAATTAAGAAATTCGGAAGACGTAGTGATATGTGATTAGATAGCGCGGAAACGTCGAAGTTCAGCCAACAGTTATTGTTCATTTAACATCATAAAAAAATCTTATGAGGCTCAAGGTCAAAGCTCAAATTCAAATTCAAAATTCAAATTCAAAATATTTTATTTCAATTAGACCATATAAATAGGTACTTTTGAAACGTTAAACTAGTTGCACTAGTTGCACGGTTCCAAAAAAAGTGGGTCTTATGGAGAAGAGCCGGCAAGAAACTCCATAGATACTCTTTTTAAAAAATATGTGTGGTAACAGTAACAATTGTTGTGAATAGTAATGAGGATGATGCAGCTTGATGTGTAGTTGCAGAGATTAAAGAGTTACGTAGGAGGAGTAGGCTCGAGCCCTCTGCCCCACTAGCTAAGTCAAGCTATACGATAAGTACGCCACTGGCTGACAGAATAGCCGATCAGCAAGCTGAAAGTCCAGCGAGCCGAATATAAATGTTGTTAGGGTCAATTCACACCGAAGTGGCAGCGGTCGGAAGTGCCTAGTTCGGCAAGCAGGTGTAAGGTAACGCTTATCGGCTCTCGGCCAATAAACCCGCCCAACCCGAATAATATTTCAAGAGATACTATGCATTTTCCAATTGGAAATGAGGCCTATAATCGTTTGACAGTGAGTGCCGGCCACTGCGCTGCCGTCTGATGCCACTTCGGTGAGAATTGGACCTAATTATTCCAGTACCTCAACCATGAGTTCTATCGAATGGCTTTCGATAGGTTGTTTACGCATCGAAACACTGTAATCTCATGGCAGTGCCTCGACCATGAGTGTTTCTCACTAGACTCGCTAACGACGCCATAAAATATTTGTATGGAAAAATCTCGCAGCGCCTCTAGAGGTTACGTTAGGAACTAAAACCTGCTATGAGATTACAGCGTTTCGATGCGTAAAAAACCTATCGAAAGTCATTCGATAGAACTCATGGTTGAGGGGCAGAGTTTAGTTACTTACGTAACCGCTAGAGGCGATGCGAGGGTTTTCCATACAAATATTTTACGGCCTCGCTAGCGAGTCTGGTGAGAAAAACTCATGGTCGAGGCACGAATAAACAACCAAACAATCAAATGTTTCCTCTTTATAATATTACTATAGACAGAAGCTAAACGCTTCTATAAACTTACTGAAGAGTTAATACGCTCTTTTCGCAGAAAATACTAATTGGAAACGAGTAAAATTTCTCAGAATTAATTCCCGAGTATTTTGCTAAAACCTCTGACTCTGTACCATCAAAGGATTAAATTCTCGAAACTGTTTCATTGAAATTTCTCATTCGTGGATGTTGAAGGCATGTAGACATTTCAACTAGTATTGGATACACCGAGTTGATTCCTCTCGCTAGCCTAGTGGTTGTAAGCGCGACTGCTACGCTCGAGGACCAAGGGTTCAATTCCCAGGTCGAGCAAAATTTTATTGTTTTTTTTTTTGTAAATAATTACAAAATTAATTACCGGCTACTTAGATAACTAAGTAGCCGGTCGTAGTTTGGATTTGACGATGATGATGACAACGTCTGTGGTCTAGTGGTTTGAGTACGGGACTGCTTGTCATGAGGTCGTGGGTGCGATATCCACAAGACACAAACATTTATGTGATGAACTTAGGTGTTTGTGTTTGTCTGGGTGTTTCTTATATATTATATATGTATACCAAAAAAAGTATATAAGTATTATATCCATTGTCTAGTACCCATAGTACAAGCTCTGCTTAATTTGGGACTAGATGGTGCTGTGTAAAAATGTCCCAAGATATGATATTATAAGATATTATACCCTTCGGGGAACTACTGGTGTGATGATATGTTATTTTTTTAAATTTAATATTATGGACTTCGCTGTAAAATAATATTTTTCATTGAAATAAAACTACTTTTTACGGATTTTATCGCGTTAAATTGATATTATTTTAATCCCGACGTTTCGGACCCTTTACAGCGTCCATGGTCACGGGTGACTGTAACGGGTCAATATAACGCGATAAAATCCGTAAAAAGTAGTTTTATTTCAATGTCTAGTACTTATTCGCGTAAGTGTCAGAAATCAATATTTTTCATTTTTAAGCTCGATCATTTTTATCTGGACTTCTGAATAATGCTGAAACTTGTCAGTTGCCACGGCTGTTAATGAAACTCACGACGCTTATTTCGACGACAAACAGATTAATCGATGACAAATAAAATTTATCGGCATTTATAGTCGGTATCATGTTTTAGACACTGGTCAGTAACAGAAATAAAATCAAAGTAGTAGATTCTTTTTTCAAACGTAGCCGCCATCTTGTAGCGTCTTGTCAGTTAGATCGCAATTTCAGTTTTAGCTGCAGGCATTATTTGACAGTGGAATAAATGTTGAGTGCCTTTGCTCCTTGCTTTGTTCAAATAAAAGAAGTTGCAGTAAATAGGTTAGGTCATTCAGTATCGGTTAGGACTTGAGAATGCCAGAGTTTGTAACTACCGATGTACAGTTCTCGCCAAACTTATTGTCCGGCTTGGAGTTGGCACGAGCTAACTTCAACCCGGCCGTAAAATTCGGAGAAAGAAAAATATTGGATTGTAATAACAATAAACAAGTACGTCACCATGTAATATCGTGCCTTCCAACTTATCTCTGAATACTCTTAATCAGCATTTTTCAACATACACCAACCTTCCGGACAACTTAAAAAAATCTACTATTAATAATATATCTTCCATGCCGATACTACCTTCCAATTCCTTTGTTTTTTCTCCAGTGACTGGCGCCGAGATTTCCAAAGTTGTAAAGTCCATAAAATCAAAGGCTGTGGGCTGCGATGGCGTAAGTCGGGCGATGATAGCTCTGATCCTTGACTACATTCTTCCTATTTTCACTCATATAATTAATTACTCTTTACACTCTGGGGTATTTCCCTCCATTTGGCGTAAAGCATACATTGTTCCTCTCCCAAAAACCAATAATCCCAGCCTACCTAGTAATTTTAGACCGATATCCATTCTCCCATTCCTATCAAAGGTCCTAGAAGCTATCGTTCACAAACAAATCTCCTCCTACGTTTCCCAAAACCACCTTCTATCTCAATATCAGTCCGGCTTTCGACCTGGCCATAGTACATCCACAGCTTTACTGAAGGTTACTGAAGACATAAGGGCTGGCATGGAGGGCTCGAGGTTAACGGTGTTGGTCCTTATTGATTTCTCCAACGCTTTTAACACTGTGGACCACGATATTCTCCTTGCCATTCTTTCACAAAGTGGAGTCTCGTCGTTACCGCTGGATTGGTTTTCTTCATATCTTCGTGGTCGCCAGCAATCTGTGCGTGTTATGCAACAGTTTTCGGATTGGTGCTACATGCATACTGGTGTACCTCAAGGCGGTATACTCTCTCCACTTTTATTTTCACTGTTTATTAATTCCATAACTGCTCTACTTAAATGCTCTTATCATCTGTATGCTGACGATCTGCAACTTTACGCCCAGGCTGACACCTACAGTCTGAATAGTTGCATTACAAAACTCAATGCCGATCTATCTGCGATTCAGGATTGGTCCAACAAATTTGGAGTTTCCATTAATGTCAGCAAGTGCCAGTCTATAATTATCGGTAGCTCTTTTTATATAAAAACCCTTAACACATCCTTATTACCGCCAATCATTTTCAACAATAAAGTTATTCCCTTGTCCGTGGACGTTAAGGATTTGGGTTTATATATTGATACCACTCTGTGTTGGACTAAGCAAGTGAATCAAGTTAGTAATAAGGTAACGGCCTCACTGCGATCTCTTTATAGATTTAAGCACTTCCTTCCACCCAACATTAAAACCCTTTTGGTCCAGTCACTTGTGCTTCCTGTGATTGATTATGCTGATGTCTGTTACCCAGATTTATCCCAGGAACTACTTAATAAGTTGGATCGCCTCTTAAATTACTGCATTCGTTTTATTTACGGGTTGCGAAAGTATGACCACATATCCACGTATCGGTCCCAGCTTAAGTGGCTTCCCATCCGCCAGAGGAGATCCCTTAGATCACTTTGCCTTCTCTTCTCTTTAATCAACGATCCATGTGCTCCGGAGTATTTGAAATGCCATTTTAAATGGTTGGGTAGCGCCCACGGCCGTACCCTACGCGCTTCAGAAAATTTGATTTTAGAAATCCCTTCCCATCGCACCAATTTTATGTCTAATTCCTTTGCTATATCTTTAATTAAACTCTGGAACGCACTTCCCCTTGATATCCGAAAAGCTGCAAGCAAACTTACTTTTAAACATAAGGTAAGGGAATACTTTGTTAAATCGCTACCTCAACCGTAAGTAAAGCTTTCTTGTCGTCGTTATGATTGTCGCACTTCTTTATTATAGTTTTTCTATTTAAATAATATACTTATGTATATTTATATATAATATATATATTATAGTAGCATAGTTTATATATATATATATATATATTTGTATGTGTTTAGTAGTATATATGTAATTAGGTTTTATTGGATGTATATAAGTAAAAATATTATTTTAGTGGTTCCATAATAAATTTAGTTAAGTTACCTATAGGTAACTAATATCATGTACCTACTTACCGTGTTTACAAGTTTTCCATTTGACCCAAAGGTTGACTGGCAGAAAATGCCATAAGGCATTAAGTCCGCCTTGTGTACTATTTTTTTGTACATAAAGTTTAAATAAATAAATAAATAAATAAATAAATACTATTTAAATTGCCTAATTGGTTTAGCGGTGGCACGGTTGCGAGTTCATTTCCAGGATGGTCCAAGTCTTTTTCGTCGTAAAAAAATTTACAAAGTTATCAAAATAAAATTATAGTTAAGTCATAAAAATTAAATTTGAACATGTAATTATTTAGCAAAAATTTATGTTACATTAAAATTACGTGTTGGTTAAATACAGTAGACTGGAAGTTCAAGTTCAAATGTTTTTTATTTCAAATAAGCTTTTACAAGTACTTGTGAAACGTTAAATAATTCTAGGTGCACGGTTCCAAAAAGTTAATCCCATGGAGTAGAATCCGGCAAGAAACTCCATGGACACTCTTTTAAAATAAGAGTCATAAAGGAAGTTATTTACAACACCGTTAGCTGTTTTCGGATACAAATGAAACTGAAAATTTGCCGTGGAAAATTGTACCCAAACTGGACACGCGGCGAGGCCGTCAGTCATATCAAAACTGTTTCGCTTTGTCTCAAGTTTCTCAACGCTCTTGCCGAATCAATGAAAAAAGTTACTTTTTCGAACAATATTTAAATTTAAATTATACAAATTATACGACCTTCATGGAGGTCGGTTTATTCTGTACGACTTCCGTTACGTAACTCTTCTGGTACTTGCTTTTTTTATTTGGCGGTTTACCTACTCTCCGCTGTCTGACGTTTGTTACTTTATTTTAAAAATTAATCTTCCATCCTAAATACAAATTACAGCGGCTTCCCGCGTGGTCTGGGTATTACTTATAATTTTCATACCCTATTTCAACCCCTTACAGCCCATTTTCCGCATTAAAAAGTAGCCTATGTCCTTTCTCAGGCTCTAGACTATCTGTATACCAATTTTTTTTTAAATTGGTTCAGTAGTTTTGGCATGAATGCGTGACAGACAGACAGAGTTACTTTCGCAATTGTAATATCTAGTAAGGATTATTTAAAACGAATATTTCAGTGACTATACCGCACATAGCTCATAGAATTGATGACTGTTGGTGCAAAAAGGTTGTCGAGTGGAGGCCTGTTGAGGATTACTAGATTTTAGTAATTAACTACTCAAATATGATGCAAGTTTAATAGTTTTCTGATGGTCAACACTAGACCTCTCTCTCTTGTCTGTGTTCTCTGCAACATGGAGCAGCCCCTTTTTATAATTTAAGTTTATTATATTAATCTTAAAATATCCACAGTGTTTTTATAAAACTACCCATAACTTTAACAAGGCTCGAACCAGGAATTGCAACCTAAGACGGCTTCTAACGTATGGACAGTTGATCTGGAAGAAGACGCTGGAAGTCGATGGTTGCATGCGGCATATAAAAGTTCCTTGTGGAATGGGGACGTCTTTGTTCAACAGTGGACTTCCTTTGGCTGATATGATGTTGATATTATGATTACAAATCTCGACTTGTTCGAGTTCTGTTCAAGAATTCCAAAATAGGATTTCTCTTTCAAGAAAAAAATTACTTTTACTCGTATAAAGTAAAATAAGTAAAGTGAAACCATTTTTAATTTAAAATGGTAAAAACCAGTTTGCATGGCAATACCTTTTAAGAAAATATTTATCGTAGTAACGAAACTTTTAATTTAAAATTGTTACAGTCTATATTGTATCATTCAATATAATCAGAAATAGGGTTGTTGAAAAAATATCGATATTTAATATATAAGCGATATTTAATATTTCGATATATCGATATAAAATTCCAAATATCGAAAAGGTATCAAAATCGATATTTTTTCAGACCAATAAACATTTTTAAGTTAAAAGATTAAAAATGACCTTTTTTTGGTTGTTTTATAATTTGGTTTTTAAGTTGGCCGATACTACGATTATAGGTATCGATATTTTTTGAAAATATCAATATCGATACTGTTACTTTACTGTTTGTACGATATATATCTATACTTTTTGCATTTCCGACGTCCCTAATTCATAAACTGACTGCCTCATTAGCCTGGTGGTCCTAAGCGCGACTGTTTCGCTAGAGGTTCTGGGTTTGATCCCCGGATCGAGCAGTGTTGTTGGGTTTTCTGTGAAATTCCCAGTAGCAGTTTGGAGTCTGGATTTGTGCACGGTTGATGGCAATAGGCTCGCCCCCTATTACATGGGACCTAAAACATACCGGTGAAATGTGGGTGTACATTACGCCTCTGCCTACCCCTTCGGGGAATACAGGCGTGATGGTCTGAAATTCATTTAATTCGTTCAGTTTTTTTAATATTGTCTTTTTACCTGGTACCGTAAGCAACGCCATGACTAAAGTGCGTGCTATATGTAGGGACTGCCGCAGTCCCGGATCTAGGGTGGGGCAAACTGGGGCACCAAACCCGGGCGGCAGTTTCAAGGGGCGCCAAAATCATAATAAACAAAATGACAAACATACTTAGCGCCTATAATACCGCATCCAGCGCACGTTGGTCTATTAATTATTCATTTGATTTTATATACCTCATCATAAGTCGATTTGCGTGTCATGTGTAAGGCCACTACCAAATTTCAGCTCCGGAAAAAGCTCGCTAATTCGGGTCTTGGGACTGTTTAACTTTAATCTGCTATGTATGACATTTTCTTTAAAAAAGAAAGGTGACATTACGTAGCCTACAAAATGTTTTAAAAGAGTTTATAATATTTGAGTTTATTAAGACGTTATTTCTCAGAATACTGTCGAATGTCGCCATCTTGTTTACCGAAACATATAGCATTTACTAGTAAGTGTGTTTATTTGGATGCACGGACAGAAATAGGTTGGTAAAATATACATTTAATAATAAATATATAATAAAATAATTTATTTCAAGTAACATGGACTCATATAATGTTAGTAACAATTTCTCTTAAAATCTATGTTAGTAAAACATACACAGTACACATCTTACTTCTTATCTTACTAATATTATAAATGTGAAAGTTTGTGAGGATGGATGGATGGATGGATGTTTGTTACTCTTTCACGCAAAAACTACTGACCGGATCTGGATGAAATTTGGCACAGAGATAGATTATAGTCTGGAATAGCACATATGCTACTTTTTATCCCGGTAAAATGTATGGTTCCCGTGGGATAGCGGGCGAAGCCGCTGGCGGAAAGCTAGTTTAAGATGAATATAAAATGAAATAGATATCCACGGAATTACGAAAATAGTTTTGCGTAAAGAGGTTTGATGTAACACTGACATCTCGGAACAGATATGCCTAATTTTCTATATTTGTTCACCAGACACTATAGTGCCTATGCTTTGGATGTCTGACACTTCATGACATTGACAGAGAGACGTAATAGACCCTAACATTTATCTGACCAATTAATGAACCAAAATCTTCACAAGATAGCAATAGGCACTATATTGACCACGTTTTTCTCCTTGTGACAATTGTGTCTTTTTTGTTGTATTTTTTTTCCTAGGGATTACAAACAGCAGTATAATAAACATTATAGGTACAATTCGCGCCAAACTTATTGTTATATTATTGTATATTGTGTATATTGTTAAGTTGGCGCTAGCTAACTTTAACCCAGCCGTAAAAATCGGAGAAAGAAAAATATTGGATTAAAATAATTTACAACGACAGATTACGACTTGAACTTTCGTTTTTATTTATTACAATCTAATATTTATCTTTCTCCGATTTTTACGGACAATAAGTTTGGCGCGAACTGTACATAACTGTAGTAACAGATTAACAAGTATCAAATACTCTACTCACAACATAACCACAAGTCTATGGTGACTAGTAATACCCCTTGTAGGACCGAAATTAATAATCTATCTTCGATATCCTGGAAAATTTTCCCTCGAATCGAAATTAGACATTACTTCTATGGACCTTATGTCATATTTTGATATTGTGCAAGGAAAAGAATCGAGAGATTGACATGTCCTGTCACTAGATATAAGAGGTATCTATAACACTATTAGAATGAGTCACTAAGACGAGACACGAATAAATAGCAAGAGCAACTGGTAACGGTTAAGTAACTCCCAACTAATTATATGCTAACATTTTAGAAGGGCGCCCACGGGGGACCTTTGTGTACGTTACAAAACAGTTGGCAATAGTAACAAAATTACTAATTTAGCCCATTATGTCACACTAGTTTCCGCTCTCATCTTTGCTTGGGTGTATTGTCATCACAATTGTATACCCTATGTTACTTAGAAATAGAGTAGCTTTCTATAAATGTTTTTTTTTTCAAATCTGGTTATTATAATACAAATACAAACTTATACAATATAAAATAAAAACCGCGTTATACTATTTGTTTAGAAGTACCTATAAAAATTACGCACAGGCACGGCATATATGTAAAACTGATCAAAGATGTTATGGTGTACCTGGTGTACTATATTACACTTAACATCGTGAAAGGCCTCCGTCTGGAAAAGGGTGGGGGTTTATGTCGGTGACTTTCCGCACACTCACTACCCCTTAGCAACTACAGTCACTGATAGATCAGATTAAACATTGTAAATAAATACTAACATGCCATGCGATACCTCAAAAGAGTGCCAAAGGAAGTTTTCCTTTTTTAAAAAGAAGAGTGGCTATGGAATAGCTTGTCGATTCTTCTCTATAAGACTCGCTTTACAATTACCTATTATAATGGTCTAAGTGAAATTTAAAAGAATTACTTGACCATCTATTATATATCCATAGTCATAGCGCCAACTATGTTATCGATCACCGAAGGTTACGCTTAACGCTTATTCTTTTTACAAAGCATCATAAAATCAAATGTAGTGAAATTCCGATTTCATTTATCACAATACTTTGCTAATAGATAAATATTCGTACATAGTAGAGTTGTACGGCGGCGGTGCAGTACCTATTTATACATTTAATATTAGTGGTAATGTTTTCTATTGGTTCCTACTGGGCGTTGCCCGCAATTTCCAGGGACGGATTTCACTATAGGTCCGGGCTTAGGGCGGCAAACCGGCAAAACGTGTTATTTATTTATAAAAATCTAATGAAATATGTAGGTAGGTACTAATGGAAAAGTAGAAATAGCTGTGGGGCGTCAACTAGGCACAGCCTGTATCCTGGTGGCCCAGATTGAGTTACCGAATGTTCATTGTGACGCAGCACAGCCGGACAGATAACAATAAGTAATAATAATTGTAATCTTCAAAAAAAAAGACATTTTTTTTATGATAATGATCTTTATTGTTACTGAGAGATTTTTTCGACGGAAATCTGCCAATCTGCACTATGCCAGCGTGGTGGACCTTATTACCGGACCTTACCGGACCCCTCTCATTCTGAGGCCCAGTAGTGGGACAGTTAATGGTGATATACTTAGTTAAGTTATTTATTGTTATTATATACATACATATACATATTGTATTTATTTAATGCTCTGGGCATGCATTAAATAAAAACAATGTAAACTGATTTGGTTAATATTGTCAATAATCCATTTATTTTCTTACAAACTGTATAGCCGTTACCAATGTAAATGTACCAAATAAATGTTTTTTCTTTCTTTCTTTCAATGTAATAATGCATGTTGTACTTACCTGTAAGAGATTGATACACTAGGTTATAACTTATAAGTCTATGAATGTATATGTTGTATTTGAATTAGTGTACTCAATTGTTGGTGAGCCAAATAAATAAAATAAATAAAAAGTTTAGGCTTAGAAATATTCAGCGTTCAGTCGTATCTTTTGATAGTGTTGCGCACTAGAAACACATAGTTTGAAAACTACTGTATATACAAATTATCTGTGACTATACAATACCGTAGGAGAATTTAACATTTACCCTTGACCATGAAAATCCAGGCACGAATGTCGCGTTTGTAATAAGTTAAAGAAACTGCGATAAGAATAATAATTATTAAGAAATAAGAAGTACGTATATCAACCGTCAATTTAAAAATAATATTTAAAAAAACTTGTTGTGTTATTCTCGAATGTATAGAATGTAGAAGTCCATCGATCTTATGACGTAGTGAAGAAAAACAGAAATGGACCCAAAATAGAACCCTGCGGAAGACCGTATAAGTGTTCTTTATCACTGAAAATAATTATTAACTTAATACTACTACCGGCATTAATAGTACATATGTATATGTATATACATAAGTACCATCACGCCTGTATTCCCCGAAGAGGTTAGGCAGAGGTGTACTAATGTACACACACAGTTCCGGTTTGTTTAGGTCCCATGTAATAGTGGGCGAGCCTATTGCCAATCCAGACTCCAAGCTGCTACTGGGAATTTCACAGAAAAACCTGGTTGACCCGGGTATCGAACCGAGCATGTAGCGTAGCAGTATCGTCATTAAATAATAGTAGTTGTTCGTTTAAGTACCTCCTAGATACTCAAACCAGTCGTGCTATAACCGATAGCGGTGGGTGCCAACAGAACGCACCTGCTAATGTTATATAATGTTGCGTCCACTGCGGGCAGTGCTGCCAACATTATAATATTATGTATGTTTGAATTTGGAAGCATAATATTTTCTTACACATGGCGGTTGATTTTATCACTGTTCGGAAATAAGCGAGTTTTTTTTCTCTTCTGAAATGGGGGGGAATCTTTTTTATTTTTCTATGGTGTGTGCGGTGTACAGAGATATTTTATATATAGCATATTTTATATGTACCATAAGGGTAGCAAACAAGCATGCGGCCTTCTTGATGGTAGGGTTACCACAGCCTGCAGACATTTACCACACAGAAGCATCTCCCACGCGTTACCGACCCTATTTCTTTTCTATTTTTTACCTGCCTGTACAATCTGACATTTGGGATATAGCCTAGCGACTTCATCTACAAAAGCTTACATACAGAGCAAAGCAACTATGTATAAGTAAATATAAAAGTGAAATATGATAAGCTGACTTACGCAACCGAGTATTATTTTGTAACAAATTAACAATATGATAATAAAATGCATAAAATATATTTATATTCCTTCGTATAGTCAAGAACATTAAACACAAGTACCTATTAAAAAACTATAGCTACTCTCAACCGTCCAAAAGTCCTTCAAAACTAGCCGTTTATAACGAATAGGTTTTAAATAGAAAGGTTGTATACGAGAAAAAATAATAACTTAAACTTTTTGTCTATGGTAAATATATTTATTCAGAACCCGATTTCTTGGATTTATTCCTGTCTTCCCAGGGCCGGATTAAGACTGGTGATATCTTGAGATTTTTTCCCCGTGTTCATACCTCGTTGGTCTAGTGGTCCTAAGCTCGACTGCTACGCTAAAGGTCCTGGGTTCGATAACCAGGTCGAGCAGTGTTGGGTTTTTCTGTAAGATTTTCAGTAGCAGCTCGTAGTCTAGATTTGTGCCCGGTTGATGGCATTAGGCTCGCTCCCATAGATCTTAAACATACTGGCGCGGAGTGTGTGTATTCTACACCTCTTATTATCCTTTCGGAGAATACAGGCTTGATGGTATGTTACTAAAACATTTTCCACGGTTATGCTTAATTTGTTTTCACTTACTGCAGAAAACAAGTCATCTGCCCGTATCCCAATTCACTTGAGGTCGGCGCAGTATGCCTTTTTAACTCCCGACGCAAAAACGACGGGGTGTTATTCTTCCATACATCTCTATTAGCCGTCATCTCGTCATTCAACTCCTTTGTGGTCACTGGTCATATCCTTTCTCACACAGTCCATCCATCTTTTCTTTGGTCTTCCTCTGCCCTTATATCCATCCACATTCATGCTCAAAACCTTTTTGGTAACATGCTGTTCACTTCTACGCATCACATGTCCATATCACGATAGTGGATGAAGAAAACAAGTAGAGAAGAGTTATTAGTGGCATACAAAACAATATTATTATAGCCTCATACATAATACATATAATATGCTTATCTGGCCTTCAACTTGACTTGGCCGGCCAACCAGCGACCTCGCTCACTTTCTGACTTTTAAAATGTTATGCCTTATCGAAGTAGCGTTACTAGCTCGATGTTTTCGAAATATCTTCTGTTTTTATGTAAGTGGGACGATTTAATAATATCGAACTTAATATACCATCACGTCTATCTGCGAAGGGTTAGGCAGAGACTATGGTAGGTAGTTTTATCTAAAGCCTGGCCTAGGCCGGCCAATCGTGACAAAAAAATCACTGATGATAACAAGAAAAAACTCAAACCATTGTATAGCAATATAATTTTCCTTCCACTTAACCTAAAACTGCTTTAATTATGCAATTATCCCTGAAACCTCGGAAAATTACAAACTAGGTACCTACTTACAATAACAATTCTGAATCGATTTCGATAAAAGTTGGCAATAAATTCATTATACAGTCTATATGATGTACAAGGCCTGGGGCGTAGGGCGGCCAAGACGGCAAATCCGCATCGGCAGAGTTGTAGTGTTGTTCACTAATGTTCCCCCGCACATTTAGGTGATAGGCTGGTAGTGCGGTATTCAAATTCAAATTCAAAATATTTTATTTCAAATAGACCATATAAATAGGCACTTTTGAACAGTCAAACTAGTTGCTCGGTTCCAAAAAAGTAGGACTTATGGAGAAGAGCCGGCAAGAAACTCCATAGTTACTCTTTTAAAAAAAGATAGTGAGACAGTAACATTTTTTTTGTGAATAATATGAGTCTATTGCAGTTTGATGTGTAAGGATTAATAAAATAGAAAAGAAAAGAAAATAGCCATAGCAGTAAGAGCTGACCAGTCCCGACAGACAGCAACCGTTCACGAGCATGACGTGTGTATCAGCGCCGTTTGACTTAACCATGTTATAGGGAATAAAAAGACCCGACACACAACGCCACCATCAGCAGAACATTTAAATGAGCATGACAAGCTCAAACTGCAGGGCTAGGTAGCCTATAGTTATACCATATCCCGTGGGAATTTCCTTATATTTTCGTATCGGATGCCTACGTCATAATATCTAAGTATCTGTGTGCCATATTTCAGCCCAATCCGTTCAGTGGTTTGAGCTGTGCTTTGGTAGAGGAGTTAGTCACCTTTTCCTTATATTGTACAGGATGTCCCGTTGACGATGGACCAACCGCGTATGTTTACCGGGTATCCCCGGGTATGGGGGATAAGAGGGATCTATTATCAAATCTATAACTTCAAAACCTTAACAAACTACAAAAAACTTTTGTGTTTTTATCCAGAAAATATTTTTATCAAAATACAAACTATAGCGTTTATCTTAATAAACGCTATAGTTTGTTGTCCTAGGGTTTGTAAAGAAGTATGGACTTTATAAAAATCATAACTTCGAAAGTACAAGACCTAGGAACTTTTGTGGTTTTCTTAGATAAAAGTACCCTCTACCCCCCATATCCTTTTGGTCCACTACATACTTGACACCCTGTAAAGACAGATTAATTATTTGAAAATGGTAGTCTCATGCTTCCCGCGCCCACAAGAACACCAACAGCCTATTTTGAGGAAGAAATACTCGATAAGTGCGATCGATCCTCGATTTTAACACTTTATTATCTTTGTCAACAGGTAAAGAAGTGCAGAAGCGATGGCGTTCCATCCGCGACTCCTACACGAAGACTTTCAGGCAGGGCAAGTGCGTGCTGCCGGAGCAGTGCCCCCCTGGCAGCAGGCGCTACCAGTACCACCAGCAGATGTCATTCTTGTTGAAAGCTTTACAGAACAAGTGAGTTTAGAATTAGACAACTAATTACTTAACTAGCTATCCATGGCCTGCACAGAACTTATCTGTGTGTGTATGTACCTAGTTTTAAATTTCATCATTTCTTATTAAGTGCTTATATACAAAGTATCATTGTTTTATCTTTAATAATGACGGACTCCGGTACAAACTTTCATCCCCTTAAGGCCTATTTCGGGGCAAAAGCTAGCTTTCTCCAAGGATTGAGTTTCATCAAAAGAGGTTGAGTGGTTTAGGCGTGAATGCGTGACAGACAGACAGAAAGACAGGTAGAGTTATTTTCGCATTAATAATAAGGGGTATCAAAAAATCTCCTCAAGATGCAGATTTCCTCACACCAAGCTCTTTTATCTAATCCTTAATCCTTATATTACAGGAAACCAAGGTACTCCCAAGACAAATACGAGTCACTCTCAGAGATCTCCAACTCACCACAGCATCCGCCACCAGAAGATATCATCCCAAAAATAAAAAACGAAGCCATGGAGAAGCCTCTAGACCTGAAGACTAAACACGAAGAGAAACCAGAGACCCAGGACAAATGCAACCAAGCGACCTGCATAGACAA
This sequence comes from Acronicta psi, assembly GCA_946251955.1. Lineage (NCBI taxonomy): Eukaryota > Metazoa > Arthropoda > Insecta > Lepidoptera > Noctuidae > Acronicta > Acronicta psi. Next base: position 7,277,803 of record OX276494.1, on the reverse strand, counting down.
ACCTAACTCCCTTGAAATCAAAATAGACGCAAACTCTATACTTCCCGAAGACCATTTCGACGACGACAAACTCTTCATGAACTCTCTCATACCCCTCTTTAAGAAGATGAACGATGATACCAGATTACTGTGCAGGATTGAAGTGCTAAAGATTATCAGATATGCTCTGCAAGGGCACAAATGTTTTGAAGCCTTGAAGGTGACAGAGGATTCTTATTTTAAGGATAGGATGTCTGGAATCCTGGCGAAGGATGAGACCAGTGTGTCGACGAGCACGCAGAAGGCTCAAGAGTCGAGACTGGCCATGACCACGAGGTCAGCTGATGGAAGTAGACCGGTTAGGAAACGGAGAGTAAGTCAATATTTTTATTACTAGTAGCCCGTCTTTTATAAAAAATAACTAGCTTTCCGCCAGCGGCTCCAACTGCGTGGTCTTATAAATGATAGCCTATGTTACTCGGGAAAGATGTAGCTTTCTAATGGTGAAAGAATTTTTGAAATCGGTCCAGTAGTTTTTGAGTTTACTTATTACAAACACAAAAATACAAATATTTTCTTTTCTCTTCTTATCGTTCGTCCCGTTCTGTTCTTTCGTATCGTTGTGTTGCTTATACATTGTTTTTATTTAAATAGGTATTTCTTATCTTGCCACAGGGGCTGGCTTTTATAAGCAAGCAATACTTCGACCCAATGGGATCTTTTGTGTTGTCCCCAAAAATAAGTACTTACAGATGTTGTTATTTTATCTTCTAGGTGAGATCACCATCTCCCCTACCGGTGCCAACCAAAAAGAGAGGACCAGGCCGCCCCAGAAAGGTAAAATATTATTTTTAGTAACTCCTATTATTATTAACTAGAACTACCTAGTAAATGTATCATTTTTTTTCTTTTTACTAAGTAGCCTTTTCCCAACCATGTTGAGGTCGGCTTCCAGTCTAACCAGGATGCGGCTGAATATCAGTATTTTACACGAAACGACTGCCATCAGATCTCCGCAACCCAAATTCTGGGCAATACCGATATTCGAAGGAAAGTTGTCAGGATTTTTAGGTTTCTGACTACCACTAACGATTGTCATAGGTGTTCGTATGACAACCGGCACCTTGTCTCGATATTTTAATAGTGGTCACCCATCCACAGGCTGACAGTGGGAAGTGTAGCTTAACCTTGCAGATCGGTTGATCAGCGTAGTTAAAACTTGGCCACGAGCCCCTCTATACATATATTTAATACTGTCAGATTTCAAAATGGCTTAATTCCTGCCAGGTCCGGCCGCCCCCCTCGGATTCGGATGACGAGCAGATCGCAAAGAAGCGCTTACCTAAACTGAAGGTTTGCGAGTCCGTATGCGAGGAGGATACCTTCGGCCACGCCACCAGCGTCGCCCAGCTGTCCACGCCACTGTTCATGAAGGTATGTGGTGAAATATTTTAGCTGGATTTCGTCAACAGAATCAGAAGTTTGAAAACCAGACCGAAATTAAATAATTTCAAATCTGGTTAAAATTAAACGACGTTTGCGGTATAGTGGTTCAAGTGCCGAACTGCGGAGCACGAGGTCGTGGGTTCGATTCCCACATGGCACAAACACTTATGTTCATCACATAAGTGTTTATGTTTGTCATACATTTGTATGTTTTTAGAAGAAAAAAATATAAATATTACTAGCTGTCCCGGCAAACGTTGTTTTGCCATATAGGGGTGGGTCATTTTAGGGGGATGAAAAATAGATGTTGGCCGATTCTCATAGATACCGGATAAGCACACAAAATTTCATACAAATCGGTCCAGCCGTTTCGGAGGAGTATGGCAACTAAAACTGTGACACGAGAATTTTATATATTAGATATGCATTGTCTATCACCCATAGTACAAGCTCTGCTTAGTTTGGGACTAGATGGTGCTGTGTAAAATGCCCAAGAATATTTATTATTATATATAGTACAAGCTCTGCTTAGTTTGGGACTTAGTGGTGCTGTGTAAATTGTAACAATAATGTTAGCATTATTGCTTAGTAGCAAAATATTTTACATAAAAAAAAAAATTTTTTTTTTCAGATATACAACTTGGAAAGGTCCAAAATCGCGCCAGCGTTACCGTCAACCCCACCAGGCATGCAGGTGTCCATCAAAACCGAACCCGTGGACCCGGAACCGCAGCCCAGCTAAGCTTCCACCACTACTACATATTGTAGCCGAAAAAGGTCTTATTTAAAAAAAAGTGTTCGTGTTCACGAAAACGGTAGTTGACTGCTTTACTTTTTTTTAATAAAAAAATTTTTAAGAAAGAATTTCAAAAAAAAATCTTTAAAAATCTCGACAATCTCTGTGGTCTAAATACTGATCACGATGTCGCGGGTTCGATATTTATGCGATAAGTTAAGCGTTGGTTGTTTTGGGTGTTTCTTATGTAAAAGAAGTATGTATTTACAAAAAAAGTATACAAGTATTATAACCATTTTCTAGTACCCATAGTACAAACTCTGCTTAGTTTGAGACTGTATTTTTGTGTCCCAAATTATAATTACAATACGAAGTAAATCGCTGCGTGTTTTAGAAGAATTAAGCGCACAAACAAACGGTTAAATATTTTTTTGTTCTATACTATGTTCTACTTTCAATAATCTCTGAATTAGAATTAAATTTTCTTAGAGATATTTGTTGCTAATTGCGCTATTTTTGTTTCCTTTAATAGCAAAGTCAATCAAAATATTTCTTTTAATTAATTTGGACGATTAAAATACGTCCTTTTGAAAAGTGAAAAATTTGTCGCAGAGTAGTCAACTACCACATGTTCCGAACACAAAATTGTTAACTTTGAGAAAATTTTGTCGTCGCATTATCTCGTCTTTAGCCGTACTCTCGGTATAAGATAAACCTCGACAAAATTATATCGTGGCGCGCAGTCTCAAAGATCTTTCTGTGAAAACTCGTGGTACTCGTATATATTTCGGGCTAAATTTAATCGATTTTAATCGATGCAGTATATCTATTCGATTGTAAGACAATAAATGTATACTGGACTTACTGGGTGGATAAATATATAAGAATTTAGGTATATAAATGTTGTTAAATTATATATTATAATATTGATTGTGGTGTTATATAAATATAAATGTATATTTAATGTTGTGATCGGGTTTTGCAATGGCCGTATAGCCTATGAGGATTGGTGTACATATGTAAACACATTCATAGTACAGGAAAATATATAGGGTAAAATAACTTTGTATTGAAATGGTGTAGACACGTACCCCATAAGTGTCTAAACTGGTGTACACTTGTACTCCACTAACCGGTAGTGACATATTGATTAAGGTCTCATTATTTTACTTTTAGTAATGTTATCAAACGCTTGTAGTGTGTTCAGCAACTGACTTCAATAATTCTTTTATTTGTTTATTTCTAATACAAGTGTTGATTTAATTGTTGTAATAAGAAAACTTCACTGACTGGAATATCTCTATAATTACATAGACAAGCGGACATATAAAAAAAACATAAGGCTAACAATGGATAGACAACCTTTTTCTTCAAAGTAGAACCAAGGTTTCAAAAAAAGACCTTCATCTTTGCAACTTCTATTAAAAGGCCACCGATGAAAAAATACTGTAATAGACTACATATAAAAAAACATACAGTCGAATTGAGGACCTCCTTCTTTTTTGAAGTCGGTTAAAAAAGGTAATATTAAATCAACATCTGTATTGTGAGTTGAGTGTAGTGAGTGAAATGTGATATAATTTTAGTTTTGCCATGTAACTATTATTTAAGATTAAATATTTACGAATTAGATGTCCTATTTTTTTTTCTTGTGAGATCAACAGAAATTATTTAAGTCAAAATTAGAAAATCTGTTTATTTAATATATTATTATATATTTTTATAAGATAATATATAATTATATCTACACTGTATCCATCCATTAGTTAAACATAATTTATAGTATGAAGCAATTTTAATCATTTGGTTTAACACAGACTTGTTTTGAAGAATGAATATATATATATTTTAACTATCCTTGCAAGGAATGCCTATATTATTATAATATATAGTAGAATTGATACATAACCACAAAATTAACATACTTTCATCAGAGTACCTGATAACTTTTTAGCGAAATCATTATTTCTGCATATCTCACAATAAAAAATAGAAACTTAGTTATAAAAAATCATTAATATAGGTATATATTTACGCGCACCAACTCGGCGTAAAGCAATTCGATCAAAATATCCGATCTCAAAAAATGATTCAATTTTTCTGTGGTTTCTAAACGTGGTCCAGATTCTTTTTAGAAGTAGCCATTTTGTATTTTGCCGTAATGCGCGCGAAATAATATTGTTTTGTTTTAAAAAAGTACTGTTGTTTTTAAACCACAAACAATAATTACTATTGTTTTAGAATCTGTTATAATTATATATTTTACGCGTGACGAGTATATTTGAAAAAAAAAACTATTATAAAAATAAATGAAGAGCATTTTTTAGTTTTTAATAAATTTATTTTAAGGGCTTCGTCAGACAAGGGTCTTTTGTTTGACAAAACTGACAAGAAAGGGTATTTTACTCCCTTTAGCAGTTTTTTAACTAACTAAAGTCACTTGTCTGCTAAAGCTAATAAGTGTTAGTACATATTATGTCGAAATACTTCTTGTTTGCATATTATTATGCTATGGGATAGATTGAATCCTAAGTACCAACGCCAAGATGTAAATTGTAAGATGAAGGTGACGTCCTGAAAATGGCATCTTACATTCATTGGCGTCTTCTAACCAATCGTCAACATTGTTCATTGATACAGTACCCGCGGTATAACCTAGCTGGACTGAAGTTAGTCGTGTGAATGCGCAATGGAATGGTTATTATGCGCAGCTATACGGCCAACTTGAGTCCGGTTACGGTATGCCGCGTGTACTGGGGGGCTAGACAAGTTGCATTTTGACATTCGAATCGACAAACAAAATGTATGTAAATGACATTAGTGACAGCCCGATTTGTCGAAAGCTTGTGACATTTTGTTTGTCGATTCGAATGTCAAAATGCAACTTGTCTAGCCCCCCCTGTACACTGTAACTCGTAACATCTATAAGTTTTGATTTGATGTGTCAAACAGTTTACATACTGCGACATTAAGGCCGTGTTTCACTACCTATTGATAAGTTCCCTTTAAAATACTTGGCAGATAGATCATACAAATTTTGTTGTATTTTTTAATTATCCGGCAGTTGGCGGCTAGGTGGTGAAACAGGCCAATATAATTAAATGTGTTGTGTTATGTCTGTACATTCCTTTAGATAAGGATTTTGTAGGTTTACGAGAAATTATCGCGGATTGTATACCGCTTAAAATAAAAAGTAAATATTTTATACATTATGGTTTTATTTAAGGTTGTTCAAATTATGTGCCTACCTTTAAAGAAAATAGTATCTATTTTTTTAAATTAATTATCCTCGGGCAAAGTGGATAATGTACCTACTCATAAAATTTTTGGGTAAATAAATAAAACTATAATTATTATAAATTTATTTCAAAAACTAAAATAATGTTACATTCAAAAGTAGATAAATCAAACAGTTTCATTAAGCTTTAAAACATTCCCTTCCTTTTGAGGAAGTCGGGTAAAAAACAACAAAATTGCATGTTTTAATTGGAATGCAATATATCATCTTCGGGCACAGTTACAGATATTCCACTAAACTTCACCGTCAAGCCTTTTCTCAACGGAGTACAGCACATTGGGCCCACCAAACAAGGGTTGGGATTCACTGCAAAGGGCATAGAGCATAGCCTCAGTAATATCCACACTTTATTATCTGTGGAATACTTGATGCAAACCGTCTCGCCCTTTCTTGTTAAACGGAGGTAGAACTTTCTGGGATTGCCGGGGTAAATACCTGCGAAAAATGCACGTAAAAGTGAGACGTATTAAGTTATAGCAACGCTGATCAACCGATCTGCAAGGTTAAGCTACGCTTGCCGAGGTTAGTCTTTGGGTAACTATTCCCCCTCGGAGACCTCTCCGTACCTCGGAGAGCAGTTGAAGCCGTCGGTACCGGTTGTCAGAAGCCTAAAAATCCAGAAATTGGGTTGCGGAGGTCTGATAGCAGTCGCTTCGTGTAAAATTCTGGTATTCAGGGAAGCCGACCCCAACGTGTTTGGGAGCGGATAACGGACGGGGCTGAGTGTTCCAATGGCTGAAGAGGCTGCGAGGGCTATTCGCCCGAAGTGTGCCATAGGCAAACAAATCAGGGAAGCCCCGTAGCCAGCCGTGATTCATAACATACAAGCCACACTAAGATTGCCAGTGTCATTAATTCAAAAAATATGCTGCCCAAATGGTACTAAAGTAGAATGAGCGCCAATGGAGCGTTGTTCTGGAGCTGAAGTAGTGCTCTCGTGTTCTTCAGTCTGTACAGTGCTTCTACAGACTTCGCTAGATAGATCATTTTTCTTTTTCGCGACCCCAGCATTGTCTCCTGAATCCGAAGGGGGAAAAACGAAATACAAGAATCGAACTCAAAACCTGTTGGGTCAAAGCCGCTCATTCAACCACTATGCCAAACATAATAATAATCGTTGCTATAAGTCCCCCAAATTGATAATGTGCCTGGCGGCCATCTTTGTGACGTAAAAATGACGTAACTGCGCTCAGTACGCGTTAGCACCACTACCCGGCAATTACGGCAGATGATGAAGTCACTTTGAGGTTAATTAGACAAGGTTCCAGCACATTAGCAACTTGCGGGACTTATATTTGATTTTATTTCGACATACCGGTAGCCCAATCTGAGAGCTCGTTAGTGAGTACGCTGCCTATCATTGGTTGACCATCATTGTACTCAATTCCCGCCTTTATCCAGTGTTTATTGTCCAAATACAGCATGAGTCCTGCTTGATCGTACAAATGTGTGAATTCCGCTTCAACACATACCTGGATTAAAAACATAAAGATAAATAATATAAATATATTAAAAACGGAATATGGGAAACAGGATAGAATTTGTCCAGAGTGGCGCTGTGGTGACGGTGGCATAGTGTTGCCAAATTTTTTACAGTTCAGATGTCACATTTCAGGGACACGGACTTAAATAAAATCGTAAAAAATGTCCTATTTAAATAAATTGGCGCAAGACTAATACGAATGGATGGAACAGGCAATCGGATAAAAATTTGATCTGATACACAATAATTAGCCTTACCGTAAAAGTAAAATCATCTTTGATTTCTATTCCATATTCGTGGCCCGAATTGTGTTGAAAATTGTACCAAGTGCCTTCCCAGTAATCAGTTTTATCATCCGTTGTTGCTTCCAAATCATTGTCACTGATATTCCATTTGTTTGGCTCATTTATCCATTTAAAATCTGCGAGAGTGATTTTATTGAAGTTACTAGACTCCATGTTCTGCGAATTTATTTCAGAAGACTTGTCACGAACGAGCAACGAAGTAGTATAACTCTAATGGTACTTAATCATAACAAAAACAAGTCATTTAACAAGTGTTTATTATTATTTATCTTATCTGCATTCTCTGAGCACCTATTCTGTGGAGTTTAATCTATAACAATAGTACAAACACTTAATAATAGTTATAATTAGTCTACTCAATTATTTATAGGCAGCTATTTTAAACAATGCTGAGTCGCCGGAGTATAATCTATTACGCAATCAATGCGCTCTTCTCATATTTTGCACATCCACGTTTTTAATTTGTTATTATAAATCAGTTTAAATTTCTTTCATTGTAGCCTGTTTATGATATTATATGGAAATGCTTACAAAAAACAAAAATGTTCATCCATCAACATTCATCTATTTTTTTAAAATTTTCTGTAATAGCAACTCTAAATATTTTTTAAATTAATTTCTTTGAGAGAAGCAGCAACATTGTTCATTTAAGATGGCGTCATTTCCGGGGACGGCTGCGCGGCGTGATGGCTCCGCGCCGTTTATGAAGAAATTACAGTTTATTTTTGTGTTTAGATAGCAAAAGTTATTTGTTTAAATAGTAGGATATAGTTCAATTAAGAAGTGATATCGTAATGGGCAAGCCAGGTAAGATTTTTAAATTACATATTGTGAGTGTAATGTTTGGCACATGCGTGGTAACCGCGTGTGATAATTTACTATCTTTTCTAACAAAATACTTTTACAACTACAGTCCCATACGCTATGTAAACACTTTCTGTGGCGATTCAATTAATTAAATAATCAGATTTTACTCTACTTTTACCATTTTCACATGTTACATTTGAGGTTAGCTTGTTGCAAGCACCTTCCGTTTCTCGTAGTTTTTAGGTAAACATAAGCCTTTTTGGGCTTCGTTTTAGCTTTCCAACCTTTTTCTGGTATTTGCAAAACTAATAAACATAAAATCCTTAAATAATGTAGCAAATTATTGTCTATTTTGTTACCATGCCGCAACCACGCCAATATTTTATAGTAACCAAAATACCTCTGTTATTACGTAAATATGCCATAAAACCTGCTTGGGAGCAGCATCTATGTGACATAATATAACACTATAACGACAAGATAATATCGTTGGTGCTAATGTCATTAAATCAACCATGAGTCCCCGACCCCACACTTGTTGGTTACAAAAGTACACGTCCACGTGGTAATGTTGACCATGCTTCTGTGTCACAACAACATGGCGATACAGTTTCTCGTTTGGGGTTCCCTATTTTACCATGAGCATCTCTATACTATTTTACTGCCCGTAAGAACCATGTATATTCCATGAATGTCAACAAATATGTTGCGTCCAATGTCCAGACTTTGATTATGCACTAAAATTTTATTCTTCTGTGTTACCAATCACAACAACATGGCGATACAGTTTCTCCTTTGGGGTTCCCTATTTTACAATGAGCATCTCTATACTATTTTACTGCCCGTAAGGCAACTGACCATGTATATTCCGTGAATGTCAATAAATATGTTGCGTTTATTGTCCAACCTTTGATTATGCACTAAAATTTTATTGGTAACAATGAGTGAAATAAGATTAGCACTAGATATGCATTATGACACTTCATACTGTTTACCTTCAATCTCAGTTTTAGGGTAACATAAATACAGACACAACAGATATACTAATGTTCCTTGGGGGCCCTTATGTAATTTACTGAATTAATTCTTAAAGCACTATGTGTCAGTATTTTTGTACTGCCGAATGTCAAATCAGATGAATGTATAATATACAAAAGTAACAAATGGGTCAAAATAGCAAATGACAGAGCGGTCTTAGACGGGGATAGCAGGATAAGCTTCAACTGGAAATATTGCCTTCACCATGCAGTTAGAAGACTATGTGACTGAATAATAGTGATAGTGTGACTCTCATTATTCATATTCTCTCATATTTGAGACCTGTGCCAAGCAGTGGGACAGTAAATGGGTTGATGAGGTTGAACTTTGACTGTGACTGTGACTTTTACATCATGAAAAAGAGGTCCGCTGCTGAACAAAGGCCTGCCCATATTGACTTCCATAGAGAGTGGTTTTATGCTGCCTGCATCCAACAACCTTTCATAGGTTGTCGGACCGTCGAGTCGTGCGATTTCCGGTCCATGGTCTCCACTCTGAAACCCTTTTATAAAATGAGATCTACAATAACTTATCTTCCTCAACAGAATTTAACGGCGGTCGCGGCGGCGGTGGTGGTCGTGGCGGAGGCCGAGGCGGCGGCGGTCGTGGGGGCTTCGGCGGGGGTCGCGGAGGTGGGGGAGGTAGAGGAGGCTTCGGTGGCCGCGGGGGCGGCGGCGGCAGGGGAGGCTTTGGAGGACGCGGCGCCGGCGGCGGCCGTGGAGGAGGTATGTTTCACAAGAACTTTATGAAATTATAGATAGAAGTTTTGGTAGAGAATGGTTAAGATATTTTTGGAATTAGAAAGATTTAGAAAATTAACTGCTATTATGACATTTAGTCACAGTAAGTTTTGCAGTAATTAACATAAAATATTCAAACATATTTACTGTCAGACATCAGCAAATTGTAGGTGTCAATATTCATATGCCTAAACCTTATGAGATCAAACTTGTGGTTGACTAAAGTCTCCTCTCGATGGGACGATTAATGGGTAGATGATGAGTACAATAGACCAACAGTAACTATAGTCTCAGCAGCTCAGAGCTTAAAACAAAAAATTTGCTAAGATAATCAAGTTTTATGATGGAATGTTGTCTGTAGTCAAAATATCTTATTATTCTTTACCAAAATTATATTTTACATGATGATCGTGGTCCCTCTAATCTAGACCTATTCGTGAAGACTATGTCCACATACCCACTTCTGATAAGCACACACAAATTGACATACATTTTATTTTATCATTATGTATTAATAACCATGGTTATTATCTAGGTCGCGGCCGCGGCGGACCCGGTGGAGGTCGCGGGAGGGGAGGAGGCGGCTTCAAGGGGGGCAAACAAGTTATTATTGAACCTCACAGGTATGTAAATTAATAGGTTATATGTTGAAAGTACTATTTTGTCCAGTTAAATCAAATAATCTGTAGTTTGTTTTAATTCTATTTAATAAATGGAACAGATTATATCTGGTAAACAATTTCTTCTTGCTTAAATTTTGAAAATGACCTGACCTAAATAAATAGTTAACAGCATTTAAAAAGAAATACTAAGTTTCTTATCAATTAAACTTTTAGGTCAGTTGAATACTAACTTGAAATGATAACAAATATGGAGCACAGGTTTTTGATACAACTGAAACTGAATATTTATTATTTAATAAAATATACCAATTATCTAAATGATGCTAATACAATAACTTTCGTTCTTCTGAAAGCAAAAGCTTGAAGCCAACATACTTTTCTGATCATTATTTGACTTACCTTCTCATAACTTCTACTTTTTACCCTTTTAAAAACAATGTGTACTCTTTTAGACATCCTGGAGTATTCATTGCAAGAGGAAAAGAAGATGCTCTGGTCACAAAGAACTTGGTGCCTGGATCAGAAGTTTATGGTGAAAAGAGAATATCAGTTGAGGTTTGTATTGCTTTCACTCTTTTTTTGTTTGTCTTGTACTTGGTCCATTATTTATTACAATTATTTTTAATTAAATTACCATAAATTTTCTATAAGTAAACTACTTAAAATGATGATTGTGGTCCCTCTAACCTGACCTATTCGTGAAGACTATGTCCACATACCCACTTCTGATTTACCCTCCTTATTACCCTTACCCCTTCTGACTTTTACCCTTGCTAATTAAAATTACCCTATCACAGAATGAAGGAGAAAAGGTAGAATACAGAGTGTGGAACCCCTTCCGGTCCAAGTTGGCGGCCGCGATTATGGGTGGAGTGGATGCTATTCACATGCCTCCGGGATCCAGGGTACTGTACCTCGGTGCTGCTAGCGGCACCACCGTCAGCCATGTCTCAGATGTTGTTGGGCCGGTAAGTTGTTAAATATGTAAGGATTATGTGTACTCCAGAAAAATTTGCGAACAAATTGTTAGGTTCAGTATTTTTGCTAAGGGTGGTATGTCTCTGGTAAATTTTCTTTCACAAATAAATTGTTTGGCTTATTAAATATACGAGATAATTCGAATTTAATGTCATCAAATTTTATCATATCTCTTTGATCCTAAAACATTGGATAAAGAGCACCATACCACCATAAAAAACTGCTTTAAATTAAATGCTCATTTTGAAGAAGGAAATAATCCTGCCCGCCCGCCGATTTTTTCCTTCATTAAAAATAACTTGTAATCTTAGCATGGAAAATGCTTAAAAAATACAAAAAGATAGTTAAATGCTCATGTTCATAAGCAAATATCTTGAAATTAGCTCAGAAATCTGACATGATGATCGTGGTCCCTCTAATCTAGACCTATTCATGAAGACTATGTCCACATACCCACTTCTGATAAGCACACACAACACAATACATCTCCTCTACAATAAACTCAATTATAATAACGTTATTTTATGTCTTCAATCCACAGGAAGGTCTAGTATATGCGGTAGAATTCTCACACAGATCAGGCAGGGACCTCATAAATGTAGCTAAGAAGAGAACTAACATCATACCTATCATTGAAGATGCAAGACATCCGCTGAAATACAGGTAAAGTATTAAATATTACTATCAAGTATATTTTATAGGTAACTAGCTTCCCGCCAGCGGCTTCGCCCGCGTGGTTTGTTATTATACATATAAACCTTCCTTAAGAATCACTCTATCTATTAAAAAAAACCGCATCAAAATCCATTGCGTAGTTTTAAAGATCTAAGCATACATAGGGACAGACAGACGCGACGGAGGACTTTGTTTTATAATATGTAGTGATATCTGGGAAAGAGGGTAAGGCCTTGTGCAACTGTGGCACAAATTCAGCTGTTTTAGGAATGGAATAATCTGGTTAACATTGGCATTAAAACAGCTGTAGTATAAAAGTTTTGTATATAAAATGTAAACATACTCTTCTGCTAATCCTTTGTATACAGAAAATAATTGTAAACAAGGCAAAAAATATTACAGCATAGCTGTAACTTATTAAGAAAAATTTACATTAATATTACAAAATATTAATGTAAATGTCAATGTTATTATTATTCTATTCTTTTCTTTTTAATATTCCTACGAAAGACTCAAAATGATGATTTCTACAAACTAAATTTTTCATGTTGATACATTTGAACTCTCTCTCTGACTAAACCTATCTCTTTCTATCTCACTCCACCACCAAACAAGCGATTCTACTCTCTATTCTCTTACAGAATGCTGGTCGGTATGGTGGACTGTATATTCGCTGACGTGGCGCAACCTGACCAGGCTAGGATAGTCAGTTTAAATGCGCAACACTTTTTGAAGAATGGTGGACACTTTGTTATTTCTATAAAGGTGAGTAATTGTCACTTTATGATCGTCAATATAATGTATAAAATGTTTTATAGCACTTTTAGTTTGCTTCTAATTAAATAAAAATTCTCAACTATGTTGGGGTAGGTTTCAGTTTAACATAATGTTGAAATATTAGTATTTTACATAAAGCAACTGCTATCAGACCTCTGCCATCCAATTTCTGGATAGTATCAATACCAGGATAAACTGGTTTTTTGGGTTTCTAACTGAAACCTAGAAAAAATGCACTGCTGCGTTAAAGAAATATCCTTGCATAATTTATTTTGTTATTTTCTATGATGACGAAAACATTCTAAATCTTTCATGTTGATAAGATTGAACTCTCTCACTGAGGCACGAAAAAAAACACAAACATAAATTTTGTAACCCTTCCATATTTAACGACACCTTTCTTTTCTCAGGCCTCCTGCATAGATTCAACAGCGCAGCCCGAGGCCGTGTTCGCAGCAGAGGTAAAGAAACTTCAAGCAGACAAATTAAAACCACAAGAACAGTTGACTTTGGAGCCCTACGAGAGAGATCACGCGGTCGTAGTGGGCATCTTCAGACCACCGTCGAAAAAGGCATAGATATAGGTTTTATAAAATAAGTTAACGCAATTTTTAGTGTCTTACTGCTCCGTCACAGACATGGCATTTAACTTAAGTAAATGATAACTGAGGCAGCCGCTAATGGCTACTATAACTTGGGTATGTTTTCCTGCAGTTAAATGTTTTTAAATCTGTAATTTTTCCAAGATAGTGACTTAATTGTTGGCTAATAATAATGAATCCATATTTCCGAGCGTGTCGATACTGATTTTATAATTAAGTTTATAATTTGATAGAACTAAAGCCATTCTATGTTGAAACTATGTACGTGATTTCAGTATGTAATAATACATTGAATTGCCAATTTTTTGAGAGAATGCTGTTTGAAACCTATATGGACCTCATTCCCCAACTAAACACAATTTAAACGTTATTTTTGTATAATAAGTTCTGATTTATCAAAGTATTAGTTTGTAAGTTGAACATACGAGTTCTGTATGTTATTAGATAAGTGTTGTATGAAATATATGATGGTGCGAATGACTATATTTTTGTTGTTTTATTAATTGTAGACTGCACAGTTCATAAACCTTCCTAGGTAATGTTTCAATTGGTGAAAACCGTTTTAAAATCAAGTAGTTTTTGCGTGCAGACAGACACGGCGGGGATTTGTAGTGATAAATTATTATTCTTGCACACACTAAGGGTTTTTAGTGTTTTAGCAGAACATTACAAAATGCAGGGCCTAGAAGGGTGCCAACGGGACCCTACCTGCTAGCTGTCCGTCCGTCTATCAGCGGCCTGTATCTCATGAACCGTAATATGTAGAGATTAGAATTTTTCTATTAGACGTGGGCAAAATGTAACATTTTTGCGATTGGAACATTTGCATCTGGATCACTGAAATGTTCCGAAACACTGATATGTTTCATTTGGCTCATTTGGATCATCGACTCAAAATATGATACCGAATGTTTCGAATACATACATAGAGTTGCGTTGCGGGCGTTTATTACTGAGTCAGTGAAATTTTATGTGGCAAGCGAAAATCCGTACGAATTGAGTGATGCACTTCTCATTTGTTATATCTTTCTGACTTGTATGGATTGTAATTATTTCGCCCGCTTACACGCCAGTCGCGAGACGCGAGTCAATAGTTAAGTTACTCAGTGTCTCAATTTTGTCTCTCTCGTTCGCGGCTCAGTCGCCTCGCGAGCGACGCGTCGCGTGAAATAAGCGCTCAGCAAAGTAATGTTTCAGATCCAAATGATACGCTTGAAACGTTTCGAGTGAACCAATCTTTTGGATCACTTCAGTGATTCGGATCAGTGAGTCGGTTCTGTAAAGAGTTACACAGGCCTATTTTCTATTTCTAGTGTCACTAACGACAAATTAATTTTATTGGTAACAAAAATGGGTACACCTACAGTACAATTTATTTGCGGGTCCGACTCGCACTTGACAGGTTTTTTCAGTTACTACCGTCTGTTGCGAATCTAAAACAGTTATTGCCACAAAACTTGTAAATTATCTCAACACTCCCAAATTTCTCGGGATCTACTGCCTCCCCGAGCTAAAAGATGGGGATGATGTAGACCCTTGATGATGTAAACAATGAGTCAAATAATACGCAGCAATATGAAAACGATCTATTTATTACATAACGTCAATCCCCGTCGGAGTCTGCCTCGTCGCCGTCGTCCGGCGCGCTCGCGTCGCTCTCGAACTTGTCATCGCCCCACGACGCGTTGCTGTCCGACTGATATGGCTCTGCCTCCATATCCTCGTCTGATGATGTGTCTGAAATATTCCGGCTCGTTAATTTATATAGATACTAGCTTTCCGCCAGCGGCTTCGCCCGCGTGGTCTTGATAACCTTTTTAACCCGCTTTTCTGTTGAATTTTTTCTGAATTTTCTTTTCTATAAACCTCACGGAGCCCGAGACCTTTCCAACGAACGCAAAACCGTGGAAATCGGTTCGTGCGTTCTGGAGTTATAGCGTCAGGAAGGAAAACCCGACTTATTTTTATATAGTAGATAATATTAGTATAGATTATGATTTCTAAAAAATTTTTAGTGAGTTAAGGTTTATTGTATGTGTAATAGAACTATTAAACATGGTAATTACAGAAGAAAAAGGCAAAATATCTATACTAATATTATAACGCTGAAGAGCTTTGTACGTTTGTTGAACTTGCTAATCTCAGGAACTACTGGTCCGATTTGAATATTTTTTTTCAGTGCTAATTAGCCTGTTTAACGAGAAAGGCTATATAGCTATAGGCTTATACAGTTAATGATATTATCGCGACATTTTGCGAAAGAGGCAATATGATAGACCTTTTGAAAGACTCATTTTGCGAAAGCGACATTATGAGAAAGAGACATTTTACGACCAGTATATATTTTGCGACTAAGCCCTTTTAACACAGTCAGGTTTTTGTTTCATTATTGATTTGATTGTTTGTGTTGGAAATACAACGAATAAGGGAAAATATTACTGAAATATACCCAAAGTTCACTCACCATTATAATTAAGAACAGGTTCTTGTTCGTCCTGTGCGATGTCGGCGGCGCTCCGCTGCGATATTGTGAGGTCTAGCCGACCTTTCAGGTTCAGTAACTGGCACAAATGTGACCGCCTGGAAAAACAGTGAAATTAATTAATTCATACTATTACGCCTGTATTCTCCGAAGGGATAGGCAGAGGAGTATTAATGTACACCCACAGTATGCAGTAGTATGTTTAGTTCCTTAGGTCTCATGTAATAGAGGGTGAGCCTAATGCTAATCAGGCAGAAATCCAGACTCCGAGTAGCTACTGCGAATTTCATTGAAAAAGCCTATTCTATTCGACACGGAAATCAAACCCAAGACCTCAAACGTAGAGTAACGTAGTTGCGCTTAAGAACACATGACAGTGAAACTAATTATTATTATTTATGACCGTTCCTCATAAATAATAATAACTAGCTTCCCGCCAGCGGCTTCGCCCGCGTGGTCTTATAATTTTTTCCCCGTTTTTGCTACATTTTTTCATTACTACTCCGCTCCTATAAGTCGTAGCGTGATGATATATAGCCTATGTTACTCGGGGATAATGTAGCTTTCCAAAGGTGAAAGAATTTTTGAAATCGGTCCAGTAGTTTCGGAGCCTATTCATTACAAACAAACAAACAAATCTTTTCTCTTTATAATATTAGTATAGATATAGATAATAAATCATTTATTTCAGGCATCTGATGGCCCATAGATAAATAACTTACAATCTAACATACAATATGTTAAAAAAACCCTGTCCGACCCGAAAGGGGTATATAGGTATCCTAATCACATTACCAAATAATATACAATAAATAAAATATTCATAACAGTAAGGTTGTTAATGAAGTTTTTAAATGCACGATTTTTGTACAAAAATTACCAAAATTGCCCAACATCTAACAATTTTGTGAATGTGACAACACTCACCTGCCGTGGTATATTTGGCACCTGTGACAATGTACCTAAGTTTCCTTGTTTTATAAAAAAAATACTTTTATTCGACGTCTGTGGTCTAGTGGTTCGAGTACTGGACTGCTGATCACGAGGTCGTGGGTTCCCACAAGACACAAATATTTATGTGATGATGAATATAAATGTTTGTGTTTGTCTGGGTGTTGCCTATGTATTATAAGAATGTATTTACAAAAAAAAAAGTATATAAGTATTATATCCATTGTCTAGGGGTGGGTATGGGTACCCATAGTACAAGCTCTGCTTAGTTTGGGACTAGATGGTGCTGTGTAAAATGTCCCAGGATATTTATTTATTTATTATTTATTTATTCGGAATATTTTTTTACTTGAAAACTGAAAAGGATTACATAAATGTAATCTTATATCGATACCTAATAATACCTTCACGGGTCGGACAGGGTTTTCTTAACATGTTGTATATAAAATATTTATACAAAGTAGTGTTACTTATAAAGTCTATTCAAGAAAAAATATACGCTACAGATATATTAACAACTGACCTGTGTGTGAATATAGCTAGCAGTTGCGTGAGGTGGTCTGAGGAGCGGGAGCCCATCGTGGCGAGCAGCAGCGCCGAGTGGCACCGCACCACCGCCGACAGCCACGTGCACACCGACGCACATCTGGTACACACAATACACGAATATGTTACACAATCACTATTATTATTTTGGTATCTTTTTAACCCCCGACGCAAAAACGACGGGGTGTTAAATAAGAATGGACGAACCAATGTTGATTTTGATTTTTTGCTTGAAAGGTGAATTAGTCGGAAGTGATCTTAGCTATGTTTGATGAAAATCGGTTCAAGATGGCCGCTGTCGGAGTTTTTTAAATTTAATTTATTATGTCTAAGAGGTCGTCCATTTATCACGTAAGAAAGGGGGAGAGGGGTTCGACAATATCACGAAATATCATAAGGGGGAGGGGGTGTATTGAGATATCACATGTATTTTTCCTTGATTATTTTTATGCCAGTCAAAAACAACCTGCAAGGTGATGATTATATGAGAAATACACGTGATTATAACTTAAAGCTGAGCTGAGCTTTAAGTTATAATCACATGTAGTTTAAAAAAAACATCCCCTATTTCAACACTTTCTGAGCCACATCTTCAACCTCACCAGGGGGAGAGGGGAGTTTAAAAAAAGCACTCCTATTTCAACACTTTTTCTGAGCCTGGTCCCAAGGTCTATCTTTTTGGCAAATTTCATCATAATCGGTGAAGCGGTTTAGGCGTGAAAGCTTCACAAAACCTGTACCTTAACCATGAGTTCTATCGCTGTAATCTCATAGCAGATTTTAGTTCCTTGCGTAACCGCTAGAGGCGCTGCGAGGGGTTTTCATACAAATATTTTACGGCGTCGCTAGCGAGTCTAGTGAGAAAAACTCATGGTCGAGGCACTGTTACTTTGGCATTTATCGTATTTATCGTACAATCTGTGCTACTCACTGGCTCGTCTTCCTGGTGGCCATGTCTGCCAGCTGTTCCAGCAGCTGCGGCACGTAGTCTGCAGGCAGGTTGCTCACGGTGCGCAGCGCCACCATAGGGTCATCCTTCTGTAGCACTGTGAGGATTATGCTGTAACATAAACATTATAATTGGTTAGATTTGTGGAGGGACGAGGTGTGTTACCCCTCCAACCAAAGGAAGGATCCTCCGACCTGGTGTTATGCCTGGTGGGCCACTGCCCCACCGTTGATGTCGGGCGATTGTATACAAGGTGGAAGGGACATCGACGCACATCCGAATACAATGAGTTCAGTACATGATTCCGGACCTCCCTGCGTTGAAATTTTCCGTAACCTTTATCGTCAATTTTTAAATTTTTTCTGCATTTTTTTTTACTTAAACGTATAAAAAAACATTATTTCCATCTACCCAAATTAGATTTATAAGTGAAAAACCACTATTTCATTTATTTCGGATCGCGCGCGTGATAACATTCACCGCGGAGCGTTATAATCGCGTTATTAGCAATACACTGCGCGCTCAAAAATTTCAATAACTGTAATAACCGATCATTTTCTACATGAATGACCTAGGTCATTTTATTTTTGACCTTGATTGAAACCTTGTCACGACGTTTGTGCGTCGATGTCCCTTCCACCTTGTATAAACTACACTTGCGCGATTCAGAATTTGCTCCGTATAATTTCGGTAATCGCGGTAGATGTCACAACAGATTAGAGCCCATTGTTGGTCCTTGGCTACCACAGGTTAGGTGTTGTATAAATGTTCAACATTATATAACAGCACAACACAATACCCTAGCGAGTGTATTCAACTAACGGTTATGCAGAGGCTACTATGCATACCCCTGGTTTCTTTAGGTCCCATGTAATACATAAACATGAAAGAAATTTTAATCTTACAAGTTTTTTTTTATTTCTATATTGTGCTATTGGCTCGTCCCAGCTTCGCACAGGTGAAGCCTAATCTATGTTACTCAGTGATATAACATTTTACCAGTGAAACGATTTTAAGAAAGGACCAATGTTTTTTGAGTTTACTCATTACAAACAAAAATATAAAATACAACTGTTCCGCCACCGGCTTCGCCCGCGTGGTCTATCGAGGGTACTTCTTCTAAATTATAGTTCTTATTATATTACAATTTTAAACTCAAAATGTGATCAGTGATATAATTTTACGAAAAATATGAAAAAGTGGCAATTATAAATAATAAATACTAGCTTCCTGCCAGCGGCTTCGCCCGCGTGGTCTTATAATTTTTTTCCTTGTTTTTGCAACATTTTTCATTACTACTCCGCTCCTGTTAGTCGTAGCGTGATGATATATAGCCTATAGCCTTCCCCGATAAATGGGCTATCTAACATGGAAAGAATTTTTCAAATCGGTCCATTACTTTTTGAGTTTATTTGTTACATACAAAAATACAAATCTTCCCTCTGTATAATATTAGTGTAGATTATTTCTTAAATTATCTGGGTATCTCTTACCCTTTGTCTTTGGAGTGTAAGCCCTGCATCAGGAGCTTGGTGAGGTTCTGACTGACGGCCGACCTGCCGCGCCCCTTCACGTCGAGCGCTAGGTTCGCTAGTCGAGCCTCCATAGGTACCTCCACCTGTGTGAACAAAATATATCATCACGCCTGTTTATAAGGGTTGGGCAGTGAAGTGTTGATACTTGATATACACGCACAGTTCGTCGGTATTTTTAGGTTTGGGGCGACCCTATTGCCATTAACCGGTTCCAAATACAAAGTCTTTTTAGAGTTTTGTATGTCCTATGTGTTATTCTGATGTATAAGCTATAATAATGTGAAATTTCATTAAAAACAGTTTAGTAGCTCTTGCGTGAAAGCTCAAGAACGGCTGGACCAATTTTTATAATCTTCGATTTATTGGATTTGTCTTCGCCCCGATTTATGAAATGTAATAATATTTATTTGTTCAAGTCATGTTCTAAATTATATTTTTTTATGCGGGCGACATCTAGTATTTAAAAAAAATATATATAATGACTTGTAAAAGTGTCTTTAAAGGAAAAAGGAACTTGCAGAAATCAATATCATTTCATTTCATTTCTTATGCACTAGATGTCGCCGGCATTTCCTAGCTGACGACATTTGAGAAGAAACGCCGAAATAACCTCAGAGAGTCATGGTCTCTTTTGAAGTCCAGACAATCGTAGTATCGGATATGCGAGTAAAACAATGTAGGGCAAAATCTGAAATGGCCTTTTGAAGAAAAAGCCACGGTTTTGAGTTGACCAGTCCCAACTGACATGTAGTTCTAATAAATCAACACCATCTTCTATTATAACACTAACCTTGTCTCCCGGCGTGGCTCGCTTCCTGGCGACGCCGCCCATAGGCTCCACGTATGTGACCTGCGTCGAGTCGTGTTCACCCCGCACTTTGTTGATCTCGTTCGTCTGTTTGACTTTCTTCTTAGACTCTTTGCTGTCACCTCGTATTAAAATCTGAGTTTTGGATTTTAGGTCGGGCGTCTGTGTAAAAAAAAAAGTTTATGTATTGCTTTGCGTAAATATTGTTTTGTGCATATTAATAATACTTTCGTGTACCCAATAAATTAAAGAAATCATAGCATGTCAATGATCGCGATGACAATATATCATATTTTAGCTATAGCCTGCGCGGAACTAGTTGGCCGCGCCGAAAGTATGTGAGCGGCGGGAAGGAGGGGCGGGAGCGCTTGCTTTTGTTCACAGTAACCCGCCGCCTCACCCCCGTCCCTACCTAAGGCGCAGTGTAGTGGTTCCAGTACCAAACTGCTGACCACGAGGTCGTGGGTTTGGGTTACAGGATAAACATATTTATGTGATGAATATAAATGTTTGTTTCTTATAAGATACTGTGCAAAATGTAAAAAAAAAAGAATACATACCACTTTTTCGAAGGTGAGTACTGGACCATTCCAGTAGCCTAGCAGCAGGTCGCCGATGGGGGGCAGTCTGCAACACTGGAGGGGCAGCGGCCGGGCCTCCCCGCTTGATACTTGTATTGTTACTGATGGTTTTATTGGCTTTGTTGAAGATCTGTGGGAACACGATAAAGGTAGAGTCAGCGTTACATATATCTGGAGGTAAATAACATCACCATCACGCCTGTATTCCCCGAAGACTTAGGCAGAGGTGTATATTGTACGCGGTACACAGTTCCCCAGTATGTATAAATCCTATGTTGCCTTAACTAGGAACAAATCCTAAACTCTGAATTATAACTAAGCCCAGTAATACTTTGCTCGACCTGGGAATCTAACCTCAACCATAACTGAGTCACTAATCTATACTAATATTATCAAGCTGAAGCCTAGCCTGCTTAAAGAGGAAGGCTATACATATATCATCACGCTATAAGTCTATAACGAATAAGGTATCAATTAAAAAACTTGACAAAACGGGGGAAAATTCAACTTTACAGGAACAAAGTCGCGGGCAAACGGTAGTTTAGGTATAAAACAAAACCAACTCACCCGTTCAACATATGTCCGTAATAATGTACAACTCCACTCCTGGTGGCCGCAGCCAGACTTAACCGTGTAGCTCCGTCCTCTTCCTTTAGCTCAACATCCACAATCCTGGGTGCATCCTCCAGCACAAAGTTGTATGTCGGTGTGGCGGTTATGGGTTTAGAGATGGACTTCCTACGTTGTTTCTTATGAGGTGTCTCCTCTCCATTCAATTGAGGTATGTGGTCTTCCGTTATTGTTACGTCCCAGAATGATAGAAGCCGCTCATTTCTACAAAGGTAAGTATTATTATATTAAGTGCAGAGGCAAAGGTTTAATGTAGCTACCACTTACTATCAAGGGACCAACATACTTGTTTGTCATCATATTGCAATGGAATTAACAGTAATCAGTAAATGTCAGAACTTTTACATAAAGCTTATATTTTGTAAGAATACAATTTCTACTTACTGTGAACCCTCAATAAGCCAGCACACGTCATTCAAACTAGCTATATTCAGCAGAGCGGTGGGTGCTGCATTGTGTCCCAAGTTTTTGACAACTGTGGCATCTCCATCATGTAGTCTCCATAACCGCACCTGGTATGAAGCTGCCACCAGGAAACGGGCGGTTGTGCTCTGAGGAAATGTTAAATAAGCTATAGCAACGTTTCCCATGAGCAGGGATGTGACCCGGTACTGAGCCATCAAAATAAAATATCTGGTGTTTTATAGTACCTAATGGAACCAGCTTCGGTTTAAAAGTATTGAATATGAAAATTAGAGGCCCATGACAGAACAATGTTTGGGTAAACTAGGCTATAGAAAAAAGTCTTACTTATATTGACTATGTGTGTAGACACTTGATGTAAATAATCCAGACACTAAAGGCAAAAAAAAAGTTAATATTAAAAAATATTAACTTAACTTCTTTTTTGTTATAATTACAACTAGGTCAGCCCTTTTTTTTCTAAAATAAAGATGTGTCTTTCACTCACCTGTTTGTGCGGTACTATTTTGATGGCACACACATTGTTTCCATGTTTATTCTTACTGTCAACGTTAACATTATACTTATATCTAATTGACAAGCTCTGTACATCCCATTCGTACACATTATTCTCTTTATTGCAGCTGTATAAGCCATATTTTTTGTGCCAGTCCAGCGAACTGATACCACTACTGGTATTTTCATTTGTTAGTACGGTTTCTACTTTCGCCTGTGATACGGAATATATTAAAATCTTTCCACTGGTTGTTCCAAGGGCTATGCAATGTGTTTCTTCGGATATACTTTTCCTTTTGGCTCCCTTTTGAGGGGACCCCTGTAAAATAAGGTTGTACGGTAAGTACATGTTTTTTTAATTTTCAAAGTCAACTTCATTTATTGATGTGATAATACATAAAAAAAAATACAGATAGATATAGGTATAATAGCTGTAAATTAGTAATTAAATTCGAATGGGTGGCAAGGTGACCACAAAAATGTGTCCAAAATAAATTTATGTATTGAGGTTATATTTACATAAATGTTATCATTATGGTTTTAGAGAAGACCAGTTTTACGCCTGCTTAGGAATTTGAACTTCTTAGAAACTTGTTTTGTAGTTGGGAAGGAAAGTATGCTATATTATTATACAGCTAGATTATAGATAGTAGGTTAGCAGAGGTTGTCAAAACAATAACATTTTTGAACTCGACAGTATTCCAGTAGATTCTATCATAGTTGTTGAGCAGTAAAATGGAATTTAGGGGTTATAAATGCAACAAAACCCGCGGGAAAACCAAGTATGTAACAATATATGTAAAAACCACGTGTTGTACTTACCGCTGACTGTGTGACGGAAATCCATTGCAAACAAGACGGTGGCGAGGTCAAATGTAAATCTGGCGTATACTCCTGTTTGAGTACGTTAGTTTCTGTGTCCCATATCCTCAGTCTACCATCCTGGGTGATGGCAGAATAATATTTTCCGTCTTCGGAAAACGCCGCCTCTGCCATGGTTCATTCCGAACTGACAGGTGACGTTCCGTTCCGTTGGCAGTTGATAGCATCACCACGTGATATTTTTAAAAATCACTACCCATTTCTGAAAAAATTAAATTGAATTATTACTACGAAAAATTCAAGAAAAAGCTTTTTGTTTTTTTTTAATTATACTGAAAATATAAATTAACAGGGCATTATAATACTAAAAACAAACTGTTCGTCTGATAAACAAGGAATAGATGCAGCGTAAAACGGAACGAGTTTTAATCTGACAGCTGTTGTCTGACAGAAATGAAGTGACAGTAACGGTGTTTACATTACAAAAAATATAGTTACATTCATCTGTCGTGCGTGCTACTTAAGAATTTAGATAAAAATACTATTTGCTCATTGGTCTCATGGTCTCTAGATATTGTTAGTGCCAGAACTAATCTAATGTCCAATCTCATTGAGTGAAACTATTTATGAAGTTGTTATACGTAGACAATGATTGAATGAAAATCTATTGTTTTAAAGTTTCTAATAAGGTCACTGATCTTGCACAACGTCTTTGTGTTGCCAAATCAATATTAGAATTAATTACCCATTTTCAATTCAATCTCAGTGTCGTGTCGGACGTCACTAGCAGCTGTCACGTCTGACATTATTGTTGAGAATTCGGGCCCGTTCGCGTTGCTAGTTCGTGTACGCTCGCGAATGTAATAGGTGGAGCTCATATTTTTTTAGTTTATGCGCTCTCGTTCCACTTTTCGAAAGTAATCTTTTATAATTTCAAAATTAAATGCTGTGTGGTGTGATTACCTTGATATTCGCTTTCTAAAGTGATGTGTAAAGGCTGTTTACGAGTCGTTTTGTGAATATGATGTCACTTTTATTCTGCGTGATACCTTGAAAACATGAGTGTTAGTGTTGAGGGGGACGTGTCGAGCCCCTTGTCGGACGGGCAGGACGCGACCATCTCCAAGTCATCGTCGGACAGCTTGAAGAATGACGAGCTTGAGCCTTGTCGAGATGACAAATCTGAGCCGAGTACCCCGAAACCCCATCCGATGGCTTTTACCATCGACTTTGGTGCAACGAAGCCTGTTGACACTCGGAAACTGGAAGAGTTGGCGAAGAAATCGCAGGCTAGGCATCAGAGAGTCCAGTCCATGTCCGCGAGTCTCTCGAGGCCAAGTCCAACCCTACAGAGGCCTCCAATGAGTGCTAAACTCCCCCGCAAAGCTCAAGGGTACAATTCTGAAGGTTATTTCTCCTCAGACCAGGAAGACAGTGGCCTATCCGGTTCTGTAAAACTCCGTAACAGTCCATTAGCACAAAATGCTTCGCACATAACCAGTCCTATTACAAATAGACATATTAAGTCCCCTATTACTGACACTGTCCTGCCAAAACGCACGTCCAAGAGTCCTATAGTAGATAGTATTATGTCCAGGAGTGATAACTTTACTTCTCGTCAAGGGTTAAACTTGCCGCTGAAAGGAAATTCCTACATGAGAGAGGTACACCGAACACCTAGTTATGGTAATATAAATAGGCATGGTATGGCTGATATCACAGATCAAAGTCCTGAAGGAGTGATGTTGACGGACATATCAAGCCCTGAACTAGATATTTTGACACCAGATAATGGTTTGTCTACTCCAGAACATTCTAAGAGTCCGTTAATACGGAAAAGCAGAGCTTCTTCTGAGACCCCTGATTTGTTTAAGAAGTGCATTGCAAAAGAACCATTGTACATTGATGATGAGGTAGATGCCCAGTCGGAAAACTCTTCTACGGGTACATATACTATAGAAGGCGATAATTACACAGAAGAACAAAAAGCTAGAATGAGCATTGATAGAAGTTTTGGTACAGATTCTGTAACAAATATGATTGATGATACACTTAAAAGAAAAGGTAGCGAAAGAGATCCAGAACTAGTTTTTGATTTCCCAAATCCTCAAAGAGTAATAACAAAAGAGCCTAGAAGAGATATAGGCCTCCGTAGTCCATTACTAAACCAATCGTTTGAATTACCAAAAGTTTCTAAAGACAAAAATGTATTAGAAATCTCATGTTGCTACGAATCGCCAACGGAAAATGATTTAGCAGCTCAAACATCAAAACAGATAAAATCTACACGGAGCTACCTAGAAAAAATTAAGAATAGAGTGAGAAATATAACTGAAAAAACGTTTGCAAAACCACCTCCAAAGGTTGATGAAGATGCAGATGTTGGTAGCTTCACATCCGTAACAACATCAGGAGTTCTGAGCTCTAGGATCCCTCCTAAATTAGAACCTGTACAACGTAGATGTAGTTTAACGAAATCAGACATTGATCAAACTGACTACATCCATAGATTGTCTCGAGAATCTTCTGTACCAGTGTCATTACCAAGTAACAAATTAGCACTAGATGATGCTAAATTTGAGAGTACCGCACTGAAGAATGCTCAGAAAGCTATGAGGGAGGAATGTGGAGTATCTACAGATATGACTCCAGAGCAAGTTGTGGGGAAGTTGTCGTATTTGAGCTTGAATAGGTGTAAAGGGGATAAGACTTGGATCCAGGACTGGGCGGAGAGTGTAAAGAAGTATAATACTAATAGTCTGACAAAGGAGGATGTTGTATTGGATGATAGGCCGCCATTGAGCCCGAGGCAGCTCGCCATCAAACGTAAGTTCTCCCTATCTATTCTATTTTTAATCATCTAAGTCATGAGAGACCATTTCTCTTTCTCTCTCACTCATTAACCCATTAACTGTCCCACTGCTGGAAACGGGTCTCCTCTTAGTATGAATGAGAGGGATTAGGCCATAGTCCACCACACTGGTCTAGTGAGTCGAGAAAATCTCTCAGGCATGCAGGTCTCCTCACGATGGTTTCCGTCACCGTTAAAGCGATTGATAATAATTATGCACATGATTTCGAAAAGTCGGAGGTACGTGCCTTAGATTCGAACTTGAGACCTTTGACTTGGCAGTCCAGTGGTCATTCCCTTAGGCTATCACTGCTTAAACAAACAATGTTTAAAGTTCATGTAAAAATTGCTTACACCATGTACAAGTGTGTTATAATAGTAGGAAATCATATAATTTTATTTATACAATGCCAACAAAACTGCGCGGGCGCATTTCTCTGTGACTCAGATAGGTTTTGCAATACGAAGCAAGCGGAATAATTTCAAGACTGTCCTGTCACCTTTGTATTTACTTAAAGGAAAACAAGCAAAATCGATTTAACCTTGAACGACCGAATTTTTATTGGTCCCTACCGAAGATAGAAATTAATCTGGAGTTTCTTGCCGGTTTTTCTCCATAGGGAACGACTAATTTGGAACCGTGCACCTAGTTTCGACATTTCATAAGGTCTATGTGAAAATAAAACTATTTTGATTTTGATTTTGAATCATAAGCTCCTTAGAACTGATGTAAATTTTCGATCTTCAGTAGAAAAAATAATTGAAAGATATCAAGGTTATTTATCAATTCCGGCCGAAAGTGATTATGTCAATTGCAGTATTTCATTCTTATTAAGACTATAACCTATTGTTTATTTATAATTTTATCTTACTTATTGTTGTTTGCAATAATTATCTTATCTTAATGTTTATTGTCAGTAAGTGGCCATAGATAAGGGTGTTTACTTTAGTATAAAATCGATATTGTTCAAAGGGGATGCTATTATAAGGCTATTGTCCTTAAAACCTTTAGCCTACTCAAAAAAGTCAAGCATATTCGCATGTGGAAAGTTATGGTGGATCTCTACTACTCTCTCTACGTTCGAATTATTGACGGTTTCGAGCAAATTCGAACGTGTAGACTAGTAAAACTAAAGCTTTAAGAGGACTGTATCTGTAATTTGCTCCATACGAGACAAAAACCCTCCTATGTTGAAAATTAACCAATGAAAATCGATAATATTTTGCAATCACAATATTTACTCGAATATTCGTACTTTACGTTGTGTAAACTTCATTTAAATATATAGTTAAAAAGTGACACAAGCTCGAAAGTTGTTCATGATTGTCACCCAGCGAGGTTCGATTCGAAGTTCGATAGAACTTGCTCGTCGAAATTGTCTGTGTGCAGAGCTTACTGAGAAAGCCTTTATTGAACAACAAGACAACATACCATCACGCCTGTATTCCGCGAACTGTTAGGCAGAGGTGTATTAATGTGTATACTATGCATGTCACCGGTATGTTTAGTTAGGTCCCATATTACAGGGGCGAGCTCAAACTGCTACTTCTTAATATTAGTACCAGTTGGAGCTAACTCTTGTTATAAATATTAAAAAAAATCAATAAAAATTTACTCGACCCGTCAATCAAACCCAGGACCTCGCGTAGCTTTTGCTCACGACCACTTGACTACTGAGGAAGTCTTTTAGAAGTAGTCGTCTGCATTTCAAAATTGTATTGCAAATTGCGGACGGTCTCAGAAATGGCAAGGCATGCATGGGTTGATGAACATAGATGAAGCGAAAGTGGTGTGCAAGGATCGTAAGCAAGTGGAAATCTATACACTCTGCTTACCCGTATGGGAAACAGGCGTGAAGCTTTGTATATATTATGTAAAATATATATGAGCTGCTACATCAAAATTATGCGTAATTTTGTTAAAGAGGTTCTACTGGCAGAGATTTCACTACTTAATGATAAAATTGAGGCACTTACTATGAGTACAGTATACTTTATAGTAAGTAGTGTAAGTACCTAGTAAGTATGCTACAATTTCCCCATTCAAGATTAACAGAGCGAGACACAAGACCCATATTACCTTGTTTTGTCTATAAACATAATATTATTAAAAAGGAAAGATTTGATTGTTTGTTAGTTTGTATTGAATAGGCTCCGAAACTCCTGGACTTATTTGAAAAATTCTTTCAGTGTTAGATAGCCTATTTATCGGGGAAGGCTATAGGCTATATACCATCACGCTACGACTAATAGGAGCAGAGTAGCAATGCAAAATGTTGCAAAAACGGGGGTAAAAAGTTATAAAGACTACGCGGGCGAAGCCGCTGGCGGGAAGCTAGTTGTTTATAATGAAGTTAAAGCTAAATATTTGTTACTAAAATTATTTAATGGGAAAAGTGAGATCAAAGAAAAAGGATATGCCATAATTGAATGACGAAATGACGCCTAATTAAATCGCTTTTGAGATGTATGGAAGGAAAAGACATACTAGGCCGACCCCAAGTGAATTGGGATATCTAAGAGTAGGAGGATGATGACGGGGTTATTTTAATGAAGGAAAAAGTCGGTTTGCGGGCAGGATTCGATCCTGCATCTTCTGGTTCGGTACACCGGACGCTATGACCGCTAAGGCTAACATTCAGGCTCAGCGTAAAGTAAGGCTTCCGTATGTCAAATTTGTATTACAATTTGACATACGGAAGCGTAAGTTCATGCTGAGTCTCTTCTCTGATTCTCAGCCTAAGACATCGCGAGCCGTGGACACAATCTTCCTTCACATTCTAAACTTAGAAATTTAGAATGGAAAATGCTTAAAAAAATACAACGTTATACCAGTTACCAATCGTTTTGTCATCGACAACGGCAGGCATACCTTTCAGTTCGTTTCCCTTTCAAACGAACTCTTGAAATATTAATGAGTATGTGTGCACCATACGAATGTGTTTATGAGCCAGTGAGTCGAGTGGGAACAAAGGATTTGAGTGTAGCATTCGTGTAGTGTAGGTTCGTGGCTGAGTTATCTATACTTAATATACTTAATATTATAAAGAGGAAAGATTTGATTGTTTGTTTGTATTGAATAGGCTCCGAAACTACTGGACCGATTTGAAAAATTCTTTCAGTATAAGATAGCCCATTTATCGGGGAAGGCTATAGGCTATATACCATCACGCTACGATTAATAGGAGCGGAGTAGCATTGAAAAATGTTGCAAAAACGGGGGAAAATAGACCCCGCGCGCGAGGCCGCTGTCGGGAATGTAGTAAAAAGTAAAATAATAAAAGCTTTTTCTTGGCTTATTTTCTAGAACCTAACTTACAGGAATAACTACTCTGATCAACCGATCTGCAATGTTAAGCTACCGTTGTCGCAGTCAGTCTGTGGATATCGAGACCTCTCCGTGCCTCGGAAAGACGTCGGTCCCGGTTGTCATACGAAAACCTATGACAATCGTGGTAGTCAGAAGCTCAAAAAGTCTGACAGCCACTTCCCTTCGAATATCGGTATTGCCCAAAATTGGGTTGCGGAGGTCTGATGGCAGTCGCTTCGTGTAAATTACTGATATTCAGCCGCATCTGGTTAGACTGGGAGCCGACACCAACATAGTTGGAAAATAGCTAGGAAGAAAATTGTGGCTGTTTAGAGTGAAAAATATGTTTCTCTAATCACGATGAGACAAGATGAAATTGCCGAGGCCCTCAAAACCGGGTTCACGATAAAACCAATAAGAGAGCAATATGGCGTCGAATTAAGAACCGTCTCCTTCTTTGAAGTCAGTTAAATAACTTCGATCGTTGAACCTAAAGCATAAGCTTCTAGGTCGTGAATCAATGACCATTTGTGTCACAAATGAGTTCCATTGACCCTTTTGATATTTGTTTATGGTCGGCTCGAGATGTCATTTTTCTTTTTTTATTCTACGTATGGCAAAGCCTGTTTATTAGCAAGTCCACAGCTGTCACTAGAGTTGCCAATCATATAATAAAGTTATCATCACAGCATTCACGCACATCATTAAAGTTGGTACTTTACTAAGATGATTTTGCTGAAATTACTGAAATTTCTGGGGCAAAAGGTAACTCAGGAGTTATCAGGATGCAATCTATGGTCCTTTGCAAATTTTATCGAAATATGTTAAGAGGTTTAGGCGTGTTATGGTTACAAGGAAACAGACAAAGGGTGAATTTTTCGCGATTTATATAATTTTTTTGAACTTTTACAAAATAAACTATCTTCACTACTATCCACTACTTACTTATCGAAATCAAACAAACCTGAGTAAGATGATTTTATTCTAAGTGTAAAAAGTAATAGTGTTCTTAGTTAAGACCAAAAAGAAACACGTTTTTTTTAAACATCTACGTCGATTTGCTAATTATAATAAAAATATAAACAAAGGAACTATTACTGAGAACTGATTATGTATTCAGCCAGTTAAATGAATTCTGACTTCAAAGGTTATTTTATTATTTATGATATTGTGCACACATCTGTGTTTATATTTGACTGGAGTCTGTTTGTCCGTGATGATCTTGAAAACAGCTGGATTGTTTCTAATTGGTAACGTTTTACAGCAAATTCAATCTAATTTGCCAAGATCAGATGTGTTGAATATAAACAGTAGGTACATCATCTCCTAGCTTTTAATCCTATGTTGGGGTCCGATGCAGCTAATTATCAACCGACTTCAAAAAAGGAGGAGGTTCTCAATTCTACTGTATTTTTTTTTTTTTTTATGTTTGTTACCTCGGAACTTTCGACTGGGTGAACCCATTTTGATGATTCTTTTTTATTCAAAAGCTGGTGCTTACAGATTGGTCCCATAATTTTTTTATCGAAATCCGGTGAGCGGTTGTAAAAATATCAACGAAAATTTAAAAAAAATGTATACATAGATGATATTATGGTTTACTCCGAAAGTGCACTCCGAAGTGCCGGTCAGTGAGTTTAGTTGACCCCCCCCCCCCCATATAATATAACAATACAAACTACATCTATATTCCACTAAAACTTTAAAAATAAATTATTTTTAAACAAAAAGCAAACCGCCTCCAAAAAACACATAGGAACTAAAAAGCAATAAGTAACATATTTACATTATGATTTCTAACTAATTTGGAGGCGGTGCCAAACTACAAATTTATTTAAATATGACTTTCGTTGATTGTCTGTTTGGCACCGACTCAAAATTAGTTATTGGAGGCGGTTTGCTTTTTGTTTAAAAATAATAAGATATAGACGTTGAAATTTCCCCCCGTTTTAGCAACCTTTTTAAATTGATACTCCGCTCCTAATGGTCGTAGCGTGATGATGTATATATAGCCTTTCTCGTTAAACAGGCTATCTAACACTGAAATATTTTTTCTAATTGGACCAGTAGTTTCTGAGATTAACGCGTTCAACCAAACAAACAAACTCTTCAGCTTTATAATAAACTAGCTTCCCGCCAGCGGCTTCGCCCGCGTGGTATGTTATCTATACTAATATTATAAAGAGGAAAGATTTGTTTGTTTGTTTGTTTGTTTGTTTGTTTGTTTGTTTGTTTGTTTGTTTGTTTGTTTGTTTGTAATGAATAGGCTCCGAAACTACTGGACCGATTTCAAAAATTCTTTCACCTTTGGAAAGCTACATTATCCCCGAGTAACATAAGCTATATATCATCACGCTACGACTAATAGGAGCGGAGTAGTAATGAAAAATGTAGCAAAAACGGGGAAAAAATTATAAGACCACGCGGGCGAAGCCGCTGGCGGGAAGCTATCTACTATATAAAAATAAGTCGGGTTTTCCTTCCTGACGCTATAACTCCAGAACGCACGAGCCGATTTCCACGGTTTTGCATTCGTTGGAAAGGTCTCGGGCTCCGTGAGGTTTATAGCAAAGAAAATTCAGGAAAAATTTCAACAGAAACGCGGGTTAAAAAGGTTATCAAGACCACGCGGGCGAAGCCGCTGGCGGAAAGCTAGTTATACATATAAACCTTCCTTAAGAATCACTCTATCTATTAAAAAAAAACCGCATTAAAATCCGTTGCGTAGTTTTAAAGATCTAAGCATACATAGGGACAGACAGACGAGACGGAGGACTTTGTTTTATAATATGTAGTGATGTACGGATAGATAAATGAATGATTGATTGATCTTTCTGGCTCTTCTCTAGCTATATCTTTTTTTCCAATAACAAAGAAATAAATATCGTTAGTTTCCGCGTCCCTTTAATGTATGTCGTTCTAAAGATTGTTTGTCATCATTATTCACGATACAACAGTACAAATTACCCATAATTTACAAGTATCCGAATGGAGCTCTCGACATATTTCTCTTCGATCGTAAAAGTAGTTTCAAACAGTAGTACTAAGCCTTTCAGAGAATTCCGCGAGCGTTGTAATAAGGAAATACATTATTAAAATGCCTTCGAGACCCGTTATTCAATTATGTAATGGACCATCTTCTTGTACCACGTGTGAGTGTTTTGAATGCTGGACTTAAGAATTTACTCCTGGGGTAGGCTTGGAGTCTTCGTCTGCCCTTCAAACATGAGTTCTATCGAATGACTTTCGATAGGTTTTTTACGCATCTAAACGCTGTAATCTCATAAAAGATTCCTTACGTAACCGCTAGAGGCGCTGCGAGGGTTTTCCATAAAAATATTTTACGGTGTCGCTAGCGAGTCTAGTGAGAAAAACTCATGGTCGAGACACTGAATAGATCTGAGTTTTCTAAGTATCTGTAATGATGTTATTTTCTGACTTATTGGTTGTGGTCTCAAGCCGCTAAATGTTAGATGTGACCATACCGCTATGCTCAGAAGATGTTATGAACTACCGCTTATGATCAGTAATTATCGGGTCGTGTACAGTATTTTTCAGGCGTATTATTTCAATGTGGGTGAAATAGAACATACAGGGTTCGTGATCATTATCAACCCATTAAACGTCCCACTGCTGGGCACGGGCTTCCTCTCAGAATGAGAGGGGTTAGGCTAGAGTCTACTACTTTGGTCTAGTGCTTAGTACCTGCAGGCACGCAGGTTTTGTTACGACATTTTTACACAGCACCGTCTAGTCCCAAACTAAGCAGAGCTTGTACTATGGGTATTAGACAATGGATACAATACTTATATCCTGTTTTTTTTGTAAATACATACTTATAATATATAAGAAACACCCAGACAAACACAAACACCTAAGTTCATCACATAAATGTTTGTGTCTTGTGGGCATCGAACCCACGACCTCGTGATCAGCAGTCCGGTACTCGAACCACTAGACCACAGACGTCGTCAGATTTTTCTTCACAGTGTAAGTTGTAACACAACACAACGAAAAGTCAGTCAGTCAGACTAAAGTGATTGTCAGGCTTTTCTAGCTTCTGTATAACTAACGATTGTCATATAGGTGTGCAATAACAGAAAATCCTATCGGAAAAGTCCATCCAAAGTTTTGTATGACTCGTAGAGACTTAGCAACAATATTATTGCATAAAAGTGATTGTCAGGCTTTTCTAGCTTCTGTATAACTAACGATTGTCATATAGGTGTGCAATAACAGAGAAAATGCTATCGGAAAAATCCATCCAAAGTTTTGTATGACTCGTAGAGACTTAGCAACAATATTATTGCATAAAAGTGATTGTCAGGCTTTTCTAGCTTCTGTATAACTAACGATTGTCATATAGGTGTGCAATAACAGAGAAAATGCTATCGGAAAAATCCATCCAAAGTTTTGTATGGCTCGTAGAGACTTAGCAACAATATTATTGCATCATTAAGCCAATACCTGACCGCGGGGCTTGCTATTACATTACCATAACGACCGTGAAGTGACTCAAGCCGTGTGGGCTGTACACTATTTGTTTGTAGTTTCAATATATCTTTGTTTTACATGTTCTGTTTCTTGACTAATCAGTAGTTCAGTATGCAATGATTTTGTGTCCGCCATTTTTGTTAGTACATATTTACTATAAGC
This sequence comes from Acronicta psi, assembly GCA_946251955.1. NCBI lineage: Eukaryota > Metazoa > Arthropoda > Insecta > Lepidoptera > Noctuidae > Acronicta > Acronicta psi. The sequence goes on along the minus strand of OX276494.1, from coordinate 7,243,277 downwards.
TTTATCACCGCATTTTTAACCCCCGACGCAAAAACGACGGGGTGTTATAAGTTTAAGAATAATAATAATTTACTATTATCTATTTCTATTCCATAAGAATACACAAAAAATACATTTTATTTTGACGTGTGTGTGTGTGTGTCTGTGTGTCTGTGTGTCTGTGTGTCTGTGTGTCTGTGTGTGTGTCTGTCTGTGTGTCTGTGTGTGTGTCTGTGTGTGTGTCTGTGTGTGTGTGTCTGTGTGTGTCTGTGTGTGTGTGTGTGTGTGTGTGTGTGTGTGTGTGTGTGTGTGTGTGTGTGTGTGTCTGTCTTTGGCATCGTAGCTCCCGAACGCATGAACTGATTTTTATTTAGTTTTTTTTATTTGAAAGGTGAATTAGTCGGGTGTGTTCTTAGCTATGTTTGATGAAAATCGGTCCAAGATGGCGGCCGCCATAAAATAGCGAATTACATATTTTTTCACAACTCCCTCAATATGTCTATCAAATGAAAGGGCTTGACTAGGAGAATACTATACACTATAATAAATTTCAAATTCAAGATGCCGCCACCACAAAATGGAAAATAACATTTCGTGTCGGGGGTTTTCTAAATTTTTAATTTAGGTTAGGTTATCTAAGTTCTGCTACATTGATGGAATTGGATTCTGACTTGATAACGATTCATCATCCTTGTACCCGTTTTACCAACTACGGTCGAGACTGTTTAAGTAGATACAGATTGTAGATATTGTATTATAGATGAAATATTCTTTACCGTGCAAAGTAATGCAAGGATAGAGATTTTCTAAATGAGAGTTAGTAGAGAGAGAGTAATTTTTTTATAAATCATATATTTTGCAAAATAATCTCTACACGAGAGAGACTGGATTCAAGGCAACAGACAGAGCGGCATGGAAGGAGGGAAGGGAAGCCTTTGCCCAGCAGTGGGACAAAGTGGGCTAGTAAAAAAAATCTCTACATTACAAATATTCAAATCTCTACATATATCATCAGTATACATTTAATAGATAAATAGAATATTCTTAATACAGGGCTACAATACGAATAAACTCACGATAAACTATTTGTCACTCAAAATAAACCTAATTTGCGTTAACTTTACTATTTCATTTGTGTTTTTGTTTTCATCATAATCATCATACACAGATTATGTAGACTCATAAGCGGCAAATAATATGGGTTCGACGCTCAGATCGAGCAAAATATTATTGGGTTTTCCTATGAAATTCACATTAGCAGCTCGGGGTTTGGGTTTGTGCTCGGTTAATGGGAATAGGCTTGCCCCCTATTACATGGGACCTGAAGATACCGGCAAACTGTGGGTGTACATTTAGATCACACCATAGTAGTGGTAGGTTTTTTTTGTAGTCGGTATCAATATTTTCTATTATACATATACAGGGTGTTTGGTAGAACGTTGAACATACGAAAATGGTGGTTAGTTGGGGTCATCTGCTACCCACTTGGCCCAAATTATTCGACCTTGGCCGCACCGTTTTTTTTTTACTTTTTTTAATTTCACAGAAAATTACCAGTTAAAAATAACTTTAAATTCGAATATCTTTACTTGTGACGGGTAAAACAGGCAGGATGTTGTTTTGTATTAATGTCTAATTGTAGCAGACTCATAAAATTATTGTTTGGTACAGATTTTAATGGGAAAAAAAGTTATAGAGTCTTTAAAGGTACAAAAAGATGTAAAAAAATACATTTACCCGTCACAAGTAAAGATATTCGAATTAAAAGTTAAAAAGAAAACTGGTAATTTTCTGTGAAATTAAAAAAAGTAAAAAAAAACGGTGCGGCCAAGGTCAAATAATTTGGGCCAAGTGGGTAGCAGATGACCCCAACTAACCACCATTTTCGTATGTTCAACGTTCTACCAAAGACCCTGTATATTTACAGTTAACACTATTTCAGACGCACCAGTTGTATGTGAAGAAAGTGTGAATACTGAATAGTATTCATGTTATCAGTTAAACAGTAATTTGTTTTGTCGATAGCCCGCAGCCCGCTTGTTGGGACGCCCACCAAGATACCGAGCCCTGTTGGCACGCTGCTATCCAGGAGGACACCGGTGAGTGCTAGTTTTATAGAATATATTTAGTAGCAATTTGACGACGTCTGTGGTCTAGTGGTTTGAGTACCGGACTGCTGATCACGATGTCGTGGTTTGATTCCCACAAGACACAAACATTTATGTGATGAACTTAGGTGTTTGTGTTTGTCTGGGTGTTTCTTATATATTATAAGTATGTATTTACAAAAAAAAAGTATATAAGTATCCATCCATTGTCTAGTATCCATAGTACAAGTTCTGCTTAGTTTGGGACTAGATGGTGCTGTGTTGAAAAAATGTCCCAAGATATTTAATAGACCTATATAGGCCTTTTATTGGCCTTAGAAAAATGGACCATAATTAGAGCCCGAAAAACGAAAAAAAAATTAAAATCGGTTAAAAAATAATCATTAAATTATAAGCATTTTTATTTTATGCTAGAAAGACACGACGTCACATGCTATTATGTTATATAAATGTAAACTAACACTCCTACTTATCTTACCAACTTTAATTATACAGGGTGTTTGGTAGAACGTTGAACATACGAAAATGGTGGTTAGTTGGGGTCATCTGCTACCCACTGGGACCAAATTATTTAACCTTGGCCGCACTATTTTTTTTTTACTTTTTTTTAATTTCACAGAAAATTATCAGTTTTTTATCAATTTAAATTCGAATATCTTTACTTGTGATGGGTAAAACAGGCAGGATGTTGTTTTGTATTAATGTCTAATTATATTCGAATTTTAAGTAAAAAAAACTGGTAATTTTCTGTGAAATTAAAAAAAGTAAAAATGAAAACGGTGCGGCCAAGGTCAAATAATTTGGGCCAAGTGGGTAGCAGATGACCCCAACTAACCACCATTTTCGTATGTTCAACGTTCTACCAAACACCCTGTATAAATTACTTTTTCGGTATATTTATTTAATAAGGATCTCTGACAGTGCATTTCACTACATAGTATAAAACAAAGTCGCTTTCTCTGTCCCTATATCTCTAAGAATGCCTAATCTTTAAAACTACGCAACGGATTTTGATGCGGTTTTTTTTAATAGATAGAGTGACACACTTGTAATCTTAGCATGGAAAATGCTTAAAAAAATACAAAAAGATAGTTAATAGGTAAGGCGGTATCATACGACATTGAACTAGCTGTAAAGTTAGTCGTGTCGGTTGTGAAGCATTTCTTCACAATAGATGGCGCTACGTCACCTTAAGACGTAAATTAGAATGTGGAGGAAGATTTCGACTGGCGAGCAGGGCGAGCGGTGGCTTAGTGGTCAGAGCGTCTGGTGTACCGAACCAGAAGGCGCAGGTTCGAATCAAGCCCGCCAGCCGATTTTTTCCTTCATTAAAAAAAATAACTAGATAGAGTGATTCAAGAGGAAGGTTTATTTGTATAATACATGACCACGCGGGTGATGCCGCTGGCGGAAAGCTAGTATACAATATATGCATTTACAAGTTACAAAACAAAATAAATCTATTATAATCAATAAGCTCCCTCATTTAAACTACTCAGAACAAAATAGGGCCCACCACGATTTATTCACAAAAAGTGTTGGCATGTTACTTCAAACTTATTTATGGGCAAGTTCAAGTGTTTTACCGTAACACTTAGAAGTTAATGAGTTCTTATCATTCTTTTAAACATACATTTTTCTAACAAAAAATACATTTTTCTATCAGTTTTAATTTTCGATGATAAAAGCCAAGTGGGCCCTATTTTGTTTTGACTAGCATATAATAATTTAAACATCAGTAAAATACTCTTTTGACTATATTTTTTAGCAGAATTACCTTCGGTATTTAAGAGTTGGGTTTTTTATGACTAGAAGACGAAATGAGAGGGAAAAAATCTTCCCCTTCATCGGAAAAGTTCTGCACAATGTCAAATCTAAATAGTTGTGGTTAGGCATGGTACGGTGTAGTGGGTGAACGCCTTTAACAGTATTAAATAATAATCTTGTATGAGATAATAAACAAAAAATTGCACACAAAAGAATTTAAAATAGTAGACTGTAAAAAGAAAAATCATAGATTTGATAGAACATAAAAAACTAAAAATAGATTTTATTTAATGTTTTTGGTTCGTTCGATGTCGGGCGGGCCATGTGTCATTCATCTGTTATGAAGTGTCGTTTTAAGAGCGAATATGCGCTTGTTCGAATGTTATTACATAGCTCAGGGTTGCTGAACCTTTGGCACGAGATCTATGGATAGAAAGCGACCAAATGTTGACATCACCGATTTATATAAATCACAGTAAATAAATTATTTTTGTTGTAGTGTTTTTGACATAACATACCTACTGATTTCTGACACTTACGCGAATACTAGACATTGAAAAGAAACTACTTTTTACGGATTTTATCGCGTTATATTCAGCTTTACAGCGTCCGTCACCCGTGACCATGGACGCTGTAAAGGGTCCGAAACGTCGGGATTAAAATAATATCAATATATCCGTATTTCAATAACATACCTAGTTACCAACCAACACGCCTGTATTCTCCGAAAGGGTTAGGCAGATGTGTATAAAAGACACTAATGTACCTACATACACAGCTCGCAGTATGCTTAGGTGTGGTCTAGGTTACATGTAATAGGGGGGGGAGCCTATTGCCATCAACCGATCACAAATCCAAACTCCGAGTTGCTTAATTGCTACTGGTAATTTCACAAAAAAATCCATGCCCAAAAAAAATGCCCGACCCGGGTATCGAACCCAGGACCTCTAGCGTAGCAGTCGCTCTTGGTACCACAAGACCAACGAGCCAGTCTTGTTTTTGAGAAGATGAAAATTATGAAAAGCGTATAAAATTGCATTTTCTCGCACATGGGCAAACTTATTTAGCTAGGTTTACCATCTCTGGTGACCTTTCCAAACTGTCTGCGTAAAGGATAGGCTAGAGTATAAGACTAGGTCTTTAGCCTGACGGTCCTAAGCGCAACTGGTAAGCTTGAGGGCCTAGACTCGATTCCTCGGTCGAGCAAAGTGTTATTAGATTCTTTTAAGTATTATATTCTCAGTAGCAGCTCGGCATTTGAATTTGGGAATAGGGTCTTCCCCAATTACATAGGACCTAAACTTACCGACAAACTCTGGACCTCTGCCTTACTTTTTAAGGAATACTGGCGTGAAGTTATGTGACAGCATTTATATCTTCAGTTTCAAAGCGACGGACGGCGGCGGCGTTTTTTGAAATATTATACTATAGCATTATAATGTTTAACATTGCAATTTCCCATAGCTTCAAGTAGTATTTAATAGAAATAATTTGATTCCATATGTAGCTATGGGAAAGCAATAATAAGCATCGTATATCATTACTGTAATGATAATTAGAAACGGTTTTACTTGACGACTGTTGACAGCATTGTTTTAGTACCTAGGAAAAGTATGCAATTTTTTTTTATTTTTTTTGTTCGCGGCTATCGTGTCACGTCGACCCTGGTGGGTCTATTGTGATCGCCGCTTGATGAAAGGAGGTCATCGAAATCGGCCCAAATGATGTAGCGAAGGTATTGGGAAAAATACCCTGTATTACGCTGGTTAAAACTTGTATTTTTTTTGAATGTTGACTGGGGGATGAGAAAAATTACTTTTAATTTGAAAAAAAAAACCCGCCATTTTGGCACACTGCTGTTTCCTAATGATTTTATAGTAAAAAACTGTCAACTTGACAGCTATTTGCTTTCAATGTCAGTTTCGGAATGTCAAACGCACGCCATTAAGGTACAATAATATCAGTTTCATAGTGATTTCATGGTAAAAACTGTCAACTTGACAGCTGTCATCATCATCAAGTCAACGGTCTCGAGGTCTTAGTCAAAGGTCTCAAGATCGAATCTAAGGCTAAGATTCAGAGAAGAGACTCAGCATAAACTTACGCTCCCGTATGTCAATTTGTCATACAAATTTGACATACGGAAGCATAAGTTCATGTTGAGTCTCGTTTCTGAATATCAGCCTCAGGCACGCACCTCTGAGAGAAGAAGGAAGTGCGGTTTTAGTCAGTACGAGCCCGATATCCTACTCCCTCCCCAAAGTCATACATCAGAACTCCTTTGCTAATTCCTGCTGAAATATAGTCGTGATGGCACATAATACCATCAAGTCTGTATTCCTGGCGAAGCTAGATTGCCATCAACCGGGCACAATATTATTTACAAATCGCAGTAGCCTTCGTATTTAGTTTTTGTAATAAACCACTAATATTTCCCTCTTTTCTAGGTCCCTACTACAAAAGAAGTTTACTATATCCCTCCCAGTCCCGATTGAGAAGCTCCCAAGTTCATTACTGTTGTGCTGATATCTAATAAATACTTGATTTCAACGCAGACTCGTCTATTTCTGTAATCAAGGTTACGTGTTGAATTTACATACAGTTTATGTTTTGAAAATAGATAATATGTTTTTGTACAGTGACAAGCAAAACATGTATGCACTAACAAAAGCGCTAAAGCGATTTTCTCCTAAAGTACTAATAGAACTTTTGTAATATTATGAACACAGTATTTACGAACCAATACTATAGTGGTGTTATCTCAAAGTTACAATCGTTCATTCATGAAACAATTGCTTTAGTCCTTTTGTTATTGCATACATATTTTTGCTCGTGACTGTACTCGTTGCGTTATGAAGACGTATGTCAACATAGTGAATATCACTGTAAGTATGACTTGGCAGGTCTTGTCTTGAGTGTTAATCTAAACTAAGACGGTACAGGAAAATATGAGAAAACTTAAATCCAACCAACACCTAGTGCGTGTTTTTTTTTTTATTACTTAAGGTTTGCTAACAAATGTAACAATAATGAGTACACATTATAACTGCAAAATACAAAGCTAAGAGTTACATTCTTTTACAAGCAAACACCACTTGCACAATGAATACAGGATTGACTATCAACTAGGGCTAATTATTATAACAATTTATGAAATTTGATTGCTAATGGCTAAGACATTTTTAGCGAGAATCGAAGAAGCGAGAGAATCTGCGTATATCTACAGAACTACTACATTTATTTAGTAACTTACACAGACGTGGAATGGGGGAGGACGCACCGAGAACAGTTTTTCTAGGCGGTGGGTAAAGAGGTTGTTAGTAAAAAGTCTATACCTACTCTTTTCATTTTGCTAGGAGACCCGTATCCATCAGTGAAGCTATTGTCGTATGACTCAATAACCGATAATGGAGCATTTTTCAGGGACATAAACGGTACATCCATTTCTGGTGTAAACATTTTTTCTGGACACAAATAAAGTCAGTGTTTTAGATTTTAAAGCTAGGTGACCTAGAGATGCCATCCTTCAGGAAGTCAAATTTTGTAGTTTCTGCTTCCTCCCCTGGGAAAAAACGTGAGAGTACATAAAGTAATTGGAATTTTTAATAGTAATTCTCAGATTCACACATGTTACATTGCAAAATTCTTTTAGAAAGGAGCATGATTTTTTTATAGGTAGTATTGTTCAACGGTAGCAAATTATAAACACGTATAAAGTTGCTTTGATATTATGGTTTTGGGCCATACTTCAAAATGGAGGTAATTTATTTGCTATCAATGTAGGTGGAGAACTTTATTTATAATCTAAATAAAATATGTCTATAAAAATAGCATAGTAAAATGCCATATTAAAATAAATCCGTTTTGGACATATTGCCTTTTTTGTTGTCCATAATGGTCAAAGAAGACTATACAAATTGAAATTTACGAACTATTAGTTATGGCAAACAATAAAATATTAATAAACATGAGTAGCAGGTGCTTTGTTTTGTAAACCTATAAATTATAATATTGGATGATGCTACATTAAAACAGATTACGACCGATTAAGTTTTTATGGCACATATCGAAAGGTATTTTATGCACGAACGATAATGTTGCCAGTAATAAAATGATGAATCGGGTTTATGCATTCTGAATTTAAAACTGCTGAGTAGAGTGAGTAGACATCATGGCCAAGAACCGCATGAGACGATGAGGTTTGAAGAGGAAACGGAAATCATTTACAAAGACTTTCTAGTAAAGTCTACAAGAACATATTTGGAAATGAATATTATAATATATTCAATTGTATGTACATAATAATAATAAATAAAAATTGACTTAGAAACTCAAAAGCATGTAAAATTACGTCTGTAAATTGGACTTTCGACGTTTTATTGTAATTAACTTACATAAGTTACTAATAAGCAATTATTTATTTATCAGTAATCTAGTTTATTTTTAAACAAAAACGTAAACACCAGATGCGAATAAAATGATGTTTTGTATCAAAGTACAGAATGCTATTATCAATTATTGCGAGTATTCCGACTAAACAATAACATTATATTGAGGGCGACATTTCCTCTTTGTTTTACCTAAATAGTTATTCATAATGCTATTAAAAAGCTCGTCATTGAAATATAAGTACGCTTTTGTCTACCAAATGTAAAGAAAAAATATTTGTATTTTTGTTTGTGGTGACAACTCAAAAATTATAGAACCAATTTAAAAAATTCTTTCAGCAGTAGAATGCTATATTAACACATATCGGTTAATATTTTTTATTTTAAATGTCCACCTATGCGAAGCCGAGATTCTAGACTTTTCAGGAAAAGAAATAGAACCTCAAACGATTAAGGAAATATTTATGGAATTCAATTTCTTCTTATTATTAGACCAAAAGAATACAGGTACAAACTTCCTCCCTTTTTGAAGTTGGATTAAAAAATCCTTGCCTCTGAGAGCTGTTAAAAAGATGAAATAATTATTATTTACTTCAATCCACGCTTCGTTATTAACTCCTGATATCGAGCCTTATCTGGTCAGACTCTTTAGTCTGTAAGTTAAGTCTGGCATGCTCTAGAAAGGACTTGACGATGAATGCAATGTAATCTTTTTAAATACAGAAAATCCTACAGTTTTTTTTTTCGCCGGGAGGTGAAGGACGTTGTACTTATACAAATTAGACCACACTTCCCTCCCCTAGGCCACAATTCTGACACAACCAAAATTTTGACAGCTGTTTTGGAGAATACAGACGTATATCTTCGCAGTAAAAACGGATCAAACATGATTACTGTGTGGAGTTGAGTGAAATCATTTGCTTTCCACTTTGTTCCAGTCTGAATACTTTGCTTGCTTGCATAATTAAATAATATAACTTTACACGGTAAGTACAGCCTTGTAAAAAGTTATTAAGTACCTGCCTACCAGATTTGGTAACATGCATTTACAAATCAACTAATTATCACTTAATTTAAGGCGGAACACTCATTTTATAGCGGGAAGTTGGTGCGGCTCAACTTGATTTCAATAATAAAAAAAATACTGCTCTTTTTTTAAACTTCCCGCCAAAAACGTGAAGTGATGTCAAAGTAATGTCAAAAATTGTATCTCTATATCTTGTCCTTTCTAAGCCGTAAGACTCCTTTCCTTTCTGAAGACGTGTTTATAGTATGTGTTCTCTGGTTTTGATTGCCAGGTCGAGCAAATTGTCATTGTTTGTTTTTAATGAAATTCTATGTTAAAGAGATTTGATTAAATTTGTGTCCAGTAAATGGAAATATTCTGTGGCGTGAGGACATGACGCAATGTGCTGTACTTGTTTTCAGGTAGAAGTTACGTATTTGTTAACTACTGAAGTCTGAAGTATTATGATTATAGACAGTAAATATTATTTGAAACGTGTATCGTGTTCTATTCTATGTGGGAATCCTTGAAATTTACAAAATATGAATTCATTATGCGCACTATTGTTTACAGTTTAAACTAAACAGTATAGCACATCACTATCTGTCTTGGTTGACGTAAACTCTAGTAGTTTAATAAATACTTTTTTATATAATTCTTTTTCAGGAAGCAAAAGATAATACATAATTATGTACCTATTTATACCTAACGACTTTATAAGTACATTTTATGTTCCTTTGTTACCTACGTACGAAATTGTGTTTGAATAATAATTGGTTTTTGTTCAAATAATTGGTAAACAGTCCTATTGTACTTGTAAACTGGATTAATTGTTGAAAAGTCAAGATTTTTTTATCAAATCTATGTTCAGAAATTATGAGAAAAAAAACATGTTGCCTCGCACTAGATACATATAGTAGGTATGTAAATTGTAATTGTAAACGAGATACAAAAACAAGATTGCCTGAATTAAAAACACCTGTAAGTTAGAAAAAAAAAATTTAATTCTAGCATTTATTTCTATATAATGAAAATTGGAATGCAGCACCAGTATTAAAAAAAGTTGTAAGTTTTTTAATTCTAGATATAAAATATAAATCGTACGATTGCACAGTGAGTAAAAACGTTGCCTAGCGTAGGTACAGATTTTATTTAACAACGTAGCATCTAGTACAGTTAGTACTAAGTCACACAATGACTAAAATAATAATATTCAAAGTAAAATCACACCATCCGTGTTGTCATTTGTAAGTTGTAACCTCTTTACAGAAATAATATATGGAATACGACAACAGAGCGACAAGCGTAATTATTTCTCAACCGATTACGTTTAAATTTAGTAACAAGAGTCAACTCTTATATATTTTGTTTTAAATCGTGACTAAACAAGGAAGCTACATGTTTGTGTGTCGGTCGACGTAAATAGTCGAGTTTGAGCTGTCGTTAGGCGAGTTTGTGATGATACTTATGCGAATGTTACTAAAGTTTCGACATACGCCTACATTCCCCGAAGTGGTAGGCAGAGGCGAACTAATGTACACCCACATTTCGCTGGTATGTTTAGATCCCATGTAATAGGGGGCGAGCCTAGTGGCATCAACCGGGCACAAATCCAGACTCCGAGTTGCTACTGGGAATTTCTCAGACAACCCAACAACACTTTGCTCGACCCTTGGACCGAACCCAGAACTTCTAGCATAGCAGTCGCGCTAGACCAACGAGGCAGTCAAAGTTTCGACTTGGGGACCAATTTGGTGACGGTTTAGTAACTTTAGTACACAATCGTTATACAAGGTGGAAGGAACATCGACGCACCAACGTCGTGACAAGGTTTCACTCAAGGTCAAAAATAAAATGACCTAGAACATTCATGTAGAAAATGATCGGTTATTACAGATATTGAAATTTTTGAGCGCGCAGTGTTTATTATCATTTTGTATTTTTTTAAGCATTTTCCGTGCTAAGATTACAAGTTTTTTTTAAGACGCTTTGACTACTAATCTACCGCGAGCCCCCGCCCGCCAGCTTAGTGGTCAAAACGTCTGGTGTACCGAACCAGAAGACGCAGGTTCGAATCCTGCCCGCCAGCCGATTTTTTCCTTCATTAAAAATAACGCGCTGTGTTTGCTAAAAATGCGATTAAAACGCTCCGCGGTAAATATTTTCGCGCGCGTGATCCGAAATAAATGAAATAATAATTTTTAAATTATAAATCTTATTTTATATGTATATATAGATAAAAGTTACCAAACACAATAGTTATAAAATGCTGTGTATGTATAATTATTAGCCATTTATTAACTACTGTAATGGTGATTTTATATTAAACAGTTGGTAGTGTAGGTAATTCGAATCTAGTGTCCAAAAATTGACATCAAATTGCATTACAGCATAGCGAAATAAAACCACTTATTTTAAATTAGCAACTTAACGCTTGTTAGAGGCTTTTTTCAGTTCACTGCGACATTAGTCCACTGTCCATGAAAAGGCTGCGTAGTTTTATTGTTAATCATACAATAAAATAGGTTTATTAATCTAAGTAGATGCAGTTTACTTTTATTATTGAAAAGGAGTAGGTACCATTCGCTCACTTACTGATTATTATTATAGTTTTCGATTCGTGGTTAAAATTCGATCATTATTTTATCGATATAAAAAATAATCGATTACAAATTTTTACATGAATGTTATCTTTCTTCACTCCTTTCTCCATATGAACTACCAGTCGAACGTCATATTCCTCCGTGCGCACAATGGCTTAAAAAAAAGTTTGAGAAAATACCTCAAGGGATTGGGGAAACAGAGTATTAAATAAAATGTGGATAGCTCTGCGGAGTTCACTTCAGTCAGTAACGGTTTCAAAACGAAATAATCGATTAATTTAATGAAACCTTCAAAGATAAAGTAATTAAGGTAACCATAACAAAAATGAAAAATGTTGTAATAAAAAACAATTAGGTATGTTTTGTAATTAAACGTTACATTGTTTAATCGGTCTAAAAATTAGTTTCTTTAATGTAATTACAGCTATGGTAATCGAGTTATACGAGTCGATAAAACAATGCGATGGCTTTGAAACGAGGTACCGTTGTCTCTACCGCGTAAAAAATAGTTCAAGACTTCAAGCTATTAGTGTAGGGTTGCCAATTTACAAATTGATGGAATGATGTTTAGGCAAAGGATTGTCGACTGTTGAAAGGTTGTGAATGGACTTTAAATAAAGTTTACTAGTTGACGTTTACATTGATAAAATATAAATTACCTAGATTTTTTATATATAGGTAAATATTTTAAATAAAAACTTTCCCTAAATAAACTAGCTTCTTTTAAATTTCCTAACAGCTACTTATCTATGAATACACCTATAAATTACTTTTATGAAATTAAAAGTGATTGAAGTTAATATTCTAGATGTTAAACATTGATAAATTATATTTACGACATTCTTGTGTTTTATTATAGCCACCTTATGATTATCTTGTCAAGAAAGCGTGTAGTATTCTCCGGTTTGGATATCGCTGTGCTTTCATTTAACCTATTGCTGTCCCACTGCTGGGCTTTCACCGGAATATAAGGGATCAGGCAATAGCCGTGGGGCGGTAGACTAATCACTTTCAAGAATATATATATACCATCAATAATACTTAAATATGGAAAGCTAGCAGAGCAAGTTTTATCACAATGTTTTTTTTTGTTTCACCAAGATAATTGGCAGTTATTTCTATTCTAATTGTACTTATCTTTTTTTTTGTATGCCAAGCCCTACATAATCATTCGCTTAGCGCCACACTGAAATATTATCCAAAGAATATGATAAACTATGCAGTATTTGTCTTCTATGGCGGCCACGATCGAATACGGCTTTTCCACCGCTACTTTTGATGCACTCCAATCTTATCAAAATGTCACACTAAAGTGGCGCAAGATAGGCATACCGTCAATGTTTGCTCACATGTATCGGGAAGGAACCGCGTCACCTTCTTATCAACCTGCAAATCTTTTGTTACGTCATAATAATAGTAAATTATGCGGCTCTACGAACAATAAGCGCACTGAAGCGTGCTATTGTTAATACATCGAAGATATTGTAGCTTTTCTTGGAATTTTTGAAATATAGTTTTTCATGCCATCGGCGTCGGTCGCGGTTGTCACAGAAACACGACAATCTTTAGTGGCAGTCAGAAGGCTCAAATGCCTGACAACTAATTTATCCTTAGGATATCAGTATTGCCCAAAAATTGGGCTGAGGGGGAGGTCTGATGGCAGTATCTTCATGTAAATATAGCGTGGAAGGAATAACGATGAAATGAATTATTAAAAGATTTTCGGCAAGTATTAACTGGCACCGTGGTAAATTGGCAACCTGGAATAAAGACTGCTAGCACGCTTGATTAGCAGTCTTTATTCCAGGTTGCTAATTTGAGTTAAGTTGAGTTGCTATTAACCTCAAGGAACAGTTTCCAAACACAACAGAGAAACAATTATTACAAGACTACGGGCCTATTTCACCACCTCTGGATAGCCGCTAACTGCAGGATGAATTTAAAAGTGGAACAAAATGTGTATGAAATCATCTGTTAATTAATTTGACAGGAACTTATTAGAGGTAAGCTGTGAAACAGGCCCTAACAGTCACGGTTAATTAAATGTAGGCGACAACTGTATGGTATTTAAGGAAATATCTTTTACGTATTCGGTTAATGCGACGGTCTTATTGAAATATCTGACGTTTGTGATGGTTGAATTATATTATCAGTCAGTTTAAGATAGATTCGGCCAAATATTTTACTAATCTTATCGTATAAACATCATATCTACCGATAAATAGGTACATCAAGTGCATTCGCTTTCAAAATACGTGTCACTGAGAGCATTTATATTACTTTACACAAAAGTCTAGTGGAAGCCAATGTGTCATCGATATTGATACATAATATGGTGCCTTCAATGTATTTAAAGCCGGCTTACAGTGAGCAGAGGAATAGAATCAAATTGTAATTGATTATTACATATTTTTGATAACTCTTTATCTAAACACGATAAAAATGGGGTGGTTAATTGATCGCTTTCAGCAGTAAAATAAAATTATTTTTGAGAGTTATCTTGAATTCATGAGCATACACACAGGCATTGTAATTTTAAGCATGACGTAGTGGTAGCCCTATCAAATGTCAAACGTGATTCACCTGTCAAACTTTCGCGCGTGAAAAATGGCGGGCGCAACAAAAATGGCGACGTTACGGTGGCCAGTGAATCACGATGATTGCGGTTTGTCGATCTTTTTTGTTGTATTGCTGCATTCCTTTAATGTGTATTTCAGTTTCGCAGAAATTACAGATTTATCGCCATTTTCTGAGTCTAATCGTTTTGGGGGAGAAAGTTATTGAAAAATATTTTTTGTGGTGGTGCTACTGTAGAACGGAAAGCTAAAACTATTAAATAAAATAATAGAAGAATTTATTGAGCGACATACCTTTATTTATATTTAGTATCCATCCAACATAGGGATCAATTACTGGCTATCCTACTTTCGGTCTTCAAAAGATTCACATACTACTACTAACAGTGTTGCTATCGTTAAAAACTAAGAGTTGCCATATCAAACAATCTATATTAAATCTTTCTATTATCTATCTATTTTGGCGACCTTATCTAATAAAGATATGGCTGTAAAACCATGTGGAACATATTTGGCATTAGTCATTACTAATGTCAATAGCATTTGCCGTACAAATAGTAATACTATTGTCTATGATCTATCTATATGCACCGTAGTACTTTATTTTATAACGCAGTCTGGTTTCGTCAGACGATTCTTCGTACTGTGATGTATCGTAAGCACGTCGTCAGGTTGACTAATGCAACACCGCTTTCCTGTATTCATTTTGCATGCATTACGAAATTACATTTTAGTACCTATCAAACATGTTATTATGGTTCTAACCTGTTTCTTTTGACCCGACTGCCGAATGAGAGTTATTATAACCATTGGTTTCTGGTTATTTTTAATTAAGGAAAATTGGTTTTGGTGAGTAAACCCAAAGCAACGGTATCAACATCAACTTTTTTTCGTTTTCTGAACCTTCTTTTTTTGGAAGGAAGAAGAAGTATTAAGGCCGAAGAAGCACCTGGGTTTTCAAAAGAAGCACGTGGGACTTAAACTTTTTTTTTATTTAATTAATTATAAAACGTCAAAACAGTTAGGTACATACCCCAAAGATCCATTTCCTGTAACAATGACATTTCAAAATGCAACGGAATGTGAATGTTATGAAATTCCCGGTTTCTTAATAGGTATTTAGGTCGTAGGACTATTGTTGAAGATTGCGTAGAGATTCTGACTCACCGGTTATCTTGAGGTGAATTTCTGATAGGATTACATTATCTGTTCATTTAGTCATTCTAACTTGTTGTCTTTTATAACAATCTATTGTCATAGTGGCATTTGGCAACACTGATATACTTAGTATGGCAATAATTTCTTTAAATAAAGAACCTCCCTCGTTTGTTTTCTGGTAACGCCGCGCTGTGTGCAAAATGGTGACATAGCGGAATTATAATTCTTAAACGTAATGTTGTTCTCTTATAAATGTCTGCCAACTGAACTCGTTGTGCGTTTCCGTCATAAATCCTAACACAATCAAATGGGGATTCAGAAGCTTATCTTACTCCGTTTGACTGGCGATTCAGACCAGTCTATGTCGCTCTTTCAGGTCTGAACACCTGCATGAAGGATAATCTTTTATGCGGCCACGGCTAACGCCGTTGAGGTGGCTTCATACTACTCCAACATTGTTTAACCATAGACACGATGAGAACAATATAAACATTGTATTGTAAATGGAATAATGTCTTCTACCTATAATGTAAAAGGGTCTATCTGCGTTTAAAACAGAAGCAAATGCAGCCTTTTGGTGGAATTTCTCCTCGCAACGCTCAGCTTCCTCACACATCTTTATTGGAAAAACAGCTTTAAGGCTGCTCTCCAATGGCAATATCATACAAAAATTTTAAGATTTTTTTAAAATTCAATTAAAAATTAATTTATAATTAATAATTAATTTTAGTTAGGAAGTAATAATTAATTTTAGTGTCACGTATATTTCGTTTCGCGTGAAATGTTGAGTTGCAATTCTTGAAAGTTGTAATGCTTGATATACCTACACTATCAAGCATTACAACTTTCATTGTTTTTTTTAAATTTATCCAAATTCACACTTTTGCGGAAACATTATCTTTTTACTTTTTGCCACATAGCTAGTGTTCCTTTTAAATAAAACGTTACGCGAGACGTTTACAACTTTTACTATAATTATTATGGCAGAAAATATTCACGAATATTTTTGCACGCGTGTAAATTACAGGCTCAAGAATCACTGAACCAATTTGGGTGAAACTTTCTCTTTCCAAAACTTTAATTTGCGGTTTATAATAAAACGTTACGACTTTCGAGTGCTCGCTGAAATGAATTGAATTGTTGACATTTAGACTGAACTAAATCGGGCATTAGTGGTTTCAAAACAAGTTCTTTTCTTTTTTTTATTGTGTGCAATGAAACGTTGTTTTCAGGCGTCAAGCCTTTTAAGTTAGTGTTATAGGTAAGTTGTCTTTAAAAACTCTATTTAGAAGAAAGAAAAGAAAACATTTTTAAGGTATTTCATAAGGTATCTCAGGAGGTCAAAAGTCTCGAGTTCGAATCTCTGACTTTTCGAAATCATGTGCGTAATTATCACTCGCTTTAACGGTGAAGGAAAACATCGTGAGGAAACCTGCATGCCTGAGATATTTTCTCGACGGCATGTGAAGTCTGCCAACCCGCATTAGGCTAGCGTGGTGGACTATAGCCTAATCCCTCTCATACTGAGAGGAGACCCGTGCCCAGCAGTGGGACAGTATATGAGTTAATTATTATTATTATTATAAGCGTATCTCATGGGTACTATGTACGGCTGCTGAATAATATATCCTGCATTCGATTACCGGGTCTAGCAAAATGCGTTTGGGGTTTTCCATTTGGAAATAGTTCGGATTTGTACTCTAGTTGCCAGCGAACACATCAGTTTACCTCTGCAATTCTACCTATGTTACCTATAAACTAAAAATCATATCATAACAAGGCGACAACTGAATAGAATCTAGACTGAATACACCTAAACGTGACTGAATTTAAAAAAAACGTCCAACCGAAAAACTCGCTTCAAAAGTTTAAATAGAGGTCATGTTTTATGTATTTTTCTCATAATATTATTCAGTACATTGTCCCCGGTGTATGTTAGATAATACATTTACTCGTAACTGTATATATTTAGCGCCTTTTTTCAACAATGTATGTTTATAGGTCAACTGAAGAGACTTGTTCGTAATTTGAATCTTATTAGCTATGGTCCAGTAAGTTTTTTGCTCTTACATTATCTTTTTATGTAGACCACAGATGGCTGTTTGTTAAAAAAATTGAATTTTTATTTATGGCTCGCAGTCCGCCCAACTTTTCAAATCGTAATACCAACTTAATAAAAACAACACTATAAAATTAACTTGTAAAATTTTACGAGGCGACATTAAATCATAATATTAATATTATAGTTAAATAAATAAACAGTGTGTTAAGCTTGCCGGAAGTTATCCCTCGCCTTGCTGCCTGCGCGGGAGTCGGGGGCAACGATCTCGTCCATGACTCAAGCGGTGCATTGTCTTGAGCAATTTAAGAAACAAAAATTAAAAAGTTAACTTGACAGTTGGCAGCGAGGTTAAAAAATGATACCTGTTTTAAATCGAGATTTCCGATTTGTAGTGGATGGATTTGCAGTGGTTGTACCTAATCATTATGAAAGTTTATGACGTGTAGTAGGTAGTTTTCATTATAACCCGGAATACTTAGATTATACCTAGACAGATTCCCTTGTAACAAAATATGGTTTAAAAGAGAAAAACTTAGGTTTTAAAATCGCTTTCTTTTGTGACATATGTAGTTATTATATTTTAGTCTGGTCGAAATAGCCTTTGGGGAATATAGGCGTGATGTTATTTTATGTAATTTAATAAGGGTAGAGCCTATTGCCATCAGATATTGAAGGCTTAAAACATTTGTTGAAATATCGATGTCAATGTCTGTGTTCTCACATCAGGAAAAAAGACTGTAGATCGTCGATAAGACAGCATTTTTCACACGAGCTAATGAGCCGTTTAACAAGCTTTATATTCTAACTATTACGATCACAATATTCATAGAAACCTTATCAACACATCTTCCCAGGCTAGTTAAGGAAAAGATTATGATATTTGTGATATAACACCTGACAGCAAGCTTGTTATAATAAGGTAATGTATTTTTTTTATTCGTGTTTGGTACCTTGTTTTCGGTGTCATAATTTTTTGTTAAGCATTTATCACAAGTTTTTGGCAAGATTTTATTTTTATGATATGCCTGCAAAACTAGCTTTTGACCGCGAATTTGTGGGCGTAGAATTTATCCTCCTTTCATCCCCTATTTTAGCCAAATGTTGGTACGGAGAAACTTCATAATGCTTGAACAAGCGTTTATTTATTTCTTATCCAGTGCTTAAATACAAAGGATTCATTGTTTTATCTTCAATAAAACTTTCGTTTCCTATTTCAAGTCAGTGTCAGTTCCAATGTCTTGCTTTAAGGTCTTATCTACATCTGTTCGAAATTTCGGCATATCGGCTATGCGGTTTTGGCCTAGAAGCGTACCATACAGACAGCCAAAGTTACATCTACCTGACATCCTAAGGAGTAGGTACTATTAAGAATCTATAAAAGGTCCATGCCTTGTCTAAAGTTTATCACAAAATGATTCATCAAAAGCCACCTTGCAGCCCTGCAGGTCTGATTTTAGTTACCAAAAGCAAGTACGTTCTTGTGTGTGAGTAACAAGTTGAAAATAATAAGACAACTGCAGCAAATACAATTCATCATGCGGCTCCAGCCTTCAACAGTTTCAAAAGTTCTAAAAATATCTTCATATAAAGCCATTTTATACGTGAAATTTGATAATGCCCGTATTAATCCGTGACGTCTAGATAATGTGCGTTCACTTGCATTTTCTTTTGAACGCAAGGTTTTTTGTCCAGTGTTATGACGTCAGAAGTATCTCATATGAATATGTTGGTAACATTGTGGAATCGTGCATTCTGTATTTGAAACTCGTTTGAATAGTTGACGTTTGGTGATGTCATTGGAATTTGAAATTGAAGTTCGAAAGACAACGACCAGAGACGGAACTATAATTCAAATTCAAATTCAAATTCAAATTCAAATATTTTATTTCAATTAGACCATATAAATAGGTACTTTCGAAAAGTCAAACTAGTTGCACGGTTCCAAAAAGTTGGACTTATGGAGAAGAGCTGGCAAGAAACTCCATAGTCACTCTTTAAAAAAAAAATATTAATGGTTACAGTAATCATTTAGTTTTGAGGACAGTGCAGTTCGATACGTAAAATTAAAGAGTACTTACCTATTTAAAAAAAAAAGAGCTATAAGCAGTAAGAGCTGACCAGTCCCGCCAGACAGCACCCGTTCACGAGCATGACGTGTGTATCGGCGTCGATTGACTCAACCATGTTGCAGGGAATAAAACGACCCGACACACAACGCCACCGTCAGCAGGACATTTGAGTGAGCATGACATACTCAGACAGCCGAGCTAGATAAATATTAAACATAAAGTAATATATTCCTAGTTTTTATTTCATTATGGAACTTTTCAATTCCGAAGATATTGATCGAACGACGTTTAATATGAGGATATTCCAGACAGAAATATTTGTATGGCTATTTGTGTTTCGAGTTTGGTTGTTTTAGGTATGTAAAACATTTTACATGTACAATCTAGCATAGTAATACTATGTAATAAACAATATTATAAATATTTCGTAAGCAACCAATGGATGGGATATAAAACAATTTGAATGGCAACAGCACGATTTTACAGACGCCATTATCGGGCGGTTCCACGGCACGGAATGTGAGGCAAGCACGAACGAATGCATGACGAGACTTAAACACTTAACCTTCTTGCATTTATGTATGGTGCTTGGAATTATCAAGATTACAAATATATGCACTTATGCCTTTTTCCCATGACGGGAGGCAGAAACTAAACGCTACGGCCTCTTTGCATTTATATTTTCTTCGAAGGCACCAACCAATGAGGTCGTATGCAAAATTATCAAACTGTGTACTCGCGATGATCTCGTTGTCCCTGTCCTGTGGGAACTTCCCAATCCCGTGGGAATTTTGCTCTTAGTGCTCACCCATGTTTTAGTAGGAACTCCAGTGCACAAATTCTAATCTAGAAAAACAGTTATTAAAAACAATATTGTTTTTTTAATATCATCGCTGTTAAAATTTCGCTTCTCTATGTAAGAATTTTGGTAAAATTTTAATTTAAAAGCGCAATGTAGACGCCTTTACGATCCATCACAACTTCAATTTAAACTAACAGCCTACCCTAACTAGATCTTGAAATATTAAACGTCGTTTGAAAGAGAAAAGTTTTATTTCTGTCTGGCTTCGTTTTACCAAAGAGTCTGATAAAATAAGATTTATTAACTACTTACAGTTTGTTAAGTGGCTGTCTGTCCGACTGGGGAGCTTTCCTTTGCCATATTCTTTTCGTGATCAACACTACTTTTCAACCGACAAAAAAGGAGGAGGTTCTCAATTCGACTCTATTTTTTTCCTCCTCAGAACCTTTGACTGGGTAAACCGACTCCAAATTAGTTCATAATGTAAATATGTACCTACATGTTATTTTTTGCTTTTTAGTTCCTAGGTGTTTTTTGGAAGCGGTTTGTTTTTTGTTTAAAAATAATTTATTCAAAGTATGGTGTCATCACCCCTGTATTCCCCGAAGAGTTAGGTCCCATGTAATAGGGGGCGAGCCTAAAATGTCAGCCATTAACCGGGCATAAATCCAAACTGAGCTGCTACTAAGCATATCATAATCATTTCACATGAATGAATTACTAAAACAGTGTAAATTCCATTCAGAACAGTTTTCCTCATACATTTAACTTGAACTTACCATTGTCAAGTTCTATTAAGCAAACAAAAATGTAGTCGGCCAGTATAAAGCTGAATTAACAATGACATTAACACCACAGCTATTCAATTTGAATCTCTATTCTCAGATAGATAGAGTTAAACTTGCCTCAACGCTTAGAAAGTGGAGATTGCATACATATTCAGGAAGAAACAGTGTACTGGGAACGTGGGATTAATATTTAAACTGTTGGCAACACTAGGGAATGTTGCCGCTTTAAATATGTTTTGTTTTTTAAATGGACTTAAATATTCATTTATTATGACGCCAGATTTTTTAATTTGTTTTTTATAAACTGGCAACAATTTATATATTACGATATTGTTTGTGATGTCCCTTCTATCGCTGGTATTATTCTGATTCCAGTGTAATCAGATGTATCAATGACATCATCATCATCTTCCTACCCTTACCCCAATTTATTTATGGTCGGCGCAGCCTATCCTTTTCTTCCATTCATCCCTACCAGCCGTCACCTGCTCATTCAATCTCTTTTCCATCATATCGACCTTAACACAATCCATCCATCCTTTCTTTGGCTTTCCTCTATCCCTCTGTCCTTCAACATTCAATGTCATCACCTTGCGTTTCATCCCTCCTCATTACGTCCCCTTACCAAGACAAACGATTCCACTTCAACTGATCCGTCTCTGGCACCACTTTCGAACTTCCTTTAATATACTCATCCCTTTTTTAGTCCATTCTAGTCCCTCCACACATCCATCTCAACATTCTCATCTTCGCTGCAGATGTATCAATGACATTATATCGTTAAAATATCATTGGTTGTAATATTTATGTTTCAATAATAAACGTTATAACCAATATTTCTCATGGAATCTCATGGGATTTGGCATGGCTTGCTAGGTAACCATCTCTTGCCAAAAACTAACATCGAGACTATATTGGAAGTAATCCAAGCAGATTTTACGTAGGTACTGCAATAGTTATAAATGCATTGAAAATTACTCCAAAGAAGAATAAAACAGTTTATAATTATTGAAATAAAACTAGTGTTTACGGATTTTATCGCGTTATATTGATATCATTTTAATCCCGACGTTTCGGACCATTTACAGCGCCCATGGTCACGGGTGACTAACGTGGTAGGCGTCTAAAAAGAAAACCGATTCCTACCCTGGGTGATTCGTGAGGCCATTGATATTAAAAAACATCTATATTTCAACAGAGAAGATGGCTGGGTCTTACCACCTGCTTGGAACCCTATTATAGATTCAATTAAATCTAAATCCAAGCTTAAAACTGCAAGACCGATGGATACGGTGAGCTCGTTCTGCGTGAATCAGATTGCCAATAATTAACAAAGCCACCTTAGTCACCCGTGACCATGGACGCTGTAAAGGGTCCGAAACGTCGGGATTAAAATGATATCAATTTATCGCGATAAAATCCGTAAAAAGTAGTTTTATTTCAATGTCTAGTATTCGCGTAAGTGTCAGAAATCAGTTTATAATTAGGTAATTACTGCTGGACACGGATGGTCATGAGATGGGATGTCCTAGGATCTACGAGTAGGTATAACCAAAGTATGCTGACGACATTAATCATGAGACAAATACAATTTGGGACACACAAAATGAGGACAAATAGTGAAACTTGTCTGAAGAATTCCAATCTATCGGAATAAGTCTTTGAATTTATTTAAAAGCAAGAAACAATCTCTATTACTTTTAACTTACTTAGTTCTCAGTATAACTAAAATATTAAGTTCTAAATAAACCGTGTGATTAAGTTTTAAATTGTCAATTTGGGCTTAATGCACAGTATCTAATTCTCAATTATGGTCTAAGAATAGTCACTAAGAAACATTAAGTTTAAATTAAGCTACGATTACGAAATAAATATTTCATTCATTTCATGGCATAAGTTTATTCTTTATTACATTCCTGTAGCTCAGAGAGTAAAATACAAAAAAGCGGGAATCGAAAAATCCAGTTAAAATATGTAGACGTACAAATCTATGTGAAGAAATTTCGGTGATTAACAAACAAACGTTTATATTTTTATATAGATGGTCAGTGAAAATTCCTTATGCAAGGAAAACCTAAGAGCTCTAGAATTACCACAATCATATAATATAAACTCTGAGGATCATACGGATCCTTTTTTTATTTTTTTTTTATTGTCTGAAAATGCTTTATGCACCTTCACGCCGCCCCGGGGAGGACGGCGCGGTGTGTGGGACTCCGCCCTGAAAAGGACGTCTACCCACTAAAAACAGACGGGTGTTCGCCTCATCACCGTTCGGCCGGGGTCACGGGTACGTGTGGACATTCTTCCGTGACCCCGGCGGTGACGGGCCGCCTATGCGGCCCCCGGCTCTGTACGGGGGGTGCGTGTGGTGTGCACCCCCCTCTCCTGCTAATCCACTGAGTGGGACGCGGCACACTCCGACCGCATCGCCTACTCGGGCCATGGTGCTGGGCGACAGACTTCCCCAAGTCTGCCGCCCGTGGCCACTTTAAGGTGGTTGGAACAGGGCACGGTTTGCCCTGTTCCTGCGCCCAGTACGTCGGGCGCGGATTGGCAGGGTGGCGGCAGCGGACTCCCTCTCACGCTCCGCCTCCTCCTTCTGCGAGATGACGTCCTCGCAGAAGGAGGCCATCGCTTGCCAGGCGTCAGGACTCCTGACCATCACCCTGACGACGGCCGGGAGGTCGAGGTTCGCCCCTACTGCATTCCGCAAGACACGGCGCTGCTCTGCCCATGCGGGGCAATCCGCGAGCGTATGCTGCGCCGTGTCCTCGGGGCAGTTGATACAGTGGTGGCAGTGGGCGTCCGGCTCCCTCCCGGCGATACGCCACAGGTAACTGCCGAAGCATCCATGCCCCGACAGCACCTGTGTCAGCCGGAAGGTCAGCACGCCGTAACGCCTGCCCAATCATACGGATCCATTCTAAGGTCGCCCGAGTGTGTTTGACACATATAACAACGTGAACGAAATACTTTGATTGGTTGAAAATGTCCAAAGATATTTATTTATTTATAACTTATATTTTTCTTAACTATTTTCTTGAAGCTCTGTATAATAAATACACACCTAGGTATGAAAATAAATAATTTTAACTAGTACTGTAGCATAAGTATGATATAAAGTATTCAGAGTTCATTATTAAAATAAAATAACTTGTAAACTCAAAGGAGTGGCTTACTGTTGAATTTGATGTCATATTCATTAATTATCAAATTGCAAAATGAACTTTATACAGAAGGTAGTAAGGTCGAATAAGGACAAGCATATTAATAGACTAGGTGCGGTCTCACGATGTTTATGATTTGAAAATGGAATTTGACGTTTGACATTTCACATTTTATTTATGAACGCGTGTTGTTATTATTCTTGAAGTTAAAATATCTCATCGGTTAAAATACGGTTTTATGAGTTTATCGGTTATGTAGGTAAAAAATACTTTATAATCATATTGTGTAAACAATAATACTATACATTACATAAATCTTTATTTATTTATCTAAGCAGGTAGGTTTTAAAATGAACCTTTTAATTTAGGAGTACCTTGTTAGGTCGCAGCTAACTCTTCTAGTCGTCTAGTTTATGGCAATAGCAAAGAATTGTATAAAAATAAACTATAGTTATGTTAAATATTTCCATAATTTTACCGTTATGTTTTTTTTCATCATAATAAAGAGAAAAAGTTTGAGCCTCAAAAACAGATTAAACTTGACCCGCTATTTTGAAAATGGTGACTAGTCATTGGGCACAAGACCCAAAAAAAAAATGAATATTTTGTGTTTCGGCAAACTTGCACTAAACGAGATTTCATTGTGATCTTTATATAAATGAGATAAGGTTTGAATTGCAAGTAAGAAGGAGTTAGATTTTTTATCGTTGTTATTCTGTTATTTAGCATAGATCAGGGACGTGGGAGTATTATTTTTTTGTGTTCAGTTCAGAAACCGCTATGGTGATTACAAACTCTTTATGATACCCGAGTTGATACAAGTAATAAAATTACGTATTGAATAAAAATAAATACAGTGTGTTAAGACTAATTAAGAGGTATATTTTTTACGTAGGTGTAAAAAGAGATTAACGGCTTAATTAATAGATTTTGTAACTAATTAACATAATAAAAATAATTGTATCAGTTAAAACGATTTCTTGACCATAGAGATGATAGAATGATATATGGTAATTAAGAGTGACACTTATTATCGATCTGTGTACGTCTTCCAGCTAACAACAGCCTTTAATATAACGGTAACAGTTGATTTGAAGAAACATTACTTCTTTTAAAAAAATATGACAAAGTAAAATCATGGAACGACTACTAATATACTGTAAACGAACTTTAGAGATCCTAGTTCCATGCGTAAAATAGACATGACATGTGTTCCACAGATTATAAAGTAGCCAAAGACTAGGAAACCAAAGAGAATATAGAGGAAACTGCATAAGACACGCGTGTAAAAGAGCAAAGGAAAGTGGTATGAATCCTCAGCCGTCACGCCCGGCTTTACACTTCCGCAATTTCTGTAATGCTTTATCTAAATAATCATCTTTTAATGTACAATCGTCGACATAAATGTAATAATACAATTTCGCTGCATTTAAGACTGTGAAATGACTAGTGGACATTAAGCCGTTGGTTTTGGTCAATTACAGCTGGAAAAATCTCCAACATTTTTTATGTATGTTTCTAGAACAGCTTTTATTTTAATTTTTAAAATGGCTTGGCTTAGGAACTCTGATGTGAATCAACTGTTGTTACTATTCATAAAGAATATAGTCTATGATAGTAAAATTTAAAATATACTTTTAATTGGTCGACTTGATTGCTTAATTTGCTTCGATATATTGGCATAAAAGTTTGCGTTCAGTCTACATGACTGTATGTCAATTCGTTGAAAAGTTAACCAATTTTCATATTATATCGGAAGTAACACTATTATTGAGAAACGACGCTAAGCGTAAACTTCGCTTCCGTATGTCAAATTATAATACAAATTTGACATACAGAAGCGTTACTTTACGGCAACTTTACGGGTATCTTCGACTCTGAAGATACCCGTAAAGTTGCACTTTTAAGACGTTTAAGTTTGTATTTACTTTATTTATTCATACGTTCAAAATATCATAAAAGACTTTTAAGTTTGTATTTACTTTATTTATTCATACGTTCAAAATATCATAAAATAAAATATTGTAAAAAAATCAAAAGTTATGTTTAAATTCTTGTACTTATGCAAATAATATGATATGATCAACATTAACATTATTTATTACATAAATACATATTTACAATTCATAAACTCAACTTATATTGACCTCCTTTTACTACTTGCAAAAAACCGTAAAAACTCTTGTCACCACTAGTACGGTTGACTCATCGGTTCCGCTAGGAGCCGGGTTTCAACCGTAAGTCCAATTAACATTTACACTCTAAAACAATAATAAAAGAACACTATTAACGTATTCTTGCCAAATCTGCTCGAACGTGTAATAATTTGGCAGAAAATAACCATACAGCTGATAAAAAAATCGAAAATGAACATTTTATTGTGAGTTTTTCAATGACAGTTGACACATGTTTCAACAGTAAATGAAAAACATGACATGGATACAAACTTATTCAACAATTTCAACATGGTCCGTTTAATTTGTTATTTGATTTTTGTTGATTATGTATTCATTAATGTGTGTCAATCGATAACCAGTAGTAGATGTAAATGACCCTTAGCCAGAGATGTAAACGGATTAAAAATAAACAACTTTTAAAAGAACATGTCAAGTACTTGTTGTATGTTTTGTAGATCTAAGCAAATTATTTTTAAAGTTTACTAATATTCGTCGTATTCTGCAGTGTTGCCAGCATTGATACCATAACATTTTTTACAATCATGAATCATACATTTATTGCACTCATCACTCTGAATCTACATTTAATTATAAAAATCCCGGCTGTAGTTGCATTGGGTCGTGCATTAATTTGTTACGTCAATGCCAACTTAAAAATCTGTCCTTATGTCATAAAATAATATAGATAAAAAATATCTTTTGTGATGTTTATAAGTTTCTGAACTGATAAGTATTGGAAAACTGTTCTCGTTGTTTTGCAGTACAAATTGTAGAATAGAATCCAATAGAATCTACTTATAGTTAATATTTAAATTATGTAACGATAATCACGTAATCAATGTTCGACCTACAATAGTTATTTTTTTTGCTGTATAAGATACCAAATTGTAATTTCAACACGTGTTTTTACTTGTGAGTTTTTTTATCTCTTCCCGTAATGTCGTAAGATGCTGTTTCAGCAATTTCATTAGTAAGTTAGGCTCTGAAAAAATTACATAATGTTTTTGGCTGTCTTAGTGAATGTGCTCTCGGCCATGAATAACCAAAGGACAGGGGACATACCTATGCTGATAACACGGTTATAGCCGTGTTCATCATAAATCCATGAGTTCTTGATCCATACCATTCGACCAAAAGGATACTGTGAATAGTTTGACCCTATCTGAATATCGTATCTCTATATCAGTGATTTTTATGTTAAATACATGAAAGTATCAAGTATATACTGCACCTAGTATCTTAGTACATGCTTAGTACTTCTATGGTTAAATACTCCTTGATTGAATGTAATTGGGAGAACTCTTTCAACCATAAAGGTTATATTTGAACTCTCACGAACGAAATTTGAACGTATGAAACAGCTGCCATTTACATGCAATATTAGGGTGCCACCACACAGCCTTGAGCGTGGGAGGCATGGATGGTATAAAGTTAATTTAATTTTTGGCTAATGACTTGTTCAAGGCTCTTTAGGTACTAATATGATTTGTTCAGCAGAAAGGTGTTATTTTTTATGAAGGTTGAAAAGTAGAGAATTTTGTCATTGAACAAACAAAATATTTTAGCAGAATGTTGTTGATCTATTTATGTAAATGTATGTAGACGATTTAAAGAAAATAAAGATACAACACAGAGAATTAAAAAGTGTAGTATGGGTCTCTGACAAACAGGATTGTTTTTAATAAAAAAATAATTGTCAAATTAACCAAATTACATTCTGTTGGAAAACGTCACGAAAAATTAAACACAAGATTGTAAATTGACACATGTCATCGAATAGAGCGTGCGCAAATGTCAACCCCATAAGGAAAAAAATGTTATGCGAAGTGTAACAAAGTATCACCTTTCCTAGTTCTAGCATATTATCAAAGACAGATTTAAGGCATGTTTAGCCACCTCCTAGAAGTTAAATTATTTGGCAGATAATTTCATACATAATGTTCCATTTTAGTTCCATCGGCTGGTGATGAAACAGGTCATCAAATTTACTATTCTTTTAAATCCATTTGCCGTCTGCTTCCAGTCTAACTGGGACCCACATTCATCATCACACATTACTGTGACCTGTTAACGCCATCAGAAAGTAACTTGACCAGGTTATTAGGCGTATACTTTCGATTTATCCAATTTAAGCCAGCCTCAATTATATTGAAACTTGATTAGGATACCGAGACCCCAAAATAACTTAATCATTAGTCAAGTTGTAACTGTGACGGAAGTGCGGCCATGTCTTGTTTTACAAAAGTAACTTGACACGTATTGACAATAACAATAACGATTGAGGTATCACGCTTTGGCGGTCACGATGCAAGTGTGGATGTAGTGTGTTGCAAGCTATGAGCTGGTGTTTTTGACGGAAGAGGAATGGATTTGAGTTGTGCAAAACCGTTCTGTAAGTATACCGCCTAAATTTCAAGTAAATTTTAAGTTCCAAAAAGTGGATCTTATGGAGAAGAGCCGGCAAGAAACTAGAGATACTCCTTTAAAAAATTTTGGTTACAATATTTTATTCACGGTATTGTTTTGGACAGCCGTTGAGAATAGCGCAGTTTGCTTAAGATTTATTCTTCTATTAATATTTAAAAAAAAGCAGTAAAATATTGGATACGATGTACCAGTACCTACTGAGCGTACGGAGACAGGACCAGACAGAAGAGCTTTTCGGGGTCTTGGCGCCCAGCTGCTTCTTCTGGTGAAAGACGACGAGGGTTAATATGATTTTTCTATTCTATAAAAAGACCTAGGTAGACTTTTTGGATGGACTTGCCTTAATAGTGGAGAATCGAAGTAGGGTAGTGAGTCAGACCATTGCCCTGCAGTGGAACCGGTAAGGCTACATAATAAAGCTTGCTGCCTTTCTCAGGCCGTTAAAAACATCAAATACCAATGTAAAAATATCAATGTTGCCATTCAAAAAAATGTGCAGGTGTGACTTATTCAAATGTCCATAAAAACTACAATAAATTATGGAATTCCTTTCGATTTACATATTACGTTTGACCCATAAACAGTTCGATTGTAGTTCATTCTAGTAATTACTATCTAGACAAATATGGCGCGCATATTTTTTATTATAAAAATTAGGTCAGACGGCCGCGCCTACGCGCTGTCAAACTCATATGTCTGAACTAGGTAGGTATCGTGTTTAATATAAATACACAAATCAGTAAGTCGTTTAAGTTTTATGGGGTTTCCTGGCTAAGTGACTTGTGGCTGAGTTTATTACTCACTAACTCACTTACCATTCACCTTCTTATAACTTAGTACAAAGAGACTTCTCTGTACTTAACTGAAGAGAACTCTGTTCTCTGTACTTCTCGGTTCTCTACGCCATTCGTCAGTCTAGTCATCTATGACAATCGTTGGCAGTAGTCAGAAGACCAAGGTTCATCTTTCGCTACCGCTAGCGGTGTTGCCCGGAAAATGGGTTAGACGTCTGAAGCAGTCGCTTCGTGTACAACGCTGATACTCAGCCGCATCTGATTAGACTGGATGCCGACTCTAATAACGGTTAGGATCTAGATTTTACTTCTGTCTGTATTCACCTAAACAGGCCACGCTATAAATCTATGCGTGGCCAGTAATTTATTTAAATTTGTCATTAAATTTGACAGATCATCATAGCTATCGACATAATTGAACCTGAAGTGTGACCCAGGTGTTTTGGTTCCTGAAAGATAAGAGGACAAAATCTAATCTTTATTTTCTTTGACTTTACAATGACTTGATAAACCTTTTTGAAAATATGAACCTTCGGATCATAAAAAGTTGTTCCTGTGGTATAAGCAATCACAAGTTTATTTTTATTCGCCTACAGCTTTTGACGTAGACCACTTTGTGGTGTAGGGGCGATCTAATGTTACCTGCACCTGCTGCTGACGTCATATCCGTTCATTGTCGCTCCCGACCCTTTGTCTCTTCTAAAACAATGTTTTAATTTTTTTTATTGTTACTATAATGACTATATTTTTAAGCATCTCGCCAAATATTTCCGTTTTTGGTAGACTGCTTAGTTAAATTAAAAACATACATTGATCATTCTCCCGCGTATTCAAACGTCAAATCAATGTCTTGTACTTTTTTACAGAGGAATCACTTTCAATATTGTTTATGGTCTTCACCTTAATCGCCAAAGAGGTATCATTATTTACAATTAAACCAAAAAGAGAGATGATATAACTCTGAAGGCCAAGTTCAAATAAGCACAAAAGAATCTTGACTGACTTGCCATTTTTGGTCAAGAGCTGTGAGTCAGACGCTGACTCATGTTTGATGTGCCACATGACATCATATTGTGGTCATTGCTTTATTTGTAAACCGTTAATAAGAAGAGATAACAGTGATTTTCTAGATGAATCGATTTAAGTTTGATTACGGACACAAATCGATATAATTTATCGATATTATTTATGTTCAAAGAAGTTATTTAAATAAACTGTGTATAAGTAATAAATATTGCAGTTGCTTGTAAAGAACCGTGATCAATTGATGGTAAATCTAATGGCTGGATTTCATTTATTAAGCTATGTTGGAGTCCGGGGACCCAGACGTGGGATTTATTTAACGCTTTTATAAGCGTTGGGCAGGTATGCCAGCAAAAAATCTCAATAAACAGATAATAACTGGCGAATTTGATCTCCTTAGTTAGGTTAAGCTACCGAATAGCGGGTTTTCTCCACAGAACTTATGTACTGTTCTATGGTTCTCTATACAAGAGTTTTACTAAAGTCGCCAGCGTCTAGCTAGAATTAATCAATTTGCCCGTATGCCCGAAAACGTAGCTTTCACAATACTAACTCCTTTAACTCTCAATCTATCTATTATTAGAATTTTAGCGGTCTTTCTTATCTAGAATTTCGATCTGTAAATCTTAGAAACAATCTATAGTTAGAATTTCAGCGGTCTTGTCTAGAATTTCAGTAAGAACTAGATAAGTAAGACAACGACCAGTCAGTCTAACTTTCACTCAACCTTGACGCTTTTGTCTATGGCCAAAATTGCCAGCGGGCGTTGTGTGTCAAAACACGTCTATAATATTAATTATGTTGCCATACACGAAACGCCTCCCGTCGCAATAAAAAACAATTATTAGGTCTTCAGAAGAAACCCTTTTTACTTAAAATAATACTTGTGCCAAGGTATTATTACGAGTGATAGACTACTTGCTACCCATAATTAATAAATCCATAACAAATTACCCAAAGAAAGAAATTAAATCAAATCTGGATGAAAGATTTTGTATGTTAATGCCTTTTACTTAGCCCAGGTACAAACCGTTCAAGAAATTTGATGTTTTTTGCGTATGATTTATACGCAAAAACTGGTACTATTACCCTACTTCCACTAGCTCCAAGGCCTGTTGAAGTGTATTTAGTTTGAAAATAAATTAGGAACTAAGTAACAAGTTTTTCTAAACTTCAATCAAATTGCATTTTCGCGGGCGTTTGACACTTGACGTTTAATTTTTTAAACAAGATAGCGAATGAGGTATACTGTTGGTGAGTTGGCAGTTTAAAAAAAAACAAAACATGTAGAACTTTTTAAATTGTATATTTTTCTTCAGCGCGAACATACTACGAATAGCTAAAACAACAAACGTAGGCATAATTTTTACTATTTAGGTACAAAGTATACAATTCCTACAAGAAATTCAACGTTAATGTTTAACATAAACATAAAGTTTATTTTTATTTCTCATACCTTCTTGTGCGTAAATTTTACTATTTACTATAAGTACAGTAAGTGTTACTACAGAAATTTTCGAATCCTCTCGCACTTTGCAGTGTGCAAATAAAAAAGGTTTATTTATATTTTACCTTCTTGAAAACATATGACTGGGTTTAACGTAAAACAGACGGACTGTTACAAACCAGAGCGTGTAAACTTGTAAACAAACCCGCAAAATGGTATATAATTAACATGTTAATTTAATGTATTAATCAAGTTGGTTTTAAGGTTAAACAGAACTCCGCTTTGTGGGAGAAATGCTTTTCCAAATTCCAATTAAATAGGTACCCCAAATTTTCGTTGAAATAATAAAGTTTCAGTCATAGGAGCTTAAAGTTTTGTTATTATCAATGATTGGCGGTCTCGTGGTAGCAAGCGGCGTCGTCGAACGTGAGGTTCTGGGTTCAATTCTCATGTCGAGCAAATATACTTTTCATCAACTTTCATCAACTTTTTAATGAATTCAAATTCAAAAATTCAAATTCAAAAGATTTATTGCGTACTAAGTGTATAAATAAGGTGTTACATGTTATAATAGTGTAGTTATGACTTAGCGGCCTTTTACAAGTATTGCAATTTTATAAAACTTAGCATATAAAACTATGTATTTTTAATATTATATTAATATATTATAACAGTTTTTTTTTATATTAAGACATATTTAGTCTAGTTTATTCTTACTTTTAAACTACAACAAAATATGTATGTATGTATGTATGTATCTTTATTTAAACTTTCAAAAATTACAAAGTTATTCAAAGCCCTTTTGTGTTGTCATCCTTACGAAGCTAAAATCGCGAAAAAACAAGCAGCTAATACATTCATTATGTAGAGTTGAGTGAATAATAATACATTCATTATGTAAAGTTGCAACACATGAGTAAAGCCTACTCATGTGGTTGCAAGGCTGAAAAATTAAGGTCAAATTCAAGTTGATCATCGGAAATATCAGATTTTTCAATTACAAATCCTCACTGGCTAATGTAACTCTATACTAAATAATTTTAGTCTAGAGTTTCATTACGTTAGACTTTGTCTAAATATAAAATTCGCTGCTAAGACGGAGTTTCTGTTGTTAGCGCAGCTACTTAAGTTTATATTTTAGTATCTTTTTTTTATCCGCGCCAGATTTGAACCCTTTTATCCCCTTTAGGGGTTTAATTTTGAGAAATCCGTTCTAAATGGCTGCCTATGTCAAAATAACTCTGGTCAAATCGTTTAATGGTTTGGCTATGTCTATAGAATTGAGTAATTCAAGATTTCTTCAGACAAATTAATTAAATAGAAATAAGAATCTAATAACTAATTTTGATCGTTTATTTTTAAATATACTAAGTATGTAGTTTGTTAGTGGAATCTTACAATTAAACGTTTAAAACTGTGCGTTTCAAAATATTAAACTGCAAATATTGCACTGAAATATTTATACTGCCTACTCTGAATGCTTTTGGATTTGCAAAACTCAAAATAAAAAATTAAAAAAAAATCAGGAGACCTGCCAAATATTTCCGTACCTACAGCAAACTAATGATTCATATTCCTTTAGCTTATAAAATATAAATAATTTAAGTAAAAGATTATAACTATGTATGTTTTACTAAATTAATTTATTAAAACTCATTACTTATATTAAATGCCTTATTCCGCACTGGCCGGCTACACCGACAATACAATTTGTTTTTTTTTTGTTTGTAAATAAAATTCTATTTTAGGCTGGCAAGAATAAAATTTAGTCGACTTAAACAGTCTATTTTTAAATTAGACGTGTGTGTCTCAGACGATATGTAGCCAGGTAATAAGCCTAATACCATTTACCGTACGGAGGATTCCCCACTGAGGGACTTAAAAACACTGCTCCAATTGGTATCGAACCCCAGTCTACACACCAGTCGTGCTTACGACCGTAAGGTCCATGAAAGGAGGTTATCTTACTAATCGATTTATCTATGTTAAATATTACATAGATCCGAATGAATGAGGTCCGTTTAAGCACGTTGCATTCCAACACGTAACGAACTTTCACTTTTTAAAATATGTTTTCATTTTATACAGAGTCGAGCAAGATCTTTACTGGTATGTGTGGTGCAAAAATAATTGGATTGGAAATAAAGATTGATTCATTCATTGCATGCATTGCACAAGTCGCTTGAACTAGCTGGATGCGTATAGCTGAAGGTAGAGACCGTTGGGCGCCTCTGAAGGAGGTTTTAACCTTCCACTGAGAGGGGTTCTTATATAATAATAATAGTAGTCACACGTTGTTACAGTTTGAGATGTCCAAAATATTCTGCCGTTTCCGGCGCACAAATCTTTACATGTCAAAGAAGGAAAATGTCACATAACTCTACATTCACTATATTCTTGCTATTAAAATACACAACATGAATTTTATTATTAGAACTTTTTAATTAATAAATAAATAACGCATAATAATATAATATTATGAGAATAATAAAATGAATTTTAATTAAGTAATTATGTAATGGTTTGCTAAATATATTTAATGTAATTTGGTTTAAAAAATAGGTATATTAATCGTTAACTTATCGAAAATATGTT
Organism: Acronicta psi; assembly: GCA_946251955.1. Classification (NCBI taxonomy): domain Eukaryota; kingdom Metazoa; phylum Arthropoda; class Insecta; order Lepidoptera; family Noctuidae; genus Acronicta; species Acronicta psi. Next base: position 7,208,338 of record OX276494.1, on the reverse strand, counting down.
AATTGATAACTGTAAAACTAAGAAATAAAATCCTTTTTTATTTTATTTTATTAATTCATACAATAAGGTGTGTCTTGTATGTCGCTGGCAATCAGTAAAGATTCGTCTTTTTTTTCGTTCTTTGAGCGCGATGGAAATGTAACTCGTCGTTCCCAAACTCTCATCTGACCTACCTCACAAAAATAACACATTATTAAGTAGGTCGGGCGATTCGCGCCAAATCGCCTTTTATTTGCCGACGCGTTACGTAAGAATCGCAATGCAGAATTTGCACTGACTTCTTGAAATTGTCAGGCTTAAAATAAATGTGTTTGTACCTAAATATTCATTTTTTTTTGTTTTGGAAACACCTACGATAAGACCGTGTCTTAGTAAAAAGATCTAGTCAGCCTTTAGATAGCAGTACCTCCCTGGGCTACCAACCTCTGCTCGGGTGAAAATAAAGAAAACTAATTTTCCAAGATATCTTTAAAGATAAGTCCTAGCTAGATCGATTTTTGCCCCCGTAAACTCCCATTGGAACTTAGAACTTGGAATTTTGGAATTGGAACATCTAAAACCTTAGCGCCATTTTCGTTACCTTTACCCCTTTTCTAAACCTTACCAACATTTCAATAAAGTGCGCGAAGTGCTGAGCTTAAAAAATTACAGTTTTTTAAAGGAGGCAAGTTTAGACTGGCAACTTATATATCTTTATTTTCTTTTCCTTAGCAAATTTTAATAGGTTAAAATTTCTCCATAGTTCCATAAGCGACACAATTTTTCTACAATCTAATCGCGATAACGTCATTGTGTTTTGTTTGTTTCACAGATAAAATTAGAAATTTGACCTATTTAACTGTACTTACCTATTGTAGTAAAAGACTAATGATTATTATTTCTTTTATGATTTGTATCTTATTGAGATATAAGCAGTGATAGCCTAGGGGTATGACCACTGGACTGCCAAGTCAAAGGTCTCGAGTTCGAACCCAAGGCACGCACCTCTGACTTTTCGAAATCATGTGCGTAATTATCACTCGCTTTAACGGTGAAGGAAAACATCGTGAGGAAACCTGCATGCCTGAGAGATTTTCTCGACGGCATGTGAAGTCTGCCAACCCGCACTAGGCTGGCGTGGTGGACTATAGTCTACTCCCTCTTATACTGAGAGGAGACCCGTGCCCAGCAGTGGGACAGTATATGGATTGATTATTATTTGTTTGAGAGAGTTTATAAAAATATTGTTGAATTTTTTTGTTTATCCAACCCTAACGTGTAACAGGGGTTCAAACTTGGTGAAGCCGCGGGCAAACGTTAGTGTACAATATTTCTAAACTAGCTTTTCCGTGGTGTTACGTTAATCCAATTTTTACCAATCCCGTGGGAATTTCCCAAAATCCTTTCTTAGTGCTCACTTGAGTATGTCACCTAAGGAACATTTATGTTTTTGATGCTTCAACCATGAGTTCTATCGAATGGTTTTTGATAGATTTCTACGCATCTAAACGCTGTAATCTCGTAGCTGATTTTAGTTCCTTACGCAAGCGTTAGAGGCGCTGCGAGGGTTTTCCATACAGTACCTCAACCATGAGTTCTATCGAATGATTTCAATAGGTTTTTTACGCATCGAAACGCTGTAAACTCATAGCAGATTTTAGTTTCTTACGTAACCGCTAGAGGTGCTGCGAGGGTTTTCCATACAAATATTTAATGGCGTCGCTAGCGAGTCTAGTGAGAAAAACTCATGGTCGAGGCACTGGACTCAGCGTAAATCGACCAGTAAGTGAATCTGTCTGTCAGTTTGTTCTTTTATAAATATTATGTAGATATTCTGCCCAGTCGCCACGTGCCCAAACAATAGTGTGTTTAGCGATAATAACTAAAGACATTACCCATTGTTTAGCTTGTCATATCTTACAACAGTTTAACTCTGATTGTTTAACATCTCGACAAGGATTTCTTAGTAAAACATGCGGAAAAATTACACGATGTTTTTATTGTGTAGCGTTTGCTTTTATTATTGTTATTTTGTTTTATTCATACCTACCAAACTAGCGGCTCGTTCTGGATTCACACGGGTGCAATACACTAATGTTATGCATTCGTCCTTTTTGCTCAGCTCCTAAGACTCGTAGCGCCTATAACCTTGCTCAAGAATTGGCCTATTAAATATAAAAATGTTTTTTCAAATTCGACTGGTGTTTCTAGAGATTAGCTCGTTCAAAGAAGAAAAAAAAACTACAAAAAAAAAACAAAAATTTACTAGTTAATAAAATGAAGGAAAAAATAGTTATAATAACTGCTAATATTAGCATTGGAAAATGCTTTAATAATACAAAAAGATAAAAACTTACTAGTATAAATACTAGTAATACTTTTTTATACTAAATCGTTAATTTATACCAAATTACATTGCAAACTTATAAAACTTCGTCACAACTAGAATGATAGTGAAATATATATCAAATAAAACCTCCGCGCTGCCACTGACGATGCTGTGGAAGTGGCGAAATTTTGGGCACACCAAATCTAATAATTTAAAAAAAATTAAAAATAAAATCGTACCATCGACACGATGAAGAAGAAGAATAAAACCTTACCAGATAGCAACGTTTTAGCGATGCCTCTAAACCCCTACGAAAAAATTGGTTTTAATGTAGACCTATATAGACATGTTTGCACGTGGCATTTGTTTTAAAGGCTTATGTATGTATGGTATTTCTGGCGTGAGTTTCCTCATGGTCACATGCATATGCATTGCTTGCAATAGCTTTCGATGAGAAAGCTAGTTAAGACAGTATTTTTAGCATTCTTTCTCTTGGCAACATTTGATTTGTGGAGAGGGGCACTCCACAAATCAAATGTTCAATCATTAGTCTAGTAGTTTGTTTAGGTCCCATGTATAATAGGGGTAGTGCTTAATTCCGAACTGCTACTGTGTAATTTATAGAAAAAGCCAATTACACTTCACTCTACCTGAGAATCTTACCCAGGACCATAGAAATCGCGCTTACGACCTCGAGACGACAAAATGCGTAAAAAGTCGTTTTATAATAACAATTTCATTATGTGTATTGATAACAAGACTTGACATTTAACAATCAACCGGTTTTTCTCATTTCCATATCAATGTAGAACTATAATAATATTCAACGACGTTTATAACAGTTACGCAACAAAATTAACGATTAATTTCCCTTGTTACAGGACCTCATCCCGACGCAAGACACAGAATCCTATTTACTGAAGACACAAAACGCTATAACAAATCTACAGGCGAAGCTACAGTCTTCTAGGACCAATAATTTCAGCAGCATTCCGTCCCAGCTTACCTCGAGCCTCATCAGCGAGAAGACCGCAATCTCTCGGCTCCCGATCTCACAGCTCAGCCGATCCAACTCCCTCAACTATCGCCTCAGAAGGAAAAACCACTCTAACGACAGCAGTCCACTCAGAAGTCCCGGCCATTATGTCATCACTGGGTCCACGAAAGTCCCGGAAAGCACTAAAATACTTCTGAACTCCGCTTCGAGGTCCTTAGATACGGATCGGCGGCATGACTTGAATATGAACAGTCCGTCTTCAGACCGAGGGTTGATGAGCAATAGTTCTGATGATAAAACACTGTCTAATAGACCACCGCATGATATTGAAGCGATTTTATCTCCTCACAGAAAGACACATACGCGAAGTCGAGTACTCGAAAGCCGAAAGAAAGAAGGTATTGACGTAAGCAACGCCAACCCGGCGGTATGTCTCAAGACTGTACTGAAAAACAACGCCTTAGATTCTAAATACCCTCGTATTGAACCAACACGTTGCCAAGGAGACAAGAAGAGCCACCAGAGAGTCCTAAGCGACGGCCTCAAGTATAAACCGAATAACATCGGCTTCGGATCATCGATTAAAAGATCGAGTTCCTTCAACACTGTTAATAAGAACAATAATTATATCGATCTTAAAATAACTTCTAGAAGATCGAGTGGACATTCGGAAGAGTACAAGGATTATTCAGATGAATCCGACAACGGATCTTACGAGAAGTCCCAAGATTGTAGATACAAAAGACAGATAATAAACAGAGGTAGGATCGATTCTCCCGATTTGAAATCGATTGCCCCGGCCAATTCGCCGCGAAGATGTCCGAATACCCCGGAAATGCACAGAAAATTCGGTCCGGGATTGGTCAGGAACTCAGTCAGAGTGACCAACAAGGAGCGTTTGAGTCCGAGAGTGCCGGAGCAACCAATCGCGAGAGAGGAAAGAGGAAAACAGACCAATCATCAAAGCAGAAGGTCTGCGGAACCACGGCAGACAACTTTAAATAGACTGACTAAATCTAGGTCTTCGACGCGAGAAGTACAGCCTAAACATCTAGACAAAGGTAAGTTTTTTTTTATCTTTACCGAATAGAAAAGGAGGTTTGATCGAAGAAGCTTTTATTTGTAAGTAGATTACAATTCATGGTGACTATTATCGATGCAACATTTTAACAATGGCGGTATTGTGATAAAAAAAATGGAAGGAAGGTCAATTCCGTGATTCATTCACGTTCTGTCGAACTTTCCTAGTACTTTTGAATCAATTACTGATTTCCTAAATACTTTTAAATGCGGTTGCTAGCATGTTTGAAGGACTTAATTTTTGTCTCAAAAAGTACTTTAGGATCCGAGTGAAGGCGCGGGTAACAGCTGGTAAAGTTTTATTGCAATATCTGCATAGTTTCAAAACCGTTTCCTACCTCTGAATAGCCGCCAACCGCGGGATTAATTAAAAAATGGAACATTCATTTGAAATTATCTGCCAATTAATTTAACAAGTAACTCCGAGTACCTATTTATTTATAAATGCCTGCTAAATGCAGTTGTGGGAAGGTGGTGAGTTTTTGTGATACATACTGTTAAGGAATTGAAACAGCCTTAGTGAAAGGAACCTTTGACATTCGCTTTTTGTATGGCAAACATTAAATATAGAGGCAATTTAGTTTATTTTTAACAAACTAGTTTTTCAAATGATATTTAAAATTCTGTTTGAAACATTAATTAATAGCAACAGTATGTTGATGTAGGCACGTTGAATTTAAGATGATCTGATTTGTGTTATTTCAGTGGGGCATTTGTAATAGGTATTCGGTAGGTATCTTCATTCTATCAATAGAACTTATACTTAAAATATAAGCAAAAGAAGTAAGTATACAAGAATCGTAGCTTGTTCTGTAGTTTCTAACTTTCTGCCTACCCATATAAGAAAAAGGCGAGAGTATATATATGTACAATTTATAGTTTTATAGTTATATTTAAGTAATTTGGGGGAAATCTTCAGGTAGTTATGTATGGTCGACCGCCATTTGCAAATCAATCTATAGACATAAATAAATCTACTAAGGTCGTGTGTACTTTACACAATAAGACAATAAACTTTACCTTTGCAACAGAAAGAAATAACAAATAAAGGAAACAAAATCAATGGAGGCAGCAAGTTTGCAACCTTTCATTGAATAACAATTTCACAAGGGAGAATACAATTGATAATTTCTATTAACACACCGCGTTACTAATAAAGAATCGAGTTATCCTTGAATTGAGTTTAGGCAGTAGTTACCGATTGGTCATGCTTGCAACACAGCGGCAGCCATCATGGATTGGAATGCAATTTGGCGCCAATTACGCTGTGATTCTGATTTCTGACAGATTGTTTTGAGGTTATGATATGATGAAGCAGTATGACCGATGACAGATTTGTCTTTTTTTTAATTACTGGTCTCAAGGAAAATCGTTAATTTACTTGACTCATTGTTATGATATTATCGTTGATTCATTAATTATTTTTGTTAAATCTAAAAGTTTAAAACTGGGAAAATATTGACGCATCGCATTAGGTTCAGTTTTACTTAGAACCTAGTACTGTTTAATTATTGATTTAAATTTAAATGACTGTATCCTTATTGTAGAAAACCTAAAATATAAAACAATGTTGCTGAGAACCGCTGTAATGTTTTTTTTTTATAAATATTCGCGATTGAAAAGGTTGATTTTTCTGCGGTAGGTTCGTTTTGCAGCTAGTCAAAAATTAAAAACTGGTTTTTAATACGTGAAAAACAATATCCGATAACGACCATACTCTCCACATGGCCTAACCAATACCATTACTGATAACCGGAACGAATGGCTGTTGTAATCGATTCCGATTGCAATTACATAATCGAATTATCGATTCAAAGGCCTATAAAAGTCGAGTGACACACTGAATAAGCTGTTGATTCGATCTACATATTTAAATGTATACATTCAAATCTCGAAACATTTATTCTATACAAATATTATAAAGAGGAAAGATTTGATTGTTTGTTTGTTTGTATTGAATAGGCTCCGAAACTACTGAACTGATTTGAAAAATACTTTCAGTATTAGATAGCGCATTTATCGGGGTAGGCTATAGGCTATATACCATCACGCTACGACTAATAGGAGCGGAGTACCAATGAAAAATGTTGCAAAAAGGGGGAAAAATTCATAGGAACACGCGGGTGAAGCCGCTTGCGGAAAGCTAGTAATATAATAATTTAAATGACCAATGGAATAACTAAACATATTATGTAAAGAGTCAAAATTATCTATCAACTTTTTTCTGTCCTATTGATCGCCTAGCTTCGTAGACCCGCATAAGTCTTCTCTAAGCAGAGAGACTTGATTGAGGACGTGTGTGGTCTAGTGGTTCGAGTACCGGACTGCTGATCACGAGGTCGTGGGTTTGATTCCCACAGGACACAAACATTTATTGTGATGATCTTAAGTGTTTGTGTTTGTCTGGGTGTTTTCTATGTATTATAAGTATGTATTTACAAAAAAAAGTATATAAGTATTATATCCATTGTCTAGTACCCATAGTAGCTCAAGCTCAGCTTAGTTTGGGACTAGATGGTGCCGTGAAAAATGTCCCACGATGTTAAAAAATAAAAAATTAAAGACTAAGGGCCTGTTTCATCACGTGATAAGTTCACGTTAAATTACTTGGCAGATAATTTCATACATATATTGTTCCATTTTTTGGAATTATCTGGCGGATAGCGTTTATCCAGAGTTTTTGACCAACCCTGAGAGTGGTACAGATACAGTCAATTGATTATGCCAAAAGCCATACTCCTCCGTGCGCGTATTGTGCTTAAAAAAGTACAAACATTTTCTTCCAACTGTACTATCATCTCTTCTAAATCTTGTGCAAAAAGTTGCCAGTTTTCTAAATCTTACCCGCTAAAAAGTAGCTAGAAGTTAGAAAAACTAAACTAATCTTTGTTAAATTCAAAGGAAAGTACTTTATTGTTAGCTACAATTTTTTTAGCTAGATCTAGCTAAGTTGGCATCAGTGTTTTCTTCACGTATAAATTTATAGTTTTCCCGCCACCAGGACAAAAGAAGCCAAGTCAGTACCGTTCATCATCAGCGTTGGCCTCTAAAGAGGTTGAATTCTCCAATTGGAAAAAGCGCGCGTCGTACGACCCTATGAAAGCAGCGCAAGAGGGCAAGCGACGCCAGCAGATGGCGAAACGACAGGATTGCAACAAGGATGATCTGAGTTCGCCCAGGTATATAATCAACCTATTAATTGTCCCACTGCTGGGCACGGGTCTCCTCTCAGTAGGAGAGGGATTAGGTCATAGTCCACCACGCTGGCCTAATGCGGGTTGGCAGACTTCACATGCCGTCAAGAAAATCTCTCAGGCATGCAGGTTTCCTCACGATGTTTTCTTTATGCCTGGCCAGTAATTGGGGTCGTGTAATTCAGCCGCATCTGAACTCTTCGGGGAATATAGGTTATTCTAGCGGTGATATCCGAACGCAGGCAACTCCCTTGGCGCAAGGCCAGTGGTAAGGCTCCAAGGAGATATTCTCCATCGCGCTAACTGCGCTGACGTGTATCCGAACGTACTACCGCGCGTGCGTTCTGGGCCGCCCAATCACAAGACGGCCGGCGCCGATCGCGTCGTATTGTGGGCTTATGATTGGCCAATAGTGAGTTAGAAGAATATGGCGCATACTTGGTTAGGAAAGTAAGACTGTGTCGTGTGTTTCTTTTAAGTTTATTAAAGTTTTGTGTCGTATCAACAAGACTGTCATTTAACCGACCTACCCCGACTATATTACGTTATAACAAAACTATTTAATATTTCAGTCACTCATCACCCGTCCACCGATCCCAGTCATTCCACACCACGAATATAGCAGATCTAGAGACCTTGGACTACTCCTCAGAGGAGACGGAAGACGACCAGATGCTGGTCACGTTGCCCGTAGACCCTATGATCACGTCCACACATTCAGACATACTGGATCTCAGGCCTAAAGACTACAACAACCTTAGGAGGCAAGCCATGACCAACGATGTGGTCCTTTCTAGGGATTACATCACAAATTTCCAGGTAATTGATAAATATTTGTATTTGTATCTGTAAGTAGACTTTTTTAACAAGTTAGGCTTTGGGAGAGGCTTTTGACAGAGGTAGGGCACAGCCATTTGTGGCTCAAACCTGGAGCAGCCCGTCTGGGGAAGTACCTCCACCTTACAGAAAACTACAGCCAAATAGCACACTTTATTGTGTATTTTGTTAGTAAGGTTGCCAGAACTCCTTTATTTTTGGATTCTCTTTATTCTTGACACATCCTGTCTAGCAGCCAGTTAGTCTAGTAATCTCGACTGTTACAGCTTGAAGTCCTGGATTTTATTCCCGGGTCGACCAATATTACTGGCTATTTTTTCTAAGAAACTCTCTATGTCATAAAGAGACAAACGAGCTGCTACTGACTAAAGAGTCTATGATATTGAATCTAACGATTTCAAACAACGTTTTACAGGTAAACCAAACACACGAGAAGAAACGTCGCGACGCCCGTGACGCGGATAAAAGAAAAACTTTCATCATAGACGACATAACACCAACCAAAGAGAACATAGACTTCCTCACAAAGACAAGAGAGGAAGCCATAGACAAGCGGAAAACTTTTATCCTTGATAGTGACACCAATTCTACTACAAACGGGAGTAGTCCAAGGAACTCGTCGATATTTAGCCATGAGAAGAACTCTCTGACTACTGGTACCAGTGATACCGAGGGGGAGAGTGGGACGGAGAGCGCTCCTGTGGTGATGAGGCATCAAGGAGGAAAGAGGAGTGCTCCAGTGCAGGCTAAACAGAGGTCAGTTGTCAATTCCAGACTAGAACACAATAGGCTAGATGACTATTTATTTTTAGCCGACTGCAGAAGGAGGGTTATGTGTTTGACGTGTATTTATGTATGTATGTCGGTTTCTATACCTGCTCGTAATTACTCAACGGCTCAACGGATTTAGATAAATCATTCGATGGCACGAGTATCAATAGGTAGATGAAATACAAAAAAATAAAAATGGCGGATTTTATAGGCTTGAATGTGCGGAATATTTTTGAAAATCATTTTTAAGTGTATTCTAATGGATGAATTCTGAATGGAGTTGATCTAAATGTGTTGTTGTTCTACTTTCTTGTGTCAATCCAAATCTGATGCTCCGGCTTTTCGGAGCAATGTTTTTTTACTGCGCTTCATACATGCATGCCTATTTACCTCGTCCTGGTCCTTAAATAACTTTAATTTTTAAACCGGGACAATTTGCATATGCACCGGGACACTGGCACACGTATGCTTCAAACCGGGATATATACCGGCGTACCGAGACGTATGGAAACCCTACTTTAGTACCCCTCTGCCTAACTGTTGAGGGATACAGTGTCTCGACCATGAGTTTTTCTCACTAGACTCGCTAGTGACGCGGTAAAATATTTGTATGGAAAACAGCGCAGCGCCTCCTAGCGGTTACGTAAAGAACTAAAATCTGCTATGAGATCAGTGTTTCGATGTATGATGAACAGTGATCGGCGTAGGTAGTGCTATTTTCGGTCAATGACCCTGAATGATTATGTTAATATGGACATGTCCCGGGATCATCTTCGGGGTTCCCGGGAATATTTTTCGGAATGTTGATGTAAATGAAGTTATACTGTTAAAGATACCATGAATATGCACTGCGTCATATCAGACTACTTATTTCTGGTTTAACTGGTCCCGCACAATGCTGTTTGCCATATTACTTACTGGTCAATAGGTAGGATAGATAGAATCTGATTATACCCGAAACAGGTGGCATGATATGTCGTCATGTGTACAACTACAATTACTTTACAATTGCTCGTCAATGTGATATAAATTAGTATGTAACATGTATGCCGGGATTTAGACGGCATATCCATGTTAAGTTAACGGTCACTAATTCCCGTGAATAGCACTACCTACGCCGATCTCTGATGATGAATGTCATGTATTCAGGTACAGCGGTGACTACTCCATGTCATCGTCGACCACCTCCATCAGCCAACGGAAGCCATCGGTCCAGCCCCGCTATCTCGACATATCCAAGTACAAAAACGAGCAGTCACCCAAGAACTTCCTGCGGCGGGACCCCAGCAAGACGTACGTGGGAGTGCTCGCCGACAAGCCCGTCAGCAAGGGCAGCGCACAGCATTATGAAATGGGTAAGTTATCAGCTATTTTTAATGACGGAAAAATTCGGGGAAAAAAGGACTCTAACCTGCTGCATCTTCTGGTTAAATACATCAGATGCTATGCCTCCGCCTCCGATTACGACTCGCCAAGTCGAAATCTTCCTTCACATTCTAAAGGAGGTCATCAAAAGCCCATACAACTCAGCCCAAATTTGTACCGGAGGTACATGTCAGCTGTCAAGTTGATAGATTTTATCATGAAATCTATATGAAACTGTTAATAATCTGCCGTAATGGCGTGCGTTTGACATTCCGAAACTGACACTGACAGTTTTTACCATGAAATCATTACGAAACAGATAATAAAGTGCTAAAATGAAGTGATTTTTCTCAAACAAAAAGTTTTTTTTCTTATTCCCAGTCAACATTTAAAAAAAAGTACGACTAGAGTTTTAATCAGCCTAATACAGGGTATTTTTTCCAATAAGTGTACCTTCGTTACATCAACTTTGCGTCTCAATATGACGTTAGCGATATCTACTTATTGGAAAGTACGAAGCCAGCCCGCCAGTCGATATTTTCCTTCATTAAAAATCTATAATATTTAGCATGGAAAATGCTTAATAAATACAAAAAGATGAGTGTGCTAGATATGGCCGTGTGTTTTTAGTCCGTAAGCGTCCCACATAACTCTGTGCCTTTCTTTTTTGGGAGACGAAGAGCATCCATGAGGATTTTGACACGATACTAAAAGCTCTCTCCAGAATTACTATGACTATTTTTCTATTTTTTGACATTTTGATACACAACATCGAAACCTGTTAAAACTTTATTAAATATTTTTCTTACATAGAACAAAAGAAACAAGAGTTAGAGAAGTGGAAACGAAGGGCTTCGTACGACCCGAGGAAGGCGGCTGCACTCGGGAAAACGACCAAAACGCCGCCAAAAACTGCTAGGTAAGTGACCTTTGCTTGAAAAAGTTGGCTTATCTATGGTAGGCTGATTGCGGTACTTGCCTTTGCCTATACGCTCAAAAGAAATTGTAGATTGGGTCAAAGATAGTAGGTACCTACTTATGGGGAGTAATTTTACTAACGTAACATCAATTGATGAAGTATTTTACAACTTCAATAAAAAAAGGCTTAATTAAAAAACCTATAGTTCACTAAAATGAAAGTTTAACTTTTAACATTTTTGTTTGCCATATAAAACTTTTCGTTTAATACGTTTTTCAGTTGTAAATATTCTGTTTTAACATTTCTTTTCTGTTAATATTAATATAAGCTTATGTAACATAAGAATAAGATTAAAACATAATGTATTGTAAATTTTAGAGCGTGACAAATCAAAATGCATGCAATTCCGTGTAAGTGACATGCAGGCCGCCATCTTGACGTGTAAGGTTAGTCGAATGTCAAACTGACAGCTGTGACAACCGCGGATTTTCAAATTGACAGCTGTTTAATTTTGCACCCGTATTGGTGTATTTAAATAAATGCTTCAAAGGCTTTACCTACACATCTATGCTTTTACAATTCTTGGTTTTTCATAGGTGTATTTAAAAAAATCTTTTTCTATCTTGTTTTATGAAAAATCAAGAGGTCTGCTTTTCTATTGCTTGGTCCACTCGTTGTTATAAATAACACAAAATAACTGGTGTCCATTTGCAGATTAGCTTAAGACCCTTCTAATTTTAATGTCTTGGTGCAAATTTGTAAATATATCACAGTATTTTATAATTGGCTACATATTAATGCTTGATAGATACTGTGTGGTTTTTCGGTTACTATTTTAGGTATGTATCTAATATTGTTTTTAATTATTTATTTTTTTATCTTTTTTAATCTTGATGGTGTTAAGTTAGCAATTAATTCATGCGGATAATTTAATAATGCACAGATCAATGAAAATTTTCATGTGGCTCCACAGTGCCAGCTTCTATTAACATATTTTATTAAAATAATCAGAAAAAGGTGTTATGTTCCCCATCCTACGGGAATTTACCCAGTTCCTTTCATAGCGTTTAAAATAATACAAATAAAAACTTACCTATGGCATGGTAACCGCTTACCATCAGGCGAGCCGTATGCTTGTTTGCCACCTTAGTGGTATAAAAAAAAACCTGCAAAAATGTTGGCATTTCTTTTTATACTTAGATTCAAATTAGGAATCTGTCACTTTTTTCCATACAAATCATCATCAGCCCGGTTTCGTCCACTGCTGGACGAAGGAGCTGATCTTCAGCTCTTTTCATCCATTTGCTGCCTTCCTCAATTTAAATATCACATGAAAATTTTCATTTCTAGGTAACCTCTTTTACAAATCTGAACAATTTTTTACGTACCTTTTATTCTCTGCAGCAGCGTGCTTCGCTCACAATCCTTCCACGGCCCGGTGCAGGCGTACACGAGCCTCCGCCCCCCGGCCCCCGACCAGATATGTGAGACATATGACGCTTCTAGCGACAACGACTTCTAACGACACTGTCGACTTCGACTTGTGATAACCGCGTTTGTATTTGAGGTAGACTAGTCTGTAGCGTTTGTATCTCTTGCAAAAACGGTAAAATTCCACAAATTGTATCGTCAAATAATATTGTCAAATGATCTCCCGTTTTTTTTAGGAATTTAACCGTTTTTGTATCGATTCAAATTAAGAATACGACGCAGTGTGTTCATGCTAATTGTTAGTGTTACGTTTGTTTGATGTCGATACAAAATTACTTTTGTATCGCTTTTGTATCGATTCAAACTGGAGATTAGACCAGTTAGTACTGAAATCGTGATGGGCAATGTGATGGAAATTTTGCTAAGGACCCGATTTGTTGTCCGCAAGCGCGGTATACTTTCAAACAAGTCTCTATAATATTTATTTCTTTATAAAAAGTTGTTACAATACCGGAAGTATGCAGAAATACACTGCTTTTTAAGACTAGATGCTGGTTTATTCTGCAAAAGATAAATTAATTCAAATATAATATAAGTACACTTTTTTCAAATCAACAAGATTTATGTGTCTGTTTTTCGATCACTGTTTAACAAATGTTTTAGGACTTTAAAAAATAATTGTTTTTGCATGTTTTATGAAATATTTAAATACCAAAAAAAAAACACAATTTACGATGCAATAAACATATTTCATTGATCATCGATTAATATTTATTGGATTGCTTTGAATCGTAGAGAAAATAGAAAAACCTTAGAGAAAAAGTCAGTGATTATGAATATTCAATAGGTATTCATTTTCTTACAAAAACAAATGAAATTATATTTTTACTAGACAAGAATATTGTTAATTTCAAAATTCATAAAACAACAGAAAATGTGTCTAATAATTTGTAACATAATAAAAAAAAATCGTTTAAAATTATTATTTTCAATGTCCCTTTTTAATTAAGGATTTTATTCTATATTTTTATGGGTAACATCAAGAATGAAATAAAAAAATAATTTACAATAAAATCTTTTCCCGCCAAATAAAGAATTGATTCTCTTTGCGTCATAAATCAGCACGTTTGCTAAAAGGCCATGATTTTTAATTGCCTGACGAATAAAAAGAAAAACTTGTTAGGGAGCGATGCAATTTTTTTTTATAATTTAAGTTCGCACAAAATCTAAATTTTGTTTAAAAAGATGGTTAATGCATCGCTGTTTTATTTTAATTATTATATTTTATACTGAAGTACTTGATATCTTTTTTGTAAAATATTTTTCCGTAAAATTAAGATTAAATTAAGATAAAATAATAATTACATGTGATTTAATAAATAATGCCTACAGTTTCTATAGGATTGGCTATTATTATTTACCACTAAAAGTGTATGAGATTAGTATTCATTTTATGTCCGATTTAGATAAACATACTTAGTAATAATCTTCGCTAAAGTATATAATAATAAATATCCCTTTATATTGCTCATATCATTCATACATCGATGTATTTTAGAAATATATAACCTCTTTTTAGTTTAAGTTTTTTTGTAGTGCAATACCACATCACATTTTATTACCAGCTAAAAATATGAACAAAATGTATTCGCTAATGGATATTTTTCTATTTTTGAAAATGTTTCTGTATTATAAAATATTTTTTGCGCGTTTACTGTTTGTTTTTTCACTGTACGAGTAGTTGGACACAGTATTTGTTGCTATTTTTAAAATAGATGCTGTGAAAAAATACTTGTGAGAAAAATGAATCAAAATACTGCGTTGTTAAAACTTTTGCCAGGCCGTAGACTGCACTTGATAAGCTTAAAGCGTTTTTATGTACGTGCATCGCTGAAGATCTCTTTACTTATAAATAAAACCGAGCATAAATATAATTATCCGATTATAAATTAAATAAGTCATGAATTTTTGAGTACAAGACCTTGTTTTCACATTTATAATCAGCGTTTCGTAATTTTAAGTAAAGAGAATACAAATCTTAATTCTAACTCAGATAAGTCTGCTGAATTTTTTAAGTTTATATAATTATAAGACGTTACGCTTACAATGTTAGCACATGAACAAAACGTCGGATTTTTTATGAATTACTGATCAAATTCAACATGGCGATTTTTGTGGTAAAATTGTGAGTTCGTTATCTCAATTTTGAGTAGTGATTTACTATAAATAGTAGTAAGCCTGGCTTTATTTAAATGAGCGCGATAAATGTACCATAGACGCTGGAAGCGTTAAGATTTGTAAAACATAATTGATGTTTAGAGTTTTGTAAAAATATTATTTAAATAGTAAACAAATAAAAGATTGTTTAAAATTATTTTTGTTGTTTCATTATTATCTAGAACCTTGATATAATGGAAAGCGGATAGCTTAGGAAAGACCCTTGGTTGTTATTTCCAAACACCAAAAATTGACTCAACGTTAGATAGATAGTTCGAGTTACCAAAAAGTTAAGTCGCAGTCTCGAAGTCTAAGGTTCGATTCCCAAGTCGAGCAGTGTTATTGGGTAAGTCAGAGTTGCTACTCGGACTTTGGAGTTGTGCCCGGTTAATGTTCAATAGGGATAGGCCCCTATTACATGGGACTGCAGGGTCACTTCTTCTTTTCGTATCAATGGTGAAATATTTTATTTATAAAATTTTACCTCACTGGTGGCCACATTGCGGCATCAGTTTGGGTAACCTACCTGGGTGTATGAAATAAATTTTATGTAATGTGCGTGCTGATAATTTAGTTTTTTTTTTATAATGAATTGGCTATAGTACCTATAGCTTCCTGTAAAGGTTTCAAGAGAAAAAACGGGTAAAAAAAACACCATTATACATTTATTAATAATGATTTTATCTTTGAATATCAATTACACTTTTTTGTTTTATTGTTATTTTATAAACTTTACATACATATTTTTTTCATACTTTATATATAATATAATGTACACGACGATTTTTTGAAATGGGATTGTATTGAAATCTGATTAAGGGAAAAAATTAAGCCATGAGTCAATACCATGAGTCAATTAAAAAAAAATATCTGCATTTCATACAACCTTGAATGCATGAATCCGTTTACACAGAATCAGTTTTCAGACCGCAATCCCTTTTCACAATCTCGTCCTGTCTTAAGTGTAATTACTAATTATTTTAGTATTACATTACCTAAATACAAATGGGAGATAGAAACACAAATACTGCATCTTTTTAAGAAAATAATGACACGAGCGTTTATGTTCATTTCTTTTTTTCGTTGTTTTATACCAGTACACAACACTTAAATTTATAACTAAGAGTTGAAGAATAACATTTCAAAGTCACTCATTTTTTTTTCAATAAAAAGGAACTCTGACTCTCTTTCGCGTTTTCTTCCGTAACTATACTTACTTCACAACCACATTACACGTTTTTTTTTAATTTAAAAAAAGGTTTAAAAAGATTTTTTCTAGGTCAAAAGTAATTTCTAAATTGAGCAAAGTTAAAAGTGACAATAAAACGTTATTCGTCAGGAAATATTTATGTGCCTTTATATTTAAAGTCGTTTTTTCGACTACGATTGACATTTTCGTAATTCTGATTGGTATATTAATATTTCAAATTATTAACAGGGTTCTCTAAACTAATGAAGTAAATTTTTAACACAAATGTGACAGCATACATTTGCTGAAATATCTTGGTCACTTATTGTTTAAATACTTACATTAATCGCTGCTGACCTTAAACTGCACAGAAAATTACAAACTAAACACAACAATTCGTAACTGTACACCCTTTTTACAACATTATTTATAGTTAAAACTATTATAAATATGTACCTTTTATTATAGTAGTATATTAGTGTTTGGCTTTGTAGGTAGGTATCAAAGGAAACAATGTTTGTAGGTAAAAAAGCGCTACTTAGATAAATAACTAGCTCACTCCGAATATTTATAGCATAGCTTAATTATTCTAAGGTGGTTATTGTGGCAATGTTACAGCGAATTTTGGATGTAAAACGCAACTTCCGTGCATATAAAAAAAAGGATAGATTATAAATTAAAAAGGACTTTTTTTTAAATACTTCAACTTTCAAATTGGAATTAGTAACAATAAATCTTTTTTTTTTGTAAACATAACTTCTTGCCAGACATTTTTAGAAAAGTTCAAACTTACCCATAAATAATCGGAGTCATTATAATAAATCTCAACATAACATTTGGCAGAAGCGAAACAATTATCATTTTGAAAATGCGAAAAAACACGATTTTTATATTTTAATGGAAACAAAAGGAAAATAACCATGATACCCTGTATGCCTAAACCGTAACTAAATGCACTTAAAGGAGGCAGTAACATAAGGAAATGGACTACCAAGAGTAAAAACAAACATTATCTTACACTATCTTACAGTAATTAAAGCATTCATGTGATTTCACATTTTTAATTCCGTATATATATATATATAATAAAAACTATTTCATATCTTCTAGTGTATATTTATATATATTATGGCAAATCTAACAATGCGTTAACACTAAACAAAAATTCCAGAATACCCTATTTAACATCACATAAACTTTTTATACAAACGAAATTATGGATATTTATTTATTTTAAAACTACTAACATGAATCTGGGCGTAATTGTTATATTATAAGGGCGGATGTACACAAATCTCTACACTTTATATTATTTACAAACATGTTAAGCGACTACGGTGGCCTAATTATTCTAGGAATGAAAAAATGACCTTCCGTGATTTTTCGTATAAAGGTAGTTCCAACTTATTATTACTCAAAAAAATTATACAATGTTACCAACATCGTAAGTTTTATAAATATCTTGCCATTGTAAAAATCTCCGAAAGGTCCCGAAATTTTAACTTAAAGACAGAACCGTATCATTCGTTACCGTGGTCTTATTTTAATTTTAAGATATTTAATAAGCAATATAATATTCGCCTGTGCGTTTCTTTTCAAAATATGTCAAGTTTAACTTATTTTCAGAACACATTTGCTCTCAAATTTAAAGTCAAACGGTTTATTGGATGTAAATATGAATAAAATTCTGTAAAAAATTGTATCTAACACACGAACATTTGTCTAAAATTGAGATCAAATGTATTTTTGAAAAGAGCCGTTATATTTAAAATTGGCGTAAATAATCATACTTTAATAGTATAAAAAATTAACTGAGAAGCACAGTTTATTTACAAAAAGTTTTTAAAATTACACAACTGATTTTCCGATTTATTATCTAAGTAGCAAAAACCGTTTTCATTCCATCTAGGTAGGTAATATTTTTCGCAAAACATTGAGCTAATTGAGCAACAATAAACTATGACTAAAAGCGACCAGGAAGCCATTTGTAAAATAAATTATTATCGTTAACGAAAATAAAGACATATTTGTACACGTACGATAAAAATACAAATTTCAAAATAAATACTTTACTCTTCATCACAAAGTCTATTTTATTTAAAAAAATATTTACAACTAATAATATGTAACATAGCACTTTAGTGTCTGTGGCACAGTTCAAACACAACCAATGTGTCACTGGAACGATTTAACAGCTAATTTCTGAGTCCCCGACATAGTCGCCGTTGCTACCCTGTTTGTTGACTATATTCCTATCATCAAACTTCTTGCTCGCTTGATTACTACTGGAACTCGAAGACGCATTATCACTATCTGCATACGGCACATCAGTCATCGGTCCATTGAGCAAACTCGCCGCAGAATTGGATTGTTTCAGTTTAGTTTTTTCTTCCTTTGGCTCGATTTCTTTCGGCAAGTCGTCTATAACCGCCTTTTTGGGGTCTATCTGTATTGTTTTCGATTCGGATAACTTGTTTGGAGTGACGACGTTTATGTATGGCGGCAAAATGTTCATGGTTGTCAAATTGACAGATCCGCTATTTTTTTTCAACGCGTTCAGGTTTTGTTCTAGTTGTGCTGCATCTAAGCAAAGAGGTTTTGGTTTCGGGGTGTATGTCGTGGGTTCTTTGGCCCACGCGTTGATCCGGGGTGGGTCTGGTGAAGCTATTGGCGCTGTTTTTCGTTCTGGCACCAACGTGTTCTTGTGGTTAGTTTTATCTATTATATTTACGTTTGCGTCTATGGCCAAGGTTAGGACGTTTTCAGGCGGTTTGGGTGAGGTTGGAGTTATGCTTATTAGTTTCTCGACCTGAAAGAGTAGTGTTGTTAAGAATATAGATTTTTTTGACACGCGAAGCAGAAACAATTTGAATTCTATTATACCACCACTATACTCACAACAGGTCCATTATCTATGCTCTGTCGCGGCGTTTGGCTGCGCGGTGTGTGGTTCCGCGGCTGCTCAGTGAACGAGGTCTCCCAGATGACCGGCTTGTCCTCTGCCACCACTGATATCTCGTCCAGTGACGTCGCCTCTACTGAACTTAGCAGTCTGCGAACATTTTATACAGTTAGCACAACTCAAAACTTCAGGAATTTATGTACTCCTCCGTATAAGCTTAAATTGTCATTCACTTCAGTCAGTTCAGTCAAAATCAATATTTACCATACAGATACTGTGTTGGCACGAATTAGGTTGTTCGAAATAACGTTTATATTATAAAATATACCTACCTTTAAAGCGGCATGAAAAAGCTCGAAAAAAAAACATCATCATCATCATCAACCCATTAATTTTCTCACTGCTGGGCACGGGTCTCCACTCAGTATGAGAGGGATTAGGTCATCGTCCACCACGCTAGCCTAATGCAGGTCAGGAGACTTCACATGCTGTCGAGAAAATCTCTCAGGCATGCAGGTTTCCTCACTACTCATATTTTCCTTCACCGTTAAAGCGAGTGATAATTACGCACATGACTTCGAAAAGTCAGAGCCTTGGATTTGAACTCGAGAACTTTGACTTGGTAGTCCAGTGGTCATGCCACTAGGCTATCACTGTTTCAATAAAAACAATGTGGGATTGTTTTCTGAAACAGTGATAATATTATTATATATATAATTAATTATAAATAAAACCTTTTTAATGACTATACCTATCTGTTGAGTTAGACGGCAGAAACTTTGGTGTTGACGTCCTTGGCTCGACGACGCAGGTAACGGAGATATCGCGTTTTGCGTTTGCGCCGCCCCGGGACGCCATTTGAATGTTGCCATATTCTTGTGATGCTGTTTAAATAAAACATTACGTTATAATAGATTCAGTTTTGTAAAATAAATATCTGTAAAGTATAAACTGAATAATGCTTGAAAATATTTATAAAATAATAGTACTAAGTTGATAAAGATGATATTTTTTAAATTATTTATTCATATTACAAAGGATTTGTAGTTCTTTGTATTTTCGAAGATAATATTGTTGATGTGCATTATTCAATTTCATACCCAATTATTATATTACAAGATGCAATAAAAATTGGGGATATTTCGGATTACAAACATGATTTCAATAAAGAATAAGGTATAGTGCTGGGCGAGGTAGGTAAGGTTACACTCATCGGGGAATACGTTCCTGAATTAGAAAACAAAAATTACCTTTAGCATTTATACCTTGGTCGTCTGATTTCAACGAGAGAAAGCTACAATAAATAAAAAAAAGTAAAACGAGGCGCTTTTATCACACAGATCGAATTGACGTTACCGGCTTTGAAAACGTTAGATCGGTACCTGATAATGTTTCACGAAAATAAGACTGATGATATAATAAGTATCATCAAATATTAATGCCGCTCTGAAATTGCTCTAGATAAAGTTATTTAAAAGTATACAGCGTGACATTTTAGTTGTATTAAAGCCGAAAGCAGTAACAATTGACAAGGCGTATGGAACAACTAATTTCTTAACTAAAATCTCACAGTGTTAAGTTGTAAGTTACAGAAATAGAGATTTTCGGAGAAATACAGAGGCCTGGTTGACCGCCAGCTCGCAACGCTGCATTCTACAAGAACTCGAATCACTCGTGACTCAAAGACGTAACATTACTTATAACTCACCTTTCAGATGAGGTGGATATTGTGAATCCTCCGTGTCCGGTTGATCCTGATCCACCGTTTGCGATTTGCTATGAGGGACCAGCTGTTCCGTTGGGCTACAACAACGTTCTCGCATTGGTATAGTTGCAGTTAAACTTAAGTTCAACATTGATTGTGCAAAATATTTGAGAAGCATTGAAAATAATTGTGATTTTGATCGCAGAGTTGCTTTGATTTAACATTTACAGAAGAATGTAGAGAGTAGCGTCAGTTTAATTAACTTATTAACTTAAACAACGCTTTTGTTTCCAAAATTCTAAATTTCCGTTTCAACATAATAAAGATTTTGGTATTCTAATATTATAAAATACTTTAGATATGATCTTTTCTATTTAATTTAGTTACATTTGTAAATATTTTCAAGTTCATAAGAAACGGAAAGCGCAGCCATATAAAGGTCAGAAAAGCTAGTAGTATCTTTAGGTCACATGTTAAGCCTAAAATATCTAGTAATTTAACTGTCTATACATCATTCCAATCTGAATGCAATGATGTTATCGCATTATTGCCTACCGGCAATGCGGTATCAGTTATCACCATCCTAGACGAACTCAGCAGCAAAGTTCTACTACTCCAAAAGCCCTCGGAAATATATATTATAGATAGTTCATGAACTTCTATTTTGTATCAAAGCAACTAGCTTAGCATAATAAAAATGTATTGCAGATTCTGCTCGAAGAAAATTTTAAATGTAGCATAATTATTATTTGATTGTTTTAAATAATCACTTTTAAAATTAGAAAGGTTTGCTGGTAAGGAAAGATCAGCGTCTAACGCATGCGGCGACTGCTCAGTCTGAATAAAGCAGTTGCGTATTTTGTTACTGACGGGTTTATATCTAAACTTTCTCAAAAATATAATCTTAAAATCAAATTAAATTTTATCTTCTCCTATTCAAGAGTGCTTACAAGAATTCCTAGTGTGACTAAATTTCGCTAAGAGTAGACGAGTAGTGCAAGCGTGTGCAAAAGTTGTTATTGTTAGATGTGCAAATGACAAGTCTAGTCTAGACTAATAAATAGTTCCATGTTTCAAATATACCGGGTTTGAGAAAATTTAGACACTCAAAAGATATTTGACAGTTGTAAAGTATTTTGTTACTATACAACATCGAACTGTGAAAGGAGGTGCCACATATAAGTTAGATTTTAGAAGTAGCTGAGTAATTAGTACTTGAGGATACTGGCAGGAACTTAATGTTAAGTATTCTTAAATCTCCAAGAAAGGAAAAGGATTTATTTTGCTATGAAATATGTCACCAATCTTGACCTATCTTTGGCTGATCACCAATTGTAATGCTTTCTTCTTGACGACTATTTCATTTACCTAAGTGATGTTATATTATCTTCCATGTAATGTTTGCCGCGCTTTTTTACGTTAAAATTATTACCTTGCTAGACGCTTATGCAAGTTTATTCAAAGAAATGATGTGCATGTATATATGTGGATGATATTTTAATTTTTACACTACCTATGAGAATGATAGATAGCAATTATTCAAGAGCCAATGACTTTTTCATACTATTCCTAGTACTATGAGTTTCCCGACTGGTTAGATCACTGGAAGTATCATATATTCTGATAAAATAGCGAGATATTTTTTTCAGATTTTGAGGAATTTCTCAAGATGAGAAGCTTTAATTTTTTAAGTTACTTAGTGTGACAAGTTAAAACTACTATGAAAGGCAGTTTCAATAATCGAAATGAATCAGAATGTTATCCGTCCTGCCAACATCCTCAGATATAAAAAGGCGTTACCTATCGTTCGCCGGCGGGTTGTCCTGCGGCGACATCGGCACGAGGTAGTCGCACGCCAGCCCTCGCTGCCAACATGCCACGCTCAGTACACGCACACGGTCACACAGGGAGATTGGGTTACATTTAGCTTTCCGATATCATTTGGTTTAACTACCATTATTCCATTATCAAACATAAAATAAAACTCCCTGTCTTAGTTTATACGCCATTAAATGTAATATGTTGAACTTGGAATAAACAGTTGTAGCTTCTTTTTTAGCACTTGAACTTTTCAATGATTATTAGGTGTTTTCTAACACTTTTTTAAAAAAGTACATTAAAACACGAGTTTAATAAATAATTGTTTTTGTATCTAACTGAACAGATATTTATATTATTTTCTTCTTTATGACGGTTCTCAAAAAACTTAAATCCTTCTTGTCAACATTTTCTTAAATCTAATCACTAACTTTCTTCCAAAAAATGGCGGAGATGCTTTAGTATGTAATTTTTTGTATAAATTAACTAGTTAATATAATCTCCCTGTGTTTTACTTTTCATTTCTACGCGTGCACACCACTGTGTTTTGTAAAAACTTTTATTTGCGTTAATTAACATTGAACTCTACATTTTTAATCTTAAGTTTCGTTTTACAAAACCCAGAGGCAGGGACAAAAGGTAGTAAAAGAAAATAGATATATAGGTAATAGATTCCCGCTATAGCTACTAGGCAAGTAAACACTCACGTCTCTGAAATAACCGTTACGAGAGATTCTTTGAAATGTAAGCAAGATGGCGGACAAGAAAATTAAATAATGAACTGAACATGTTATGGAAAAACATGCGTTAATAGATGATATTTATTCACATTCCAATGAATCTCTGACTAACTACAAGGGATCTAGTTTTCTACGCGAATTTCATTCAAGGAGAGGGAGGGTAGATTAAGAAAATAAAAACAAAAATGGAGGTTTTCATGCGAACTCAGCACGGGCTCTGATAAGGATCGCTAACACCGAATTAAGAAAATAATATAATTACGTAATTTATTAATTAATTATAATTTAGTTTAAATAAAAAAATCATTTACTTGCTTCTAGTAGCCAGAGCGAAAACATTTGGAAAAAAGAGAAAAATGTAGTTACGCATTAGTATTTTGATTTTATTAGTTTTTGTTTTAAATTGGGTGGACTATAGTACACTAATGTGTGAAAGGGACCTTTATACACTGTTTATTGCTTAAAACTCTTTTTGTAAAACTCTTTTATTAGAGGCGTTGTTCCATATGTGATTTAATGGTCTGTAAGAGATTCTAAAAAAGTTCCTTTAGTTTTTCTATGCTTCTGGAACCGATCCTCGAGACAAAGTATTGGGCCAAGAAAACACATCAAGCCTCATTTGTCTTCTGTATTTTTATGTCCATAATTTTGATAAACAACCTCTTTATTCAAATAGGAGCGATATGGGTCACAGACAATTATTTCAATGTTTTTCTTAAACTTATTTAAAGATAAATTATATTTTGTTACTTTTAGAGTTACTTTTTTCTTTTGTTAAATTCAGAACAACGCCTCTATTTTATTATTTACTTTAAAAACAGAACATCTTACTCACCTGGGGTCCGTTGGCGGTAGTTGGCATCTCAGTGTGGGGCGGCAACAATGATCGAACAATTGGTAAAGGTGCGCTTACTATAGCAGGGTCCTGAGAAAACAACAGTTAAGGTAATTATAATAATAAATAAATACCTTGGGACATTTTTACACAGCACCATCTAGTCCCAAACTAAGCAGAGCTTGTACTATGGGTAGAGAATGGATATAATACTTATTTACTTTTTTTTTGTAAATATATACTTATTATATATAAGAAACACCCAGACAAACACAAACACCTAAGTTCATCACATAAATGTTTGTGTCTTGTGGGAATGGAACCCACGACCTCGTGATCAGCAGTCCGGTACTCCGTCAAACCACTAGACCACTAGACTAAATACCGCATTTGTCTTCTCAGACCCTATAAGTCAGTCAGTAACCCTCACCACGACCACGATGGGGCCCATGAACACCTGCAACACCAGATGCGTTGCCACTAATCACAACACTATAGGAAATGAGGCTTCATATTGTGCACATACCTGTATGAACCGCTGCATTCTGTCGTACATATTCGCGAACGAGGGCCGGTCGCTCGGTGTCGGGTTCCAGCACTCGCACATCATCCTGTATATCTCGTGTGGACATCCTGTACAATAAAAAAACAGGTTAAAACATAAATTCTACTCGTGTGCACACCATGTATGACAAATAAAATCTACTTTAGTGGACACCCTGTATGACAAATGAAATCTACGAGTGGACCTACTGTATGACAAACAAAATCTTCTTTAGTGGACACACTGTATGACAAATAAAATCTACGCGAGTGAACAGCCTGTATGACAAATGAAATCTACTAGAGTGGACACACTGTATGGCAAATAAAATCTACTCGTGTGTACACCTTGTATGACAAATAAAATGTACGCGAGTGAACAACCTGTATGACAAATAAAATCTACTAGACTAGACACTGTATGACAAATAACATCTACTACCAATATTTTTCTTTCTCCCATTTTTACGGCCGGGTTAAAGTTAGGTAGTGCCAACTTCAACCCGGACAATAAGTTTGGCGAGAACTGTAATTAGGTAATCAAGCTGTCTCCTACTCACCGTAAGGTTTCTCGAGGCGTCCTCCCCCGGACACCATCTCCATGACCTCGCGGTTGGCGCAGCCGGTGTACGGCATCACGCCCAGAGAGAACACCTCCCACAGCAACACGCCGAATGACCTGCGACCAGAACCTCGATATTATCATTTGTAGACAAAAGTATAGATACTTGTCTGTCCATATAGCCTATAATTATTTTTCACTGGATATTGATTTTGAAAATTCTTTCACCGTTAAAAACGAATGTGTATGAATGAAACTGAATGCTATATGCTATGCTTTTATTTTTAAATACATCTGGAACCGGTAAGAGCTTCACATACAAGACAGACTTTCGTCGATTGTGCAGCTACAAATAATTAAATTCTTTGGGCATATCTCCACAAATGAAGAGGAGCGACGACATCTCGTGGTCGATCTCCAACTCGCTGGATTGACCTCATCACCAAAGGTACGCAATCCACCGCAGTACAGTGTGCTCGAAATGCTGAAAGTCGCCAGAATTGGAGGGACATCGCGCGACGTGCAGCAGCCTTTGGAGCCAGCGGTGACGCCGGGACGCAACCCTCTCCATCGACAGCCACGACCACTCTGTCAAGAGTGCCTGACTGAGAAGAGGAACCGGTAATAACCGGTTTTGCGCAGACGAAGTTACACGGTCAGCTAGTGTATTACAAATGTTATAAAAAGGAAAGATCTGATTGTTTGTTTGCATTGAATAGGCTCCGAAACTACTGGACCGATTTGAAAAGTTCTTTCACCATTAGAAAGCTACATCTTTACCGAGTAAACACTTAATACACAGACCACGAGGGCGAAGCAGCTGGCTCACCAAACATCAGTTTTGATGGTAAACACGCCGTCGATGTACGCTTCGGGCGGCATCCACTTGATGGGCAGCATGGCCTTGCCGCCCTTTTTGTAGTAGTCGCAGCGGTAGATGTCCCGCGCCATCCCGAAGTCCGCGATCTTGACGACGCGCCCCGGACCCCGGGATGTGAGGAGGCAGTTGCGCGCTGCTATGTCCCTGGAGGACCCAAGAGGTATGTTTTAACGAAAGTTTAAAAAAAAGTGAAAGGATTTCTTCATCTTCTTTCGCTATTCTTTGCTTAGATACTCTATTTGCGTAACCATTTTCTCCAGAGTGTGACTCGAGATTTCATGAATACCGATACAATCCTAATAAAACTCTAAAAGATTGAAAAAAAAAAGTCTGCTTTTAAGAAAACGCAATCTTACAGGTATAATTATGTAGATTTCGCTTTCCGGTAACACTGTTGCAACAAAAAACCAACCATATCATTTCGTTGGCCTCCCCCATGAAAAACAAACTTGTTGCTACAGTATCAAGACTCAATTTAAAAACCGCTAAATTACGTTTGGCATATAAGCGACTTTTGCTTTTTCGCTCACAACGTTAGTGTGCTTTGCGACTTCGACGAATAAATCAATGTCGCAAATTTCCAAAATAAGCACCAAACGTCCACGTTTAAAAAAATTGTGTAGGGTTTTCTTCAACGACTAGCAGGTAGCTTTAAAAAAGTCTTCTAAGCAAAAAAGCAAATGCTTTTTACAAGCATGCTTAAAAACGTTACAACGCGTTATACATTTTAAGCCGTTTTTATCATATTTAGTATCTAGAGTCTCACCTGTGTATAAACCGCTTGCTCTCCAAATACCGGCAGCCCTTGCAGACGTCGATGGAGCAGAGGAGCAGGTCCTTCATGGTGAGCGCGCTGGCCCGCTCAGGCTTCGGTCTACTTTCACGGAGGAAGTTCTTCAGGTCCCCGCCCGCTAGCAATTCCAGGACTATGAACCTGCATGAGGACCTTGTAAGTGGTTAAATGGATGGGAATCTTGTATGAATGAATGAGTATGAATCTACACATGTTTGTTAGAGTCACGCCATTAAGTAGGGGTGATGAGGTGGTCCTTGTGGAAGTCTAGGGAAGGCTTTGTTCAGCAGTGGACTTCTTTTGGCTTTTAGAAGAGTACTAATGTACGCCCACAGTTCGTCCGTATCTTTAGGTTCCATGTCTACGTCTAATGAGAATTTTGCTGCTACTGAGAACTCCATAGAAACCATAAATACGCAGTACACTACCCGATCAAGGAGTCCGAGAATCTTAGGTTCAGTAGGTGCCCTTACTAGTGACTAATAAGTCAATCCCTATTACTTAATATTACAAAATGTGACAATAAGTTTATTTGTTTCAAAATTAAACCGCCGAATCAAATTTGTTAAAATATGGCAAGGAGTTAGACTGTATGCTGAGAAAACATATAGGGTATCTTTTATCTCCAAAATCTTCTAACAGCTCATAACTGTATATATCTAAATAAAGGAAAGATGACTGACTGATGATCTATGAATCTTCTTGGTGTCGTTGGTACGACTTTTTAATCAATAGCACAGCTCATACCACTGAATAGATTGGGCACACAGATAAATATTATGACGTAGGCATCCGATAAGAAAGGAATTTCGGGAATTCATAATAGGATCGGGAAAAACTTGATTAACACGATTATCAGCGCAGAGAACAGTTAGTTTTCTGTAATATAATCAATTCCTTGTTCCATTTTACCTGGGGTGTCTGTCAAAGCAAACTCCAATCAGGTGCACTATATTCGGGTGGTTGAACTTGGCCATGATGGCGGCTTCCATCAGGAAATCGGACTCAGCTTGCCCTGTGGAGAGTTCTGGCAGGGTTTTGACAGCTACAGGCATTTCTACGGTGTCCCCTGTGCGGTGACGGTAGAGACCTTGATAGACTTCGCCGAACGCACCCTGCCCGAGTGCTCTGGAAGGAACATTATAAGATTAATTAAATACCAATACCAATACCACCCCCTGATAAGTTAACGTTAAATTGATTGGCAGATAATTTTATATAAATTACATAATTATATACATAATAAACAGGCCTGAAATGTCATAAAGCAACCCTTGAAGACACGGGATCTTTATTATGAAGTACTATAGTCTGCGCGGAACTAGTTGGCCTCGCCTTAGGTATGTGAGCGGCGGGACAGCAGGGCGGGGGCGCCTGCGCGCGGAGGGGCGGGAGCGCTTGCTTTTGTTCACAGTAACCCGCCGCCTCACCCCCGTCCCTACCTTAGGCGCGACCAACTAGTTCCGCGCGGACAACATAGTTACGTTGTAAAAAGAAATGGTACTTCCAAACTTATAGCTCTATCTTTCTCGCAGTGGAACGACGATTTACAATACGGTCCCAGAAACTTACTTGACCAGCTTCAAGCTCTCTCGGGACACTTGTGGCAGCCCCCTCACGTCGATTCCTTGCGGCAAGATACTCTCGCTGCCATAGTGAGGGTTGAAAGCCATGGTCATGTTAGCGTTCCCACCAGGACCATTCCTCAATGCCTGCAGCTGCAAGTCCTGTTCTAGCAGACGTTTCCGCTGATGCGCTGCCTCTTTCTTGCGTTGGTAAGTGCCGTCTGAAGATGGAGAAGTGTTTTGGTTAGGGACAATGAGGAGTCCCCCAGGGGCGTATGTTAGGGCCATTATAATTTAGGCTACGACTCACTTCAAAGTTGAAAATATCAACGGAAGCTCTCAAAAGGAATAATTTTCCCCGTTTTTGCAACATTTTTAATTTAAACTCCGCTCCTATTGGTCGAAGCGTTATGGTATATAACCTATAGCCTTCCTCAATAAATGGGCAGTACCTAACAATGAAAGAATTTTTCAAATCGAACCAGTAGTTCCTGAGATAAGCGCCATTCAACCAAACAAACTCTTCACTTTTATAAGACTAGTTTTATTTAGTTTTGTTTATTCAAGGCCGACGTTTACAACACTGAAGCGTCACTCACGCGTTGCCAACCCTGCAAAATCCTCTTAGAGGTTTAAGGAGGATTTACTACGCTGACAGTTACAGGAATGTTCCTCTTGCCGCCAATGCAGCACAGCCTTAGAGCCAGGAGCTCTGGTAACCTTACTCACTGCAGAAACACAACACACAATAAAGTGTGTCATTTAGCTGCAGTTTTCTGTAAGGTGGAGGTGCTTCCCCAGATGGGCTGCTCCAGATTTGAGCGATAAATTAATGTACCCTATTTAAACTTGGTTGGAGATCATTCAGACAATAAAGTACTTACATAGATATAGACAGACGCCGATGATCGCGATGGTACACACCACCACAGCGACGGATAATACGATGATCACAACCGCTGGTGTTGGCAGCCAACCGTCATCCACTGGAATTTAAACAAATGTTAAAACTACTGCCACGTTGGTCTAGTGGTCCCAACGACTGTTATGCTAGAAGTCCTGAGTTCCAGGGGCAGTGTTGCTGGGTTTTTCTGTAAAATTCTTAGTAACAGCTCGGAATCTGGATTTATGCCTGGTTGATGGCAATAGACTCGCCGCCTATTACATGAGACTGAAGAACTGTGGGTGTATATTGGTACATCTAACGCGTTGTCGAATATATCCTTTATAATATGTAATATTCTTCCCAAACGATGTTCAGTTATTTTTCACTAGTGACTTGCATCGGTGTATAGGTTTTTCTCTACAATAACATGCATGTATACTACATATAAACCTTCCTTCTGAATCACTGTATCTATTGCTGAAAACTGCATTAATATTGGTTGCATAGTTTAGAAGATATGATAATCGTTAATGGTAGTTAGAAGCCCAGAAAGCCTGACAACCAGTCTATCCTCCGAATATCAGTATTCCCCAGAAATTGGGTTGCGGAGATCTGATGGCAGTCGCTTTGTGTAAAATACTGATATTCAACCGCATCTGGTTAGACTGGAAGCCGACCCCAATATGGTTGAGAAAAAGGCTAGAAGGATGATTTACTATTGACCTTGATATTTACCATTGGCTTCGATATTTACCATTGGCGTCCAGATTCTCCTCAAAATAACATAGCGGGAGCGACTTTAGTTTATACTATGTAAAGATAGCTGTAGTTGGGAAAAGGCGAGCAATAATTCTCTGCTGGTGCTAGGGGTTGTGCACGCCTGACCGTTCGGGGAATACAGGGGTACAGTATGAGGTATACGTACGTATGCACTTGGTGGGGTCGTGTGCGTCAGCCGTCCAGGTGGCGGGGCAGTAGCAGCTGACCTCACTGCGGTACTCGTTCAGCGCCACGCAGCGGTAGTCGCAGTCGCAGTCCTGTACAACAACGATTTTTTTTACCCGACTGCCGAAGGAGGAGGGTTATGTGTTTGACGCGTATGTATGTATGTATGTCCGTTCCTATGTCCGGTCGTAACTACTCAACGGCTCAACCGATTTAAATAAATGACACCTCATTAGATTCGTCTTGATGGCACGACTGTCACTGGGTACATGAAATTTAAAAAAAAACAATATGGCGGATTTTATACGCTTTAATGTGCGAACTGATTTTGAAAATGATCTTTAGTTGTATCAATTTATATTTTAAATCATCATTTAGGATCTATCTAGTGATTCTATGATGATTTATAAACTAAAAAGAAGGAAATAAAATCAATTATTAAAAGAAACAAAAAACCCGACTGCGTAAAAACTACTACACATACATACATTTTCCAACATCACAGAGCTTGTTTTTATTAGATTTTTAGTTAGTAGTTTTTACGCAGTCGGGTTTTTTGTTTCTTTTAATAATTTCCACTTTAAAGCTATAATTACAGGTTTTTTTATGCCACAATGCGATAGTGTAGTTAAACAATTTTACATATTATAAGTATTAACTACTTTGTGTATAACAAATTATATACATTGCTACCTTTGTGAATTCATTCAGAGTACAATGGAATAGATCTATGTCACTAGCTAAGAGGTTGAGAGTGCGGAATGCACGCGTCAGAGGCGCCTCACGCAGAAGGTTAGTACGAGCAGTCGAGGCCTCCGTCGTCGCCACACGTACCTATCAACCCTAAAATATCCGCATTATGTACCCTCCCTCTAAATACCTTGTCATTAAATATAAGTAAGTAATTGAACTTAAGTCCCGCAACTTGATAATGCGCTAGAACCTTGTTTAATTAACATCCACATGACGTCATCCGCCGTACTCGCCCGCCAGTGAAGCTAACGGTATTGAGTGCGGTTACGTCATTTTGACGTCACCAGGCGACTCATTTGCTGTGCCACGGGCACGGGAGATCTCAGAATAACCTCACTCAGATCAGTGGGCCGAGCCAAGTTGCAATTTAACTTTTAGATGGACAAACGAATAGAAACAAAATCTATGGGAATGACATAAGCTTTCGACGAATCTGACGTTAATGTTGTTATTATCACCACATCCTACTGCTGGGCATAGGTCTCCCAGATATAAGTATTTTTGTTGTTTCTTTTGTTTAAGTATATTGCAAACTGTTCTTTCTTTATTTCTCAAAACTCGTCATGGTCTTGGTGAATGTAAGTGATCCAATGGCCTGACATTATGGCTCAAGGAAGGCAAATGCGATTTTGAATCAGAATGAGTCCAACATACCTTGCCACCCCCTATGTGGCAGGCATTAGGGGCTGGAAATTCGGTCGTAGTTAGTGGTGATTGTTCTGGATCCCATGGTCATGACATAGCCAAGGCTAATCTTGACTCTTGATAGACTCTGGGTAGCCTAAAAAAGGAGGGTCTAAAAACTCACATGTATGGCAGGGAATATGAGAAGTTCCCCGGGCCCGGTGCGCGGCGCCACTGCCGCGTCGCTGTAGAGGCGCAGCGCGCGGCTGGTCGAGATATACGACCAGCCGCCGCCGCCGTGTGCGCCCGCGCCCTCGTTCGTGTTGCCACCTACATAGTAACAATATAGAAATTTAAAACAGGTTTTTCTTCGCGAAGGTCTGATAGTCAGTCGTTTCGTGTAAATTACTCCTGCAAAAACGACGGGGTGAAATGGCATGTGGCATCGTAGCTCCCGAACGGATGAACCGATTTTATTTTATTTTGTTTGAAAGGTGAATTAGTCGGGAGTGTTCTGTGTTGGTGAAAATCGGGCCAAGATGGCCGCCACCACAAAATGGCGAATTGCATTTTTATTGTGTCGGGTTTTTTTTTAATTTTATTTAATGTTTCCTCAAACATGTTATTATAAATGCATGTTTTGTAAATGCACTGACCGAGCCAGCCGCCGCCGCCGCCCCCGCGCAGACAGCCGCCGCCGCCGCCGCCGAAGCCGCCGTGCGCCGCGCCGGCGCAGGCGCCGCCGCCCGCGCCGCCCTCGTGCAGCGCGGCGCCGCCCACCAGCTCGAAGCCCGGCGTGCGGGGGCCCGCGCGCGCCACCCACCCGCCGCCCGCGCCTGACCCAACACAATCGGACATAAACCCTCCACATCGTTTTTATATCTTTTCGTTAGAGCAGTATTCGCTGCTTTTTCAGGGTTCTGTACCTCATAAGGAAAAAAGGAACCCTAGGATTACTTTGTTGTCCGTCTGTCAGCACCTTTTACTCACGAATGCGTGAAGATATCAAGTCGAAACTAATACCAAATACGTAGGTCTATGGCCTCTTGGTGTTGTAAGCTAGCTAAGCTTCTAAGTCAACGCAATAAAAAAATAGGTACAATAAATGGCCATTTTTGGCGCGTATATTGGTAAAAATATGACATTGACAAGCTGTCAAAAAAACATTTGACAAATAAAAAAACGATTGAATTCGATATTTGAAATTTGGAACGATGGCATGGCAGCCTTGCCGTGCTCGCAAATTCGCAATGCTACAAATGTCACAAAGAAATCCCACCTGATGTTCGTCCCGGCTGTCCGTACATGTAGCCGGATTCCGGTGTGGCGTTGGTCAGGGTGCGGGCATGCTGGGACCCGTCATCGCGGAAGCTGCCCACGGAGATGCCGCCTCCACCTCCTGCCACCAGCAGAGGGACCGCTTGCCCGTCTTTGTCCAGCTACAAACAAAAAAAAAGTAACATTGTTTATGGAGAACATACAGTTCGTTTCAAAGGTAATGGCGGCTCGGAACTTGAGGCGAGTCGCTGCGCAGTAACGAATTTATGTGACAGCGGGGGTGAGAGGTGGGGTACTGCGCAGCGAGTAGCTAACTTCCGAGCTTGGATTAAATTTAAATCGAAGTGTGTTAAAGTTATGGGTAGTTTTATGAAAAACACAATGTCGATATTATAAGATTAATATAATAAAACTTTAATTATAAAAAGGGGCTGCACCATGTTGCAGAGACCAAAGACAAGAGAGAGAGGTCTAGCGTTGACCATCAGAAAACTATTAAACTTACTATCATATTTAAGTAGTTAATTACTAAAATCTAGTAATCCTCAACAAAATGTAACCTTTATAAGCCCCGCAAATTGATAATGTGCCTGGCCGCCATCTTGGTGACGTAAAAATGACGTAACCGCTCTCAGTGCGCGTTAGCACCACTACCCGGCAAGTACGGCAGATGACGTCACTTTGAGGTTGATTAGACAAGGTTCCAGCCCATTAGCAACTTGCGGGAGTTTGGGCCTGTTTCACCGCCTCTGGGTAGCTAATAACCGCCGGAGAAATTTAAAAATTGAACAAAATTTGTATGGACTTATCTACCGAGTAATTTAACGGGAGCTTACTAGGTGTTGAAAGAAAGAAAGAAGAAAGAAATAAACATTTATTTGGACTCAGCACAGAAGACACACTACACAGCTGCTAGTATAATAAATAACATAATAACATATTATAAGGAAAAAAATTATAAGGAAACATAATTATAATGAACAACAAATAAACAATATCAGCATGTCTCACGGCTGGACCAAATAGGTACCCAGATCAGCTTCATGTCAAGCAGGAGGACCACCTACCTGACGCTGGTTTTCATCTGGGACCCGTACAAATGCTTCACGGATGCCAATAGTGGAAGCAGTACTCGTTATGTGTGTGTGTGTGTGTGTGTGTGTATTGGAATGTGTTTAGGTGGGTGTATATGCGTGTATGCGCCTGAGTGTGTTGCCGACTCAATGTATAGATTGTTTTTTCTCTGTTGGTCAAACAGGTCCCCAGTATTAATGTATTATCCGAAGAGTTAGGGCCGTACTCAGAGCCATAACGTAATGAATCATTAGTTAATAAGACCCAGTATATCTTAGTACACTTACAACAAACTCAAATATGGAAAAATAGGCCAAGATATAGTAGCCACTGTTTGTTAACGATTCATTAAGGTAAAGCGACGTCTCTGAGTTGGGGCCTAAGAGTGATGTACTAATTAATATACTCGTACATACACGCAAGTTTGCCACATGTTAGGTCTCATGTAATAGGAGCCTATTGCCATCAACCCGGCACAATTTAAACTCTGAGCTGCTACTGAGGAATTCAGAGAAAATTGCAATAACACTGCTTGATCTGGGGACTCTAACCCAAGACCTATCAACCTTTTCTTTATCTAATTTTAGTTTATCTAATTCTCTTCTGAAGTGACGGACACAAGATAACTAATCGTAGTCCCATTCCGTACAGAATAACAACTCTCTCTAACATCAAACTCTAATAACTAAAGGTCTAAAGCTCTAAAGCTCTGCATTTCGCTGTAGCGTTCTTCGACTGCTAGCTAGGTTTACACACGCCATCTCGCTTAAATATGTTGTAGCTGTTCTAAGTAGGCATCGGACCGTTTCTATGGAGTTTCCGAGGTGTTCTTACCAGGAACACATAGGTGGCGCCACCGCCGCCTCCTCCGCCGTCCGTGACTTGCGTGTTTCTAACTTCATGGGTCTTGCTGGTGAAGATCTGAGCTTGTGTCTCGTTGCTGCCGCGCCGCGAACACTCGTGCTGGCCCTCTTGGGCTGAGAGTGTCTGTGGATCACAAGGAGGTTTGTGACGTTTCATAAAATAGAGAGAGACAGAGAGAATAAGAAAAACAAAACAGATATAAAAACACTAGCAAGTTAGTGTTGCTAGTGGAAAAAAAGGGTTTTTACTTGTTTATTGACAAATAAGCTTGTTTTTACTCTGTGTGGCAGAAATAAATGTTTTTTTTTCTTTCTTTCTTCAGTCAAGCAGAGCCCTTTTGTTCTGCTTGACCTTTTGGGAA
Source organism: Acronicta psi (assembly GCA_946251955.1). Classification (NCBI taxonomy): domain Eukaryota; kingdom Metazoa; phylum Arthropoda; class Insecta; order Lepidoptera; family Noctuidae; genus Acronicta; species Acronicta psi. The sequence continues at coordinate 7,172,902 of OX276494.1, read as the reverse complement.
TAGGCAAGGGAAATAAGCGGTGTCAGATTGCCAAAAACGTACAAGACTAGTCCCAGACAAGGCTTGGGGTAGAACAAAGGCGCCAGGTTGCAATGGAGTCTCGTCATGGTCGCGGTGATTCTGATCCCATGGCCATGACGCAAAGGGCAAGTGCTGGCAAGTGCGGTTTTTATTTAACGACGTCTGTGGTCTAGTGGTTCGAGTACCGGACTGCCGATCACGAGGTCGTGGGATCGATTCCCACAAGACACAAATATTTATGTGATGAATATAAATGTTTGTGTTTGTCTGGGTGTTTCCTATGTATTATAAGTATGTATTTACAAAAAAAAGTATATAAGTATTATATCCATTGTCTAGTACCCATAGTACAAGCTCTGCTTAGTTTGGGACTAGATGGTGCTGTGTAAAATGTCCCAGGATATGTTTTTTTTTTAATTTTTTTATTCGGTATGAGTCCGATATAGCCTGCCGCCTCCCCCAAACGATGGGAATCCATGAGGATTTTCCGCACACAAAAAAAGGTGGCAAGTGGGGCCACCGTAAGGTAGTGAGGTACTTAATTATTATTTTGTTGTTAGCTCTGATTTTTAATATACATAGATTGCTTCTTATCTATAGGAAATCTACGGAGTAAATTTTTAAGGATTCCGAAGATCAGCCTTTTCAAGGTAGGGTACGGCTGTTTGAAACGGCTAGGCCTTGAACTTAGTCCACAAAACTCATTTCTTGTAACATTTTGTGCGCAGCTGAAACTTATAAAATTTATGTGAAGTAAAACTGTTGACAAAAAGACAAAGATGCCGTAAGACGATTTCGTTCTAAAGGGGGCGGTTCGCGGCGTGACAGAGACAAGTGATCGAGACAAGACTATATGCAGAAGACCGAGACACTTGCCGCGGTCTGGCCTCAGTCTCTTGTCTCTGTCGCGGCGCGAATCGCCACCCTACTCGTAACACTGATCAAGACTTGTGATTTGCAAACTTTGGTAGTTGGGTGGTATGCAAAACGAACCCGCCGGATCCGTTGTCCGTGATAATCCTCACCTTCTTGCAAGCGTTGAGCCCCTGCTGCCCCACGAGGATGTAGACGCGCTCGCTCTTGTGCAGCTCGACCAGCGCGCGCACGGCCGCCGCGTGCGACACGCCCGCCCACGCCGAGCCCAGCCCGCCGCTCGCGCCCGTCGCGATCAGCCTGCCCGGAACATTCATCATCAACCCATATACTGTCCCACAGCCCACTGCTGGGCATTGGTCTCCTCTCAGTATGAGAGGGATTAGGCTATGGTCCACTATGCTGGTCTAGGTTGGCAGACTTCACATCATCATCATCATCCACATTACACAAAGTTGCAGGGTTTCAAGAAACTCCATAGAGTCTATGGAGTTTCTTTTAAAAAAAACCAGTACTTAGCAATAAAAATTTACTGTGAATGCTATTGAGCATGTTGCGGTTTGATGTGTTAGGTTATAAATATATATTATAGACAGGGCCATCTTTAACCTATGGTGCCGGATAATGGGGTTTGGGGCCCTTAAGTCCTTGTTGATGGAGCACTATTTTGTTAATTGTAAATTATGATGATGATTGTTAAAGATTTCGGAAAAAATCAAGATGATTGGAAGCTACCTTATTAATGATGGAATGATGAAATTATGGTGAAATTGTTTTCGCATGACAAAATAAATTCAACCGGTCTCAAAACGAGGGACAAGCGTTATGCAACCGTCAGCTTGACACAACAAGCTGATGCGACACTAATAGAGAAAAAGAAGAAGGAATAACTACTTCATATTTTGTATAAGCTCTGGAAGGACTGGTGTTCAGAGAGGGGATTCTAATCGATTGTAGTGTGACCACAGAGAAAACGCGAACACAGTGAGGTTTAGAGGAGACCCCTTTACAGTCTCCCCAGGGATGTGCCTTGGTAGGCGTAGCAAGTTAAAAAGTTTTATTTTGTGTATATCTGAGTAATTACTTGGTTACCTTACTTTAACTAATTAAAGAAGTCCAAACACCAAACATGAGGTAGTGGCTGTTAGTCGTTGAGGGTTCCGTTCGACTCTTCTGTCTCCATCAACAGATCAACTCTAGGTGTCCATTATGTTATACTGGTCATCAGAATTTTACCATCCATACCATTACGCCTGTATTTCCCGAATAGGGAAATACGTTTATAATACGTACATTTCGCCGGTATATTTAGGTGCCATGTAATAGGGGGTGAGCCTATTGCCATCAACCGGGCACAAATCCAAACTCCCAGCTGCTGCTGGGAATTTCACAAAACAACTCAACAAAACTTTACTCTATCCGGGAATCGAACCCAGTACTTCTAGCGTACCAGTCGCGCTTGGGACCACTAGAACAACGTGGTAGTCATCAGATGTACATATTTTATATGTGCCAAGATTCACAACAATCGGTAGTTACGCATTGTCTGGTCGTCGCCGAAGACTTGGCCTAGCAGTTAGTTCGGAAGTTATGCATTGTCTGGTCTCCGAAGACTTCTGGCAGTTAGTTTTGGTCACTTACGTGTACAGCCCCTCGGCAGGCACCTCCCACAGCTGTATCCCCTGGTAGGGAGGGCTCTGTATCACGCTGACTGACACCGGCGTGTTGTTGTACGCGATGTCGCACATCGTCTGGTTAGGCCCGTACCGGCCTGTCGCGCCGCACGTTGTGAAGCGGTAGACTGGACGAGAAAATTGACAAAAGTTTACTTGCAAGAACATGTGCTACATTTAGTTGAATTAAGTAACTACACTATATGCAACTTTGACGTGCAAATGTTTAGATTTTTAAACATTAAGAAATGAAATCACTGAGCATGACCTATTTGGATCCATCTTAAATTTTAATGGTTTTTTTTTATACCACAAGGGTGGTAAACAAGTATGCGGTTCGTTTGATGGTAGACGGTTACCGCAGCCTATGGACGCTTACATCACCGAAGAGTCACACACGCGTTGCCGACCGTGCAAAAACCTCTTAGAGGTTTAAAGAAGATTCACTGCGCTGACAGTTTAAGGGAATGTTCTTCTTGCTGCCAGCGCAGCGCATCCTTAGAAGAAGCTCTGGCAACCTTACTCACTGCAGGAACACAACACACGATAAAGTGTGTTATTTGGCTACAGTTTTCTGTAAGGAGGTACTTCCCCAGACGGGCTACTCCAGATTTGAGCGATAAATTACTGTGCCCTAGATCTCTCAAATTTTGACTCAATATTGTATGTTTAGGTGCCATGGAATGGGGGGTGAGCCTGACACAAATCAAAACTGAACTGCTACGGAGAATTTTATAAAAAACCCAATTTAACTCTTTGTTCCACCTGGGAATCCAATTCAGGACCTCAACGTATAAGCCATAGCCATAGTCACGCTTCATGCATGATTCATGAGGATTTTCCTGTAAGTAAAAAGGCTACTATAAACTTACAGGGCTTATCAGCAAATGCAGGATGTGGTGTGGTCTTCTCCTCGAACACAGGATCGTAGTAGTTATAGCCGTCCAGAGCTTCCGGGTCTATGTTGAGACCGAAGCACTCCGGAGCCATCGAGAAGTCATCGATCGCTGAGTCCGAGTATATGCGCATGCCCATACGAGTCTTGAATTCTAGGAAATATCTGTCAACAAAGAATAAATAAATATACATTTTCGGACCAGTGTGATCTAGTGGTTCGATACACACTGTACATGGCAGACTTCACCTGCCGTCGAGAAAATCTCGATGTTTTCCTACACCGTTAAAGCGAGTGATAATTTTTACGCACATAATTTCGAATAGTCAGAGGACACATCAGAAAACTTCTAAATCTCGACTGAAGCTACTGTCATTTTTTTATATACATATACTTATATAAGGCAAAAAACCAGTGATAGATAGTTCGAATCCAAGGCACACAACCTTGGATTGGAACTCGAAACCTTGGACAGTCCAGTGTTCATACCCTTAGGCTATCACTGGTTTTTTGCCTATTTCTGATTGTGTACGGAATAAGAAGTACTCACCTTCTAGTGATATTAGGCAGGAAGATGGACGCTCTGTACCAGTTCTCGCCCTTATCCTTAGTGGAGAACCAGACGGAGGTGGTGATGTTACCGCGGCTGGTCAGCTCCACGACGTTCACGCTTAATGAGCCGTAATTCCGTCCATTTTGTTGATAGTAGAACCTTATCTGTTGATCAAATCGTATCATTTAACTAATTGTAGATTCGTAGATGACTTTTCAACTTTTTTGAAATTAGACATAAATACAGATTCCTAATTACAGTTCGCGCCAAACTTATTGTCCGGGTTGAAGTTGGCACGAGCTAACTTTAACCCGGCTGTAAAAATCGGAAAAAGAAAAATATTAGATTAGAATAATTTAAAACGACAGATTACGACTTGAGCTTTCGTTTTTATTTATTACAATCTAATATTTTTCTTTCTCCGATTTTTACGGCCGGGTTAAAGTTAGCTAGCGCCAACTTCAACCCGGACAATAAGTTTGGCGCGAACTGTAGGCAAATACCACTCGCCACTGCAATGCCTATATCACTTGCAGCTGATGTTAATTAAGTAAGTACTTCATCATCAACCCACTCTTCTTTTAAAAGTCCTATTCAAATATTTCTCTGCATTGTTTACTCTCTGGGTTTCTTTCAGCATTTCTTATATTAAGAGGACGTCAGTTTGAAAATACCGACGACATCTAGTTTAAAAAAATATAAAGCACTTCCCTACTCGTAATTTAAGTTTCTTTGTTAAAAATCGTTTATGTACAGTTCACGCCAAACTTACTGTCCGGGTTGAAGTTGGCACGGGCTAACTATAACCCGGCCGTAAAAACCGGAGAAAGGAAAATATTGGATAAAAATTATATGAAGCTATAGCCTACGACTTGAGTTTTTGTTTTTATATTTATTACAATCCTATAATTTTGTTTCTCCGATTTTTACGGCCGAGTTAAAGTTAGCTCGTGTCGACTTCGACCCGGACAATAAGTTTGGCGAGAACTGTATAGTATAGATTTGCTGAATATGGGTTCTACCCTTAGGTACTTACCATACAGCAATTATAATATCTCGATGTAATATTCCCATGGACTTTCGGCGGAGGATTGAAGATCACAGTCCTCATAACAGCCGTGGAAGCGAAATCCGCCTTCTCCTTATTAGGGCCAGTGACATTCATGTTCACGAAGAAGTAGTAGCCCACGCACTGGGCAATGGTCAGGTTTAGATGGGCAGGGAACAGCGGCGGGACCATTATTGTGGGGTGTGGCTGCGTTGGGCCGCAAGTGTGGTCAGAATTTGGGCCCGTCTTATCGGTGGGCGTGGGCCCATTGTGGCGGGACCATTTGAGGATCGGCCTGTGTAAAAAAAAAAATATTAAGTAATGTTGAATGTGGTCTGTCTCGGATACGCATCATCATCATAAACCCATATACTGTCCCACTGCTGGGCACGGGTCTCCTCTCGGTATGAGAGGGATTAGGCTATAGTCCACCACGCTGGCCTAATGCGGGTTGGCAGACCTTACACGCCGTTGAGAAAATCTCTCAGGCATACAGGTTTCCTCACGATGTTTTCCTTCACCTTTAAAGCTAGAATAGAATAGGCTTGGCATGGCATGGCATGGCTATGACTTGGCAGTCCAATGGTCATACCCCTAGGCTGTCACTGCTTCGGATACGTGAGGGTATTTAAAAAATGTAGCCTATCATGGGAGCCTATGTTACACACACATATTATCTCGCCTGTATTCCTCGAAACGTTAGGCAGAGATGTACTACTGTATACCGTCTCTGAGGTGAGCCTATTGCCATTAACCGGGCACAAATCCAAACTCCGAGCTGCTACTGAGAATTACTGACTTACTGACTTGGTTTTTTATTATAATATAATAATAATATTTATTTCATCATAAGTAGGTAATACAATTTCTTATTACATAGACTTATGGGCTAGTGAATTAATATACATTACATGGGAGCCTCTGTAGCCGAACTAGGACGGATCCTGTATCTCGGCTTAGAGCGCCATATTAGCATAATAAATAGCCCTGATGAGTGTAAAACAATTCCTTAACATCTCCTTATAAATATGCAATTTAACACACACAAAGTGTTATTGGGATTTTCTGCCATAGAAAATCAAATTAACACTGCTCGACTTGGGAATCGATACCCATGACCTTTAACGTACTTAACAGTCGCGTTTAAAACCGTTAGGCTAACGTAGCAGTTACTCAATGTATAGCATTCTACTGGTGAAATAATTTTTAATTTATTGTAGTTGTTCACAAATTAAGATATTACTTAACATACCTTCACGCCCATATTCCCCGAAGGGGAAGGCAGAGGCGTACTAATGTACACCCACATTTCGCCGGTATGTTTAGGTCCCATGTAACAGTGGGCGAGCCTGCCATAAACCGGGCACAAATCCAGACTCCGAGCTGCTATTGGGAATTTCACAGAAAACCCAACAACACTTTGCTCGCCCCGGGGATCGAAACCAGGACCTCTAGCGTAGCAGTCGCGCTTGGGACCACTAGACAAACGAGGCAGCAATAATATATTACTTACTGTGGAATATTCTCGAAGCCACACGTGTCTTGTTCAAAGTTACAATAAGATCCATACGGCATTTTGTCTGTAACAAAATTATTTCGGTTAAAGATGTACTCGTAGGTATACAGGGGTCATAGCCCGCCGGATCGACGAATGAATATCCCAGTAAATGTAGTTTGCACACCAAGTGTGCAAAAAAATTGGCCATTTTTTTTATCATGGAAATTCGTAAAACTATATTTTTCCTGCTCTTATTTGCAAAAAATGTAGGGAAACGAAAAGGATGGCAATAATAGTCATATATGCACCCGCATACTGCACATTTTCGCATAGGTTGCATTCTAACCGTGGGTGAGGATATTGAACGAATATGGAATTTATGTCTTGAAACTCGGGACTGGTCAGCTCTTACTGCTATGGCTATTTTCCTTTCATTTTTATTTCTAATCCTTACACATCAAACTGCAATAGACTCATATTATTCACAACAAAAAAAATGTTACTGTCTTACTATCTTTTTTTAAAAGAGTGACTATGTAGTTTCTTGCCCACTCTTCTCCATAAGTCCCACTTTTTTGGAACCGTGAGACTAGTTTGACTGTTCAAAAGTGCCTATTTATATTATGGTCTACTAGCTTTCCGCCAGCGGCTTTGCCCGCTATCCCACGGGAACCATACATTTTACCGGGATAAAAAGTAGCCTATGTGCTATTCCAGACTATGTTCTATCTCTGTGCCAAATTTTATCCGAATCCGTTCAGTAGTTTTTGCGTGAAAGAGTAACAAACATCCATCCGTCCATCCTCAAAAACTTTCACATTTATAATATTAGTAAGATTTGAAATAAAATGTTTTGAATTTTAATTTGAAACAATAGTTACACTTACCACAATTTTGTGTTTCGTCACTCCCGTCATCGCAGTCTTCGACCAGGTCGCAGACTTGTTGCAGTTTGATGCATGAATCTTTCTGTAAAGGGAAACATATGCTGAGACAGCAGACACTGATACAGGAAAACTGGACCCTGCACCAAATGACAAAACTGCAAAACGAGGGTTCGTTAATATTTTTTTTATTGTTATTACTACTTTACTTTATTATTTTTATACTTTATGGATTTTATCTGAAATAAACTTTTTTTGATCGTAGCAAGTGGAAATCTATAGTCTCTGCCTACCCCTATGGGAAACAGGCGTGAAGCTATGTATGTATGTAAACTTTTTTTTTATTATTATTAGTCAACACGGTCAACTTTTTCATAAGCTCATTAAAATATAATGAGTAAGAGACATATTACATAAACATACATCACTCCTGTCTGCCCCAAAGGGTTTGGCATGTTTTATGGGGCGAGCCTATTGCTATTAACCGGGCATAAATCCAAAATCCAAGCACCAAGATTTTTTTAAAAAAACCAAATAACATTTTTGTCGAACCCTCCCTTCAGCGCAGGACTTTTTGACCTACCAATACCAGATTGACTAAAATTTTTAACCCCCGACGCAAAAACGACGGGGTGTTATAGGTTTGACGTGTCTGTGTGTGTGTGTGTGTGTGTGTGTGTGCAGTGTCTGTCTGTGGCATCGTAGTTCCCGAACGAATGAACCGATTTTGATTTTGTTTTTTTTTTATTTGAAAGGTGAATTAGTCGGGAGTGTTCTTAGCTATGTTTGATAATCTTAATCGGCATAAGATGGCCGCCGCTACAAAATAGCGGATTACATATTTGTTTACAACTCCCTCAATATGGGTATCAAATGAAAGGGCTTAACTAGGAGAATACTATACACTATGATAAATTTCAATTCCAAGATGGCCGCCACCACAAAATAGCAAATTACATTTCGTTTCGGGGGTTTTTCTAAATTTTTATCATCGAAATAAACTTACATTCATGATACGGCATTTGATTTGTCCCGGCACACATTCCCCATTGACCACAGGCGGTTCTGGCACGCACTCTATCATGCGTATATTATCTATGGCGATATGAGGCAGCGCCTGCGACAGGCTGACGTAGGATGGCCTGGTGATCTCTATGATGATGCGGACTTCTTGCAGCACCTTGCCGATCATGAACCGCATCGGGTGCCATCTGAAAAATGGATGCTGTTAACTTCAAACTGGCTCAACGAGCACAATTTAGAATTAAATTTTCCAAAAACAAAACTAATGCAATTTAAACCTTACCAAAAACAATCCCTATCAATAAATTTCTCATTTAATAACATTAAACTAGAGTGTGTTGACAACTTTAAGCTTTTAGGCCTAAGCATTGACACACATTTAAATTGGAAATCCCATATCCAAAATACTGCCAGTAAACTATCAAAATTCACGTATGCATTATACGAACTAAAAAAACTACAGACGTTAAATCTGCAAAAACCGCATATTATGCCTACGCTCATTCCTGGCTACGTTACGGTATCATTCTATGGGGTAATAGTGTAGATGCTGATAGAGTATTCAAACTCCAAAAAAAGTGCATACGCATCCTTGCAAACATAGATGGCATGGAAAGCTGTAGACCACATTTTATTAAACACCGAATATTAACACTGACATCTCTCTACATCTTAGAATTTTGCCTCTTTGTTAGGAGAAATATGTCGCTATTCTCCCTGAATAAAGATCACTACACTCAAACCCGTAACCTTAGACACCAAAATAGATTAGCCCTTCCAACTTCAAGCCTATCACTATTTCACTCAGGTCCATACGTCATGGCTATCAAAGTATATAATAAAATACCTGAAAATTTAAAAAATACCTTAAATGATAACGTATTTAAAAATAAATTAAATAACTACCTACTACAAAAATGCTATTACAATTTAAAAGATTATTTTGATGATAAAATAAAAATTTAATAAATACCTATCCTACGTAGATATATAAACTCCGTGCAATAAAATAAATACCTATAAAAATTTCTCTAATGGCCTAAAATGATTTAACTTAATATTAGTCTAACGTTTATAAATTTACTACTATGTTATAATTCTATTAGTAGGTACCTAAGTACTTAAGTTAGTCTTATTATGTAACTTCTTAATATAATTATGTATTCTGTGCTGTGCCCTAACAGGGTTTCATGTTGAATCAAAACTATTTTATAACACCGTAATGTACACATGGAAGCAATAAATACTTTGACTTTGACTTTGACTTCTGATGATGACGACAGAGTGAACTGCTTCAATCCATTTCTATACTTAAATTCATCAAAATCACTTCAGCCTTTTTGACGTGAAAATGGAACATTTCACATTCATAATATTAGTACGGTTCAAGTGCCTAAATACATGTTTTTTTTTTATTTTATCTTCTCTCGCCCTCCCTCTCCCTCCACAAGCAGATTAGTCTTCCCAGCCTACTCAGTGTGTCCGCTAGGGATCTTGGTGATCCCAGGTTTTCTTTCCGTATCCGGGCGTCGTCTGTGCATTCAAGCAGCACGTGTGGTACCGTTTCTCAGCCACCATGGCTGCCTATGCCTAACCATGTCCTTCTCCAAAGTCTAATCTATTTTTGTGCTAAACCCATTTTGATGTGAAAACGGAAAATACAAACAAATATACACACTTTCGCATTTATATAATACTTAGTAGGAATTATGTAGGCTTTTTATCCGCTATTTCCCCACCCGTATGACTTACATTTCGAAATTGTTACCAGCGACCTCTTGCAAGATCCACTGGACCTCAGACATGGTAGACTCGGAGACCAGTCGGATGCTGGCGTTCTGCATCTTGCTCTGGTGGAGCTTGGCTTCGAACTGTCGGAGAAGGAGCATTTATTGTGAAGTTCCGATTACACGTGTGATCATAATTTATAAAAAAAAATCATCAGTTCAACCCAGATTTGTCAAATAAACGATTTTAAGTGATTTGATATAACTACTAAGGGCCTTTGCACCACATCCTCATAAGTCCCCGTTAAATGATTTGGCAGATAATTTCACATAAATCTTGTTCCATTTTTTTATTTATCTGCTGGTTTAATGGCTATCCAGAGGTGGATAAACAGGCAGACAGACACAAATATTAATTTAATGTTATGTGATTGTGGTGATACACAATGTCGCACAATGATGTCTGTCTAGATACGGGTATTTTCTAACTGTATTTTACAAAAGAAGAACTAGTGTAGATATTTTAATCTATTGTCTATTGTACCCATAGTGAAAGCCCTGCTTAGTTTGGAACTATATGGTGCTGTGTAAAATGTCCATATTTATTTATTTAAAAGCATACAAACCTTACAAAATTCCCATAGTCCTCGGAATGGTGGAGACTTAATCACCATGTTCTCCATAGTCGGATCCACAGCAAGGTACAGGAAATGGCCTGAAACAACGCATAGCAAATTAATACCACATAATACACTATGTTCCATTTAGATATGGCGTTTCTTCAGCTAGGAAATACGAGGGCCATCTAGTATTAAAAAAAATAAACATTGTCTATAAAGTTTTCTTTAAAAGATCTATTTTCGTACTTATTATGTATTTTAAATTTCAGCCTTTTTGTTTTTGATTTCATTTTTAGTGCACCTGCCAATTTCTATCTCTGCATCATCCTAAGGTCGACTGGTAGAAAATGCCTTGGGCATTAAGTCCGCCTCTGTACATAATGTATTAAATTAATTAATTAATTAAACAAGGTGGAAGGGACATCGACGCACAAACATCGTGACAAGGTTTCACTCAAGGTCAAAAATAAAATGACCTAGGTCATTCATGTAGAAAATGATCGGTTATTTACAGATATTGACATTTTTGAGCGCGCATTTTATTGCTAAAAACGCGATTATAACACTCCCCGGTGTATGTGATGACGAGCGCGATCCGAAATAAATGAAATAATTATTTTTAATTATAAATCTATTTTGGATAGATAGAAATAATGTTTTTTTACACGTTCAGTTAAAAAACAATTGCAGAAAAATTTATGAAAAAAGTTACTGAAAATTTCAATGCAGGGGAGTCCAGAACTCCAGAATCATGTACTGAACTCATGGTATTCGGATGTGCGTCGATGTCCTTTCCACCTTGTATATAGTTTACCAACAAGGTGACAGCTAATACTATACCATCACGCTTAAATCCCCAAAAGGTTAAGCAGGGGCTAAGTTGTTGGTATATTCTAGGTTGGCTACATAAGCCACATGCGAGCTCACCAGCGACAACAGAGTCCATAAAGCGGTCGCCGTGACCGAAACCGGTCGGACCAGTTATCATATTTTAGGTTCCATGTAATAGGACCGAGCCTATTGTCATTCACCAAGCTCTCATCTAAACTTCGAGCTGCTACTTACATACTAAAAATTTATTAACAAGCCTTTCAAATAATTTATTACATTGTTAACATGAATTTGAACGGTGTATTTAGCTTAATTTGATATCACTTCACCACGTGGGCAGTTTATAGCTTGAATGAGTGCGTAGGACAGAGGAATTACAGTGTACGCAGAAGTATCAAGCTTTATAAGCTAGAAGCTTTCTGAAGTTTAAACCTCAAACAGACCATAAACTTTAGTTTATTCTGTCTGGGGAGTGCTCATGGTAAAGCTATACCTAATTATGATGATCAACGGATCTACAAGGTTTTGTGTGAAAAACACGCAAAACTGTTGGTCCCGGTTATCATACTGAACGCCTATAACAATCGTTAGTGGTAGTCAGAAGCCCAAAAACTCTGACAGTCAGTCTATCTTTCATACTTCTGTATTGCCCAGAAACAGTACTCTTCGTTAATACTGATATTCAACCGCAACATTGCTGCATTGGTGCAGAAAACAACCGGTGTGTAGCGTCGTGTACCCGATTCATATTTCATCATAAACATACTATCACCTAATTCTAACACTATTTTTTTTATTATTTTGCTGAAATTCGCATCGCATTTTAAAATGTCTCCCGCGTGGGAGGAGTTTAGTGAGTGTCTGCGAGTGGAGGATACAATGCAGACAACCTTGGGAGCGGAGTAAGTATACACATAAACATAACAGACAGACAACAACAACAAGCTTGAATGTACTTAAATGTAAATGTGAGTACCATGTAGGCTAGTTTAAACTAGTGCAATATTTCAACGAATTCTGACAGTTTTGACTATGACCTTCGCAAATGTCTTGCTGATCTGGTGGCCTCTACTCAAGTTGCAATCTCCTTCGGATCGACGTACGAATAGAAAAAAATGTATGAGAATGACAGTTGTAAACGTCAGATTTGTCGAAAGCTTATGTCATTTCCAAACATTTTGTTTTTTCGTTCGTCGATCCGACCGTAAGTAAAACTTGGCTAGGCGTAATGGTATCGCCGCTAGCTCCCTAAATAATGGTTTGAGCTACACGATGACTGTTATGCGTGCTGTCAGTTAGGACTGCGCAACTCAAAACTGTGGCTCTTTCTGTTGATCACGGGTTCGATTCTCACAGGACACAAATATTTATGTAATAAATTAAGTGTTTGTGTTTGTCTGGGTGTTTATTATGTCAGAATTAAAAATATTTAGTAGGTATATAAGTATTATATGAATTATCTAGTACCCACAGTGAAAGCTGTACTTAGTTTGGGACTAAAACGTCCTGGTATAATATACCAGGATAAAAAAAAATTGAAGTAATCAGCTACTTGTACTTCTGCAACTTCTCTGTACAATAATAAAGGGACATCTGCCATTCTGCCCGGTGGGCGGGAAACGATCAATTTAGATAATAAAACATAAAGTGGCCGAGTTCGGCCTAATTGAAACAAGATCGTGTTGTGCGGAGAAAAGGGGTAGAGAGACGGTAGAACCATAAAAGTACGGTTTTTAAATCGCAGTATAGGAATTGTGTGGGAGGGTTAATGAAATTAGTGTTTGAACTGAAAATAGGATGCAATGCAGACAAATCTTGCGAGTGTTCAATTAAATAACATACCATCACGCCTGTATTCCCAGAAGGGTTGGGCAGAGGTGTACCAAGGTATACCCACAGTTCGCCGGTATCTTTAGGTACCATGATATAGGAGGCAAGCCTATTGCCATCAACCGTATCAACAGTATGCCAGTAGCAGGTCGGACCTGCTACTGGGAATTTCACAGAAAACCCCAACAACACTTTGCTCGACGCGGGGATCGAACCCAGGACCTTTACTGTAGCAGTCGCACTTGGGACCACTAGACCAATGAGTCAGTCCAAATTTTTTAAATTATTAAATTTTCCGTAGCCTAAGTTACTCCATAATACCGATCCGATTTTTAATTACAGATTATGAGGTGGTAATCCGGACAATTCCAGGGAATTTAAGAATTCCGTTGGATTTTTATTTGTTGGTGGATAAAGGTTCTCGTAAATCTTAGTCTCCGGATTGAAGTATTTTAAAATATTGGATTAAATTATTTAAAACGATATCCTATGATTTGAGCTTTCGTTTTTTCCATAAATTTTCTCTATAAGTATGTTTTTTACGGCCGGTTTAATAAGATTTTGGCGAGAACTATTTTCGGCGCGCATTCTGTCAAATGCGTCACCTGTCAGATTTGTCAAACGCCATAAGGCTACAAAAGGAGAAAAGGTAAAGTAAAAAAGGTTTTATTTTAGAAAAGTTAATAAGTATGGTCGTAAAGTTTTCTTAAATTTTCTAATGCTTCGCGCAACTTTCTTAATTCTTTCATAAGAACCCTCTCCATACAATAACAAACACAACAAAAAAAGAATTAAGTAGCTAAATTGGTTCAACCGTTCACGCGAAATGTATATTTGTATAGATGACTTGTAAAAGTGTCTACAAATGAGCTATTTACAGAAATAAATATCATTTCATTTCATTTCAATGCTATTAGTTAAGTTTTTCTTTCTTAAATCGGCTTTAGACGGACCTACTTCTGTTACGAAATGATTCTAGATATTGTGTCTGTGTCTAGGGGACGAGCTGGGGCGCTTGTCTGCGTGTGTAGGATTAAACTTATATATGTATAATAATGTACAATTGTACATAATTAGTGCGATTCTATAATTATATAGGGGGTGGAATACCACAATATATTTTCCAGGCCCCAAATGACCATGGCAAAACAGCTTTATAGACTACGACACGATACTATACCACGTGAGCACGGGTGTCTCTAAGCGCTAAAACATAAACACTCGGTGATACGAGCTACACTGACTTGCTTGTACTTAACGCATTCGGGTTTGTTGTTTCAATGAATAGAAAGAAAATAAATTTATTCGTATAGACAAGACACATATATTTGGAATTGCAGACATGGAAATAATATACACTTATGCGATTTATGCGCCGCATCCATCCAAACAAAACGGCCATCACTCAGCTAAATGCTATGACTCGTGCGTGGAGCAGAGCAGTGAATAATTTATTTTATTTCGTACATTTTAGTTTTTAATTCATCATATAGAATCACTCAATGATCTCAACTTAAATGATCAATAGAAATGAAAAATGATGAGACTCCTAAAAACCCACACATTAATTTTTTTTAGGACTTGTATGTACTTAATGAGTGACACCCGTGCCATTATGACGAATTAATGACGTATAATGCACCGTGGACTACCCGCCTATTGTTCAAGATTATCCTGACCATCCAAAAGTTGTCTGGAAGGTATCGCTATTAGCGATAAGACCGCCATTGTACCGTTAGTTTAATTGTTTCTTGTTGCAAATTGTTTCTTTGTATGGTGTACAATAAAGATTATTCTATCCATCCATCTATCTGTAATCGTTTATCAAAATCGGTTGAGCCATTGAGTAGTTACGGGTGGCCATAGAAACGGACATACATACGTTTTAAACACAACCATCCTTCGGCAGTCGCGTGAAAAGTAAGAAAATATAAAAGAAAAATAACTTAAGTAGACATTTTCTTCCCTTTTTCCTCAACACTTAACGGTCCTCTCTCCGTTTAGTAACTATTAATAAATAAACTGCATCTAAATGAGGCGGCAAGAGCTTAAACTATTAATAGATCGTCGCGACTACATCCAAAATAATTGCTTAGAAAATGGCGGAATTCTGACGTCACGCACAGGGAGGCACTTAGCTATGAAGTTATTTTTTAAGCCCCACTCCAAATTGTCACAATTTGTACGAAAATATCTGCTCTGCGCATTTTGTACTTATTATAGTAAGTACCTATCTGGCTTTTAATAAATATTGTAACATTGCGCTCGGACCTCTACAGGGATTACGAGTATACATTATTGTTAGTATGTTTTACATAATTATAAATAGGTACACTACTAATAATTATGCTGAAAATATCTAGGGATCTCAGAAATTAGTATGGGGTGGGAAACGAAACCCAGGGTACTTGGCACTATAGTATGTGCAACCTTATCACTACAACAAACGTGCAGTCAAAACACACACACACTTGCACATAATATAACACTGTAATAACATTGACACACGTGTGTCTCGCGTGGGGCTATTTTAAAAGGAAGTGACCTATTATCTATTTTGGCCTGACCACAATCATATTTATAATGACGTCATGGCTTATAAACGGGGACTAGAGAGTGGAGGAAGCTGCAGCGATACTGTGCATTGCTATTAACCAGCCATAAATTTAAACTTACACTGCTCGACCTGAGGACCAGGACCTCAAGCATAACAGTCGCGTTAACGACCGCTTGGCTAATGAGCCTGGTTTTTATTTGGTGTCCAATCCATTTTCTCCAGATACACATCAATAATGGTGCTTCCAAATAGATACAAATTAATGTCTCTATTCCCGGCTGGCTTTGACTAACTACCTCCTTGGTCGAGTGGTCCCAAGCACGACTACTACGCCAGAGGTCTTGGATTCGATTCCCGGGTCGAGCAAAGTGTTGTTGGGTTTTCTGTGAAATTCCCAGTAGCAGCTCGGAGTCTGGATTTGTGCCCAGTTGATGGCAATAGGCTCATACCGGCGAAATGTAGGTGTACATCAATACGCCCTGCGGGGAATACAGGTATGATGGTATGTTATGTTTTCCTGGCTATGCATCCCACATGGTGGTGGGGTCAGCTTGTCATAATATATCTCTTCTCTACTTCCTTCTATCCATGACATCGTCTTCGGAAACTTTAAACTCACTCATGTCTTTTTGCACTACAGTATTCCATCGTATCCTACATGTTCCTCTGGATCTTCGACCAGGAAGAGAAAGCTGCAGTGCCATATTATCAAAGCAGTCTGGTGGCCTGATCTTCTTAGATATTTTGAGTATGTGCCAAAACTATCAGCCTGTTGATATGGACGGCCAAGACATAGAATCTCGGCAGTTTTAAGCCCTTTAGAAATAAATACGGATCGCAAATCCGTGCCTGTCTTATGCGCTTAACAAAGGGACGCCCCAGGCTAAAAATAACTAAAGCTTAGGTGCAAATAATGTCTTGTAGCAGTCTATACAGACTATAAAGACACTTTGTGAACGGGTAAGCAAAGATGTATATATCACTACATAGTATAAAACAAAGGCGCTTTCTCTGTCCCTATATCCCTATGTATACTTAAATCTTTAAAACTACGCAACGGATTTTGATGCGGTTTTTTTAATACATAGAGTGGTTCAACAGGAAGGTTTAAATGTATAATACATGACCACGCGGGCGAAGCCACTGTCGGAAAGCTAGTAATATTATAAAAAGGAAAGATTTGATTGTTTGTTTGTATTGAATAGGCTCCGAAACTACTGGACCGATTCGAAAAATTCTTTCTGTGTTACATAGCCCATTTATCGAGGAAGGCTATAGGCTATATATCATCAGGCTACGACCAATAGGAGCGGAGTATCAATGAAAAATGTTGCAAAAACGGGGGAAAATTCATGAGATCACGCGGGCGAAGCATAAATCGCTTTTTGACGTCTGTGGTTCGTGTATCGGATTGCTGATCAGGGGTTTGATTCCCACGAGACAAGGATTTATGTGATGAACATAAATGTTTGTTATTTTAATGAAAGAAAAATTCGATTGTGGGCAGGATTCGACCCTGCTTCTTCGGGTTCAATACACCAAACGACCACTGAGCCACCACGAGTCCCAACCCGTGATTAAAATAACTGGCATGGAAAATGCAAAAAAATACAAAACGATAGATATTAAAAACCTATATTAAAAACTAGCGACCCGCCCCGGCTTCGCATATAATAAGTATGTATTATACATATAAACCTTCCTCTCCAATCACTCTATCTATTAAAAAACCGCATCAAAATCCGTTGCGTAGTTTTAAAGATTTAAGCATACATAGGGATATAGGGACAGAGAAAGCGACTTTGTTTTATACTATGTTGTGATGATGCGAAAGTAACTCTGTCTGTCTGTCGAAATTTTTATTCGAAAAAAGGGTTGTATTATTCTCACCTGAATCGAACCCAGAATCTCGAGCGGCAGTCGCTCCTACAACCGCTAGGCTAATGAGGCAGTACACCACAGATGTCTTCAAAATGTCAAAAATCATATTTGTTGTTGTAATTCTATATATTTTAGTTTATGTATGTGTATGCTTTAAGGAGTATTTAGGGATGTTCGATCCGATCCGATACTTGTGTGGATCGATACAAAGCAATACGATCCAACCGATTTTTGTATCGATACAATGGCTTTCGATCCGTTGGTGGATCGATACAAATACCATGAGGATCGGATCGAAAAATTTGTTGTATTAAATTATAAAATAATAAACAATCTGTAACCTAAATAATTATTCGTAATATTAATACTGTATTCCTTAGCTCCAAAGTATGGTTTATAACAACAAACAGGTTCATATTATACTAATATAAATATTTCTCTGGCTGTGGACTGTAAAATCAGTAGTTATTACATCTTATATTTTTCTATATACCTTCAATTTTGACATGATTACTTGAGATTATAGATCATTTCATAAAAAATACTATACGTTAAATACTAATACGTTGTTTGTCAGTAGTAGGAACAAGTACTATTGTTCTGTGGGTAGCAACGTCTGTTCCCCTTCGAATGTCTTTTCTCGTTGGCCACCTACTTTAAATAAAATCTACAATCGCCTAGATCCAGAGTGGTTATCAAGATTATAATTTTTACGTACCCTACCATTCAACGATTATCCAATGCAAAAAAAATATTATTTCTCTACTACCTCAACTTTAAAGTTTTAAATTACAACATATTTAATTTTTTTTTAATTTTTGATTCGATACTGGATCGATCCAAAAAATCGTATCAAATCAATCGGATCGATACTTGGATCGATACAATGTATTACGATCCATTACGATCCGAAATATCGATACAAAGCCCCTGGATCGAACATCCCTAGCGAGTATTTAATAATTATGTATAATTTTATGTTTTTGTTAATTTTGTCATAATGAGCGTTGAATGCATCTGCCACGCTTTTGTCTCTATATCACCAAATGGTTGGCTGGTAGAGAATGCTTATAGCATTAAGTCCGTCTCTGTACAAACTTGTGCATAAAGTTTAAAATAAAATAAAATAAATAAATAAAATGTCTGAACAAATAAACTCAAATTGACATCGCTCCCAAAACCGGCCGCTCCCGCAGTCACCTGTTGCTATTGGCCATAAAACCGTGTGGACCGGTGACCTGTGCCCTTTCGACACTTCCGCGTAATAACGAGAATTTCATGAACCTTTGTAGGTCCTCTTTCATTCGTTCAGAAATTTTAATTTTGTAACAAATCCTTTTTTAACCCCCGATGCAAAAACGACGGGGTGTTATAAGTTTGACGTGTCTGTGTGTGTCTGTCTGTGGCATCGTAGCTCCCAAACGGATGAACCTATTTTGATTTTGATTTTTTTATGTGAAAGGTGAATTAGTCGGGAGTGTTCTTCGCTATGTTTGATGAAAATCGGTACAAGATGGCCACCGCCACAAAATTGCGAATCATATATTTTTTCACAACTCCCTCAATATGGGTATCAAATGAAAGGGCTTAATTAGGAGAATACTATACACTATGATAAATTTCAAATCCAGGATGGCCGCCACCACAAAATGGCAATTTACATTTCGTGTCGGGGGTTTTCTAAATTTTTAATTTAGGTTATATTTATTAACTTTAAATTTTTTCACTATCAGACGCAGTGAAGCAGTGCTAAAGCATAAGGTTATGGCCACTGGACTGCCAATTGAGTTCGAATCCAAGGCACGCACCTGTGACTTTTCGAAATCATGTGCGTAATTATCACTCGCTTTAACGGTAAAGGAAAACATCGTGAGGAAACCTGGATCCATCCTGAAGCCTTCCTCGATAAACGGGCTATCTAACACTGCAAGAATTTTTCAAATTTGAGATTAGCGTGTTAAACCAAACAAACTTTTCTGCTTTATAATAGTATAGATATAGATAAAACCATTTGAAACTTCAATTCAGATTAAGCAGTGAACTGCAATTAAAGCCAATAGCACAGAATAAATCAATTATTAAAAGAAACAAAAAAAATGGAAAATGTATTGCAGGCGGGACAAGCAAAGAAACAATTTTGTTTATGAACGAACAGCTTGTCCCGCCTGCAATACATTTTCCAACATCACAGAGCTTGTTTTTAGATTTTTTGTTAGTAGTTTTTACGCAGTCGGGTTTTTTGTTTCTTTTAATAATTGATTTTATTTCCTTCTTTTTAGTTTATAAATCATCATAGAATCACTAGATAGATCCTAAATGATGATTTAAAATATTAATTGATACAACTAAAGATCATTTTCAAAATCAGTTCGCACATTAAAGCGTATAATATCCGCCATATTGATTTTTTTAAAATTTCATCTAGACAGTGACAGTCGTGCCATCAAGACGAATCTAATGAGGTGTCATTTATCTAAATCGGTTGAGCCGTTGAGTAGTTACGACCGGACATAGGAACGGACATACATACATACATACATACATACATACATACATACATACATACATACATACATACATACATACATACATACGCGTCAAACACATAACCCTCCTCCTTCGGCAGTCGGGTAATAATATTATAACACAATGGCCACTCTCCGCCCCTCCCTAACGTCAGATACCTCAGGTCCCCCGCATTCTGCCGGTGTTCTTGCCGGATTGCCAACAAGCCCTACGCACCGTCACGCACACATTTGCACGTGTACAAACGTAATTTTGACAAGTTTGACATTTGGTATTGTAGTGTGCAGCGGTATCGGAAAGTTTGTATGGAGTGTCACAGGTGTGCCTTAGTACCTATAACAGCTAGGTAAAGAGAGTCCCTTACATGTGTGATAGTGATTTAGCTCCGGCCTCGCATGAGCAATTTGTTACTTGAAGTTATGAATGGCAATATTACGTTACATGGCAGTCGCTATAGCACCTGCAATGCTTGCGTTACCTTTGACCTTTTGATGGCGCGGTCAGCACCTAAAAATATCTGATACTATGCACTTCTCAGCTTCACTAATCATCAACCCATTAATAGTCCCACTGCTGGGCACGGGTCTCCTCTCAGTATGAGAGAGATTAGGCCATAGTCCACCACGCTGGCCTAATACGGGTTAGCAGACATCACATGCCGTCAAGCATATCTCTCAGGCATGCAGGTTTCCTCACGATGTTTTCTTTCACCGTTTAAGCGAATGATAAGTGCACGCCTTGGATTCGAACTCGAGACCTTTGACTTGGCAATCCAGTGGTCATTCCCCTAGGCCAGGGTAGGCGAACCTTTATGCATCAACGTGCCATTAATTCTGAAAAAAAATTAATGGGGTTCTATACGTGCCATCAAATTATTTTGACTTTCTGATTATTTGGAAAATAATAATAATAATAAATACTATCTATCGAAACTCTTTATTAAATAAAGTAAACAAAAGAGGTACATTTTGGAATGTTTTTATTACACGCATAAATTAAACTAGGTACTGTAAAATTAGTGTGACTTCTGCTGCTGCAGGTTAGATGACAAATAATTTATGTTAGGGTAGTAAGATGTTACTTTTAGCAAAATGCATGCTGAACTGGATTCATCTGTCAAACGGTTTCTAACCGAGTTTTTAATTATACTATTCATCTATTATTATAATATTCATCTCTGAAAATAATGACTCACAGGCATAGGTAGATGAAAACATTGTTAAAATAGCATGAGCCATGATAGCCTAGGGCCTAGGCTCTCACTGCTTCAGCATACCATTCATTATTAACAACTTGATCGAAGATTTTAAAAATTAGCTTCCACAGTGATCAACATATAAACATTGTGTACGTAGGTGTAACAATAGTTCGTCGTGTACTCGAACCTATGACCTTTTGGCAATCAACTCAACACCCCAGCAGTTTGGCCATTAATCCCTATTAGAAATAAACACGGATTTGGTGTTGTCAGAGACGAGACGCCACCCCCGCACGACTTGTGGGTGTTACAGGTATCATAAATTGAAAGGTTATTGCGGTTGAACATATCTATACAACAATATATCTGTGGGTGTACCTAAGTACACGGTACACCTCTGCCTTTTTTTTGAGGTGGGGAAAATCCTTTAGGTATTCTACCACTTGCGGAGGCGCCAGGGTATATGTCAGTTTAGACTAACGTCTGTGGTCGGTTTCGTATTTAAAAATTCGCCATTTTATAGTGGCGGCCATCTTGGATTTGAAATTTATGATAGTGTTCATGTATAGTGTTCATGTATAGTATTCTACTAGTCAAGCCCTTTCATTTGATATTCATATTGAGGGAGTTGTGAAAAAATATGTTATCCGCCATTTTGTGAGGGCGGCCATCTTGGACCGATTCTCATCAAACATCTAGTTAGGAACACTCCCGACTAATTCACGTTTCAAACAAAAAAATAAAAAATCATAATAGGTACATTTCATTAAATTTTCTCAGAAAAAAAGAAATAAGTATGTTGACATATTCACAGGCATTATAGCAGTAGTGGCTAAAGCTTCCTGTGTCCAAACTGGAACCCACCTGAGACCTGATCAATGCACAGTTCAAACCACTGAACGGAATGGGCTGAAATTTGGCACACGAAATTTTGTTAAAATTTTTACCTATAGGCTGAGAAAAGATTTTCAGATTTTTTAGGAAATTCCCACTGGATTGGGAAAATTAGATGGACACAATTAACATTACTCCCGGGACTCATATTATTCACAACAAAAAAAATGTTACTGTCTATCTTTTTTTTAAAAGAGTGACTATAGAGTTTCTTGCCGGCTCCTTTCCATAAGTCCTACTTTTTTGAAACCGAGCAACTAGTGTGACTGTTCAAAAGTGCCTATTGATATGGTCTATTTGAAATAAAATATTTTTAATTTGAATTTTGGGAAGAAACATTCATGGGCACTGAAAAATTATAGGGACCTACTTAATATAAAATGATAGCTTGGAAGTGGGTTGTCGTATTTATACAACTTGAACAACAGTTTAATCCTTTTAAATCAACAACGCAATATGAAATTAAACGACACATTTCAACGTGGAAATTTTCCAGAAAGGTACACCTTTTAAACCCATCCCCTTCCACCCATAATATGGGTACCTATTTATTACCTATCATCATAACTACGTCATAAAATTGCGCGTTCTAGAAAGTTTCTTTATTTCAAAAAACGTCGTTGTCAAACCAAATAGGTAAGTAATGCTCTGTGTCATATAGTGCTCATCATACGCACTCAGCAGTTTTAGGGCAGTGAACTATATGCAAAGGTAAAAAGAAAAAATCTAAAAAACTTCAAAAAGTTCACTTAGCAGATTTTGTTTATTTTTATCTTTTCTACATCGGTGGGGTTGAGTGCTTCGCACATCCCTTTCCTCATCAAGTGCCCTGCGGCCCTATGATGCTTCTTAGACAGGCTTTTTAAGAACAACGAAACACTTTTTGACAGTTGACAGTTAGTCAGTTTGATGTTATCCGGGTCATCATGGCCATCGACGAATGCACGAGAAAGAGCCGACAAAACACTAGACAACATTTTTGTCACGGCGCGCGAAGGCATTTGAGTGTTGTCCATTGTCAATAAGATTATCATGTTGGAGATGATTGTGATTACAAATCCTCACGGAATCCTCGGGAGGCCTATGTGTCTCTGGCTTTACAAATAAGGGATCCATTCTGTAGTCCTCCGCCAGGAACCATTATTAACATTCTAAGATCTCAGAAATGTTTAATAGAACTTCAGAATTGGATTGGCAATAGGCTCGCCTCCTATTACATTGGGCCTAAACATATCTCTGCCTAACCCTTCAAGGAATACAAGCTTGATGGTATATCTTATATTATGTTGATCTTCTCTGTTCACGTCATTAATAATATTACTTTCTTTTGCAGCATTGCTATAGTAACAGGGTTAAGGGATTGTCGAATTTACCTTAAACTAGTTCAAGCAAAGTTCAATACCGAAAAAATCACAGTTTTAAAAATAAAATATGCATTGGACTTTCTCGTCCATTTGAATCTAGGTACTCAACCAGACTACCTAAATTTTTTATAAACCATAAGTGCAAATTTTGCGGTGATATACATTTCAAAGACATTGTGATTATTGTGAATCACCAGAATATTGTTTCCGTAACCCAAAGGTTTCAGAGGTTATCAGAAATCTGTGAAACTGTTGCTGATTCTGTTGCGAATCATACAAAAATAAAACACACTATACCTGTCTCTATCCATATGGTATCATTGAAAAAGGACAAAAACTCACGAGAGCTGTCAAATTACTCCGTGCAATGTCACAGGGGAAAATCAGTTAGGACAAAATTTCTTCTATCCTTTTCTCATGTTTATTGATAGAAAGAGATGGACAGAGTCGGAATAATTATGTTAGACGAAATATTGTTTGACTAGGTTCGCGTAGTGCAACTGGTGGGCTTCGAATGATTTGCTGTGACGGTTCGCGCTTTGCCGTCGAGCTATATTTGCGCTAATTTGAGTTTGTAAGAAAGAGGGTTATGCTTTCGAGAATTTGACTTGCTACACCCTCTTGGGCCTGATCCTATTCATTACAGAACTACTATTAACTCATATCAAGTAAAAATTGCTAAAGGTTTCATCAATTTCCAGTGTGGGTCATACAAATCTATTCCACGTTGTGGAAAGGTGGTCCTAATGCCAAAGACATGCCAGTTAATATCCAGACCAGTCATTCTCTCGGATGTCCCCGGGTCGGGGCCCGAGAGATGCGAACGGTGTTCACCAGACGTTTAATGACTCAAACCAACATTGCATTCTAGCTGGTCGCTCTTATGGTGGTGACTATTGCGCCAAGTAACGAGAGCTGGATGAGAATCATCCGCAGCCTCGGCAGTTCATAACATTGTAAACTGATTTAGGTGTAAATGATACACTGTATATCGTATTCTGACGATACAAGACAAAATGGCGCAATTATTTAATTGCTGTAAAAATACAGTCTAATTTAACCGCCTTCACTGCAGATAGACTTGTTTAAATGGGAGATTTAAACAGATAGAGAGTAGGACACATCTTATAAGGGAATGATGCGACGAGGATTGAAAAAGTGTCACTTTCCATTTCACTTGCAAACTGTATCACTGCTAAACTCCTCCTTATACCTCTAAGAGGTTTTTCGGGTCGGCAACGCGCGAGTGATACCCCTGGTGTTGCAAGCGTCCATAGGCTATGGTAACCACTTACCATCAGGCGGGCCGTGTTCTTGTTTGCCACCTTAGATGTATAAAAAAACTCCCTGTGAATACACACACAAACATTACATCCATATATTCTAGCACCTACCTCCCACATTCCCGTCCGCATCCGTCGCTGGTCCTGAGAATTTCATTCCTCTCGTGGTCTGGTTCATGGCGACGACGTCCGCAGCAGTCACCACCTTGAACCCCAGCCCGTGGCTGGACACAGTAGTGTTCCATTGCCAGAGGCACATGTTTCCAGGATTCTCCGTCCCATTGTTCTCAAAACTGCAGTAAACTCCAGTCGCCTGCGATATAAAAGGATTCTTGTTGACCGCCTCATACATGGGACCGTTCGCCCGCATGATCTTAAATTTGTCGATCAAAGTCACTGTATCATTGTCAGAGGAGTTCATCTGGTTGATGCTGACGCTGCCTTCGTTGTCATTCATCATGACGGCGTCCTGCCGGCTCAAACGCATCACCTTCTCCAAGGCTAATGATTTGTCCCCCCTCCTTCGTTCATCCGTTCGATTCATCAACGTCGTCAATTTGAGGAACGAGCCCCTCTCCTTTCCTGGATTGGCACTCCTATACGTTTGCTGTGTCTCTGACGCCATGGTTTTCTTAGGTTTAGTCTCCTTCTCGACCTCATGGTCGCCACAAACGATGGCTACCACGACCAGAACAGCAAGCAGCTTCTCAAACGCCATTTAGTGATCTAGTTTTGTTTTTAGATGATATTGTCGTGCACAGCAATGGGTAAAGCGTGCATTATGCGTGCTAACACTCATAACAATAGTTTAAACCAGAGTTCAGTGCAAAATTGTCCGTGATTATCTCGTTAAGCGTGTACGTTCGGGAGAGCGCGGACGACGCAGCTTTGGAAAACAGCCAGCCGTGGTGTCTGGCCGGTCGATACACTCCCATACAAATACATGTTGCAATAACACTCATTAGTTTCACTACATCAAGAGCACACACTGTGGTCTATCGCACTGGGGAATTTTCCGATTTATTTCGCACACCCTCCACTGCCCCTGGAAAATCGTTTCTAATGGAGGACACCGATCGCGCAAGCCAGCATCGATATACGCCCAGTTACACTATCAAATTTATTGTTATACACAGACATGCAACACGGTTTGTTAATTTTTTCACTTCAATATATTGTAACACGTAATTAATCAATTTACAATACTATTAAACGTTTTAAAATCCATATATCGAGGTACGTATTCGCGGTCGGGCTCCCGTGCACAGCGCCACGACGGGAGTATGCGGAACTAAACGCCCGCGGACAGAAATAATCATTACTTTTCGCGAGATGTGATCTTGGAGCGGCGTCTATAGGGATGCTGCGCAGGTATCGTCCCGCCCGGACCGTTCCCGGGCTTTTCGCGCAGGATGTAGACGCATCGCACACCGGATATTGCATTGGTTTAACCTGGATCGCTGCTCACGTATGATACCTCTCATTGGCCGTACCTACAGGTGGCCCATTATGATAGGCCGACGGTGGAAAAGCCGCGAAAATGCTCCAATAGCAAGCCAAACCGGATATTGCATGAAGAAAATTTCCTCAGAAATTTGTTTACGCGATCGGCGGGTCGTCGTCGGGTATTTACCGTCTGCGGATATTAATTTACTGTTTTACCAGCTCCGTGACTGTTCATTTCCTTAAAAAACATCGTTACGACCTACGCGGGGTGTTTAATTGTATTTCATTTGCAAGAATCTCGGCGGATCCGTTCCATAAAAAATGTGATCGATAAAAGCTCCTATTGTTTATTGTTGAGTTAAAAATACTCTAGCTATCTGAATATGAGGCACCTTTCCTGTATTTTTACATAAAGGAAAACAGTTAAAATGTGAGTAAATTATTTTGATAACATAAACAATTGAATAAATAAATAAATAAAATGCATTTTATTTCGTGATTGATAGAGTTTTGATTCGTCTTTCGTTCGTAATTAGAAATGCACATTCCGAATCACGCACTGGCGTACATAGTTACATGTCATTTATTAATTTAAGTGATTGATTAAATAAAAATGCATAATAAATATGTATAATTTCTCTATGTATAAATAGTCAATTACCTTGGAAGGTATGATAACAAATCATTTTTTTATGGACTGCATTACTAAGAAAATCCGAATTCGGAATAGGATACACAAGTAGTTTGACAGATAAAACAAGTAAGTTTCCGAACGAACTCAGAGTCAGAACAGAAAAACAATCAAATCATCACTCATCCATCAGCACAGCAGTCTGAGCAGTACAGACCACTCCTTGAGTTGTGAGTGTATTATTTTGGGCTCAAATATCTACGTTTGTATTGCTAATTTCATATAACTTACAGTTAGTGAGTAATTTTCATAGAACAATGTCTGGGGTGCATGAAGTGACGTCTATGACCTATTAGTGAAAAATTATATCAGTTGTTTATGTTATACGGTGAGTGTCCTAACAAAGTCCTAACAGTACCTTTGCCCTTTTTTTAAGTAATAAAGGTTATCAGTACCATAGATTGTATTCTAAATTTAAATTTATTTTAGCATAGAATTTCCCATGCTATGATTTGGTGTGTACATACGCAGGATAAGATTTTACAAATTTAATTTGCATACAGATATCATAAACTAGATTCGTTTTCTATAATCTTATCGCCCTTTTAATCACTGGATTAGCTAGGTGACTGTATGTATAAGGAGCCTTTGACCAGTTTTACTGTTGGCTTTTGTGGCAAAGTATTTGCATTGTTGTGCCTAACTGATACCAGGTAATGAGACTCAACTGACCAATTACTTTTTCCATATTATAACTTAATGCTAATCTCATAGCTATAAGAATAGAATTATAATAAAAACTATAGCTAAAAATAGCAATAATACATTTAAAAAAACCATTTTTTTTTTACCTGACAAATGCATTGTCATGTACAAAAGTATTTTTTTTACCAAAGTCCTTGACAACACTATGTGAATTCTATAATTGTGAAACAGCTTTTAATGCATTGTTCAAGTCTACACTGTTTTTAATTCAAATGTATTATTGGTGACAATCATTAGTGATTCTTGTAGTGCTCAGAAATTGTGTTGCAGAGGTCTGACGGCTATTGCATAATGTAAAATACTCATATATTACTGCTGCTATCAGCTGTTTGCGATTAGACTGGATGCCAACCCCAACATGGGGGAGAAAGGTCTAGAAAAATAATGTAAGAGGTCGAGCCTATTGCCCTCAACCGGGCACAAATCCATACTCTGAACTGCTACCAAGTTTTTTAAACACCTAAAATCTATTTGCTCTACCTGTAAGCAACACCTGTACCTGGCTTTGTACGCAAAATACGCGCATTGACGTGGAGTTGCGGAAAACAGCCGGCTATGCCATACCATACCTGTGGCTTGAAAACAGGAACTCGTACTAAGCAGTCATGCTTACAAGACCAATGAGGTAGTCATAGAAAAGTCCAATAATAAAAAAAAACTAATTAGTATAACTCATACACATTAGTTTTTTATAAGTGTTGTGTTAGTGTAGATGGTTAAAAAAACTTTACCCAATATTAAAAATAAAATTGGTTAAATCTGTTCTTACCTTAATTGATTGACCTTTTCAGCCAGCTGACACTAAAGAGAATAAAGTAAAAAAATATTACATATTTTAAACTACCCTCACTAATCCTATTCCAGATGCTCTGAAAAGATGTCAGGCGGCAACTCAAAGAACAAGGGTCGCTCCAAGAAACAGGAGGGATGGGAGGAGGCAGGCGGGGAGTTCTACCAGGAACTGTACCCGGGAGGGGAGCAGGAGCTGTTTGAAAACCTGCAGCGTGCTGATGCTGCGAAGCTGGCAACGCTGCTGCCTTCCAAACAAGCAAGGAATAGTAAGTCTCAACAGTTGATATTTGGAAAATCAGCTATTAGCAACAAAACTAAATAAAATTACAGAAAGATAATATTATAGGTCTGCCGGAATAAGCCACAAGGATATTTAATACTACAATGGTAGCCGGAGCAACCATTGTGGTATAAATATCCTGTTGCATGGTATGAGGCCCGCTTGATGGTATTTGGTTTAATGTCGGCAGAAAAAAAACATACTTAATCTAATTTCCAAATGTGGACTTGATGCGATAAATAATGATATGGTCTACAAATAGAACTTCCAGGTTTGGGTGTTTGTATTTGTATTTGCACAAATGAAAAAACAATGGAATGAAAACATTCCAGTATTAGGCATACATTTGTTTGTCTTCTCCACAGAGATACCAGAATCAAGTACCTGGGAGACCAACCTCCACTGGGATAAAAATAGAAAAAGCAAATTTTCCCATCTATATATTAGACTTTTACTTCTATAGAAATCGTTACAGCCGTTTTTGAGGGAGTGTTTCCGTTTGAGCATCTGTTTTTAGAGCACCAATAATGCATTGAGCACTTAAAGAATATATGAATTCAATGCTCAATGTAAAATTAAATACTCCTTTTTGCGAACATGATTCCAAATATATTATGACATGCATACAAACTAGCTTTCCGCCAGCGGCTTTGCCCGCCTGTCTGGGCATTTCTTATAACTTTCATATCCTATTTACATTAAAAAGTAACCTATGTCCTTTCTCAGGCTCTAGACTATCTGTCTACCAAATTTCATCTAAATCGGTTCAGTTGTTTTGGCGTGAACGCGCGACAGACAGACAGAGTTACTTTCGCATTTATAATAGTAGTAAGGATATTGCTCATTTAATAACATAGAATATTATTATTACAATCTAAATAAAAACTTATTTAATGAAACATTCATTCATAGTTGGTACCAACATTGTTGAAAGAAAGTGAACGCAGATTTTTATATGCACACTAATTAACATACTAAAACCTTCTCATTAAAACATCTCACAATAAAAAAAAAGCAATTTAGCCTAATTAACACAATGATACAATAAACGGATCTTACTTAAATTATTACTTATCACAAAATCACGCCAAGTTTGTTATCTATTTAGTCTGACGATCTGATTTCAAGTAAAGTAGTTTTGAAATAATGTAGGTGATTAAAATGATTAAAAAAATAATAGGATATTTGACTGGAAAACATATTAAATTTGTTAAGTGTTAGTAGCCTTTATCTGTCATAACAATAGCTTTCCTATTGTTACGACCTTTAAAAGGTTAAAATTGATAAGGCGTACTGACATATGACGTCATAAGCCAGACGTTATAGGTAGTTCGTTAATTTCATGTAGACGCGCGAATCAATTGAATTTGTACCATATAATATGCTAGTGAGACAAGGATCACGACGCTCGTGACGTTAATGAAAAATGAACTTACAATACTGTCTTTTTATTTTTGAAGCATTTTCCATGCTAAGATGCTGTCTTTTTCTAGCATATAATATAAACTGAAATGTATTAGTTTGTTTAAGTTTTTTACACACGCTAAACAAAACTAAAGCCGCAAAAAATATACTTAATTAATAATAATACTTCTTAACGCGAGCGAAGACGCGGGCAAAATAATTAATAAATTTCGACCTATGTAGGGGTGAAATAGGGGATGAAAGTTCATATGGAACAAAGTAAATCTTCCACGCGGACGAAGTCGCGGGCAAAAAGCTAGTATAATATAAACTGCGTATAGTTTCCCTATTTTTGAACCGATTTTAATTTTGTTTTTCGGGCTCTATTAATGGTTAACTTTTGTTAGGGCCATAAAAATAATCAGTGATATAGCCTACATTACAAGTTGGGTTACTGGAACCGTATTGTACCTATTGTGACGTCATAAAAACAAGGATTTTCACTCACTAGGCTTTTCCTGTTAGGGTCACATCGCATTCGTGCAAAGAAAAAGCAAGCTTATATAAAATAAACATGTCTTCAATTATCATCTCACATGTATCTATGTATATCTATACTTCTATAAAGATAAAAGATTTGTATGTTTGTAATAAGTAAATTAAACTCAAAAACTACTACACCGATTTCAAAAATTCTTTCACCATTAGAAAGCTAGCTACATTTTTCCCGAGTAACATCCTTAC
Organism: Acronicta psi; assembly: GCA_946251955.1. Taxonomy (NCBI): domain Eukaryota; kingdom Metazoa; phylum Arthropoda; class Insecta; order Lepidoptera; family Noctuidae; genus Acronicta; species Acronicta psi. The sequence goes on along the minus strand of OX276494.1, from coordinate 7,141,661 downwards.
TAATATTATAAATGCGAAAGTAACTCTGTCTGTCTGTCGCGCTTTCACCCCAAAATTACTGAACCGATATAAATGAAATTTGGTAAAGGACATAGGCTACTTTTTAATGCGAAAAAAGGACAAAGAATACAATTTAAGTAACAGGTATAAACGAGGAATACAATTAAAGAAAGTAGGTCGCAACACTTTTACAATGATAGCCTAATCTCATCACAATTCACAGCAGATTTTTTATTCATACAAGATATAACTAAAGTGGATTTTAAGCGTTTTGAGACTTAAAACATAGCGGTGATTTATGGGAAACCTGAGGTACACCTCTGCGTGGTCTGGTTTTTTTATAACTTTCATAGGGAATGAAAGTTATAAAAAAAAACAGACCACGCGGGCGAAGCCGCTGGCGGAAAGCTAGTAGGCTATAATTTATAAAATCATGCGGGCGAAGCCACTGGCGGAAAACTAGTTTATGAAATTTTAGGTGTCATTCTTATACTTAACCATGTTCTGATACCTTTTAGGCTCATATTACTGTTTAGGTACTGGGCACATTCAAACTATGTGCAGAAAAAAAATGTAAACAGGAAACCCTTTAACCTATTGATGATTAAATGTTCTTCATATAGAATCATGTCTGTATTTCCCGAATGGTTATGCAGAGGTGTACCTCAGGCTTCCCACAAATCACCGCTATGTTTTAAGTCTCGAAACGCTTAAAATCCACTTTTATTATATCTTGTATGAATAAAAAATCTGCTGTGAATTGTGATGAGATTAGGCTATCATTGTAAAAGTGTTGCGACCTACTTTCTTTAATTGTATTCTTCGTTTATACCTGTTACTTAAATTGTATTCTGTTTTTTACTTTTATTGTATTCCTCGTGTATACCTGTTACTTAAATTGTATTCTTTTTTTACTTTTATTGTATTCCTCTTCCTTTTACTTACATTGTATTCCTCTACCAGGCACTCAACGATTGGGTAAAACAGAATTTAAAAGTAAAATTTTAGACGAAACGCAATGTCGTTGACCCCTAATGTAGTCAATATTTTTGTTTAAACTGAGATCCTTTTACTTACGATTAGATAAAATAACAACATCATAAATATCAATGATTACTGATTACCGAGTAATTGACTATATCGGTAAATAATCCGATAACTGTTTAATATCGATAATAACAATTCATATTTTATTTGTCTAATGGCGTAATGAGTGGGAAAATCCATTTATACGTAGTTTGTTTGAATCACGCGTCTTCTAGGAACAACTATGTTTCTTTTTTTAATTGATCCGGGTAGCGGCTATCCATACATGAGGAACCAGGTCACATATAGTGCATCATACTATTTTGTTGCTGGTTTGAAAGCTCACAACATAAGCACACATACTTAGGGTCTGCTACTTTCCCGTATTTGGCGTTTATAGATTATAGCCTATATTTCCCTAAAAATCCCTCTTACTCTATCATCTCTCTTGATGAAAACTAGATAAAAATCTGTACAGTAGTTTCTGAGATTAACTATAATTTTTTTTAAACTAATTCTGCTAAAGCTCAGAACTAGTGCGTACACAACTGGTTCTTAGCTTTGGCAGAACTAACTTAAACGAGTTTTATTGAAACGTATTTTTAATTTTGATATGTCAATTTGAAATAATGTTATCGTGTACTAGCTTCCCGCCAGCGGCTTCGCCCGCGTGGTCTTATAATTTTTTCCCCGTTTTTGCTACATTTTTCATTACTACTCCGCTCCTATTAGTCGTAGCGTGATGATATATAGCCTATGTTACTCGGGGATAATGTAGCTTTCCAAAGGTGAAAGAATTTTTGAAATCGGTCCAGTAGTTTCGGAGCCTATTCATTACAAACAAACAAGTCTTTCCTCTTTATAATATTAGTATAGATTGAAAGTAGAATAAAAAAATAAAGTATTGAACAATTATAAAACTGTGTGTGTTCTGTTGCTGTTAACTGAATCACCAAAAAAAAACTGTCTTGTATACTATGTAGAACTATTTAGTTATGCACTCTTGTTTTCTAAAAGAAATAACCGGATACCTACGACTTAGCAGTTCAATGGTTACTAAGCTATCACATCACTGCTTTTCTTTGTTAATGCTTTCTTCTTCTTTTCATGCCAATGGCAAATCAATGTATCGAGTCAATTTCGTGTCATTAAACAAGATTATTTATAGAGTTCGAGCCCAGTAGGAAGCCACCTTAATTGCGGCATCCGTTGCGTTTATCAAGTCCTCGAATGTGCAGGTGCATGGACACTTCGGGCACTCGAGTAAATGAGACATGTCCTGGTCTGGAGCCCCACACTCGCACTGGATGATCGACGGATCAATAATCCCCCATTTTGCCAAATTGTGTTTACAGCGGCCTGGTTAATGCATTATTAAACTAATTTGTTTGTTAACAGCCACAACAGTGAAACGCGCGCGGTCCCAGAATGAACGACGTCAGTCTACATACGCGCGCACCACACAAAGCCGGGATATACACTTGTCTATGCTGCCGGACCTGTCAGGTAAATAGCATACCATCACGTCTGTGTTCTCCGAAGGGTTAGGACACTCCATACTAACTTCCCGATACCGTTGCACATTACAATACCAAATGTCAAACTTGTCAAATCATATATCATTTTCAGATAAAATCCGTAAAAAGTAGTTTTATTTCAATTTTCAAAATTACGTTTGTACACGTGCAAATGTGTGCGTGAAGGTGCGTAGGGTTTGTTGGCAGTCCGGCAACAACATCGGCATTATGCGGAGGAGCTGAGTTATCTGACGTTAGGAGGGGCGGAGAGTGGCCATTCTGTTATTATTTATTCTGTGGTTAGGCAGAGGCTCCTACAGTTCTCCGGTCCATGTTTAGGTACCATGTAATAGAGGGCGAGCTTTTTGCCACTAAATGGCTAAGATGCTACTTAGAATTTCGTAGAAAAAAAAGAAACTCCAGCACAAATACAAACAAAGAAGTTTTTACTCGAATTAGACTCTTAGACGTTACTGGGTTTTGGGCCGGACAAGTGTGAGCCCATATCATCTATATTTTTTGTTTGCCAGCGACACGCTAAGAAGAAGAAGACGTTTAGACTCTTCGAACTGTACCCAGAACACCTAGATTTTTTTAATTTCAAAGGCGGAGCTAGCCTTCTTGTCAGGAGTCAAGGTTGCAGCCTGCATAGGCTTTAAAATAGTTTTTTACTTAATAAATATTAAGCAAAAACTTTACATAAATATGGTCGACCTAAGCTCAGTTCAGGTCCAGAGGTTATGACCTCATGACCCTCATGACCACCCCTCATGAACCCTCCTTTATATAGAATAACAGGCGCGGCTAAGGCGAATACCTAGACTAAATGATGCCTTGATGAAAGAAACAAAAACATTTATTTCTGCCACACAGAGTAAAAACACAAGCTTATATAACAACAAACAAGTAAAAAAACCCATTTTTTCCACTTGCAACAAGGCATTCTACAAAATGTTCCGTTATTCATAGTTGATCATTCACCTTACGCTAATCATGGGAACGAACTCTCACGGTACTATTAGCGAGGTAGCTACAATTAATGGCTCAAGGTGCCTCCATCATTAACAGTATTCTCACAGTTGAACGTATATCGTTGATATACGTTGTGTTCTTTTAAAATTAATAGGTACAAATTTAAGGGCAGCTCGGAACATGAGGCGAATCGCTGCGCAGTAACGAGTTTATGTGACAGCGGGGGTGAGAGGTGGGGTGCTGCGCAGCGGGTAGCTAACTTCAGAGCCGCCATTAAGTTTGAATCTTATGAATGTATTAATGTTTTTGTTAGAAACTAAATTCCGATTACTATAAAACACTAGCTTCCCGACAGCGGCCCCGCCCGCGTGGTCTTATATTTTCCCCCCGTTTTTGCAACATTTTTCATTACTACTCCGCTCCTATTAGTTGTAGCGATGATATATAGCCTATAGCCTTCCCCGATAAATGGGCTATCTAACACTGAAATATTTTTTCAAATCGGTCCAGTAGTTTCGGAGCCTATTCAATACAAACAAACAATCAAATCTTTCCTCTTTATCTTCTTCTTAGCGTGTCAATGGCAAATAATAATTTAATACGTTATAAGCACACTTGTGTGGCCAAAAACTCAACATATTAGTATAAATAAACTGCTCTTGCTTACCCTTTGCCCTAGTCGACTATGCTATGATTATTGCGCGTCTATCGAAGTATTTATATTAAATTTCAGAGAACCTCTCGAATGAGGAGCGGACTTGGGAGGAGATCATGCAGATCAAGGCAATGCCAGTTCCTATGAACCAGAAAATAGAACTCAAGGCCAGGTTACAGGTACACTAAACTATTCCTATAGAGCTTTGTAAAAAAAATAATTAAAATGGTAGAACACAGCTTTGACTTTTCGTAATAATAATAATTATTAATCATGTGGGTATTATCAATTAACGATGAAGGAAAACGTGAGGAAACGTGCATGCCTGAGAAATTTTCTCAACGGCATGTGAAATCTGCTAACTCACACTAGGCTAGCGTGGTGTACCTACTATAGCCTAACCTGAGGCTAACTCTGAGACGAGACCCGTGCCCAGTCGACCGATTAATGGTGTTGATAATGTTGACGATGAGAATATATAGAATATAATTGATTTTGTCTGAGCATGCGGCCCGCTTGATGGCAAACGGTTATCGCAGCCTATTGACGTTTACAACACCGAAGCATCACTCACACGTTGCCAACCCTGCAAAAACCTCTTAACTGCTTTCTTGAAGCACCCCATGCTGTAGTCTCCAGGGAAACTTCCGCAGAGTTGGTCTTATAGTCCACGCGGAACCAGTGGCCGCGCCTTAGGTAGGGACGGGGTGAGGTGGCGGGTTACTGTGAACGAAAGCAAGCGCCCCCGCCCCTCCGTCCCCCATAGCATTGTCAAATTTTCTACATTATTGTGTTGGATGGACGAAATGGACCGAGGCTGTTAAAGGTTGCTGGAAGTCGTTGAATGCAGGTTGCATACGACTGGTACTTGTGGAAATCTATAGGAAAGGCATTTGTTCAGCAGTGGATGTCTTTTAGCTGACATGATAATGGTCACTGTGTTACAATTAGAAGTGTATATATAGTTAGTAAAATTATTGCCATTAAATTACATTATGCATAACATTCACCAAAGAGATCTTACTTAAAATATCTCTGATATAAAAAATACTTACACCATATTCTCTTACGTCCACAGAACGCCACGAAGCTCCGCTTGCAAGGCTTAGAACAACTCCAATGGCGACAACGAAAGGTATGGCACCGTTTTCGTATACGATTCTCCGAAATTGTTGGGAAACTGGAGCTCTGGCAGTCACCGATGAGGGAGATTGAAGGAAAGTTCGGCACAGGCGTCGTGTCATACTTCCTATTCCTAAGATGGCTGCTCTTCTTAAACATAGGCATTTCAGTACTAATAATTTTGTTTATGATATTACCAAAGACTCTGCTAACGGAGGCAGAGTACCAATGTAACGAAAATGACACAAATTCCACAGTTTGTTGTTCCGAACATTATTTGACGAAAAATTTGTCAGATTCCAATGTTTTTCTCGACGTGATTCAAGGCACGGGATGGATGGAAAGGACCATTCTATTTTACGGCGTCTATTCCGATCAGATATATACGTATTATATACATAGTTTGTTTGAAAAGGGGCTTTATTTCAACATGCCTATGGCTTACATTCTTGTGGCGATATCTTGGATGTTACTGTCTTTGATAGCCATAGTTAAGACTGCCGCGAAAGGTTTTAAAGAGAGACTTGTCGAAAACGAGGGTCAATTTTACAAATACTGCAATTTAGTTTTCGGAGGCTGGGACTTTTGTATTCACAACGACAAATCGGCTAAAATAAAACACAAGGCGTTGTATAATGAGATAAAAGGGTATTTAGAAGAAGAGAAATTTAATGAAGAACGCCAATTACGAAGTAGGGAATCACAAATATTGCTATATTTCAAAAGACTTTTGATCAACTTGATCGTCTTCGTGATCCTGATAGCATCAGGAATTCTTATATATGTCACATTCAACTATTCTACTAATAGGTTAACCGCGGTGACCGAACAAAGTTCCGATACAAGTGATAATTATTATAAACATGATTTTAATATCACCCAACCTGAGAGATTTACTCTGCAGCTATATAGGCAGGGTGGTTCATTCTTCGGACAACTAGAAAGCACTTTACTAGAATTCCTACCATTTCTTTCTATAGTTGTATTGAACCTAATAATTCCAGAGTTGTTCAGTTATTTAATACAGTTTGAGAGTTACACTCCCGCATATGTTCTGATAATAACGTTACTCCGAACTGTTTTATTGAGACTGTCGTCTTTAGTTGTGTTGTTAAGTCAAATGTATATATATGTTAGAGATAACGGGTTTGTTTGCTCTAAAGGCAACAATAACCCGTCAAAATTGGAATGTTGGGAGACTTATGTTGGACAGCAATTATACAAATTAATCTTGACAGATTTCGCCGTACAATTTGTGACGACATTCTTTATCAATCTGCCTCGAGCATTCGTAGCTAGGCATGCAAACAGTCGTTGTATAAAAATTATCGGAGAACAAGAGTTTTATCTACCGAAACATGTTTTAGACATAGTATACACACAAACAATTATATGGATGGGCTCGTTCTTCTGCCCTTTCCTACCAATTATTGGCACGATATTTTACTTCTTAATTTTCTATATAAAAAAGTTTACTTGTTTAATAAACTGTACTCCTTCTCCTGTGGTGTATAAAGCTTCCAAATCAAAGTCTCTATTCATGTCGGTATTGCTTTTCGGATTCGTAGGGGCAATTGCTCCCGTAGCGTATTCGGTCGCTGAAATCTTTCCTTCAGTAAACTGTGGGCCGTACCGAGGATATGATAACGTATGGGAATTTGTTGTGCAGACTTTTGATGGGTTTCCATATGTTATAAGGGAAATTATCTTCCTTTTAGGCACGTCTATGTTTGCGGTCCCAGCATTTGCTATTTTATTATTGTTTTTATATTACTATTGGGCCGTAGCAGCAGCGAATAGGCATATGGTAACAGTTCTGAAGAATCAATTAGTTCTAGAAGGACATGATAAACAGTTTCTTCTCAATAGGTTGAGTGCGTTTATTAGGCAGCATCAGAAACGTTGTGAGAGGAGAAATAGGGCTAGTTTTGCAGACGATGACTCTATTAGGCAAAGTTCTAGGTAAGATTGTAGTTATTTATATATTGATACTGTATTAAAAATTCGTTTACACATTCAATATTTTCAAAGATATGGAAATATTAGTGACCGAAAAATTCTCCTTTAAAACAGTGAGAAAACCTGCATGCCTGAGAGATTTTTTCAATGGCGTGTGAAGTTAGCTAACCCGCACAAGGCCAGCGGGGGGACTATAGCCAAACCCCCCTCATTCTGATAGGAGACCCGTGCCCAGAAGTGGAACGATTGATGGGTTGATGATGTTTGCCAAATACGATAAAACTAACATTGATATCAGGATGTCAATAATATTGACGGTAATAATAAATATTGAATGTGTAAACCAACTCTATGTCATAATAAATATCGTGTTAATATATCGAGCCGATCTCTATCTAGCTCTAACATTATTTGTCCTCTATTCCTTCAATAAAACAAATAAATCAATAAAAAGGCTATTTGACTGATTATTTTTCAAAGAATCATAAAAGTTGAGTATAGAGCTCGAAAAGCAAACTTATTATAAGCATTTTTATTTTCTGCTAGAAAGGGAGCGTATTATGCTGCGTCGTAACTTCACTTTCCAGTACGCCATACAAATTTTATACTAACACTCGTTTTGCGGGAAAAGGATAGAGCATCCCCTCTCAATCCCTACCCAAAACTTTGTGCGCTTATGTATCTTTGAGTTTTATAATTCGATTTAAAGTATTTTATTAGATTTGAGTACAGAAATTATATTTTTAATCAATAGAACACTTAATTTTCTTAAATCCCAGTCAAATATCCTATTTAGCAGTCCACCCCAGACGTAGACCCTTCAAAACCAGCAAAAGATATCGATATCACCTCTCTATAGTTAAAACTAAAAGTTAATTTACGCGATAGTAGTTTTTATAAGTGACCATATAACGTTGTATTTTCTTTGAAGTTGCCATTACTTATGATATTGATTCCATTGGTTGACTATTCTTTACTTATATTTTTAACTATGCTATAGGATTATACAATCAAATTAGCTTACCTGTAAGCGCCGTTCGATTGATATTATTCCTGTTGTTGTCTCGTCCTCGATATATTTTATCTCCGTTATATTCTAGGTCTATTAGTTCATTTTGAGTCACATTTGATATTTTACCCCGGGTATAGAGGGATTTAAGTTCGGATTTGCAATATAAACTATATGTTTGGTATGTATAAACTGTATCTGCTAACCTGAAGAACTAAATGTGATGCGGTTTTCTTATTAAAAAGATGTAGACGAATCAAAGAAATCCAATTCAGAAGTCTCAAAATCCTAAATCATAATATTATACCTGTTGTTGTCTCGTCCTCGATGATGAAGAAGTTTACTAATGTAGTATTATATCTCCTGGCTACTTGAGGGCGTCATTTTTAATAGCCTTCATTCTGAGCAATTCATTAATTTCTTTCTTAATGAGCATTATCTCAGATTGAGAAAAGTTATTATTTAGAGGTGTATCCCTCTGAGAGGGTGTTTTAAAGAAATCAAGGGAATATCCGGACACCCATGATAGGATTATAGGGTTATCTGTAATTGATTGCCATACTTCACTGAAATAAGGTAACCTGCCTACCTCCCTGTGTTGGTTTACTTGCGTCGGTTGTAGCTCCGCTCTTGTTGTTGCCTGGGTGTCTGTCGTGCCTTGGAGTTCTCTGCATTGTATGAGCCTTTCTTCCCCCCTCCACCATTTTGATGCTCGCTCTTCCTGTTGATCCCTGGGCGTTTGAACCTTGGTTGAGGAGGGGCCCGCGAGTTTAAAGTCTTGATGGGTTAGTGGTTTGGTTACAGTGACTCTTGTTAAGTCCTGTGCAGACTTTTGTAGTGCTTTTGTTACTCTTATCCTGTCCGTAAGATTGGCACCAAACAGGAATTCATCAGGTTCTCCTTGCAAGGAGCCTTTAATTCTTTATTTATAACCACTTAAATTAATGATCTTCTACTTGCAGTTTCATTGTGGATTATCTCGCATATCATTTTTGCTGCATCATTAATTTTTCTAATTCCATCAACCTTGTTTCCTTTTGTTAGGGAACATTCTAGTCAGAGCCAATAGCTGCTAATGCGGCAGCAACAATTTTCCGCCGGTATTCTATTATTGCATCCCGTTTTTTAACTTGTTCTGAAACAGCTGCAGCCAACTCCGGGTTTAGCTTCGGATGTACCATCACTGGTATATTATTAAAAGGTGTGTATTCTTTTAGAAGAAGAACTTTTTCCTCCGTTTTCAGTCCCTTCGTTAGTATAGATCCCCAGCGTTGTGCAATTTCACTGTGTGCTGGAGGTCCAATAATTACCTCTTCCTCCACACTTCCCATGGCTGCTAGAATCTCTGCATTAATAACAATCTGCTCACTTGCCTCCTGTTCTGTAGGCAGTATTGTTTCACTTGGTGGAGTTATTCGGAAATTTTCGTACTGATTGTGAATGAGAATCAGCATGCGATCGGGAGCGAGCCAGTGGTGATCGGGAGCGAGAGCGAGCCGGTGGTGCTTTGGAGCGTGACCGAGCCAGTGGTGATTGGGAGCGTGACCGAGCCAGTGGTGATCGACTCCTTGAGAACCCTGTGTCCAACATTATATTAATTTAGCAAGGGCGTCGTATGTGACGCCTTCAAGGAGCCAGGAAATATACTACATTAGTAAACTTCTTCATCATCGAGGACGAGACAACAACAGGTATAATATTATGATTTAAGATTTTGAGACTTCTGAATTGGATTTCTTTGATTCGTCTACATCTTTTTACTAAGAAAACCGCATCACAATTAGTTCTTGAGGTTAGCAGATACAGTTTATACATACCAAACATATAGTTTATATTGCAAATCCGAACTTAAATCCCTCTATATCAGGGGTTAAATATCAAATTTGACTCAAAATGAACTAAAAGATCTAACGATCTAGAACTTAACGAACGCACAACATTCGAAGAAAGTAAAACAATCATTATTTCTGCAGTTAACTAAACCAACATTCCTATTTATTTTTACTAACAATCGAGAAAGTCAGCGTTGAGAAAACTAACGCACCAATTGCAAAAAAAAACGACAAAATATGGAGCTAGCACAAAATAATTAGATCCATACATCTTGTCATACACACGCGCTGGTTGTTAGTACTTTTTTTTTATGACGGATGTAGATTCTAGCTCAGGAGCTTTTAAATCTTAACCGGGCTTGCGCACCTGACCTTTTTAAGGACCTCACCAATAAGGTCGTTTTTCAACAGCTTCCTCTTCCGGCGCTTCCACTGACATTTTAACTTATAAACTTACTATTTTATCAGTCGCCTATTCTCTATGCCCAAACTATCTCAACATATTCTTCTCAATACAGAGATATCATCATTCTCTTTCCTTATCCCAATTTACTTGGGGTCGGCGCTGTATGTCTTTTCATTCCATGCATTCAACTATGGTCATATCCTTTTATACACAGTCCATCCATCTTTTCTTTGGTCTTCCTCTTCCCTTATATCCATCCACATTCATGCTCAAAACCTTTTTGGTAACATGCTCTTCGCTCCTACGCATCACATGGCCGTATCACGATAAACAGTTACTGCACAACTTTTTAGTAACCGGTGCCACTTTCAATTCAAACTACCTCTTATATACTCATTCCTGACCCTCTCCATTCTTGTAACTTCTCAATACAGAAATATAATAGACCTAAATTAATTTATACTTATGTGATTTTAGCATTTACAACCAGCTTGGGGTCGTAGTTAAAGTTATCTATGTGTTTACGTGAAATGCTTGGGGTTAAAATCTTCAGACGCTGCTTTAATATGTGCCAATATCTTCAGGAGTTTGTCTCGATACCTCAATTTTTTCGCTCCTCGGTATTTATATTTGAAAGGAGACAGTCTGACAGTTTAAGACTGCGTTGATGCGAGCGGCTCATTTAACATATAGGCTGCGTTTAAAATAGAAACAAACGCAGCCTATTGGTTGAATTTCTCCTGGCGCACCGATCAGTTTCCTAGCCCATCTTTCTGGTGGAAATTCAGGCTTACATTGTTAGATTATAATACATATGCGTGTAAAAAAATCGGCCCTTCCCCTATTTTCTATTTGAGACTATAATTATGTCTATCGGCTCTCAAATAAAAAGGGGTGGGCCGATATTTTTGCACGCAAGTATATTATCATCTAATTTTCAGATATTTAAGGGATCTATTTAGATTATATGGACGGGTGATTTTATTTTACTACATTGAAAATAAATTATGTTTGAATTTTAGATAATCTTAGAAAGTGACTTTTTCTATTCCTGACATTTAAAAAAAAATTACTCTAAAATGAACTGTCACAAATGTTATGGACGAAATTATTTATTATTTAGTATAGTAACTTAAAAAGAAAACTTTATAATATTATGTGTATTTGTATTTTTAGCATGACGCAAGTATAGGTGAATAATAAAAAAATGTGATTGTCTGAGGGCGCGTGATTATTTCTTATTTTGAGTTTTTATTGAAAAGGAAAAACAATGAAGCCTGTATCTGCCGGATTTAAAAATGGAACATTTTTATTAAATTATCTGCCAAATAATTTAACGGAACTTACTAGGTGAAAATTATTTTGTAATACATGTTGCTGATTGATATCGTTACTTGCGTAAAAGCTAGACTGTTGTAACATTAGTTTATTTATAAAATTCACGTCTTGCTCAAGTCTGACTTTATCGTATGTAATAAAATTATTAGATGATTTTAGAGACTTTCTTGAATGCTCATTGTCACTCAATTTATTATCTATTTATTGAAATTTTATTCTTAACTCTTCGCGAGGCTCTCTTTTGTAAATCTGTACATACATAAATAGCATTTATTAGTATAAGTACATAGATTTTCTAGTGATCTCAAGACAGTTCTTTATGTAAACTAGGAAGGCCTAGAAATGGCTGTATCTAGTACTATTAGCTTTGTCGCATTTATACGACATTCTATTTAATTTTTTACTACATCAATACTGATTTTGTTATAACATACTAAAGTATAGTCTCTTTCTAAGTATTTTATTTCAATTAGATCATATAAATTAAATAAACTTTTGTCGAAAAGTCATACTGCACGGTTCCAAAAAGTGGGACTATTTAGTTTTTTGCCGGCTCTTCTCCATGAGAAGAGAGAGAAATATAATAAGGTAGAGAGTTTTGAGGATAGTGCAGTTTGATGTGTAAAATTAAAGAGTATAAATTTTAAAAAAATCTAAAAAAGTAACTCAAAAAGAGAAAACCGACATCAACAGAATTAATACCAGTAATTCGCAAGTAGGTAATGTAGTTGTGCGTTCGGCATAGTCGTATAAATGCGATCTCTATACTAATTTTATATTTAAGTACAATTTTGTATTCCTTAGACAATTTTATTTGTATTTTTTTAATCGAAAGCTTTAGAATTCAACGCATATATGTTGTGTTCATTTATTACTATTTCTAGTCGATTTTATTAATTGATTTCGTACTCAACCTTCACGTCATTTATGCCCAGTAGTAGACGATAAAACTTCATATTCCATCCTGTCTGAGGCTTTCATCGTCCATCCTTGAGGCTCGAAAAAGGTTGATTATTTCCTACAAGACTAGAAAGTAACGTTGTACTAAATAGTTAATTTCAGTAACCCTTAGTTCCTTAAGTAATTATAAAATAAGTATAAATGTATTTTTTATAGTTAGAAGTCGGTATTGTAACTCAATTTGTAACCCGATTGTAACTCAATTTTAATTAGTCTTATCAATAGAAAAATATTAAGTTAATTTTAAATATCTATTTTATTTATTCGAGTGTTTCTTTTTTTTTTTGACCGGTATTTGCTGCCACTTTAAACTTTTTTGACCAAAGATAATAATAGATTCCATCTAAAATATAAGTAGGTAGGGGTACTTTGGTTTCAACCCAGTATTTTGTAAAGACAGAAAAAGTCTAAAACTAATCTAGATTCTTGAGATATTTATGTTTATTCAGGGTTAAAAACGGAATCAGTTTCAGTACAAAAGTAAGCAGCTAATGGGTTGAAAAGGGCTTACAAGGGGGGTTCAAATTCTCCGTAATAATGAGGACGACTCTAAAACAGAAACACTCATATTATTCTCGTAATTTTTGTAAATGTATAATATCGGCTCGTGTAAATTTCGTTTTGTAATTATATTCATGTTTATATTTATTATATTGTATTGTTTTAGAATTTTGTCTTCCTTTTTCAAGTGCAATGTTTGTACCGAAACAAGCCACAAATATTGTAAGTTTTAGGTAAAAACAAAAAAATGTTACCACACTACACTGCCATAACATCAAAATATTTATTTAAAATAATGATTATTAACATTATTGTGAAAATAAACAATTGTACACTCTATAATATGCATTTTATTTCATAACATATGCCTTTTCGTCGAATATCTGCAAAATCCAATCAAAGGTACTTATGTACCAATATAAGTCCTATATTTTTAGGTACCAGGTCCTTGAGGTGGAGGGGCAAAAAAAAGCTTGGCAACCAGTAGGTATATCCTTCGAATATCGGTATTGCCTAGAAATTGGGTTGCGGAGGCCTGATGCCAGTCGCTTCGTGTAGAATACTGATATCAGTATGATGTTGCTTTAACTAATGAAAAATCAACTAAGTAGGTATTTAAATAAATTAAAAATTTAGAAATCCCCCGACACGAAATGTAGTTTGCCATTTTGTGGAGGCGGCCAGTTTTGATTTGAGATTTATCATAGTTTAGAGTATTCTCCTAGTTAAATTCTTCCAAACTTAATTCCGGGATTTGCAAAGGGAAAAGTTGGGAAAGTCAACATTTCTAACATTTTGCTTGTCGTATCTGATCCCTCAGCTTAACTTAGGTGCTTCGCCAGCCCTTTTATTTAGCCCTTACTCCCTCGATACCCATATTGAGGGAGTTGTGAAAAAATATGTAATTCGCTATTTTGTGGCGGCGGCCATCTTGGACCGATTTTCATCAAACAGAGCTAAGAACACTCCCGACTAATTCACCTTTCAAATAAAAAAAATCAAAATCTGTTGACACACACAGACACGTCAAACTTATAACACCCCGTCGTTTTTGCGTAGGGGGTTAAAAATAAAATAAAAAGTATGATCAAATAAAACACACACATAATAACATAACTTTTATTATCAATTATCTTGTAGTACACAAAATACAAAACTAAATTATTTCTATTCGATATATCTTTGCTTTAATCTATAACTAAATATATATTAGATATATTATATACTATGGCTCAACTATACAATATACACTATGTTAAAAAAAACCTGTCCGATCCGAAAGGGGCACATTGTATCCCAATCACACTACCAAACAAAATAAGAAACAGAAATTCATAAAAGTCTGTTAATTAAATTTTAAATGCACGATTTTTGTACAAAAATCTATTTTTTTTTAAATATTAAATGTGGCAACACTTGGTACATTTGGCTCCTACGACAATTGCCCCTGTAAGCTAAGTTTCTTTATTTTAACAGAAAATATTTAATTTAATCTGGAGTTTTTTTTTACTTGTTAAAGTTACATAAATATATTAAAATATTGATACCTACTAATACCTTTACGGATCGGACAGAGTTCTCTTAACATGATGTATATATAATATATATATAAAGTGTATCACTAGCGAGAACCCTTCAAATATACGTTATTTATGACTTGTTTTCGTTCTGACACATATAAACGTCGGCACGTGTTATCGTAAATATTTTTTTATAGCTAGGTACAATATTTTTATGTTATCTTCGAATAGATTTTAGGGCCTCGTGGCTAAGTTATAACTAACCAACCGATCTGCAATGTTAAGTTACGCTTGCCGTGTTCAGTTTGGGGATAGGGGTCCATTCTAAGCCGGAGAGCACGATAACTTGTCGGTCCCGGTTCGTTCATAGTAGTCAGAATTCCAAAAAGCGTGACAACCAGTCTATCCTTCGATTATCGGTATTGCCCAGAAATTGGGTTGCGGAGGTCTGATGGCAGTCGCTTCGTGTAAAATACTGATATTCAGCCGGATCTGGTTAGACTGGAAGCGACCCCAACATAGTTGGGAAAAGGCTAAGAAGTTGATGACCTTTTTCAATTCTATACTGTTACATAAAATTCAAGCCTGTATTCCCCGAAGGATTAGGCAGAGGTGTAGTGCTACACAGTTACAGTTCGCAACTCATGGATCAGCAGATTCTTTTTTCGCGATTTCAGCGTTGGTCCCATAGTAAAAATTGTTCCAAATGATGAGTACAAAGACAGCTTAATGTTCTTTTAATACAAAGACCTGGGAATTGACCCCACGTTCCCGACATTTGAAGGCAACTCTGATGGGGTGTGTAGCTATACCCCCAACTCAGAGACGTCACTTAACCATAATGAATCGTTAACAAACAGTGGCTACTATATCTTGGCCTACTTTTCCATATATGAATTTGTTGTGTGTACTAAGATATGCTGGGTCTCATTAGGGATTCATTAGGTTAAGTGACGTCTCTGAGTGCGGTCCTAAGTAAATTATCCAAATAGGGGCACCTTGCTTTAACATCTATATACCCTGTGTTATTATTTGCTTAATATAATTACTACATATTATAAATGTATTTTATATGTCTAGGTATATTGTACCGTTTGTCGATAAGCGTTCAAGATTACCTGTAATAACAAAATATTGTTGTTAGTCAAACATACCATCACGCCATACGTCACAGTTAGGTAGAGAAGTATTTAAAGTAGACTGCCTCGTTATTTTAGCGTTCCTAACCGCGACTGCTACGCTTGGGATCCTGGGTTCGATTCCCGGGTCGAGCAATTATTGGACTTTTCTCTCTCACACTCTTGATGACTATGCCAACCTCATAGATTAAATTAAAAACATAGTTGACGGAATTGTTAAAAAAATGTTTTGATGATCTACATGAATTTATGAGATATCGTGAGGAAACTAAAAAACATTTTATAGTGAAAACAAAAATAGTGGCCATGCATACCATGGTCACTAGAATTTAAGATCATACTATGTACTATAACATTCTAGCAAATAAATGAATTTAAATAGGATATCTCCAATACAAGTCAACTCAATACAGCAATAAAACATTCAACAAAAAGGCAAAAAAAGGAGCATTATTTTCGACCACATCAGCTCTTTTTAGAAATACAACCTTCCAAAACACAAGTAGTCATATAAATATAAATATCCTGGGACATTTTTACACAGCACCATCTAATCCCAAATTAAGCAGAGCTTGTACTATGGGTACTAGACAATGGATATAATACTTATATACTGTAGCGACATCTATCGAGCTACATAAGAACTTGTACGAAAAAGAAGCAACAAGTCCTGAATCGCGCAAGTAAAGTTTACCGTGCAACTTGCATATATGCAACCGCCCGACATCAACCGTCTGGCAGTGGCCCGCCAGGCATAACACCGCCTGGTCGGAGGATCCTCTCTTTGGTGCGAGGGGCAACACTCCCCGTCGCTCCACAATACTTTTTTTGTCATATATACTTATAACACCCAGACAAACACACAAGCCCCATTTAACACAATATTGTTCCTTACTTTTATCTGCTTTGTATTTTTGTATCTTTACTTTTACCTTTAGTAGGTACCTATTTAATACAACATATTGGCCCCAACTCAGAGACGTCACTTAACCTTAATGAATCGTTAGCAAACAGTGGCTACTATATCTTGGCCTATTATTCCATATTTGAGTTTGTTGTCAGTGTACCAAGATATACTGGGTGTCATTAGCTTATGATTCATTAGGTTAAGTGACATCTCTGAGTGTGGCTCTTAATAATTTAATACAACATTTAACATGTGTGACGTGTTACTTTTTATGTGAATGCTGAGTATATCTGTAATGGGCATACATATAAGCGCCTCTATCACGGTATTTCTTTCAAGAGTATCTAAATATGTATAGCTGTTGGTATACCAATAAATAAATAAATAAACACAAACACTTAAGTTCATCACAATAAATGTTTGTGTCCTTTGGGAATCGAACCCACGACCTCGTGATCTAGACCACAGTCGTATAAAAAAGTCTTACCACACTCAGTTGATGGTCGCGGAGTGTTCAAAGTCCCCCTTGTCGAGGTGTCTCTGCGGCGCCTTCGCGGGGTCGTACACCAACATGGAGACGCGCTCCGGACTCGTCTTGTTGCGTTGCATGTCTGAGACAAACACACTGCTGTCACTCGTGAAAAATTCAAATTCAAAATTCTAAATATTTTATTTCAATTAGACCATATAAATAGGTACTTTTGAAACATTAAATAAGTTGCACGGTTCCAAAAAAAAGTGGGTCTTATGGAGAAGAACCGGCAAGAAACTCCATAGATACCTACTCTTTTAAAAAAAAAATGTGTAAAATATGGTAACAGTAACAATTGTTGTGAATAGTAATGAGGATGATGCAGCTTGATGTGTAGTTGCAGAGATTAAAGAGTAGGTAAGTATTACAATTGAAATTACTGCCATAGCAGTAAGAGCCGACCAGTCCCGACAGACAGCACCCGTTCACGAGCATGACGTGTGTATCGGCGCCGTTTGACTCAACCATGTTGTAGGGAATAAAACGACCCGACACACAACGCCACCATCAGCAGGACATTTAAGTGAGAATGACAGGCTCAGACTGCGGGGCTAGTTATATTTGAGTAACATCTAAGCCTGCAGAATACTCATACTCTACAGTTCATATTGTTAATTTCTCAATAATAAAAGGTTATCAAAACATCGTCAAAACATCATCAAAACATCGTCATATCAGCCTACAGAGGTCCACTGCTGAACATAGGCCTCCTTGACTTCCACCGGGACCGGTCGTATGCCGCCTGCATCCAACAACTCCCAGCGACCTTTACCAGGTCGTCGGTCCGTCCAGTTGGAGGACGTACTGCGCTTTCTGGTACGTGGTCTCCACTCAAGAACCTTTCTGCCCAAGCGGCCATCAGTTCTACGAGCTATGTGCCCCACCCACTCGTGAAACACCGCTGTTTAACTTTACAAAGATATAAAGATGTTGCTGTACCCCCATGCCGTACCGTTGCACGTGCTAAGTCGCCAATTCCTCGCACCCTGGTCGCGCTAAACGATTTCTTGGATTCTAATCCAACAGGCGATTTGTTTGCGGATGAGTGGACGAAGACAATATTGGTATGTCAGAGGTACTGTGAGAGGAAGGTATGAAAGTGTTTTACCTTCTTTTATTTACTTTGCTTTATTTTGTAGATTTTAATAAATTTAGTTTTTTTTAATATTGTAATTGGTGGATTCGTAGTAATTAATTAGATAAATAAATAAATTGTATAGTGAAACACTCATTAAAATTTATCAATAAAGTTTTAATAAGCTTTTCAAGTTTTTGGTAGGAATGGAGAGGGTAAAGGGGCAAAGCTTGCCACTTTCCCGCGAAAAGAATTTGTATGGCGCACGCACGGTTTGAAGTCATTTTGTCAGTACAGTGGCTCTCCGTCTAGCATTAAATTAAAATTCCTATAACTTCATTATTTTTTAAATGAATTTTATTTATCGGCTGTTTAAACGGTCAACGTTTATTTGAGACCATATGACGTCACCCGCCGTATTTGCCCGCTAGTGGTTCTAACGTGTACCAAGAGCGGTTACGTCATTTTTACGTCACCAAGATGGCCGCCAGGCATATTATCAATTTGCGGACCACTGCAGTCAGATGCAGTTGTATAAATCTTATTCTAGCCCATCCAACAGTCCAAGGAGGCTTCATTAATTAAAAAGTAGAAATACACACAATGTGGTACTCACATCTGAGGCTAAGCCTACGTTTGTGTTGGCCGCACAGCTCGAGCTGCCGCCGCACCAGCTGCGAGGCGGAGGCGGGCCGCGGGCTCAACGGCAGCGTCGCCGGCTGCAGCGTCACCTCCGAATACGCCGTCTTGTTTGTGTACGTGTAGTCTGGAAACATTTCAAACGTGTGACAAGGGGAGCTAGACGACATCAATCGACAACCGAATAGAAAGAAAATATATGGAGATGACATTAGTGACAGCCCGATTTGTCGAAAGCTTGTGTCATTTCCATCCATTTGTCTCTATTTGTTTGTCGATTCGAATGTCAAATTGCAACTGGTCTACAGGCCAAGGTGTATGAACGTGGACGAAGCCAAGTGTGTTAGAATCGTAGCAAGTAGCATTCTATAGTTTCTACCTACTCCTATGGGAAAAAGGTGCGAGTGTATACCCATATTATCTATGGATGTCGGACAGCAACCAAAAATATACAGCTTCGTTTCGGGAGTAAACTTAATCAAAAGAAATCGTCAAACGGTCAAAATCGGTATAGACATTGTAAAATATCAAATATTCGTGCGTCAGTAATTTATTGATAATGTGTATTTGTGTGTGTGTCTGTATGGGGATGTATATGTTTGGAGGGCGGGAGGGTGTGTGTGGGGAGATGCGTGGGTAGTGTGTGTGTTGTGCCTGTCTGAGTGTATGTGTGTATGGCGTGGTATGAGTGAGTGTGAATGTGCGTGGGTAGTGTGTGTGTGTGGAGATGCGTGGGTAGTGTGTTTTGTGCCTTTGTCTGTGTCTGTGTGTGTGCCTGTCTGAGTGCGGGTGTGTGTGTTGTACCTCTGTGGAGATGTGTATGTGTGTGTTGCCGGTGTGCTGAGCGCTCTGTACCATAAACTGACCTCTCTCAGTGAGCACGATCTCGCGGTGCATCTGCGACAGTTCCGCAGCGTTGACCAGCACGCGGTGCTTCTTCTCCGAGCCGTCCCACGTCTGGGTGCGGTCACCCATGTACACGGTCAGGTCGCCGTCCGGCTTCAGGTCCTCGTCTTGGAGCGATGTGTTCTTGCTTGGAGGTTCCACCTGGAAATGATAGAAGATAGAGGTCACATCGCGGATGACGCCTATATACCCTGATGGGTTAGGCTGAGGGAGGTAGGTAGACGTAGGAGTCAGAGGGATTGGAATCTGCCCGCCCATCGTAGTCCTCGCCTACTTTACCGAATCTGGGAGAAACCCCTTCACAGTATCCCCAAGTAGGGGTGATCTTTTAAAAGGATACGCTGCCTCCCTCCATGTAGGTACTTATAGTGGTCACCCGCTTAGTTTTATTCCAGACACCCCAATGAAGGCAAGTCGCCATTTGTGGGTTTCCCTCATACCAAGAATTTAGGCAGCTACTACGTATGTATATCCCAAATTTCCTTTGAAATAGGAAGCAACTGTATTACCTGCTATTGAGAACTTTCATATGAAAATAATTCACTATTATTTCAATCTATTGGGTAATTGAACCCAACAACCTCATGATTTAGTAGATTTAGCTCTACAGTTATCTCTGCTTTAAATAAAATTTTAAAACAATTAATTACCTTAATTTGCTTTTTGAAAGTGGGACTCGACTGTGGTCTATTCTTGAAATCGATGTGTTGATTCGCGCCACTCTTATTTCGGACAATCGGCGACAATTTCCTAAACTCGCTTCGAGGCTCCAACTCTATACGAACTGTTTCAACAGTAGAGTTAGAATGACTAGCCCTACCAAATAGAGGAGACAACTTCGGCTTCGCAACACTAGTCTCATCCGATTCCTCAACGCTCTCGATTGTAATAGTCGAGTCGATACTATTAGGGTTGTGATTAATCGGTTTGACAACTATCAGCCCTTGTTGCACGTCATCGTTATCGAGTTTAGTCGATTTTTCTAAATCGTAATTTGGATTCTCAAAACCTGTTTGCGTTGCTATGTCATCACTGACCGCTGTGAAGGTCTGTGAATTCGTGTTCGATGCTTTGTTTAGCATTCGTTTACGTCTTTCTAGGTCCGCGTGTATATCTGTCTGAACACGGAGATTGATGTCTCCGTAGCGTCGCACGATGTAGTTTAGTAGCCATTGATAGCCTTTGCGGAGGCCGGGGTCGATTTTCGGCTTTTTTGTTTTCGGATGTTCTGCATACGCGCTGTAAGATTCGACTAGGGTTGGGCATCTGTACCTGGAAATAGTCGATTAAAATTAGTAACTACGTCATGTATTTCTTCGGAAACATCGTCTATAGTGGTTAGTCTTTTTTGCGGAAAATATGCAGGTACAGTCAGCAACAAAAGTAGCTGAACACTATGAAATCTTTAAAACGCTTAACATCTTTAATATTCAAAATTCACTGTTCCTTGAAGGCAGTACAAATTATCATAAGAGAGGAAAATTATATGTTTTATATTAGTCAAAATCTAATGAATAGTTTTAGTACTGTGATGTTTTTAAACTTTCGCCATGTTCAACGACTTTCGATGCTGACCGTACCGACTTAACATTTGGGAAAAGGCTGGGAAGATATTTGATAATGGCATTGTGTACTTACCTGTTGACCAGCGGTTCAATGTTAAGTTTGTCGACCACATCGATGTCGTCCAGGGCTCCGGTCTTGTCCTGTTTATTTGCTAACACCAGCACCGGTTTACCTGAACAAGTGTAACCTGCTTGCTTTAAAAATTACTATAAAAAATCCATATCTATACTAATATTTTAAAGCTGAATGACTGTTGTACTGAATGAATGTTTGTAGTAGAGTTTGCAAAAAGTATTCCTGCAATGTTTTTCTGAACAGATTTTTATAAAATTTAGCAAAGAGATAAACAGAGCAAGACAATATAACTTTATCCAAGCTTAATATATTTCTTCCCCTGCATTGTGACACACACATGACAATAATTATATTTCATATTACCTACTGCCTGGACTTTAAAAGAGACCACGATTCTTTCGGCGTTTTTTCTCATAGGTCGTCAATTCCGTAAAAGTGTTTTAAAAGATTTATAGTTATACAGAAATTAATATCATTTATTTTAGCAGTTCACTTGATAGTATTGATCACTACTGTCCAAGACAACTCCAGAAGAATGATCGTAGCTTTACCTTTAATTCTGCTCTTCCTAATATATGAAGACTACCTTGACCATACTCTTGGAGGCATTCTTCCATACCGGTGGGGTGGAACGAAACGGCAACTATTGTCCGCGAGGAAATAGTTTGCCGCGTCTTAGGTAGGGACGGGGCACGGGGGTGACGCGGCGGGTTACTGTGAATAAAAACAAGCGCCCCCTCCGTCCCGCCGCTCACATACTTAAGGCGCGGCCAACTAGTTCCGTGCAGACTATAGATACCTACTACTTTTTCCTCATTTTATTAGCATATCAGTGTCCCGAGTTCGTCACAGAGTTTTGTTGACACAGCTTATTGCCTTGCCAACAGAAATCTATCGCATTAAACGTAGTAAATAATTAATTCGGTGTAATCAAGTGACTCATTAGACATATTAAGACGAGGTCGGGGACTTCGTGAAACTAATTTCATCAAAATTATAAAAACTATTCAAAGGTATCACGCAGAGTTATTTGACCTAGTTTTATTTGAATTTTCTGTGATAGCCTAAAGGTATGACCACTGGACTGCCAAGGCAAGAGTCTCAAGTTCGAATGCAAGTCTTTTCGAAATCATATGCATAGGAAATTATACACACGCTTTAACGGTGAAGGAACACTTCGTGACGAAACCTGCATGGCTGATTTGGAGATTTTCTTGACGGCGTGTGAAGTCTGGCAACACGCATTAGGCTAGCGTGCTGGTCTATATACCTATAGGCTAATCCCTCTCATAATGAGAGGAGACCCGTGCCCAGCAGTGGGACAGGATATGGGTAGATGATGATGATTCTAGAACTTGGTGAAGCGCGGCTGTTCTGTATGAGGTCCTTACTCCTTAGCACGATTTTGTGGATTCAAAATGTTTGGTCTTACATAATCTGAGGGGACTTTCCGTGTTTGGATTTAGCAATATAGGCTCGTCTCTCGATTCATGCGATCTACCCAATAAAAATCTATCTTATTTAAAAAAAATAATTATTATAAATGCGAAACTAACTCTGTCTGACTATCTGACGCGCTTTCACGCCAAAACTACTGAACCGATTTAAATATAATTTGGTACAGAGATAGTCTGGAACCTGACAAAGGACATATGCTACTTTTTATTGCGAAAATAAGGCTGTAAGGGGTTGAAATAAGGGAGGAAAGTTATAGACCACGCCGATGGCGGGAAGCTAGTAGTACATATAATAGGTAGGCTTAATTCCTATTCCTCTGACATATTGTATCAGTTGAACTTGAGTTAGGGTGATGCAGAGACAAACTGACAATGCCGTGTTTTGAAACCACTGAAACCAGGTCCGGCTATATTGTAATGTTAGTCCTTCATATAAACCCTGAAGCCGTATGGAGTAAGCTGGTATTAGTACTGTTAGACAATGACAGACAATAGGGTCGTGCTCTCGGCCTTTTAACCCTGACATTGATAAAATATTCTTAGTACGTAGTAGTCTCTGCCTCGTTGGTCTAGTGGTCCCAAGGGCGACTGTTATATTAAGGTCATGGGTTCAAATCCCGGGTCGAGTAGTGTTGTTGGGTTTTTTCTGTGTCAGTCAGTCAGTCAGTCCTAGTAACAGCTCTAGTCTGGATTTGTGTCTGGGTTTATTTTTTATTTCTGTAATATTTACACTGTAAATAGATCTTTTAGACACTTTTACGAGTCAATGTTTTACATTTTTGTAACGAGATGGCGCCGGCATTTCCTGACTGACGACCTCTGAGGAGAAACGCCGAAAGAAACTCAGAGAATCATGAATTCTTTTAAAGTCCCTTCTAAAGACATAATTATCAAATCAAAATATGTGAGTGTTAATGCAGGGAAATTTTGTTAATGCAGAAAAAAAAATGCAGGGAAACGTTTAAAGAAAGAGACAGCGGCTTTTGATTGATCGCAATAGGCTCGGCCCCAGTGACGTAGCAGCCGCGGGTGCGGCCCGCACATTGCCGGAGGCGGCATTTCACTGGTTGTCAAAAAAATTAATAAAAAAAAAGGTTTTTTTCCTCAATTTTTGATGTTGTTCCCATAAATCTATGCTGCATGGGTGATGCAACGTTCTCCAATCACTATTATTTAGGAAACTTATTTACTTTACTTTCAGTTTAGTTTTATCATGCCCTACATATTTTGTTATTCATTAAAAACACCCCTGCCTAACCCTTCGTGTAATACAGACGTGATTATAATGTTATGTAACTATGTACGTAGGTACTTTTTAATCATGGATATATTTACTGTATTTAGTTACACGTTAACCGACACGGTACGGTAACTTCGATAAACTTTATCCACAATTTTTATTGGGTATCGTCAACAAAACTGATAAACGTTTAATTAAAAATGCAGAGTGCTTGATAGCAACGTTAACTACATTATTAGTGTTGTAACTACTTTATTTTTACATCACACCACAAAAATAATAATGACTAGAGAACCTATTTGTTAAGCTCTGCAACTAGCAAGTTCTGCAACTGCAAGGAACTGCTAGCTTGGAGTCTGGATTTGTGTCTGGGAATATTACAGGAAATCCTATAATTTGCTTATCTTGCCATAGATTTTTTTTCGCGTTTACGTTCCAAGGTATTATGTTGTAGGCCGATGTGCTGGGCTGGCAAGGCCAAAAAGGGTAAATACCATAATCTGTGTTGGAAACTCCTGGACACGTGCACAACAAGATTGGCGCTAAACATAGCTGAATGGCGTTTAATGGAGGAGGCTTAAGCCTGCTGCATCCAGGTCTATACATACGGGCTTACATTTTGAGCAAAAATCGAGCATAGTGAGGGAAAGTTCGCGCAATGAGGCACATTGGGGGAAGCAAAGAACGACTGATCAACCAATAGGAAGAGGACCGTCATCAGACAATACTCGTCCACTGCTAGACGTAGGCCTCTTTTAGTGAACGACACAGAGCCCGATCTTCAGCTCTTTTCATCCAGTCACTGCCAGCGTCCACACGGATATAATCCTCTCGCTCCTTCTGTGGACTCTACGGTCCACTAGAGACCTAGCAATGTAGGGGCAGTAAAGTTACCAGGGCCGGACTGGCCATATATTCAGGGTGGCGATTGCCAGCCGGGCCCCCCACGGCCTGGCTTGCTCACCGTTTCTGAACGGCGCTATCACTTTTGATCGAATTAACCGATATTGACGTGCTTACACGAATTCTGACATTGTTTTTCGATAGTATTCCTTTTACCGCTATCCCATCACGGGTTTTTGGGGAGGGTGAGCCATCCTGGCCCTTCCGGCTCACTCCGACGCTAAAGGTTATTGTTCCAGATGTTAGCCGAACCCATAGGGGCGTACCCCATGTATGACTAAGACCTTACTTAGCCTTGAACTAGAAGCAGACGTGCGTGCAATAAATCTGATTAGTAGGTGCCTATTTACATTTCATGGCGGTATTTGATAAGCGCGGAAATACTGTAGAAATGTTAACTCGTAGAGGTCAATTTTAACGAGAATGTGAAGGTTTATCGTAATAAACAAGGAGGCAAACATGTTAAAATAAAACCTCCATTAGTGTTATATGTTTTGAACTACCTACATTATGTTTATTGGGAAAGCCAGTCAGGCTAGATTCGTTTTAAATTCTCGTTAAATATATTTTTGGAATTGAATTGGCATGTATGTGATCTACGATTTACGAAACCTTATTTATATCCCTGTTACCTTCATAATTATTAGTTGGATCCTCTCTACTTTTCCTTATAAAAAGAAAAAAAGCATCGCTCTAAAAAAATGATTTTTCGAAGCGCGAAATTGCTTTCAATAAAAATCTACACGTGTAGGCCTTCGTAGTTACCATGACGATAATTATTGCAAAATATTAATAAAAATCATACCTGATATTTTGTCGTGTGATAAAACCTCCTCGAGCACGGCTCTGCACTCGTCCAACCGTGAAAAATCACTTGAATCTATGACGAATATTACACCGTGCACTTCGCTATAATACTGAGACCATATCTGGCGGAAATGCGGCCCGCCGCCTAAATCGTATATCGTCACAGGTGTATCTTTATGCACTAAATTCACAGCTTTAAAACCAACAGTCGGCAAAACCTTATCATCCTTTTCGCCGGCCAAATTGTTCACAGTTTTTGTTTTTCCCGCGTTGTCCAATCCTATTAGAATTAAAACGATGTGACGACGCACGTTTCGACGCCGAAAAATACTTCCCAGACAATTACCCATATTAAATACGACATGTACAACTAGATTAACGATAAAAAATCACTTTTCACATCACAATTACGTGTTTCAAATTTGAATTTGTCACCCGTGGCCATTTGTAAACAAAAAAGTTTTGTTGACACTACGGTTACCAATAGAGATCGAGTTCGATGTGGCCAGTGTCAACCATTGGTCTGTTCTCTTTATCCCCTAAAATATATTTTTTTATCTATTTTACTACCATTTAATTTCTAGAAAAAAAAAATGTTTTTACTAAAAACTATATGATTTTTTTAAATAAAATTACATTCAATTTTATTAGATTTTTTATCAACTGCCGCACAGATTTACTAATATAGGTTCTAAATTACGATACCGTTTTACTCACAAGCTACTAGTTTACTACGACGTGCAATGCAAATAAATTATAATGTGACACGGCGTCTACTCCAAGGCTAAGGCGACAGATGTATTGAATGAAACAATTCTACATTTATAACGATTGTAAATTAAAGGTCACATCTGTTTTAAAGTAATTATGATAACCTTTCAGGTTGTTTTTCTTATGTTTACGCAGAAAGCGTTGTATGTCATTGGCTCTTACACCTGTGTAGAACTTTTGGCGTTTTATTCGAAGCGAATGCGATTCCAATGTGTGTTCGATACGAGCCCGACAAACGATGATCCATGAAAATTTTCTGGATCCCATAATAGTGGTGCTTTTGCACTGTCCTTCGTGAAACCTAAAGTCTACCCAAAGAATGCCACAATACACAATACAGTAGCAACTTTAAATATCTTTCTGTCGACCTCAGAAACCCATTCTCAAATATGAAAAAATATGCCAAGATATACTAGCCACTGTTTGTCAACGACTCGTTAAGTTAAAATTGACGTTTGAGTGCGGCGCTAGTTTAAAACGCATATACAACCCAGTTTCTCTCCGATTTTTCGGGAACATGAACATGGTAATTTTGTCTCTACCCAACGGAATCAGAATGGATAATATGGTATAAAAAATTAAATGAATATTTTAATAAAAATACATAATTGAACATTTATTTTGAATAAAATAATATTCAACATAAATACAGGTACAATTTCGAGATAACGTTATTTACAAAGCTCAATACGATTTATAAATAAATACATTAAAATGCACGCCAATTAAAATTCAACGACAATATTTGTGTTGCCAGTCGGGAAAATAAATTTATCTGAATTTCACGAGAATTGTGTCCCCGTTTTTGACTGAAAAGTAATCTAGATCTTTCATAACGTTATCGAGCCATATTTCTGCTCCTTGCATTTGATCGTCGAGAAGATACAGTGTCGGTGGTCCAGTGTGAACAGCTCTTGGGAACAGTCTTTGTGCTAGTGTGACCAGCTTTTGCACAAACATGGAAGATGGGAATTTCTTTTTGAATGACTTGCCGTTTTCGTCTCGTAGAATTATTTCAAGTAACTGGGATGTGAGAGTCATGTTCTTCTGTTGTTTCACTAGCAAACTGTCGTCTGGGATGCCATATTCTGAAATAAAAATTAGTATTTTTTTACATTGAGGTTTTATGTATCTAAGTACTAGAAGTAGAGACGAAACTGCCTCCATTGTTACTAGAACGGCTGATGCAGTGTCCTAGGTTCGAATCCCAAATCAAGCAGTGTTATTGAGTTATTCTATGAAATTCTTGCTAGCTTAATGTCAGGGATCCCGAACATTCTGCCGAGCTGTGGGTACTTTATAAGTAGAGAAAACACCGCAAAGTATATCATGCTCTATTCTAGTCTCCCTCCTTTTCCTTTAGGCATTCGAGTAAGTGCAGCAGTGTCCTGGTCCCACACTCGCACTGGGGGTGACCAACACATCAATAACCCCCCATTTTGCCAAGTTGTATTTGAAGCGGTGCACAGTCGATTGAGTGCTTTCCAAAGCCACTGCAGATCGCACTGCAGTTGGGTGGTGATGTTTGGACCTTAAAAACCTATCAGGGGCTCTCATAAATTATTGAGTAAAAAGTGATACGTACTCTTGATGAGTTCAGTAAACCGACAGTGTTCGAGACTGAAGGCTCTGGCTGTGGCCGAGTCGCCCTGAGCTATCTTCCACTCAGCTCCGTACCGCTTCAAGTAGTCGTATTCAGCGCCACGACGCAGTTCCCGAGTTATTGTTGAGCCATTCAGTTCCTAGAAAATTATGGGTATTTTTTTTTAACCAGATTTTGCCATAGGAAACTTAAACAAGTCTTAATGACCACATACTTTGTAACACAAAAAACACCCAGGTTTCTAATTGCTGCAGATTTCTAACTATGTAATTTGAAGTCGGGGCCAAACAAATTTAATTTAAATAGGTATATAATATGATCTTCGTTGGTTGTTTGTTATATTCAATTCAATTTCATTCTTCAATAATTTTTTGCTTTTTAGATCCTGGGAGCTTTTGAAGGCGGTTCATTTTTATTTTAAAATTGTTAGTGCTTTTGTTGAAGTCGTTCAAAATACTAAAACCTTCTCCTTAGAGTAACAAATACTTTTCTGAAAACCGCATCAGAAATTGGTTCAGCCAAACGCAAGATAATCGCGGACAAACATACGTACATACATACAGGTCAAACTCAGAACCTCCTTTCTTGAAGTCGGTTAAAAACAGGCCCTTAGGCCCCTTACATAAAAGGAAAAGGTACGCAATGCACAGCTTAAACCACTGAATGGATTGGGCTGTTTGACACACATATTATTATAGTTATTATTTATTTTATTTAAATAGAATGGCTGAAGCTAATTATACAATTTAAACATAGTTTATTGAACACACTCATGCATTCTTCTCATAAAAAAAATCATACATTCTGACAGTATCATCTTCCATTTATTCGCAAACATATTAACGCTGTCTTTTTGTATTTTTTAAGCATTTTCCATGCTAAGATTACAAGTTATTTTTTCCTTCATTAAAAAAATATATATATTAACGCTGTGTTTGAGTTCAGGAGATCGTCAATAGCTTCGGCTTATAAAGGACTTTGGGAAATTCCCAAGGGATTGGGAATATTTAGGTGAAACCAATTTCTGTCCTGTGGGAATCGAACCCACCAGCGTGGTCAAACATTTGAATGCCGAAATGACTTTAAAGAATCATTTAATTCGTTTCAAATTTACCTGTAGTGTTCCAATCTTAGCCGTTATAAGTTGTGATCCGGTATCATAGTCCTCTGTGTTTTGTACGGGGTTTTTCAGGAAATAAAGTTTCTTCAGGCAGTTCAATTTATTCAGCTCGCTCAGTGATCGCCACTGAAAAAAAAAAACAATATTTCTACTAAATGGAAATATTAAATAAATAAATATAAAAAATACCACTTATCAGAGAGCAGGTAGATCTGAAGATGAAGAAGTTAGATATAATGGGAGCTTGTAGCTAATAAATATGCTAATCAATCGATCTGTAAGGTTAAGCTGCCCTTGCCGAGGCCAGTATAAGGATGGGTGACTATTCTTCAATATCTACACTAATATTATAAAGCTGGTTTGTTGGTTTGGTTAAACGCGCTAATCTCAGGAACTATTCGTCCGATTTGAAAAATTCTTTCAGTGTTAAATAGCCTGTTTAACGAGGAAGGCTATAGGCTATATCATCACGCTAAGACCAATAGGAGCTGAGTATAAATTTAAAATGTTGCAAAATCGGGGGAAAATATTCAACTTCAATGGCAACGAAGTCACTGGGAAAGACTAGTAATAGAATAAGGTGACTGACTGTCTATCTATCAATGTTAAATGCACAGGCAAAACCACAGAAATGTATAATGTCAGCGGCAGTATCGCAAAAGCTCGCTCTCTCTAGAAGGACGACATGGTGAGGCTTGCCTGTGTGAACAAAAGAAGTATTCAAGAATTGGAGCATAAATAAATATTCTAGGACATTTTACACAGCACCATCTAGTCCCTAACTAAGCAGAGCTTGTACTATGGGTACTAGACAATAAATACATACTTATAATATATAAAAAACACCCAGACAAACACAAACACCTAAGTTCATCACACAAATATTTGTGTCCTGTGGGAATCGAACCCACGACTGTGATCAGTAGTCCGATACTTGAACCACTAGACCACAGACGTCGTCAATATCCTGGGACATTTTTTTTACACAGCATCATCTAGTCCCAAACTAAGCAGAGCTTGTACTATGGGTACTAGACAATAGATATAATACTTATATATTTATTTTTATAAATACATACCTATAATATATAAGAAACACCCAGACAAACACAAACACCTAAGTTCATACCACAAATATTTGTGTCCTGTGGGAATCGAACCCACGACTGTGATCAGCAGTCCGATACTCGAACCACTAGACCACAGACGTCGTCAATGCATGCAATGCAGGCATGCTAGTAATAGTTTCTGCCTACCCCCGTGGGAAAAAGGCGTTAATATATAAAAAATACCATACTCACATCATTAATCCTGTTCCTATTTAAAAACAGAACTTCCAAATTCTCAAAAACATCAACTTTATCCGCTGGATTATCATTAAACCTTATTTCAGTCATGAGGCAGTCGTTCAAACTCAACACCTTTAAATTACTCAACATCCCCAGATTCATGACTTCGTACCACGATTCCAACGGGTTGCCATCCAATCGTATGATAGTCAATGTGTTCAGAGTAACAGACGGTGGTATAATCTTCTTTATTCGGTTGTATGCAGCGATCATTTCGTTCAGTTTGGGCCATAGGTGGGAGAGGGTGAGGATGTCAGCCCACTCGTAGTCGCAGACTGAAATGTTTAGCTTCTCGAGGCTGGCAAAGTTGATGGACAGTTGAGTCAGTGTTTCTTCTGGCATATCAATCGCCATACGGTTTTTGCTGTAATATAAGGATATGATTAATGGAGTTTAAGGCCGCCAGTTAAGCCAGGAATACACTAAGGGGTAAATCTCCTGCGACACGTGTCGCCAGCGACGTCGGGTGAAGCGGTGCGACGTTGCCGAACTTCACTGGACAGGTCTGGATGCTAAGGACATTAAGTCGCCATATATTTTAAGCGAAATCGTCCGGTTGCGCTTGACATGTCGTGGGACATGTGTCCCCTAGTGTATCTTCGGCTTTAAGCAGTGGCTTAATTCAGGTTGAACTTTGGTATTTGACTTCATTAGCGATTGTAGCCTTAAGTACGACTGCTACGCTCAAGGCACACCTGTGACACTCCATACAAACTTTCCGATACCGCTGCACACTACAATACCAAATGTCAAACTTGTCAAAAATACGTTTGTACACTCGCAAATGTGTGCGTGACGGTGCGTAGCAGACTTGTTGGCAGTCCGGCAAGAACACCAGCAGGATGCGGGGGACCTGAGGTATCTGACGTTAGGGAGGGCGGAGAGTGGCCATTCTGTTATTATTTATTCTGTGCTCAAGGTCCGAAGGTGGAGCAGTATTATTATGTTTTTCTATGAAATCCTCAGTTGTAGCAGCTTGGGTAGTTGGGTATATGGGACCTAAACATACCGGTGAACTGTTAGTGTATTAGTCTGACGAACCTTTTCGGGATTACAGGCAGTATGCTATAATATGTTCTAACTTATCCACTTGTTTCGTTATCACTATGATAACAAACAAAATTCTAATATTTTTTTACTTCACTTAACATACCTGACATCCAGTTCCTTCAGGTCGGGCAGTTGCGCAGACAGTTGGATCACCTCGCGCCAGTTGCAGAACAGGTTGCGCGACACGTCCAGGCTCCGCACGTTGGGGCACAGCGCCGCCACGTCACCGGGCTTCGCTATGTTCTGGTCGTGCACACACACTTCCAGGAGACGGTCGAATTTTCTAGAAATGTTCAATAATCATCCTTTAATTGCAGGGAAAATTTGGTTTTCGGGTAAATTGGACCCTTATTGCAAAATTAGATGACAATCTATTATGGATGGGGTTACCTTATGACAGACAAGCTCCATTTTTAAGGCACAGGCATGTGGCTGACATTAAATTGATAAAAGTATATTTTTGTGTTTTAACATTGGTACCTGTGAGTACAAGCTCTGCTTATTTTGGGACTAGTAATGTCTACTACAATAAACTCCTTCTGTTTCTAATAGGTTTAATAATACAACATAACACACTCATTTTATACAGCACCATCTGCTGTGTAAAATGTCCTAGAATATTGATTGAGGTTTGAGATTCTTTATTAATCCAAAAAGACCATACATTATTCCCTTAAAGGATAATACAAGTCTTATGTTATGTGTGTTATGTTGTATTATTTACACCAATTAGAAACTGGAGTTTATTGTTGTACACATTACAAATTGAAATTTATAAATCAGAAAATTACCTACAAGTACAATTCCCGATAGTATTCAAGGAAAACACTATGTATCCCTTTGGGGGAGACTTATGTCCAGCAGTGGACGGCAATAGGCTGATACGCCGAAGATAAAAACCTGTTAAAAGTAATTTAAAAACTCTACTCACTGCTTTTGATGAATTTTCTCAAAGCCCACCATTTCTATGAATGGAGCACCCATCTCCCTCTTCCACTCATTGATAATTGTCCTACGGTGAGCGGCAACAGTCTCATCCTGAAAAAGACAATATATTAACTGGAATGGTGGTACATTCATGATTATTTTCTGTTTTTTTTCTCTGCTATTGTTGGGTCATGAACTTGAACATGTTAAATCAATTATTTTTTTAAGAATTAGTTTCAGCTAGAGCCCTTAGGGGTGGATGTTAGAAAATGCAAGCTGATGTCTTAGCCTTTGTGTCAACCAAGATAGCTTTCTTACAAGTTGTACAGTCACAAGCAAAAACATGGAAACACTAACAAAAGTGCTAAATTGATTTTCCCCTAAAGTGCTAATAAAACTTTTGTGATATTACGAACACAGTATTTACGAACCAATACCATAGTAACATTTGTCTTAGCACAAAGTTGCAATAGTTCATTAATGAAAGAAAAAAATGCTTTAGCCCTTTGGTATGTGTTTATAAGGCTGTACTTGTGACTGTACAAAATGAAGATTTCTATTATTTATTTAAACCTTTCTATCTATGAACAATCTAAACAAAAAAACAGCCTTGACATAAAGAGACAGATGCAAAACAAGCAGACTACCCACGCAAATACTTATTCAGCCAAGTCTTTATGTAGGTGGAGTGACCTAATGCTTGTGCACTTTTAGATGTTGTTAAAAAAATATATTAAAAAAGTTTGTTATTGTTTGTGATAACTGTAGACTCACCTCACGATCTCCGTAATATTTCCTAATAGCTTCAGCACAGGTTTTAAACGGAGAAATTTTGTTCGGACGTATGAAAGAACCTGCCCCTGGTTTGGAAGTCTTGAAATACTGCACGTCGTCAACAGACCCGTCATGTTTTCCTCTAGCTGGGTCGTCCCACTCAACGCCATACCAAACACCTTTGTATCCCTGCACTTCACCGATATACTTCACCGTACCAAAATCATCATTACTCTTGACGCGACTACCGATATGCACTTGAATTTCACTCTCGTCGGTACCATTATGGCTGCCCATGGTACCGTTGCAAAATTTTGGTATTAAGTTAACAGGCATTGCGCCCACCATTATTTTTGTGTTTTCGAAAAAGGAACTGTTTATCAAAAGAAAAACAGGCTGACTTTTTCCCAAAAACTGTTGTCACTAAAGTTGTCACTTTGCTTGTCAAAATGATGTCATTGCTCATTGGTTACTCATCCATCCCAGCTTTTTAGTAAGGAGGCACTATTTAGTATTCGAATAATTTATTTTTTTATTCGATCATGTATAAAATATAATTGTGTATTACCGATTCTGCCATTGTACGCCGTACGTCCAATATTTCTCGAATGATTCCATACAAAATTGGAAATTACTGGTATGGTAAAATAATTTGTTAAGCTGTGATGGACATTGATAAAAAATACTTTTTGTGTTTAGATATTGCTTTTTATTTAATTACTTTTAACTACTATTACTTAACTTTACATTAGGTTTACAGTAAAATTATAATAATATCAGAAACGTAAATTTTTAAAGTCATCATTTGTCGTCACTGGAAGTTTTCTTTGAGCCCCTCAACCATGAGTTCTATCAATGACTTTTGATAGGTTTTTTACGCATGGAAACGCTGTAATCTCATAGCAGATTTTAGTTCCTTACGTAACCGCTAGAGGTGCTGCGAGGGTTTTCCATACAAATATTTTACGGCCTCGCTACTGAGTCTACTGAGAAAAACTCATGGTCGAGGCACTGTTTCGCAGCACTATGCGAATGTTGCCATGCTAACAGTCATCAATAAACTTGTTATATCTGATAGTTCGACCTATACTCACAAGATGGCGTAACAGGTCTCATTTTGGAACATTATTCTGCGTTGTGATTGGTCGGTGCATATGAATAGAATAGGATATTAACCGCCCAAGTATGGTGGAAATACCTAGTAAGGACGAAAATGTAAATTTGCGTTCCGATTCATGTACTGAACGTCAAAGCTGCCCCTTTGTTTAGCAGTGATAAAGGTATAACGTTTGACGTGGAAGCTTTTGGCCGAAACTAAACGAAGTATGGTCTTGTGAATCGGACAGCATTTTTTAGGATTCGCGAACACCCGGTTCAACGTTCCATTTATTTTCATTCGTTGTCTCGGCGCGGCGC
The DNA here is from genome assembly GCA_946251955.1 of Acronicta psi. Taxonomy (NCBI): domain Eukaryota; kingdom Metazoa; phylum Arthropoda; class Insecta; order Lepidoptera; family Noctuidae; genus Acronicta; species Acronicta psi. The sequence goes on along the minus strand of OX276494.1, from coordinate 7,106,588 downwards.
TAGCGTCTTCTCGCTCACAGCTTTCCGAAATCGGGAATCGGGACGTAAAAAGTGTTTTTTGACAAAAATGGCTACCGAAAGTGTCCCAGACGTGTATGCCAGTCGATAATACGGAAATGCCCTTTTGTGTTAGTGGAAATATGCAGTTTATAAGTGAACAATTGTTTCGTGCTGTGCAGTAGTGCATACGGATTTGTCACGACAAAGGATAAGAGCGTCAAAATGAGGTATGTACGATACAACGAGTTCATCGCTCCTCGGAGCTTTCGTTAGCAAAACAAATAAATAATTACAACGTTGATCATGCACGCGTCGATCTATTTACGTCCATAAAGTATTTACTGCACCCGCCAGTCTTCCTTTTTGTCGGTAGAGTGTTTTTTTCGTAGATATTACAACGTAAACACAGCACGGGCGTGCGGTAGTTATGGTTCATCGATTAGTTGATTACGATCGTAATTACAAACGTTTATGAATGACATCGTAATTAGAGGCTGTAAAAAAGTGTGCCTTGATCATTGTTGTATGCATTTTTATAAGTTAAAGAATTATCTGACACATCTATCGATTTTTCTCCGCGATGCGTTCCCCCACGATGTAATCTTGTGTTATTTTCTTTGAAAGCATTGTAAATAGGAATTTAGCAGTGACCTTGTGTGGGTATAGAGGCAATTTGTTAAATTGGGGCACGGTTTGTCCAATGGGGATGTCCCTAAGCACCATATGCGTAATGTTTCGGTGAAGTGGGGTGTGTGGACCCCCAGGAAGGGATGTTTCGTATAAACGAGTGCATATGACTAATGAACACACCCTATTCTGTCTAAAAATAAATTCCTTAACTTGCTACTGTAATGTAATGTAATAAAAGAAAATCATACATATCAGTTTTTATCAGACAGATAGTTGTAATAATTATTTTTTGTTAGATAAGCCAGGTAAATGAAGTTCTGATAATTTTGTTGGTGTTATTGAGTCATAATCTAGAGATAGTAGATATTATGATAAGTTATTACTCATGAAATATTTTTTCATTGAGTATTTTTGCTCTGACATCATAATGTAAACATATGGTCATAATATCAGGAAAACAACTCATAGTTTTTAATGAATAAGGATACAAAATCTTAAACATTTCTCTAGGTATAAGGTTCACAAGTAGTTGAGAACATTAAAAACTCGAACCATCCTTATGTAAATCTGAAGGATAGGCTGTTGAAGCCTTCCAGCAGTGGAAAAGTTGTAACTAATGATGATGATGTGCTAGGCCATCATCTCCTCAGGTAGATTCTCAGAAGTCACTAGGTTTCCTTAATTCAGGGGTTCTTATAATCACTTGGTGTAGGATTCCATAAAATAAAAGATTGGTTGTCTTATATCTATCTTAATAAAACTTTAGAAACTAGAATAGACTATGATCTGATCACACTTGTTGACAGTTCAGTCTATTCAGTAGGATGCAAGGAAGGAGGCATATGGCAAAGCCCCCTTGCTTGTAAAGACCCCAGCTGCCTATTAGAAAAGAATCATAAAATATTTATTATTACTAATAATATAATGTGCCTACGTTTTTGACTTTCGAAAAGGACCTCAAATTCTTTATGTCCAAGGGCCCATGGATGGCCTAAGACAACCCAGGTGATTGCCTGCCCATATGATATTATTAGGCTGAATTAATTTTAACAAGACTTCATAGCTTATTCCGACAACTGCCCATTCATATAATTTCCTCAAAATCCTTGACCACTTCCTTAATTAATAAAATAATAGACACATTACCTTATTAAACATATTTTAACAAGACTTATATTAATTTACAAAAGCTAATTGTGTTTGGACCTGCAATACAGGATAAATCCATGTGCGGGGCAACATTTTTTATATACATATAAAAAATATCTTCCTGATTCCTGATAACTTTTCCCCCATTTTCATGTTCATTGCTACTCCGCTCCTATTAGTCGTTGTGTAATGGTATATAGCCTTCCCCGATAAATGGGCTATCTAACACTGAAAGAGTTTCTCAAATCTGTCCAGTATGACAGACCAATAATAATAACAAAAAGGAATTTTACTTACATGGGCAGTTTTAAAAAAAATTGATGATTAAAAATATTTCAAGGCAATCAGAATCGAGGTATTTGCTGATCAGTGTTAAAAACTGAAACTGTCAATTTTATAAATTCTTAGATATTTATTTTATTCTAAAGCTCTCTATATATATATAAATAAAGTGAAGTATCTATCACATGCATGATATCTTAAATCAATATAATCATAATCATTTAAGTATTCTGCATTCATGATGGTGACATAATGATGGTATCATATTGGATGGTATCAAACATGAACCATGTTAGGGCACAACAGTATTTTTAGTACTTAAATATTAGTCTTAATTACTTAATACTATTTTACATATCTATCTATACTTCTATACTAATATTATAAAGAGGAAAGATTTGTTTGTTTGTTTGTTTGTTTGTAATGAATAGGCTCCGAAACTACTGGACCGATTTCAAAAATTCTTTCACCTTTGGAAAGCTACATTATCCCCGAGTAACATAGACTATATATCATCACGCTACAACTAATAGGAGCGGAGTAGTAATGAAAAATGTAGCAAAAACGGGGAAAAAATTATAAGACCACGCGGGCGAAGGCGCTGGCGGGAAGCTAGTTTAATATAAACATCATTGCTAAATCTCTTAATTAGTAATTTTGCTGAATTTCATAGGTTTGTATAAAAAACAAAATAATTATAAACCTATCATTTTAATTAAATTAGGCACTTTTGTCCCATCACTAGTTTTACTGTCCCTACCAATTATCAACAAACCTATTTCAAGTAGTTGAATTATCAACCTATTGTGTAGCATTAGTTAGTTTATTATTGAAAAAAAAATGACAAGATTTTTTTTTCAATAATAAACTAATGGAAAATGGAATATTACATACACTCAACACAAATTTATGAATGTGTCATAGGAAATACTAAGAATTATGAATTTTAGAACTAAGTAAGTCATTTGCTAATTAGTCACTTGATTTTGAATACCCATTTATTTTCAACAGATTTCTTAGAATTAGGTATATTTATTGTAATACTGTTTTGCACCCCAAGTTAGTCCTTTATTTATTGTTATCAATAATGCTCACGCCAAATATTGGCTTAAAATGGGCACTAATATTAATTGAATTTGGTAATTATCAATACACATCCATATTAGAAGTTGTCAAACATAGCCAATGGTCAATCTGAGTTTTTTATCTGACATGGCCTTTCGTTAAATAACTAACTTTTTCTCGCGACATCGTTCCCGTAGTAGTTGAATTTTTTCCCCCGTTTTTGCAACATTTTTAATTTATACTCAGCTCCTTTTTGTCGTAGCGTGATGATACCTATAGCCTTCTCCGTTAAACAGGCTATCTAACACAGAAAGTTTTTTTTTTCCTTTTGGCAACTGAGTCGATGTCGACTATTCTGCCAGTGTCACGTGGTTATGTTGTACAAGTTTGTTTCTTTCTTTTGGTAGTTTGTTAGTAACTAAGAAATAACTTTTTTAATGGGACCAGTAGTCCTGGAGATTTGCGCGTACAACTAAACAATCAAACTTTTCAGCTTTATAATATTATTAGTATAGATTAATTTTCCGCCAGCTGCCAGCTGAAATATCCTGACAACGAGGGCGAACCCTCGTTGTCAGGATATTTCTTAAAATTATAGCCTGTACAGTAAGGCTGTAGCTTTCTGATGGTGTAAGAATTTTTCAAATCGGTCCCGTAGTTTCAGAGGCTATTCAATGCAAACAATCAACAACTCGCATACTGCATAGACTCACGCCTTTTTCCCATAGGGGAAATATTACAATATATGTATACTATTGAATGAATAACCCAAAAACCTCGCTTAAAGAAGCAGTTTCAGATAATCCCGAATTTTCCGCGTAATTTAAAATTTATCCTTCCCTAAAACCTTATACGGAACTGTTGTGTAAATGATGCACTTACCAATAAAAAAAAGTTGTTTTGTTTTTTTTTTTGTAACCGAAAAGAAACTAGTCACTCAGCAGCAGGTTATATAAAGCCGTATATTTGATACTAGCATCCCGCCAGCGGCTTCGCCCGCGTGGTCTTATAATTTTCCCCCCCGTTTTTGCAACATTTTTAATTACTACTTCGCTCCTATTAGTCGTAGCGTGATGATATATAGCCTATAGCCTTCCCCGATAAATGGGCTATCTAACATGGAAAGGATTAATCTTTTTGTATTTTTTAAGCATTTTCCATGCTAAGATTACAAGTTATTTTTTCCTTCATTAAAAATAACATGGAAAGGATTTTTCAAATCGGTCCAGTACTTTTTGAGTTTATTCGTTACATACAAAAATACAAATCTTTCCTCTTTATAATATTAGTGTAGAAGTGTAGATACGATTGCAAAATTATGCCGCACCAATCTATCATCTGTGCATCATTTTTATGAACTGGTTCCTTTCAAGGTAGTTCAGTTTTGTGACATTTTATATCTGTTGCAAGCTTTTATGTATATGACGGCATGCTTTTAAGCCACCTGTATCTTATGCAAGCATTTTTAGGTGGCTTATGTTAAGTAGGTAGTTCGCAAGTTGAAGTGTCCTACTTGAAGGTGATCAAAGTTTGGGAGAAGACAGAGAGAGTTTAATGTATATATGAGAGGGCATGAAAAGCATGGGCAAGAGAGGCTTTCGGCTATTAAATAACAACTCAGCCCATCGTTGGATCTGCGCTTAACCTACGGATGATGATAGATGATTGATTTTTTCAAGTGTTATGTCGGCAGACGAGCCAGCTAATGATAAGAGTCATCGCCGCCCAGGGACATCGGCAACACCAGATGCGTTGCAAATCCTTAAAAACCCCTCCCCTGCCTGACCCTGCAAAGTGTTCAAGAGGAATGAGATATAATTGCAGATTTCCTTACGATGTTTTCTTTCACCTTTTAAACGCGCCAAGCAGCTAATACCATAAATAATGGATATCCTATTGCTGAGTGTTGGGTTGGAAAAATTTGAACTCATATTATACATATATTTTTATTGGCCATCGTCAGGCTAAGAAAAAAAATGGAGTCATTTATTTATGATTCATTAACCACAGATGATTGTGAACAGGCAAGATAACGCTAACGACCCTCGTAATATTGTCCAAACCCGTGTGTTTTTCAGTTATACCTAAAAGCCACTTTGCTGGTGGAAGATGGTCTTCCTTAACTTAAACTAACTGCCCAATCTCCGGTTCTGGAGTTTTTGTTTGCCCATTTATAACGGTGCAGAAATTGAGTCAAATGCTCACAATGACCATCTACGCCAAAATTGTTGCAGCATAAACTGCCAACGTTTTATAGATGAAATAAAATATTTCTCATAGTTGCTCTATTGTACAGTTCTCGCCAGCCAAACGCCAAAATCGAAGTAAGAAAAATATTGGACTGTAATAAATAAAAACGAAAGCTCAAATCGTAGGCTGTCGTTTTAAATAATTATAATCCAATATTATTCTCTCTCGGATTTTTACGGTCGGGTTGAAGTAAGCTTGTGCCAACTTCAAGCCAGATAATAAGTTTGGGGAAAACGGTACAAGTACTAACGGTTCATCAAAAAGTCTCCCGGAGTAAGAGGCATCGGATCTTGGGAATAAGTACTTAATATTATTGTATCTGATACAACAACGTTGAAATTTCTTCAAAGGCAGTTTAATAGATAGAATCATGTAATGAGTTTATGAGACAATTCTATATTACACCACGTCACTTAGTGCCTACATCAAACAGACTTAGGTAACTAAGAAATACTCAAGTTATGTGTCATGTTACATTACTTATTACTATTTTAAAGTCAAGGATAGTTTGACTCAGCAGCCTTTGTCTTAAGTTGACTTGTTTAATGCTCTGCATTACAAATCACCTAACTAATAATAAATGGCTGTGTTTTAAAACACACACAACTGCCTGGGGCAGAACCCGCAGGACTCTCCTTCTGAATCTTCCAGGGGTGGTACTACAAGATTGCCAAAGATTTCTGCCGATAAGCAAGTAAGCAATAATATGCTGACAATATTGAGTCGTGGTTTGAAAGGCAATGTAGCGAAAATACTGGATATAGCACCAGTGGTATCTCTAGCGCGTCATCATCATGATCAGCCTGTATTCATCCACTGCTGGACGTAGGCCCCTCTTAGTGAACGCCACAGAGCCCGATCTTCGGCTTTCCTCGTCCAGTCGCTGCCAACTGCGGTCTGCAAGTCGGAACTCCACCTCGCCGGCGCACGGCGGGCGTCCTACACTACGCTTGCCTAGACTTGTCACCTTGCAGTGCAGTAATTGTACTGGCTACCCCTTTAAACTTGGACACAACGATGTTACCACGAGGATTGATTAGCGATTTTCTTTTATGCTGTAATAAGCTACACAAGAATAGTTTATGCCGTGATCAAAAGATAAACCAGTCAGCATGCCTCTCCATCCAATTATACCAACGCGATATGACAAAATTTTGTCCATTGTCTTATTTCGTACTTTCTCGTACAGATACGAGACAAATGCACGATATAAGCGTCGATAAAGTTTTGTCACACGTGTTAGCCGGAAAGGCGTATCATTATCCTGCCTCGTGGAAGCTCTTCTACGCATAAATTATTATGCAAACGCGAAAAAGTTATCACCTGGTTTAAAACTATGTTATTATGTCCGACATCCCGAAATAACAACAATAAAAATACTTCCTCCCAAACAGACACACTTAATTAGTTCCAATTAGTGTAAATATTACCGCACTGTAGGGTTGACGCGATGTTGAATGTGTAAACAAATATTGTAACTAGCCTTCCCATTTTATTATGGGAAATGTCTAAGGTTTTTGCGGAGGTCAATTTTCTGCCGAATATTGTCATCTACCTTTGCCTGCTACCTAATAATCGCGACCGAAAAGAGCAGAGTTTTTCTCTGAAATTCTCAGTAGCTCGGAGTTTGGCTTTGTGCCCGGTTTTTAACCCTTTGGGGAATATAGGCATGATGGTGTATGTTATGTATGGTGTATGTTACCTATTTTGTTTATCTAAAGTTTTCTTTTTGAACAAACTCTTATTGGTACTTTGTGACTCGTTAATAAAGAAGGGGCTGGTAGCTCCTATAAGGCTGTTCTCCTTGTACAATGAGCCAAAGGTAAAGGTAAGCAAATACTGCTTTACCTTTAATTATATAATTTACTAGCCTTTGCCCGCAACTTCGTCCCCGTCGAAGTTGATTTTTCCCCCGTTTTTTTGCAACATTTTTTATTATTACTCCGCGCCTATTGGTCGCAGCGTGATGATACATAGCCTATAGCGTTCCTCGATAAACGGGCTATCTAATACTGACGAAGAATTTTTCAAATCGGACCAGTAGTTCCTGACATTGGCGCGTTCAACTAAATAAACAAACTCTTCAGCTTTACAATCCTACTAATATTATAAATGTGAAAGTTTGTGAGGATGGGTGGATGGATGTTTGTTACTCTTTCACGCAAAAACTACTGAACGGATCTGGATAAAATTTGGCACAGAGATAGATTATAGTTTGGAATAGCACATAGGCTACTTTTTATCCCGGTAAAATGTATGGTTCCCGCGGGATAGCGGGCGAAGCCGCTGGCGGAAAGCTAGTATTAGTATAGATTATTCAACAATTAGTACTACACCCTTACAATAACAAAAATAACATACCTAATTTGTTTTCTTGTTAATAAGGTTAGGTTTTTTTATTGCTTATTGTTGAATAAAGGCTTGGCAACAATATTGTGGCCAGGCAATCTGTTCGTCGCTTAACTACTACTTCGATAAAATACAGAAGGGCCGATCAGCTGTTACCAAATCATGCCAAGGTGAGACACACGAACGTTTTCTACAGAACTTGATTAGTTATTGTCAACTCAGCTGCCACAATGCAACACAGTAGAAATTCAATAATGTAGCTGAGTATTTAATTGCATTATTTAATAAATTAAAATTAAAGTATCGGTTGAAAAAAAAAAAACGTGTGCCGGAACCGTCGACATCTGTACACATTATAAAAAGAAAAGGTGTCTTGACTGACAGACTTACAGATATAATGCTCAACTCAAACCACTGAATGGATTGGGTTAAATTTGGCAAAGTTAGGATAGAATTGATGATCGCCAATAACACCGCAATTGGAATTTTATATTTTTTATCTGTCAATTGCTGCCACTCTAAAGTACTTATTTGACAGCTAAAAACGATAAAATTAGATGTTCTCGTAAATGTCATCGTATCGTCAAGATAAATTTGTCTTTTTAACCTGCTCGGTGGCAGGTGGCACTTAGGGTCTCTTGGGATTTGACTGCCAGGTCTTCTGACCATGTTCACGTCGAAATCTGTCGTAAAATTCCTTTCTTTGTTTCCCGGCTTATTCACGTGAGGACCTCCTCGGTTGCTTTGCCGTCGATAGGGGCTTCTTAGGATCGGCAACGCATCAACAACGCCTTGCTGTTGCAGGTGTCCATAGACAAACACAAACACCTAAGTTCATCACATAAATGTTTGTGTCTTGTGGGAATTGAACCCACGACCACTACTACTACTACTACTAATACTACCGACAAATAATAGAAAATAATATAAAAATTAAAACACCAGCAAAAACCATTTCCAAAGGAGAATCTTCTAAAGAAGTTGGCTGTAATTTAAAGTCCCTTGAACTTAAAAGTATCTCTCGTAAAAGCTTCTTAAAAAGCAGCGTGGTAATGCTTAATGTGTTTAATGAAAAAACTTGCTACACTTCACTGCATTCGCGGGCGATACTGCCAGAAAAAGTTCCTGAGCGTTTTAAAAAACTAGTTTCCCGTTTATTTTCATATTTTAACAGCTCGTCAGCTGTTTATTGAGGGAATGAGCTGTTTTGCCTAGTGTTTGGTCTTCCGTATAACCGTTAACTCACCTTGTTTAAAAAAAAGTAATACACATAGTAAAGTAACTTCTTGAAAAGTGGTAAAATAATTGTCAAGATATTTTTAAAGTTAGAATCCTGAACGAAAGTTGTTGTAAAATTATGTTAGTAAGTAAATTGTAGATATGACACAAATAATTACCTTTTACAATTTATTTATTATAACTCTTTATTGTACAACAAAACATTAACAAGGATAGAACACTGTCGGCACAGTGAATCCTCTATAAACCTCTAAGAGGTTTTTAGGGTCGGCAACGCGCGAGTGATACCCCTGGTGTTGCCACCGTCCATAGGCTACGGTAACCGCTTACCATCAGGCGGGCCGTATGCTTGTTTGCCACCTTAGTGGTATAAAAAAGAAACAACAATAAATTAAAAAAATATGCATAAGGCGGCCTTATCGCCACCGACCTCTTACAGACAACTTTAGGATGGACTGAGCTGAACAGGACTGAACAAAAATGGGGTAGACGATTAATTTACAAGTAATTTATTACCGAATTATGTTATTATGTTAATAGTATCTGATATACTGCCCGCGACTGCCCATCTGTCTGACCTAGTTACATAAGCGGGCTTGTACCGCATACGTTCAAGCTGCGTACTTGAATAACATAGTGTACTTGGTTTGTGTAAACGTTATCACATAGTACTTGCTACTTGAATTGTATCACAGATGTCATTGTTAAAAACCAAAAATTTAAAAAAGTAACCATGGAGTTTCTTGCCGGTTCTTCTCCATAGGAAACGACTAATTTGGAACAGTGCACCTAGTTTCGACATTTCATAAGTGCCTGTATAAGGTCTATGTGAAAATAAAACTATTTTGATTTTGAATTTTGATATTCCTAATCTATACTTAATATTATAAAGAGGAAAGATTTGATTGTTTGTTTGTATTGAATAGCCTCCGAAACTACTGGACCGATTTGAAAAAATCTTTAAGTGTTAGATAGCCCATTTATCGGGGAAGGCTATATACCATCACGCTACGACTAATAAGTAGCAATGAAAATCACTCAATGTTGCAAAAACGGGGGAAAAGTTATTAAGACCATGCGGGCGAAGCCGTTGGCGGGAAGCTAGTAGTTAATATATATATCACGTTGAATCATGAATAATATTTAAAAATTGTGTTTATGACATGACCAAAGAAAAGCTGGATAGGCTGTCTGAGAAAGGATATGTCCACCAATTAATTGAATAACGAAATGACGGCAAAACCTGATCTATGGAAGAAAAAGACATACTGCGCCGATCTCAGGTGAATTGGGATAAAGGCAGGAGGCTGATGACGATGTTTATGGCAGGATGTATGAACGGCAGCAAGAGGATCCCCTCAATCCCCACCAAAAACTTTGAACGCTTATCTCTGAAATCTTACTCGATTTTTTTTTCAATGTACGAAGTAGGTAGGTTTGTCTAATTATATTTTTTACTAAGCGTATTATTATTAACAAATCCAATGCCACTCATCTACCCTATTAAGCTGACAGCAAATTAATGACAGTGCAAAGTCCTTTCACAATTCAGTAATCCATAGCTCTATTTTCAAAATCAATTATCTTGCAATACAAGTTGTAGTACGCAATGCTAAGCGAAATGGTTCTCGGAACAGATTGCATATTGTAACACCACTTGTAGGTTACATAATGTGATAAAAACATGCGATTGTTCTTAACGATGCAAGTAATCACTTTTACTTGTACTATCTCGGCCGCCATTGTTATTTGCATACAAATATGGGTTGGTGACCGTGTGAAATGATGGACTGATATGTCTTGATACTTTGAGCGGTATTCCTTGGACAGAACGGCAGAAATTAATGATAATTTTGATACTTCGAATGGGGGATTCCTTTTTTTGGGTTGAGAAAAATCCTCATGGATCGTTGCCACCTAGGAAATTGCTATATGTCCGCCGCATATGTATGTAGTAGAAGAACCAAAGTGACCGACATAGCCGAAAGGATTAGCAAGCTAAAGTGGCTGTGGGCCATGTACCCCACATAGCTCGTAGAACTGATGGCCGCTGGGGCAGAAAGGTTCTCGAGTGGAGACCACGCACCGGTAAGCGCAGCGTGGGACGGCCTCCAACGAGATGGACCGATGACCTGGTAAAGGTCGCTGGAAGTCGTTGGATGCAGGTAGCATGCGTCCGGTCCCTGTGTCAATGGGGACGCCTTTGTTCAGCAGTGGACCTCTTTTGGCTGACATGATGATGATGATGATATGTATGTTGGAACTCTATCCAAAAAGTGCACTAACCTTCCCTTGCGCTATAGTGACGGCCTTGGGATTCGGAACATTCATCACGACTTGAACAGTAATCCTCGGAAAGAGAAAAGTAGCTGTGGACTATGGTGCATCTTAGAGAAATTCTAAAAGCATAGTAAAAAGGGGCACTATTGCCTTCCAGAAATTCCAGTCTTCCTCCGCTATTTCTCAGAGAATCAGACGTGTGTGATACGTGTGTGTGTGTGTGTGTGGAGAAATATTCTCCACATATTGTAATTGAGACTCGACAAAAAAGAAAATATCCTTCAAAATCCTCGGGAGTCTGAGAAACTTCTTTCAGCAGAATACTGCATAAAAGTATTGATGCTAGATTTATCTGTGATACAAGAAAGAAGTTAGTAATTATTGCATAATACTCTTTTCTTTCACTAGTTTGCATGAGGTTAATCGCATTTCTTATATCGATTTGACTATAGCCTGCAAGAAAGTAATGAATTTCAAGGAAATATTCCATCATCATAAAAATAAAGACGTTACGTGGAAACTGTTCGTCGTTCTAGTTACCCTACAAATGGTGTGTTATCAATAAGCCTTTAAAAGCATTGGTCGCTAAACCAGTTATTACCAACCAACTTTTTTATGCAAGTTAATAGTTTTTTTTAATACTAGATGGCGCCGACATTTCCTAACTGACGAGAAGATAATCCGGTCAACAACTCAGAGAATCATGGTCGAATCTCTTATAAACTCCAGACAATCGTAGTAATATCAGACATATGCGAGTTGAACAATGTAGGGCAAAATATGAAATGGTCTTTTGAAGAAGCATAGCAGTTTTGAGTTGACCAGTCCTAAAGGACGGCACGCAGTCATAAGTCATCGTGTAGCTCAACTCAACATTATTTAGGATGCTCAACGACCCGTCGCACGACGATACCAGGTCATCAAGAAATTTGCGTAGGTCAAAACCCAAAACTGTCAGAAAATATATATGCTCCAGAAACAGTACTTTCCAGATATCATCATCATTAACCCATATACTGTCTTTCCCGCTGCTGGGCAGGGTTCTCCTCTCAGTATGAGAGGCATAGGCAATAGTGCACCACGCTAGGCTAATGCGAGTTGGCAGACTTCACATGCCGTCGAAAAAATCTCTCAAGCATGCAGGTTTCCTTTTCGATGTTTCTCCTTCAAGTGATAATTAAGTATTTCCAGACATACAAACAAAGTATCCTTATTGCGTATAATTGATTCTGTCTGTTTATCAATTAGTAAACAAGTGTTACAATCAATACAACACGGCTATCACTGACCTATACATTGACCGACCTTGTCTATAAGCTGGGCAGCCGCCGATTATCGCGTTGCCCTTTGCACCAGTGCGGTTAGGAATGCGCCTGATTATACACGAGTTATAAACTAGAACATCCGTAGGTAGCTCTGAATAGTTCATTGTGCGGAGTACAGACGCGTCACAAATTGCTATAGTTTTTGGGACGTGTAGGATTAAGTGGTTTGGTAATAACATACCAACATGCTTATATTTCCCCAAAATAGACTTTAATTCTTATCAGTTGAGTCAGTCAAGTGTCAGAAAACAGTAAGTAATATTGTTTTCTGACACATAACAAAATTGTAGGATAACTGTTAGTAATTAGACTTAGTCTACCCGTGACCATGGACGCTGTAAAGGGTCCAAAACGTCGGGATTTAAATCCTTTTCACAAAGTCGGGTTACAACACTTATAATTTGAGAACTGATGGACGGATTTTTATGATCTTTGATTTGTTGGATTTTTCTCCACCCCGAATAACAGTAATAACTGTTAAAACATCAGAAAATTTGATGAAAAACTAATGGGGTGTAACGGGGATGAAAATTGAACTTAAAAAGCTAGTTAATTAATAATATACGTAAAAAGCAGTGTTAATGACTTGTTTTAACTTATAATCACAAAAACTTCAATCTTACCATCAGGTTTTGGAGAGTTATATTAATGTGCACCCACGGTTCACCGGTATATTTGGTCCCATGACTCCCATGTAATAGGGGGCAAGCCTATTGACGTTTTTCGCGGTCAGTTTTTGGATGGGTGTAATTCTGAAGCTTGTAACTTGTCTGTACCTTGGTGAGCCTTCAGACCTGGATGTTACAATAGCAATTAGTAGTCTGCTGATCAGGACTAAACTTATAAATTATCCATATGGAAGGTTTATTTTTCAACCTTACAATTCTACCGATTTTTTTTATAAAGTACCGTAAATCATTTTAGATTTACAGTACTTCGAAATAAAATACCATCCAATCTGATGCCTTAAAAAATGTCGTGAAACAACATTTATACGTACAAGGATTGCGATTAATCGGTCCGTCAGTTATTTCCGTCGACTCGGGCGCAGCTTTCGATGGCGTTTTTGTCCGTTTTATTATAACATCGATGCGTCAGAGTGGAGGACTGGAGTCTTTATTTTGCATTCCTGTGTTGTGCGCAAGCGACGGTCGTTATAAATCTGAGTAGCTTTGATTATTTCCTTCATCACGGCATTTTCTACACTGTGTTGTATCTTCTTGATTTATGGGACAAGAATTCAAAATGTTTAAAGTGTACTAATCTAAATATATACTATATTATAATAAAATAATAATAATAAATATCCTGGGACATTTTACACAGCACCACTGTGCTATGGGTACTAGACAATGGATATAATACTTATATACTTTTTTTTTGTAAATACATACTTATAATATATAAGAAACACCCAGACAAACACAAACACTTAAATTCATTACAATAAATGTTTGTGTCTTGTGGGAATCGAACCCTGAAAAATATTATAAACCTGAAGAGTTTGTTTGTTTGGTTGAACGCGCTAATATCCAGAACCACTGGTACGATTTGAAAAATTCTTTCAGTGTTACATAGCCTGTTTAACGAGGAAGGCTATTATATATATATCATCACGCTACGGCCAATAGCAGCGGAGTATCAATTAAAATTGTTGCAAAAACGGGCGAAAAAATTCATCTTCTACGGAAACAAAGTCACGGACAAAAGCTAGTTTATATATTAGTAGGATAAGAGCAGGAATTCAGAATAGATGGACTAGTAGAGATGGCACCTTAGACGTGCAAATATTTCTACATGTGTAGAATAATCAGTTTTTATCGGTTTTTTATCTACAAAGTAATTAAAATGGCAGGGGTGCGACCCCGGATTTGATTTTGGACCACCCGGCACCCGTGTATTAAACGTCAATGTTATTTTTTTACATTTATGTTTTGGTATTATATGCTCTACTTTATAGGTATATCGAAAGTTCTTGTCGTGCTTTTTTATCTATACTAATGTTATAAAGAGGGAAGATATTTCCTTCCCTGATAAATGGGCTATCTAAAATTGAAAGAATGTTTCAAATCGGTCCAGTAGTTTCGGACCCTATTCAATATAAACAAACAATCAAATCTTTCCTCTTTATAATATTAGTATAGACTAGCTTTCTGCCAGCGGCTTCGCCCGCGTGGTCGGGTATTTCTTATAAACTTTCATCCCCTATTTCAACCCCTTACAGCCCTTTTTTCGCATTAAAAAGTCTAAGCCTATGTCCTTTCTCAGGCTCTAGACTATCTGTGTACCAAATTTTATTTATTCGGTGAAATAGTTTTGGCGTGAAAGCGCGACAGACAGACAGAGTTACTTTCGCATTTATAATATTAGGAAGGATAGGCGCCACCCGGACCGAACCGAGGCCGGTTCCCTAGTTCAATAATAAAAAAACTATATTTAAATACTACTGCATTTTAAATGACACAATGCATATTATCATAATATAATAGTTTTATTTTTGGACAAGCGCCGGTACAGCTATGTTGACGAATAACAATAGGCACGTATCATACACATATTAATATGACAATAAGACAGGAAACGCCGGGTGTATGTTCAGTATAGCACCAATTGTTTCGGCCAAATTTGGTATGAGCTATGGAAATGATTGAATGAAGTTTATTGGCGAAATTTATATTACCTGTTTATTAAGTCTTGATTTTTTCAAATATCAAAGTCTAGTGTAGTTGTCGCAGTACTCGGTCTAAGGGTTGCTTTCATATTCACTAGTTAGTGTAAGTTCACTGTTTTTCTTTATGAATATTCTAAATCTAAACGTGAAGACTTGTTATTGGCTGTCAGATCACTGTTCAAGAATGTATAGCATTTTAATTTGCTGTAAGTCTTCCATACTGTATAAATAAATAAATAAATAAATAAAATGAATTAGTATTGGACGTTCTAAGTTAGTATTGGACGTTCTAAGCTTCAAAATTAAGTTCCAAATGACAGTCAAAAGTCAGACTAGTAGTAGATTTTTATGTATTATCCGTATTTTTTTTTCCATTTATTTGGTGTGTGTGCAAACCACTATTGTATTGGAGTTATCCTGTTAAGATAGTGTATAGTAAAATAAATAAATAAACTGTCAATATGCTTTGGAGCGTCACTCGCACCTATACAGTTCAATTCTCATAACTACACTTCATTAAAGCAACTCATCCAATCATAAACCATTGCAAACGCTTACCTTTCAATGCTCTACATAAACTAAAATACCGCGTCAACATAAATCACTCATACAAAACCATTCTATTGGACATGAAAGAAAGCTTTGACATTAAGGGTCAGTATACAAATAAGTCAAAAAAACATTACCCCTCTTTCTTTCTCCGCGGTTGAACTAGACACGTCATCAAGGCATTGTGTTGAATGAGTAATGACCTGTTCCGAAGTAACTAGTGAGATATTCTTAGATATTGTTGGATAAAAAACGTTTGAAATTCAAGCTAAAAACTCCTTCGTACAAGTGTAGTGATGTGAACTCGAGTTTTACAATATCAATCGAGTTTTGAGTAAATCGAGTGAACGAGTCTCTTGGGTGGTTTTTGAGTCCATACATGAATATTAGTATTTATATTTTTTTATACACGTTTGACCACTACTCTGCCTGTTGATAAGCAATCCGCACTATTGCTTAGGACGCTTACCCAGTTAAAACCTTTTCACTCGAATCTTGAAGACTGCCATACTGTATGTTTCCAGAAACTCACACGCCTTAGTGGGACGCATGATTTAAGTAGGTATTAGCAAATCGCTTCGCAGGAAAGGACATATCTGCTTTAAAACCTCGCTCATCTCCTCCCATCAATCAACAATTCCTGAATTTGACGTGTAAGAAAGTATTTTGCCTCGAGTCACAGAATAGCTAATAGTCCCACTCGAGTCCAATAGCACTCGAGTCGTTATATTTTTAGTAAGTACTCGATTACACGTTATTTTTCAACTTCACTTGAGTCGAAACGACTAGTCGCATCACTAATGTAGTGCAATATCAGTCTGAATAGATTTTTTACTGTATCCAATAACAGTACCGTTCCTACTGCGGCAGCTAGCCTGAAAATAAGACTCAAAATTGAGGTCGTAAATGTTACACTAGATAGAACAGTGTAAAGAAACTCGTAACTTCGTTTGGGAATACTTTTTAAAAGCGAATTAAGGCTATTTTTTGTCCTAATCAAGTCCATCTATAATTTCTGAGAATTCTTTTTAAGATTGGAGATTTGGTTCAGTGAGGTTATATTTGGGTAAAGCTAAAAATAGTTTGAGGTAAAATGTAGACGGCCAAACTAGGGGACGGGAATTCTTATTTATTCACAAAAACATTGATCGTACCTTCCTCTAAAGGGGTAGGTAGAGGTATACACCCAGTTCGCCATCATTTCCAGTAACTGCAAATCCAAACTGATCTTCTACTGATAAAAAGACTTAGGGATTAGGCTATAGTCCACCACGCTAGGCCTAATGCGGCTTGGCAGACTTCACATGCCGTCGAGAAAATCGATTAAAGCGAGGGATAATTACGCACATGATTTCGAAAAGTCAGAAGTGCGTCCCTTGGATTCAAACTCAAGACCTTTGACTGGGCATTCCAGTGGTTATACCCCTAGGCTATTACTGCTATGTAGTATGTAATTCGAAAAATGAAATTGGGAGCAAATGCAGTGCTCATACGAATAAACCACGTCTGCGCTGCCACTGACGATGCTGTGAAAGTGGCGAAGTTTTGGGCACCCATCGACACGAAGAAGAAGATACGAATAAGGCGACTTTAGTCCCTATTTATATTTATTCTGGAGGCAACACTGCGGTGTGTGCTTTCCAAGAATGCCGCTAATGTCTTCATTGATGCATTAACAGTAAACTTACTTCCCAAACGAGTAAGGTAAGGAAATTCCTTCTAAGATTGAGTGGGAACGCTCGCCGCATCGTTACCATTGGTCATACGTCATAACCATCAGTGGATTAGTACGAAAATCGAGCGCCAGACAACAACGTAACATCGTGAGCGCACCGTGAAACGCCATCTGGTTTACTTAAAGAGAAATTTGTGTGTGGTACCCTGAAGTTTATTTAATGAAGGTCGGATTATAGGGTGTGATGTCATTGCATAAGAAGATGCGCAGAGAACTCATACGGATGTTTTAAGTGTATTATAACATGGGAACAATATACGGCTACAATATGAAATGAGTACATAGATAGATAGGGTGGGCCACGCGAGTGATACCCCTGGTGTTGCAAGCGTCCATAGGCTACAGTAACAGCCCACCATCCGACGGGCCGTATGCTTGTTTGCCACCTTATTGGTATAAAAAAAACAAAAATGTGTAGCTGTAGCAGCAGTGGTAGCCTAATGATATGTCCATTGGACTGTATTGAGGATTGGCAGACTTCACATGCCGTCGAGGAAATCCATCGGGCATGCAGGTTTCCTTATGATGTTTTCCTTCACCGTCAAAGTGTGTGACAATTACGCACATAATTTTAAAAAGTCAGGAAGCGTGCCTTTGCCAGCATTGTGGACTATACTGCCGTGGTACTCGATAAGGCAGTACGCAAGCAGTAAGTCAGAAAAGGTGTTTCGATTTTGTCACAATTTCTGATAAAACTAAATACCTACTTACTGGATTTTTGTGTTCTATCTATCGAAAGAAAGAAGAAAGATATGTTTTTTACAGTGTAGGAACACAGTAATAAATTGGTTTTAAAATGAACAAAAAATAAATTGACGCCTTTGACTTACTGCCCTATTGATTACCACGGCTGTATAGCCTAATCCCTCTAAGAAGAGACCCGTACCCAGCAGAGGGACAACTATATGGGTTGATGACGACGTAAAATAGCAAAGTAAGACAACATCATAGTAAGAGAATTGATTTGGAAGACAAACATAATTACGAAGCTAATCGCGTGGCTCATTGTGCTAACATCACGCTTGGGCAATTTTTTAGCTGCCACCGTTCAATGCTCGATTCGAGGCAATTAAGTGTGTGGCAAGCCATAGGCGGTAGCGGGTTTAGGGCATTTTTTATTAATTTGATGTTTGAATTGTGTTTTTGCCTTCGCGTCCTTTTTACGGGTAACAATTTAAAAAAATATTAAAATATATGAGATGCAGACCTGAGATATGTTGCCTGTTATATAGTCTGCCAGCGTCTTGGACTATAGCTTTACTTAAACAGAGATGCCAGCGTGTTTCTATTCGTATTACTTGTAGATAATTTAGGTGTTTCAAGACGAGAGTGATTCGGTTTTTTCTAGGCAAACTGGTAACATCAGGTGAATTGTGGCCAAGCGCAAGCCTATCTAAGATTAAAAAAATATCTTATCCGAAGACCAAAAGACTAACGAGTTTTATAACAAAGGTAAAGGAACTATCAAATCCCTTAGAAATTTACTGTTAGATGGTAATTTACTTGTCGTTAATTCTAAGAGAGATAGTTTAGTAGTTCTGTTGTAAGATATTATATGTATATTTTGCGTATAACGTTTGACACAGAATACTGTTTCTTACTACTGTCCCTACTTCGCGACAAGATCTCCGTTGACTGACTCTGTGACTTTCCACACATGACAGAGGCTGCAATTAAAGAATTTCGTGTGACCAAACTTATACACAACTAGCTTTCCGCCAGCGGCCTCGCCCGCGTCGTCTGGGTATTTCTTATTACTTTCATCCCCTATTTCAACCCCTTACAGCCCCTTTTTCGTATTAAAAAGTAGCCTATGTCCTTTCTCAGGCTTCAGATTATCTGTGTACCTTATTACATTTAAATCGGTTCAGTAGTTTTGTCGTGAAAGCGCGACAGAGAGACAGACAGAGTTACTTTCGCATTTATAATATTAGTAAGGTTATGGACTAAACAAAAAATTAAAAATGTCTCAATCGCCACCGCTCATGAACTTGCACCACATTTTTACAGTTAGGGGCCCTGACCACGTATGATTTAATAGACTCATCCGTCCGGACGTTATTGTGCCACAATTCGCCGGTGATACCCGACTAAGTTCGGTTGGTGATGCGCCCGCGCAACTTACAATGCAAACTTAGTATGTTTCAAACGAACCGGGCTATACATTCTCTGGATAATGAGCGATTGTGTTTTATGATAATGATATTGATCATAAATGGGATGGAGGTTATTAATGTTTCTTTAGGCTCCTGTGGGTCTTAAGTGATAGAATAATAGGCAAGTTTTTATTGGAGAAAAACATGACTGGATTTGCCATGTTTTGTGCTAATGATGAATCTTAGTCCTAAACTAAAAGACCAATACTGCTCCTTTTACCAACTTTGCTAGGGTAACCACCGCATTCTATTATATTCTGCTATTATTCAATAATTTGCTAGGTAACATTATAATTATCGTTCCGGTTTGAACAGTAAAGTAGCAAGTAAAATTACTAGAACGTAACTTGTTTAAGAACTTAAGATGACAACGCCACACCTGTGACACTCCATACAAACTTTCCGATACCGCTGCACACTACAATACCAAATGTCAAACTTGTCAAAATTACGTTTGTACACGTGCAAATGCAAATGTGTGCGTGAGAGTGCGTAGGGTTTGTTGGCAGTCCGTCCGGCAAGAACACCGGCAGAATGCGGAGGACCTGAGGTATCTGACGTTAGGGAGGGGCGGAGAGTGGCCATTCTGTTATTATTTATTCTGTGACAACGTGCTAGTGATCCTACTGGTGTTGCTGTCGTCTAAAGGCTACATTTGCAGCTTATTGGAAGGTGGTATATTTGTATAGTCATTTTACAGTAAACTATAAAAAAATACCTTTTAGTATTTGTCCGGCTTCGCACTGATGCTTATACGATTTATTGCAAAATTAAACGTCAAATTATACCCTTTAACACCTGTTGATGGAACCCAATATGCCGATGAGGTGAAATGATGTGTTAAAGTGAAGCCACCCAAGTTACACGGTCGTGATGTTTTTGTTTACAAAATGGTTAATGAATGAACATTTTATGATAACGGGGCTATTATAATCGAATTCTTTTTGCTAGGGTTCGCGTCGACGTCAAAATTCAACCATAATATTTAAGGTATAAACATTAAGTATGTTGCTATGTCCATCTATCTAAAAACTTATTCCAATTTTTTTACTTTTTTTTATCTTAATTATGCCAAATCTCATATTCCTCCATGCGTGCAATATCCCTAAAAGTTATATAAAACTTTTTGTGTATATTAACTTATGGTCTCCTTTGATTGGTGATCGTACGTGCGACTGCTATAACGCTAGTCACTAGAGGTCCTGGGTTTGATTGTCCGGTCGAGCAGTCTTTTGGTCAGATGGAATTTTCTGTAGCATTTCGTAGGTTAAATTTTGTCTTGTTAATTTCAATAGGCTCGCCCCCTTAGGACTTGGTGTTCATTATTATGCCTCTGCCTAACCCTTTGGAATACAGGCATGGTGGTATATTATCCAAACATTTTATCCACATATTTGCTTACCCAAAGCTCTAGTATACGGATATTATACCGGATACTCTGGCAATTGTGACGTGTTTGTGGAACAGTTCCGGAGCGTCCGGTGTTTACCAAATATTGTAACTTTTACAAATTACTGTATATATTTCACTTCCACGACCATCTGGAGAGAAAAGATGCATTTGAACCATATTTGTGTTTACTTGATGTGGAACTTCCACATCTAGCTTTAGCATCTGGCTATTTTGGTTTGGGTATTTATTATAAATTATAGCCTGTTACACATTCGGTAAAGATGTAGCTTTCTAATGGTGAAAGAATTTTTTAGAGCCAGTCCAGTAGTTTCGGAGCCTATTCAATTCAAACAAACCAATAATCAAGTCTTTCCTTTTTATAATGATAGATACGCTTGACCGCTAGTTCACCTGATGTTAAGTGACTGCGATCTACGATGAAGCGCTCTTGCCTAGAAGAAAACTATTCACTCGTGATTTAATGACATCCAGATTATATCCTATCGGAGAAGACCCACTCGGCAAGCGCATACCACATTAATTCAGCCAGTACTTAAAGCGTTACATGTAACCGGGCCATATGCTCCAGACCAGGTGCTTTTATTTCGCCATATGACGACAGATAAGAAGCCCTAGTAGTTTTCCCATCTTATATTCGATGAAGCCTCGTGTGCCACAGATAGTTAACTCGTATTCGCAGTGCATTGTCAGTACTAGTAGTCTTAAACATTATTTAAAGTATAAAATAACGTTATGGCAAGTATGAATAATCACTTATAACGTTGATTTGGCCACTCGAACGTGAGATGAGAGGCATATTTACTCCTTAAAAATATTATCAACTAGCTTTCCGCCCGCGGCTTCGCCCGCTATCCCACGGGAACCATACATTTTACTGAGATATATAGCTTATTATACATATAAACCTTCCTCTTCAATCACTCTATCTATTAAGGTTTCCTAATAATATCTATCCACTATATGCACCAAAAAAAAGAATATTGAATAATAAGATAGGAGGATATAAGAGATATTAAGAATATCGGGATTGAGAAAATTGAAAGCACTGGATCTAGTCAAAAAGTGAGCACTAAGAAAGAAATGGGATATTTTGGGAAATTCTCTCGTAATTAATAAATTAAGATCCCAACTTGCTGCAATTTGCTTTAACTTGCAGCACTCGGTGGCAACAAAATGCAATTCCATAAAATAAAATTCCTTAAATGTCGAGACGCTAAAATAAAGCGGTTTGCACACCGATATATTTTGCGATTAACCAATCGAGATTTGGCAACGATTTTCTGTTATAAGAATGATTTTATTTGACATTTACTTTTATTTGAGTTTTTCTTTCTGTTTTGACGATATTGGTATAATTGACAGACTATCTGACACTTGTAAAATAATAAAAATAAAAGATCGTAGGCTATTCCCGTCTCAATACTCAATACATTCATTGCACTCCACAATTTTAACAATTGTTATAATAAAATGTTGTTGGACACCGCAATGTAGGAGAGGGAGAGGAAGGCTCTATGTTAGTCCTACACAGTCATTTATTAAAAAGAACTTACACCAACGTATGGTATCTAATTCAATCCATTATTCCTATTAATTAAAGATGACACAAAACATAATAATCCCCTGAAATGTTATCGTAGTGACTGAAATATGAACGACCACCTATGTCAATTGACATAGGGACAGATATACAAGTCAAAAGCTCAAGCAGTATAATCCACACACCGATAATCTAGTGATTATCATCAAGTTCTGGCAAAACAGTATCGTTTCCGTATTTTAAATGTAATTTTGAATTTTAAATGAAGAAAAATAATTTTTATTTTTATTTGATAAAAAAAAATGATTTAGTTAATATTGTTTAATTTATAATAGTATAAGTTAAGGTTTGTTGTGCGTCAGACGGAATAAAAATAAATACTTTTGTTTCTATTTTCTTTCGTTTGATTTTTATTTAACTGTGTTTGTCCTGTCGCTCGGTGTGTAGGATGCCTAAGGACGCTACGTATCTGGGGCATCGCCCGGGCCGCTCCAATTCTCCGCCGATGCAGCGTTTAATTTCCGCCTCGTGCGTCAGATGTACATATAATGCAACGTTTAGTTCATATTGGAGTAGAATAAGTGGATATTTAAGTGTTCCCATGTTAGTATTTTTTATGGAAGTTAATGGCGATAGTTAAATAGTAGATTTGCAAGGTTAAGCTGCAGTTTCTGCGGTAATTACCATAATTCCTAGACATAAAATACCTGTTTTACTATTACTAAAATATTATGTCTAAATGATGTTTACAAACAAATTATAGTATACTAGTTGTGCCCCGCAGCGTTACATGCGTTCATCAATTTTTGTCCAATCAAATTTCGTTATTAATAACAGCCTGTCTAGTATTTATAATATGTTATTATGATGTATAAACAATAATACCTAGTGTTAAGTTTCACCGAAATCCGTTCTCACAAACGATAACGTAAGATTTGTTTGTAAAATTAAGCCACAGTATTCCCTACCAGTTTATAATATTACCAAAGAAAGAAAATCCTTACCTTTCCTATTTATAAAATATTTTAATACTGGTCTTTAACCACATCACTTCCACAACTTTCCAAAACTCATTACAGCTTCAACCCTAGTTCCACAAAAATTATTAAAGCTTAAATCCAGTTCGTATAAGCTACAGAGCTACAGGAGTGGTGCTACACAGGCCGTCTTCAAGACTCCACAAAGCGTTCTCAGGCGTAATTGGGAACGCTGCCCGAAGCGCCAGTGGATTCTTTATGAACTACATCCATTGTGGCGCCACAGTCGCGCGACTGCTGATGAATAAACTGGTATTGTTTTTCCATGTAGGTTGGAATACTTGTGTTTGTGGTAGTGAAAGGGTTCAAAACACAACCCTAGCTGCCTTTTAAAGATTTCCACGATTTTTTGTTTTGGCAATTCAGTAATATTCGTAGATTATAATGGCTTTGTTTTGACTTTAAAAGAATTGGAATCTGTACATCCTATTTAGACGAATGGAGATATCACGATGAGATTTGAATAGTTAAGTGTGTTATCGTCATAAATGTAAGGTTAATTTGACAAAATTAAATTGAAAACTAGCACCCCGTGTGCAGCTTCGCCTGCGTTTCCTATTTTTACTTTATTCCTCGTTTTTTCTCTTTTTTCTCTCCATAAGAACCTTCCTCAGACTATCAAACACAACAAAAAAGAAATCAGCCAAATTGGTTCAGTCGTTCTCGAGTTTTGCGCTTAGCAACAGATTTAGTGATTCATTTTTATTTATATTGATAGATAGATGTTATGACGCTACTATAGGTGCGATTGTTCATAGTGTTTATAGTTGCTAAAACTCTAATTCCGACAGACCTTAAGATTTCCCAGCTGTAATTGGTACGTTGCTCGAGTGAATTCTTTACAGCAACATGTATAGTTGCGCTACAGTTGCCCCGCTTCACTGAATGGACGGCTAAACGATCTGGCTCAGTTTCAAAATGCTTGAAATAAGTGGCGTTCCAGTAGATGGACTTGGACTTTATGGGATAGTGCAAGTGGATTTGTGAGATACGGTTTCTATTGAAAATAAGATTTTTAATCCTTGCTAATATTATAAATGTGAAAGTAACTCTGTCTGTCTGTATGTCGCGCTTTCACGCCCAAACCACTAAACCGATTTAAATGAAATTTAGTACACAGATAGTCTAGACCCTGGGAAAGGACATAGGCTACTTTTTAATGCGAATAAAGTGCTGTAAGGGGTTGAAATAGGGGATGAAAGTTATAAGAAATACACAGACCACGTGGGCGAAGCCGCTGGCGGAAAGCTATTATTACATAGTAGCAAGTGCAACTGATACCAATTAACTACAATAATAACATTACGTATTTATTTAAGAGAGGTAGGGCACAGCCATTTATGGCTCAAATCTGGAGCAGCCCATCTGGGGAAGTACCTCCACCTTACAGAAAACTGCAGCCAAATAACATACTTTATTTTTTTATTGTGTGTTATTTGGCTGCAGTTTTCTGTTCTCTTATGTTATAAATATAATTATAATATTATTAATATTCCCTGAAACTGTCGGCGCAGTGAATCCTCCATAAACCTCTAAGAGGTTTTTCGGGTCGGCAACGCGCGAGTGATACCCCTGGTGTTGCAAGCGTCCATAGGCTATGGTAACTGCTTACCATCAGGCGGGCCGTATGCTTGTTTGCCACCTTAGTGGTATAAAAAAAGTCATTATTTCATTATCATTTACTTGTATCAAGAATACTGACTTTAATTTTTATTGTTTCAGGTAAACACTTGTCTTCTAATCAATGCTTCGTATTTATGAGAAGAAAATCTACCAGTTTGTCACTTCAAAATGCAGAGCGAATGTGACAATAATTAGGCCAGTGGGCGATCTATATCGCTTTCTTATGCTCTTTGCAATGCGATTGAAAGGGCCACAAAAGCTGTTGTCTCCAGTATTGTTGACTATGTTCGCAAGGATGCGAACTCTTGCGCAGGTAACCCCGGTCCCACACGTTGGCCCCAACTTTAAGCTCCGTATTCACAAACAAAATTACTCGTTCCACGACTCGTGCAAAAGCACGTGTCATGATTTTTATACGACGTGTTTGCTCTATCGAGTAAAACCGTCCGTGAGTACGGAGCTTTATTTAATTCGTCTTAAATTGAGAAGAGGTTCGTTTTGCCTAATCACGTCTTAAAATACTCGTCTAATACTAACACTTACACACTCTGATACCCTAGAGCCGATGTTATTCGCCCAACGTAGCTGGCAACGCAATTTTATTGGATCAAACCACTTACCGCCAATATTGGTAGTATAGTTGGGTACTGAATTATACTATAAACATCCAAAGCCTCTGTCTCACTCTGGTTAAGTAGGAGAGGACTGCAAAATCCTTTTTATTTTAAAAATTAAGGATTTTAATAAAATAATAACATAATATAATAATTTTGTACTCAATTAATTAAAGGTATAATTTATTATTAATTAGGTAAATTTATTTTTAAAGTGTCGACCAAGCAAACAATTTATGTCAACTTTCAAAAATGTGATTGTAACAGGCACCCACAGGACAGGGTTGCCTAGTGTGGGGCCGCAGGACATTATTAATATAAATAATAATAAAATAAATGATTTTTATTTTTATTTATATTATTTATTAAAACTTCGTATGTAACAGGCCTTAGTGACCTTACAATACTCAAAGTGACCCATCTAAGGGTCGTCTTCAGGTTTAGAAACGATGACCTAGTAATACTACACGAAAAACTATAGCTAAAAACATGGGTACGATTCCCGGGTCGAGCAGTTATTGGGTTTTTCATTGAAATTTTTAGTAACAGCTTAGAGACATTTGTGCCCGGTTAAGGGTAATAGGCTCACCCCTTATTAACATGACCTTAACACACAGGTAAACTGTGGGTGTACATTAGTACGACTCTGCCTAACCCTTTGGGAATAAAATCGTGATGGTATGTTTGTAAAAAAATCCATTAAAAATGTAATATACTATCTTCACGCGCATGCGCACAAATTGGGCTTACAATTATTATGATGTAATAGTTGTGCATACACCGTCCCTGCATTATCAAGTCGTTGACCCAAATACCTGGTCTACTACCAACAAACTCATCCCAATATCAACCTTAGCACCTCAGTAATAAGAGCTTAAACAAATGCAAGTGGGATACCACATTTTTTATCATCTAAGTCACGGTAAAATGCACTTTAGTACTCTAAAAATAAAGGTGATGAAGACTGTAATGTATTCAGTTTTAGATGATTACTTTAAGCTACTGTTTACGCGGGATGGGATTTAAATGTTTTTTTAATTGCTTAGAGATAGTGATAGATAACACACTTATTTCATTTCGTAAATAGAAAAACTAATTATAAAATAAAAACAATTTTTTACACCGATTAGTGCGAATCGGGCAACTTGATTGCATGGGGGCTCGTGGATAAATGAGAATTGGGCGGTTATGTGGCTGTTACTTACCGCGGTCATTTCTTGGATGGGTGACCATCAGCTACTCATCAATAACACGGCAACTAATATCATTATTTAACTGTTAAAAATGTTATTACGTATTTTTCTTTTAACGACACAACTAGCGCCATCTAGCGAAGTTTGGCGTAAAGTAGAACATGAAGCAGAAAATATCATCACGCTTTTATTTCCCGAAGAGTTAGGCAGAGGTGTATTGCTATACACCCATAGTTCTCTGCTATGTCGAGCTTCCATGTAATTTCTCCCTTGAAATTCACACCAAATTTAATTTTAAAATAAATCGTACCATCGACACGAAGAAGAATAAGCGTGGCTGCTACACTAGAGGTCCTGGGTTCATCCTGCCACCTCACCAGATGGGAGAAGAATCAATGAGAATTTTCCGTATCAAAAAAGGAGTTAGTGAAACAGGCACTTACTCTCATACAATGACAATCATACTCTGATGAACGTATAACTGATGACTAATTAATCATGCAATCAAGGTTAATTATAGCATTACCTTATGTAGTTGTTAGTATTTATCACGTAACACTAACGCGCTTACTGCGCAATCAATGCAGTACCAACTAGTACCAAACAAATGTTGGTGTAGTTTTTCAAATTAAAGCAGTACTAACTTTTGCCAACGAATTCGTCCGCATGGAATAGCTTTAAATAGTGTTTATTTCTTATCAAGTGTCTTAATATACATAGTTTCATTGTTTTTTTTTTAAATTCAACAGTGACGAATTCCCATATAATTTTTTATCCACTTTAAACCTTTTTTTCGTCCTCTCCATCTCCTCCAAGGTCTAATCTATCTCTGTACTTAATATCATCGCAATTGGCTTATGCGTGAAAGCCTAATAGAGTTACTTTCACATTTATAATATTAGATTTAGTGTAGATTGTAGGCAAAAGGTTGTAGATAGATAGATAGATAGAATATTGTTGTAGAGTGAGTTGATAACATTTTATCATAAACACTTCGATCCGATACGAATACGATTTGCTTTGGATGTGTCAGTCAGACCCCAAGCAAGTCAGATATTTTCTCGTCTCCTACGAGATGCCCATCATAATGGCATGGAATTGTATTCTAAGTTTCTAAACATTGTTACGGAGATAAGTTTAAGCTTAGATTTGTCTCTGCCTTAGTAGTTTATTAGAAACCTTCCGTCTTAACTAACAATCATCCTATCTTCCAAGCTATATTAATTTAGATCTACGCCCCGATGAACTTCACAGTGCTATCAGAAAATGGAAGGATATAACACATAAATTAACGTTAAACAAACACTGGTACAGTATTACAATATAAATTCCTGTCAGCCGCATCCTCCCTCGCAGATTCATCTCAATATAAGCGGCGGCATGTCACTCGTTGTAAACATATGTCTCATAGATTAATTTTATGCAGACGTGACGTTTCGGTGTATCGTTTCTGCCTACGAATGGATTTTAGACTTTGTGTAAAAGATTAATTTTGTTGCTATTTTAGTTCTATATATTAAACTAGCGACCTTCGACCTTCGCCTGCGTATACCGGTGAAATTAAAAAAAATATACAAAAACCTTGTCCTGACAATAATCAACACAACAAAAACAGAAATATTAAATTTTGTGCAGTTCTTCGGAAGTTATGCGCGTACAAACATTTCGGCGATTCATTTTTATTTATATGGATATAGTTATATCTTTGAATAACCCACTTCGTGAGACGTGGTTTATAAAATGTGTGTTTTCGCTGTATCTAAGTCAAATGTTATAAAAATGTAAGGAGCTAAAATAAATAAATAAAGCATAGACAAATCAATTTCACGTTTAGTATAATGTGGATGGAATGAATATTAGTAATGATTACGTATTATTACTGTGCATCATCGTTATCATTATCATATTCAGTCATCAAGACACATATTTGATACTAATGTATCTGGATTGTGAATAAAGGCCATGATTCCCAGAGCTGTTTCGGCGTGCGTGCCTTCTCAAAGGTAGAATACAGATAATATCAATCGGCCGATATAAATCAACAACTGCTTATGTTGTCATAAAACTTATTCAACTCCCATACAATATTAATTTCGAGCCAAAATAACAACTCAATTGCACCTTGCCTCTACTGTTTACAATTTCTGCACCAACGCGAAAATTTAATCCGAAACTGTATTAAACTCTCCGCGCAAACTGGCATTTCGAAAACTTTTTTCGTTTCATTTGCGAATCCGGTAATCCCACGGACTGGGGGTATACCACGTGTCAGCAGTTTTAAAAGGTTTACACCCGCTTGGATAGTTTTTCGTTGTTTTAACGCCATCCGTCCATTTAGATTTTTTGTTGGAGCAATTTGTATGTACAGTTGCGCTTTTATGGTTTGAAAAGAATAACGGATCGCGCTTTTGTCTTTAACATACAATGTTTTTAGTTTTTGTGGGCATTGTAACTAGGATTGTGAGCTGTTTTGGGTTACACAAACGAATTTTGTGTCGACGTCACGTTATTTACAAATACTTTTATAACCCATCGGATAAAGTATATCTATCTCTGTTTCTTGAGCAGACTTCTTTTGAAAGAAGTGAAGTATTTTCAGATACTTTATCCTAATGTTTTTGTGTATTACACTCTTCCAATTTGGACTTGGGAATGCCGCTTCGACGGAGGAGGAATTGTCTGGTGGTCAACCATCGCTGGCTACATGGCAACTTTTTTTTATAACTCATGCAACAATCAATAATATCATGTGAGTTTTAAGACAGTATAATCTCATTGCCTCACAGAGGCTGGCTAGCTGTCTCCATTTACTAAACATCATTTCACCGCTCTCCGAATAACATAATCTACACACAAGCTTACAAACATTACGACGTAGCATAAACAAATCACTGTCTATCCCTTTCTCCCGCGATATCTTCGTCCCACTCCTACGCGATGTTTACAATTTTCCTGCTTGCCACTCCAGTCGCACGGTAGACGCGTGCGCATGTACGCGCATCGATCGGTTTATAATAGATCATTTTTTTATCGAGTGCATATTGTGCGTGATATAAATTTATGTGGGTACAAGGATCCATTGTTTGCAACGGTTATAGAATGCATTCCATAGTGTGATGTATTTTTTTTTAACTTTTTTTTATTGATGAGTTCTTTGATCTTGTGTGAGGATCTTTTTATTGACAAGTGATCTGGAAGTGACATTTGTGTTTATGTTAAAGCTCAGTTTTCAAAGCGTTTAGTGTAAATAGATACTTTCATTCGACATAATTCTTCCACATAGCCTTTTCCCAACCTTATTGGGATCAGCTTCCAGTCTAACTACTTAGGATGCGGCTGAATATCAGTATTTTACACGAAGCGCCTGCCATCAGACCTCCGCAACCCAATTTCTGGGCAATACCGATATTTATTCGACATAATTATGAACTTAAAATTCTAATATAGGCACTGTTATTTATTTTTTAATTAGTATTAGGAAGGTACTATATCTAATTCCTTATCATTTTAAAGGTCGTAACAATAGGAAATCATTTTTTTATTACAGATGAAGGCCTTAATCATTAGATGTAATATCGAAGCAATATTATTATTACGTCTTAATTGAATGAATAGTTTTTAAATAGATTTTTACGTATCAAGCTATCTACCTAAAACTATCTAAATAAATAATGAAAGAACAAGGGGGAAAACAATAATATTTTTTTAAGTAATTTTTTCATTATTAAACTGCCAAGTCAAAGGTATCGAGTTCGAGTCCAAGGCACGCACCTCTGACTTTTCGAAATCATGTGCGTAAATATCACTCGCTTCAACGGTGAAGGAAAACATCGTGAGGAAACCTGCATGCCTGAGATTTTCTCGACGGCATGTGAAGTCTGCCAACACACATTAGGCCAGCGTGGTGGACTATATGGCCTAATCCCTTTCATACAGAGAGAAGATCCGATGAAGGCCAGATGAAGTCTTGGTCGGTGTTGTTGTTTTTTAAATATTTAAATTGTATAAAGTTATAATTAGCAATTTAAACTAACTAGTTTATAACACGATGTAAAGTTATTCAAACCATATTTATTACATTTGCGGTTAGTGACGATAACTGAACCACAATGTTATATGCTGTAAACATATTAAATACTAGCTTCCCGCCAGCGGCTTCGCCCGCGTGGTCTTATAATTTTTTCCCAGTTTTTGCTACATTTTTCATTACTACTCCGCTCCTATTAGTCGTAGCGTGATGATATATAGCCTATGTTACTCGGGGATAATGTAGCTTTACAAAGGTGAAAGAATTTTTGAAATCGGTCCAGTAGTTTCGGAGCCTATTCATTACAAACAAACAAACAAACAAATCTTTCCTGTTTATAATATTAGTATAGATGTAACTATTTCCTGTTAGACCTTGGTTAACTGGCTAACCATGGTGTTAACTGTGTCGTTAATTTAGTGGTCCTGAGCACGACTAGTTTAGACGTCCAGCCAGGCTAACATGCGCGCCACGACAAAATTTTGTCTACTCTTTTGTCTCGCTCTTTCTTGTGCGAAAACGAAACAAAAGCACGACATAAGCGTAGACAAAATGTTCTCGCGGCGTGCATGTTAGCCCGGCTGGGTTAGTTTTCCAGATCAAGCAGTTAGGTTTTTCTGTGAAATAAATAATAAATATCCTGGTACAGTTTACACAGCACCATCTAGTCCCAAACTAAGCAGAGCTTGTACTATGGGTACTACTAGACAATGGATATAATACTTATATATACTTTTTTTGTAAATACATACTTATAATTTATATATAAGACACCCAGACAAAAACAAACACTTAAACACGTTCATCACATAAATGTTTGTGTCCTGTGGGAATCGAACCCATGACCTCGTGATCAGCAGTTCGGTACTCGAACCACTAGACCACAGACGTTGTCAAATCCTAGTAGCAGCTTGGAGTTTAGATTTATGCCTCGTATAAAGCGATAGACTCACCTCGTTGATAGCGATATTACATGGAACATGGATACTGGCGAATTTAGGTGCGTAATTAAATAAAAAAAAGTGTTATAAACTTTTCGTTTATAACATTCCGAACAAGACTCAGGCCGCTTCTACACCCACACCAAATAAAATAATTCCAAAAACAAATAAACCATTATTTCTTTTGTTTTTAAAATATTAATAGGCAATGTTTTGTCGATTTACTAAATATGACATTCCTCTCTTGCGTTTAAAGTTCAGAATCATTTGCAAATATCTGTTTGTATTGATTATATTCGTGATGTTGTTCAATTACCAAAATTACGCGACTTTCACCGTGATAGCACGACCTTCTTTTGTTCAAAGGTGAAAGGATTATCGATATTGGTCAATTCGTTGCGGAGATACGGCCGAAAATACGATTTGAAAGTGCGTTTCCATATTTGATATAATAAAGCTCTTTGTTTCTCTTGATTATTGATTATGTCTACTGATAGATTAGCGGACCTCATTTTATATGTATAAAAATTCTACGATAAATAAAATAGAAAAACAATAGACATACATGTGAATATAATATATATCATCTATTATATTATTAGATAACTCAATTGGTCAAAACCTAGCTTATGTACTCTATAAAAAAAATTTGACTGATGGTGTAAACTGCATCAAAATCCGCTGCGTGGTTCAGGATAATATGTTAGCGGTTTTTTTTAATTTATTGTTTTCAATAAGATTACAATATTGTATTAGAAACATGTTTCTCTTGCTAAACTGCATAACTGTTTGTGTGTAGTATTCTCACCGATGGATTCTATAATACTTATATATTTTTCAACTTATCTACTATATAAAAATAAGTCGGGTTTTCCTTCCTGACGCTATAACTCCAGAACGCACGAACCGATTTCCACGGTTTTGCATTCGTTGGAAAGGTCTCGGGCTCCGTGAGGTTTATAGCAAAGAAAATTCAGGAAAAATTTCAACAGAAAAGCGGGTTAAAAAGGTTATCAAGACCACGCGGGCGAAGCCGCTGGCGGAAAGCTAGTATTTTATATTTAACTCGTCATGCAAACAATCTATGGTACAATCAATTTAAAGAAAAAAAAAACAGATTGAAAACACTTTTTTATACGAATACTAGCTGACCCAGCAAACGTTGTTTTGCCATATAGGGGTGGACTACCCCTAACATTTAGGGGTATGAAAAATAGATGTTGGCCGATTCTCAGACCTACCCGATATGCACAC
The DNA here is from genome assembly GCA_946251955.1 of Acronicta psi. NCBI lineage: Eukaryota > Metazoa > Arthropoda > Insecta > Lepidoptera > Noctuidae > Acronicta > Acronicta psi. Next base: position 7,073,266 of record OX276494.1, on the reverse strand, counting down.
AAAATTTCATACAAATCGGTCCAGCCGTTTCGGAGGAGTATGGCAACTAAAACTGTGACACGAGAATTTTATATATTAGATACTTTTACTACAGAGAGACGCAGAAAGAGACTGTTTTATACTATGTAGAGATTTGTGGGATTGGGAACAACTTGGATGAACACGAGGAGAACACCACGGAGTTTTTTTATTTCACTAAGCTGGCAAACAAGCATACGGCCCGCCTGATAGCTGTCCCAGCTTGCAACACCAGGGATATCACTCGCGCGTTGCCGACCCTAAAAACCTCTTAGAGGTTTATGGAGGTTTCACTGCACCGACAGTTTGAGGGAATATTCCTCTTGTTGACAGCGCAGCGCATCCTTAGAAGGAACGCTAGCAACCTTACTAACTGCAGGAACACAATACACAATAAAGTTTGTTATTTGACTGCAATTTTCTGTAAGGTGGTTTACATCTAGTTGTACATAAATTATCAAATTGAATATCATAATCACGCCATTATCCCGTCTAGAGGTCAGCACTGCTGTCAAGTATGCGTACAATGTTAATGTTTGTCATAATCACTGTAACCGGCATTGTACGTTATGTCATTATATTACAAAGCCTACAAGCAACAATGAGCCTTCTTAAATATATTAGTGGTATTATTTCAGACTGAAGGGTATCAAATGACGTTTGACATCATCATGATGAGGTGTTTTGTGGTTGTCATGACAACGCTGAAACTGCCTTTGTCTTGCTCCCTTAAGGATCAATGTCCACTCTCCCATGAATATGAGACAAATCTTTTTGTCCGGCCCGAAGTTACTGGACAAAAAGATTGGCGAGAACTGTACTTGTACAATCACGGGCTCAGCCATAAACACTAACAAAAGTGCTTAGCCAATTTTTTTCATGAATGATCGATTGCAACTTTGAGATAACACCAATGTCACTATAGCATTGGTTCGTAAATACTGTTCGTAATATCACAAAAGTTCTATTAGTACTTTAGGAGAAAATCGCTTTAGCACTTTTGTTAGTGTAAACATGTTTTTGCTGTACTCAGTTAATTTCACGTATCTCAAAATTATTACATTCAGCCAGTCTTTACTGGGTTAACGGGTTGTCTCAAGTCTCATTAATTTCATAACCATAGAGAGCTAAGTGCGGAAAAAGGAGTCCAAGGCTTCTCAAGTCCTGACAACTGTCAAAGTCAAAATCAAATGTTTTATTTCAGTTAGACCTTATGAATAGGTGCTTTTGAAAAGTCAAACTAGTTGCACGGTTCCAGAAAGTAGATCTTATGGAGAAGAACCGACAAGAAACTCCATAGATACTCGATAGACATTCTTTTAAAAAATCATGGCCACAATATTTTATTTTGGGCAGCCGGTGAGTGTATAGTGCTATATCTATACTTCTATACTAATATTATAAAGAGGAAAGATTTGTTTGTTTGTTTGTTTGTTTGTAATGAATAGGCTCCGAAACTAATGGACCGATTTCAAAAATTCTTTCACCTTTGGAAAGCTACATTATCCCCGAGTAACATAGGCTATATATCATCACGCTACGACTAATAGGAGCGGAGTAGTAATGAAAAATGTTGCAAAAACGGGGGAAAAAATTATAAGACCACGCGGGCGAAGCCGCTGGCGGGAAGCTAGTTAGGTATATAGCCACAGAATAAATATTAACAGAATGGCCACTCTCCGCCCCCTCCCTAATGTCAGATACCTCAGGTTCCCCGCATTCTGCCGGTGTTCTTGCCGGACGTACTGCCAACAAACCCTACGCACTCTCACGCACACATTTGCATTTACACCTGTACAAACGTATTTTGACTAGTTTGACATTTGGTATTGTAGTGTGCAGCGGTATCGGAAAGTTTGTATGGAGTGTCACAGGTGTGATATAGCAGTGATACCCTAGGGGAATGACCACTGGACTGCCAAGTCAAAAGTCTTGAGTCCGAATCCAAGACACGGACCATTGATTTTTGGACATCATGTGCGTAATATTATCACTCGCTTCAACGGTAAAGGAAACATCGTGAGAAAGTTAGCAAATAAATGATTATGATTATGAAAACCTGCATGCCTGTAAGATTTTCTCAAGGGTAAAGTCTGCCGCGTGGTGGAGCTGGTGGACTATGGCCTAATCCCTCTCGACTTAGAGGAGTCCCGTGCCCAGCAGCGGCAATTGATGGAGAATATTATATATAAAAAAAAAACAGTAAAATATTGCAGTGGTAGATGCCGACCAGCCCCGAATGACAGCTCCCGTACCAAGCATGACGTGTGCGCGTCGTTCTACTCAACCATGTTGCAGGCAATAAAAAAACCCGACACAACTATGCCAATATTCTCAAAATCTCACAGCGTCTTCACAAAGATCTAACAAAGCAATCTATAGATTCTTAATTAGTTCTTAATACAAGCAGATGTATAGCCTTTTTTGCTAGCATAGACAACGATATTCTATACTTGTCTTGCATAATTGCATTCTTCAATACGTAATAGGGTGTTCTGTTCACCTGTTATTATGATCCAGATTACTATTGTTGTATGTAATAAGATAATAAATTCATAGGAATGGCAGTAATTATGTTTCTTTAAGTGAAACTATTTAATGCCTGCCTCATCCGTAGTGTTTTTTAAGCTTGAGGTCTCAGGTCCTAGATTCTCAGGTTTTATTAAGTGTAGTTATTATATGTCGAATGCTACGGTGCTGACGAACACATCTGTGGTCTAGTAGTTCCAGTAATGGACTGCTGATCACGAGGTCGTGGGTTCGATTCCCACAAGACACTAATATTTATGTGATAAATATAAATGTTTGTGTTTGTCTGGGTGTTTCATAAAATCATAAGTATTATAAGTAAGTACTTACAAAAAATAAACGATTTAAGTATTATATCCATAGTCTAGCACCCATCGTACAAGCTACATGCTTAGTTTGGGACTAGATGGTGATGTGTAAAATGTCCCAGGATATTTCCAGGTTATGATAACTTACTGATATCCAGCCGCATCTGGTTAGATGAGATGTCTTGTGATGTGAAGTCTTCTAGATTCGGCTGGAAAGGATTAACAAACTAAAAAACAACTAATTACCAACACCATAAAGACCCACACCAGGAACTGCATTTTCATTTAACATTTACACAGAACTCCTGAAAAGGACCAATTAAAGCTCACAGATTTCATATTGAGGACTCGAAAAGCTCTCCAGCTCCCATGAAAGGAGCAAAAAAGCTTGGAAATACACGTCTAGCTGTGGAGACTGTCGGGAACGCTAATTAGTTCCTTTTGAGAGCTTTACATTAGTAAGTTTTTTGTTTTTAAGTTCTTTTTAGGGTTCTGTACTCGACGGGTGCCAACGAGACCCTATTACTAAGCCTCCGCTGTTCGTCCGCCCAGTCTATGTCTGTCAGCGGGTTATATCTCATGAATCCTAATGTAAGGAAGAGAGTTACATTTTTAGTTTCATTACTAGTGCCACTATAACGACAAATACTAAAAATGGTACCCTTTGTGCGGGTCCGACTTGACTTGACTGGTTTTTATTTTGGTGTGTGTGTGTCACTCTGTCACGGTTATTCTAATTAAATACCAACAGGATAATATTTAACTGTAGCTCTAATTAGAGCTAATGAAATTATTTGCTATGGATACTAGGGATAATTTATGAATATTACAAATCAAACATACATAGTCAGTTTTATACATACCATCACGCCTGTATTCCTTGAAAGGCTAGGCAGGGGAGTATTAATGTACGCTCACAGTTTGCCAAGGAGGTGAGCCTATTTCCATTAACCGTGCACAACTCCCAACTCTGAGCTACTACTGAGAAATTCATAGACAAACCCAATACACAACATAACACTGACACTTAAACACTTTGCTCAGCCCGGGCATCGAACCCAGGACCGCGTAACATTTGCGCTTAGAACTCCCCCGAGGCGGTCAAGTAAGTTTATAATTCCTGAATTTCTGTCCACCCTACAAAGGCTTGCATGTCGAGGTATATACAGTGTAAATAAATTAAATTACCCATCAATCGAAACATGTTCGCATGATAGTGATAAATAGCGTACAGACACGCGATATTAACACTTAAAATAATATCTACAGAAGGTCTATTCTCAAATATATGTCAAACAAAAAAAACCCGATCAATTTTCAAACTGAACCTGCAAACATTTGTCTTGACTATACAATTTTTTTTTTATTTTTACTGGGGCATTTTTAATTTTTTACTATTTTTTCCGCCAGTGTTTTTGCCCGCGTGGTCTAGGTAAGGTAATTAGGTTATATTATTATACAGGGGATAGTGTACCTTCCCAACGGGAAAGATTTTTTCAAATCGCTCCAGTAGTTTCGGAGCATATTCAATTCACACAAACAATCAAATCTTTCCTCTTTATAATATTATGTAGTACTAGCTTTCCGCCAGCGGCTTCACCCGCTATCCCACGGGAACCATACATTTTACCGGGATAAAAAGTAGCCTATATGCTATTCCAGACTATAATCTATCTCTGTGCCAAATTCCATCCAGATCCGTTCAGTAGTTTTTGCGTGAAAGAGTAACAAACATCCATCCATCCATCCTCACAAACTTTCACATTTATAATATTAGTAGGACTTATAGAGTAGCACAAATCTATCTCACGGGAATCTTATTTTACTGGGATAAAAAGTAGATGAAAACATGAGTTTTTCTCACTAGACTTGCTAGCGACGCCGTAAAATATTTGTATGGAACCCTCGCAGCGCCTCTAGCGGTTACGTAAGGAACTAAAATCTGCTATGAGATTACAGCGTTTCGATGCGTAAAAAACCTATCGAAAGCCATTCGATAGAACTCATGATTGACGTACTGACCTTCTGACACTCGCCTGCCTAGTACCTTTACGGTCTATTAGTAACGATTGTGATGTAACTAACTTTATTGTTTGTATCGTAAATATGAAATTTATTGATTCTTAGATAAACGTTCACCGAGAATTGATTTGTGATGAAATAATTAGCTTATTTACGTTCAATATATTGTGTGTCAGGGGTCTACTACGTAAGGACGAAAAGTCCGTAGATTCGGGCTTCGTTACGGGCGTTTCCTACTCCGTATCATCTGCGGGCGCATGATTCGTTCGGGGCCCGAACTAAGAATGCTCTATTGTGGAATTCACTGCCGGAATCTTTGTTTCCCGAGACTTATAATTTGGGTGTCTTCAATACGAGAGTGAATCAGTTTCTTCTACGTAAATGCGCTCCATCGTAGACCACATCGTTGCTTAACATCAGGCGAATTGTGGTAAAAAAAAGAATTGCAACACAATTTGACAGTTGTACCTACTCCCAATGTGTTTTTAACCATCCGAAAACCTGAACCTAATACTTGTTCTAACGGATTGTTATGTTTGGAAATCTTTCGGACGGCCGGTCACTTCGTTGATGGAGATAGGGACTATAGGGAGGAGACTCCTCATTTCGTTCAGCTGTTTCCTCTCAAGTAGCGTTGCCAGGCGTCCTGATAACGCAGGACATGGTTAGGATTTTTGATTGCGTGTCCGGCCAAAATTTACGGTTTCTGGCTTTTGTTAGGCTTTTTACATTTCGCAAACGAGCGAGCGCCGAGCGTGGCCGAGCGCAGGCGATTGTCGGCCGCCGAGAGGGTGTCCGGCCAAACTGGATGGTCTGTCCGGCTATTAGGTTTGGCGACCTGGCAACCCTACTCTCAAGCAATGACCATCGATTGTGTCGTCTCGAACACACGCTCATTTGAAACAATTTGTGTCAATTGTCTGAGGAGTACGCCGAACAATTAGCTTGCAAATTGATAGTGGCTTTGCTCTGTTGACGGTTCCTTTTAAACTAATTTAAGTCAGCTGATGTTTGCAGTGAACAGAAGTTTGCAACAGAAGAACCAAAGTGACCGATATAGCCGAAAGGATTACCAAGCAGAAGTGACATATTTCGTTTTCAGTTACGGCACGAGATAAATGACGACAAAAATTATTTCGCATGTTAGCATATGTCATTGACCCATATACTGTCTCTCACGGGTCTCCTCAGTAAGAGAGGGATTAGGCTATAGTCCACCACGCTAGGCTAACGCGGTTTGACAGACTTCACATGCCGTTGAGAAAATCTCTCAAGCGTGTAAGCTGCCTCAAGATGTTTTCCCTCACCGTTAACGCGAGTGATAATTACACACATGATTTCGAAAAGTCAGAGCTGCGTACCTTGGACTCGAGACCTTTGACTTTGCAGTCCAGTGGTCATACCCCTAGGCTACCACTATATGTATGCCAGCATACCTGGTGTAAACAGTTCGAAGGTATCTCGCTGAACCCGAGTTCATTCAACCAATCTTGACAGGACACTTTGTTTTCCAATCAAAGTAATAAGCCGATCAACCGAACGTGCCGTATCTTCAGTCTGCAACCGTGGGTACCGGCAGAACAATGCGCACAACGGTACTACCCACAATTAATGTTCCCACGGATCTTTAGACTTCACTAATTACGCTCCACGGCGCGTTAGTGGTTACTGGTCTGGCTGGAAATTGGTTTTGGGATTAGAATGATGAAATATTGGTTAGCGTAGTGGTTGTAATCGCGGTTCCTGGGTCGAGCAAAATGTGATTACGTTTTTCATTGAAATTCTCAGTAGCAGCTCGGAGGTTTTGTGCCTGGTTGATGGCAATAGGCTCGCCCCCTATTATATAGGACCTGAATAAACATACCGGTGAAATGTGGGTGTACAGTTCTCGCCAAACTTATTGTCCGGCTTGAAGTTGGCACGAGCTAATTTCAACCCGGCCGTAAAAATCGGAGAAACAAAAAAATTTGACTGTAATAAATAAAAACGAAAGCTCAAGTCGTAGGCTGTCGTTTTAAATCATTTTAATCCAATTTTTTTTCTCCGATTTTTACGGCCTGGTTGAAGTTAGCTCGTGCCAACTTCAAGGCGGACAATACGTTTAGCTAGAACTGTAAATAAATAAATAAATATTTTGGAGACATTTTTACACAGCACCATCTAGTCCCAAACTAGACAATGGATATAATACTTATATACTTTTTTTTTTTGTAAATACATACTTTTTATACCAGACAAACACAAATACTTATATTCATCATCACATAAATCGAACCCACGACCTCGTGATCAGCAGTCCGGTACTCGAACCACTAGACCACAGACGTCGTCAGTGTCTGTACATTAGTACATCTGTCTAAATCTTTGGGAAATACAAGCGTGATGGTATGATTGTATCCGAATGATAAACATCACAAATAACTCTAGTACAACAAAACTATCTCAATTTATTTAGTAAACGTTAGTACACAAACACTTTAGTCCTCAATTCCGCGGCCAATGTCCGGAGTTGCGGTTGGGTGAGCCTCGCAACCGATCTGTCGTGTTTGACTTTGATATAGACCTAGTTTGTGTACTTTGGGGACTTGAATGTGGTTGATTGTTAGCGGTTCTGAGACTGGTCATAGATTAAATACGTGCAGAACGGCCATTTTACATTAAGCTGCATAATTTTCACATTGTGGTAGAATACTGTCTCGTCAGTCTGGTGGACAGTAATAAATTACGATGACTGTTGCAACCAGACTATTCTTTATTTAAAAAATTCAAAATACCTGACAGCCTAAGCTATTACATTGGGCCACAAGATGGCGCTATTTATTTTGTTATACAACCTTTAACAGACAGCACGACAGATCGAGTAATATTTTTAGAAATTCCTCTGAAAAATTCAGTAGCAGCTCGGAATTTTGATTTGTCGCTGGTTATAAAAAAAAATACCACCTTGAAAAACGTACACACATACTACCTACCATCACGCCTGTATTTCCAGAGGGTTAGGCAGGAGTGTACTAATGTACACCCACAGTTCGTCGGTATTTTTAGGTCCCATAGTCCCATGTAATAGGAGGCGAGCTTAGTGCCATTTAGTGAAAAAACACTTAACTTTATCTAAAGTTATATCTGTATACAAAGCACATACTGCATATATATAAAGAACACACATATGTAAAGGGCAAAGAACTAATTAGTTAAGCAGGTGGAAATAGTTCGTTACCATAATTAAACGACACAGACCTTTTCCCGAGTAGTTAAACCGGTTATATCTTACACGCAAAGGACCTGCAACGCTTTCCAACCATTTTAAAAGTAAACGTTACATCAATATGTTAATAGATCTTCAAAATTACAACAAAGAAGGCCATTCAAATATCCATAACGGATATCTGGCGCTAAACTGCCCCCACGCACTATTTTATTTGTTTAATGTGGGTAGTTTGAATTTCGAACGTGAGCTTAAACTGAGAAAGTTATAGTCAGTCCTGCGTTGGCGTTAAATGCGCCCAGACGTCTTTATATGGTCACTCGTCGGTTGTATTTATGGTTAGAAGATAATAATTTGAATGACCTTTTATTAAAAAGGATCTTTGAAGATGGATTTTGCTTGTATAATAATTGGCTTTTAGTGAAGTTGTGTTTTGTTTTTTAATTTATGATTCATTAATTTTATCTTGTCTTGAATCAGTTGAACTGTTAAGAATATGTGTCATAAGCTATGTACAAAAATCTAATATGAAAACTATGTTGAATTGTTCACGCCGATAAAAATCTGCTATAAAATCTACCATAAAGCGCCCCAAACTACTTTAATCTGCTGTAAAGCAGTTAACACAAGAGCTAATTACTTTATAAGGCTATACCGTGACACGTTAATAGAAATATTTTTTAATCAACACAAAAATAGAAAGCAATTTTCTACCTAGACGAAGTATTTAAAGAATTTGATCGGTCACAGTAAACTGTCCTTGTACAATACGTGAGAGCACGCGTGTCTGATTGGGAACCACCGTGACCGGGACGCGGGCGGGATGAGAAAAAACAGGGTTTGTTCGGTGCAAGGTATAAACTTCTTTGAGAAAGAAAGAAAGAAACAAACAAACTTTTATTTTGCTCTCACAAGTCACAGCAGAACACGAGACATAGTAGAAATAACCTAACCTAAATTAAAAATTTAGAAAACCCCCGACACGAAATGTTATTTGTCATTTTGTGGTGGCGGTCATCTTGGATTAGAGTTTCATTGTGTATAGTATTCTTCTAGTTAAACACTTTCATTTGATACCCATATTGTGAAAAATATCTAATTCGCTATTTTGTGGCGGCGGCCATCTTGGACCGATTTTCATCAAACATAGCAAAGGACATGCAACGCTTTCCAACCATTTTAAAAGTAAACGTTACATCAATATGTTAATAGATCTTCAAAATTACAACAAAGAAGGCCATTCAAATATCCATAACGGACTATTTTATTTGTTTAATGTGGGTAGTTTGAATTTCGAACGTGAGCTTAAACTGAGAAAGTTATAGTCAGTCCTGCGTTGGCGTTAAATGCGCCCAGACGTCTTTATATGGTCACTCGTCGGTTGTATTTATGGTTAGAAGATAATAATTTGAATGACCTTTTATTAAAAAGGATCTTTGAAGATGGAGTTTGCTTGTATAATAATTGGCTTTTAGTGAAGTTGTGTTTTGTTTTTTAATTTATGATTCATTAATTTTATCTTGTCTTGAATCAGTTGAACTGTTAAGAATATGTGTCATAAGCTATGTACAAAAATCTAATATGAAAACTATGTTGAATTGTTCACGCCGATAAAAATCTGCTATAAAATCTACCATAAAGCGCCCCAAACTACTTTAATCTGCTGTAAAGCAGTTAACACAAGAGCTAATTACTTTATAAGGCTATACCGTGACACGTTAATAGAAATATTTTTTAATCAACACAAAAATAGAAAGCAATTTTCTACCTAGACGAAGTATTTAAAGAATTTGATCGGTCACAGTAAACTGTCCTTGTACAATACGTGAGAGCACGCGTGTCTGATTGGGAACCACCGTGACCGGGACGCGGGCGGGATGAGAAAAAACAGGGTTTGTTCGGTGCAAGGTATAAACTTCTTTGAGAAAGAAAGAAAGAAACAAACAAACTTTTATTTTGCTCTCACAAGTCACAGCAGAACACGAGACATAGTAGAAATAACCTAACCTAAATTAAAAATTTAGAAAACCCCCGACACGAAATGTTATTTGTCATTTTGTGGTGGCGGTCATCTTGGATTAGAGTTTCATTGTGTATAGTATTCTTCTAGTTAAACACTTTCATTTGATACCCATATTGTGAAAAATATCTAATTCGCTATTTTGTGGCGGCGGCCATCTTGGACCGATTTTCATCAAACATAGCTAAGAACACTCCCGACTAATTCACCTTTCAAATAAAAAAAAACAAAATCAAAATCGGTTCATCCGTTGGGGAGCTTCGATGCCACAGACAGACACACACACGCAGACACGTTAAACTTATAACACCCCGTCGTTTTTGCGTCGGGGGTTAAAAAAGGGAATATACAAAATGATTTAATCTAATCTATGGGTATGCTGATTTGTGAGAACAAAAAAGGACCCTAGCTCAGCATATGCCACTTCATTATAATAAACTAGCTTCCCGCCAGCGGCTTCGCCCGCGTGGTCTTATAATTTTTTCCCCGTTTTTGCTACATTTTTCATTACTACTCCGCTCCTATTAGTCGTAGCGTGATGATATATAGCCTATGTTACTCGGGGATAATGTAGCTTTCCAAAGGTGAAAGAATTTTTGAAATCGTTCCAGTAGTTTCGGAGCCTATTCATTACAAACAAACAAACAAACAAATCTTTCCTCTTTATAATATTAGTATAGATGACGTGGCGCTGGTATTCTGCTAGGTCCTTGAGCGATTTCACGAATATCGGACAGCTATCCATGTATAATACCTACATCACATAAAATATTGAGTTTGTAGACCTTTAGGTAGATAGAATCACACCTGTGACACTCCATACAAACTTTCCGGTACCGCTGCACACTACAATACTAAAAGTCAAACTTGTCAAAATTACGTTTGTACACGTGCAAATGCAAATGTGTGCGTGAGAGTGCGTAGGGTTTGTTGGCAGTACGACCGGCAAGAACACCGGCAGAATGCGGGGGACCTGAGGTATCTGACGTTAGGGAGGGGCGGAGAGTGGCCATTCTGTGATAGAGTGCGACCAATTGCCTTAATGATATCACCGTATGTCATCGTCGTAGTGAATATTTTGAATTAATGGCCTTAGGATCAGTGACGGTAAGTGTGGTTTATGGTCGGTACAGTTCTCGCCAATCTTATTGTCCGGCTTGAAGTTGGCACGAGCTAACTTCAACCCGGAAAATGTTAATTCATTCATATCAGCCTATTGCCGTCCACTGCTGAACGTAGACCTCCCCCAAAGAGCGCCAACCATCCCGGTCTTGGGCAGCTCGTATCCCTCCGCTGCCATTTTAATTGTTAATTAAAATACAAAAATATTGGACTGTAATAAATTGCGGAAGGCCATTTGCCGACCTATATTACTATACTATAACTTTATATACCAGGCGATTCATTATGGATGCAGCATACGGTGCAGTTGATATTGTTTTTGCGTCAATATGAATACAATCAGCTTTAATTGTGTGCACTACGGCTGGCTGTGGGCCAAGATTTTTGCTTTTATGTACAATTAGGTTAGCAAACGTAGGCCTATTAATTGAGTAAGCCCTATTGATAGGTGTCGTGTTCGATAGCATCACTGCTTAGAGCTTGTCATTGTCGCCCCGAATTAAGAGCTTTAATTATTTTTTTCCAGATTCCTGCAACGTTTTAGTAGTATACTCTAGACTAGATACATTTACCTTCTTTTTGGAACAGTGAAACTACTTTTTGACTTTTGCAAATTGCTGTAACTAAAGCTATACACGCTTATTTTTAATCACCGTAAAAAAATACGGATCAATGTTACAACAACTTTTATTATGGGACGTTTACCCGACTGCTGAAGAAGAGTTATGTGTTTGTTATCTCTATATCTCAAGTAAGACAACCTTTTAAAACTTGCACCAAACTTAAGTTCCGCTCCAATGCACCAGATAGAGCACACTTATATTACGCTACAGATGGCACAAGAAGTACCCAAGAATCGTGCATCTATCTCAACCTTTAACTCTAGCAAATAGAGCCTATAATCAACTGACCCAACTTCTGACACTTAAGTTTGTCAAAAGCACAGAACAAACAACAATTTGCCGACAACTTAACCTTTATGGTAAAGTTGTAAGGTCTATATTCCAATTTCCTGTCTGTAATTGAGTTGGCCGGTGTCATCCATTGTTAATCCAGGAAGGTGGTTTTCCGAACTCCTTTGTGATTTAGTTTTCAGAGGAAACCTCCATTTGGTTCGATTAGTTTGGGCAAAAAGCCTGATGTCGAACTTTCTTTCCGGAATTGAAGGGGGCGGTTACGAAAACAGTTAAAGTGGAATGTTTATGGTCTGATAGCTCTTTTAGTCTTCGAAATAATGCTATTGTCGTTTGTTTTTATGTCATTAAGCAGTGATAGCCTAGTGACGTGGCCATGAACTGTCAAGTCATAGCTTTTGAGTTAATCCAAGGTAGACGACTCTTGTTTTTGAACTTAGGCTCTAGACAGACGGACTAAATTTCGGACGGACTCAGGATTCTGACGGAATGCAGGCTGTCTGTTTAGAGCCTAAGTCACATAATTGACGTATTTTACATTTTAAACTTAATGCCAATATTTCTCCAGGGGTCATAAACGCGACTGGTAAGCTAGGGCTCCTGGGTGAAGCAGCTCATGGTCTGGGTTTCGGCCCGGTTGATAGCAATAGACTCGGCCTCTATTGTATGGGACCTAAATATACCGGGTGACATGTGGGTGTATGTTATGTACTTACGTTATGTATGATTGAATGTATTTCCGAAACGATCCTATATGAATTCGCTTACTAGAAAGTTTAGAGATAGGATTTTGACATAACGTTCATACAAATAATGTAGTAAGCAAATCTATCCACTGCTTTGGCAGGAAGCGGCCTATAATGTATGTTGTAAACACATCACTTATGTAGGCACGTAACAAGTCATATTATTAATTCTTAACTGGGAATCGAACCCAGGACCTGTAGCGTATCGGTCGCGCTTACAACCACTAGGCTATCGAAGCAGAAATGTAGCAAAAACAAATATTTAGGTACTTTTTAATTGCCAAGCAAAGTTTTTATAATGTTAACGCGATTTCGCCATAGTTTTCGCAGAACAATAAATTCTTATTTAAAGGAAACCTTATAAAGAATGTTGTTGCGACAAAATTTTTAACAATACCAAGCCAAATAAATTTTGTTTCGAAAGGTTAGGTTTAATTTCTACCATGCTACTAACTTATTTATGCTTTGAAATTACTGGCAACGTGATTTGGGTAACGCGTCAAACCTTTTCACGTTTCTTAATCTTAGGACATTTTTTGGAGCAATGTTGGCAGTCTCTTTAGATTGGTTTATAATTTTACTAGCTTTCCGCCAGCGGCTTTGCCCGCTATCCCACGGGAACCATACATTTTACCGGGATAAAAAGTAGCCTATGTGCTATTCCAGACTATAATCTATCTCTGTGCCAAATTTCATCCAGATCCTTTCAGTAGTTTTTGCGTGAAAGAGTAACAAACATCCATCCATCCATCCATCCTCACAAACTTTCACATTTATAATATTAGTAGGAAGTAGGATAATTATGTAAACTAGCTTTTCGCCAGCGACTTTGCCCGCTATCCCACAGGAACTATACATTTTACCGGGATAATAAGATCTTAAGTTATTAGGGGTTCCAAAGTGGCTCAGAATGGTTTGAACTTGACACACTACCGCGTGTCCAGATAAAATTATGAAACAAAGGCTTCTTCTTGCAAAAAAATACAGCTAAATTGTATTTCGTTGTGCAAATATGTAAATAACGACTGTCAAATTAAAAATGATTGATTTCTTGTGTTTATTTGGATGATATATTCATTTTCGTTAAAATTCGCCTTTTCGTAAATAATATTTTTTTTACAATTCCAATATATAAATTTTTAACTTTTTCGTTTTTTTTTTCAATTGACTAGATTGAAGTATCATTAATCATAGGAAAGAAAAAGCGCGGGAAAATTAGAACAGGGCGGTCATATTTTTTCCTACGGAAATTTTAATTTTAATTTTTAATTGAAAATTTCGTCAGTTGAGTTGTGTAGAGTGTAAATATTTTAGTAGTTAGTGTCAAATAATAGTATTTGTGTATATTTTGCTGTTTACGTGGTAAGTTTTGTAAATATTTTATACATGGGAGCTTCATGAGCGAGCCCCCCGACCCCAGTGTTTTGTCGGGGGACTTGGGCTCTAGCCTGGGTCCCCCCGTGGGCTTAAATGTAGTTATAGCATCTAATGATAATGAAATGGATACTGATGCGTCGTTAAGTAGTGTAGATGGCTCTAGCACTCGTAAAAGATTAAGAACAAACAAAGTTTGCAAGCATTGCAATAAGAAGAGAAAGAGGAACTCTCATCTTAGTAAAATAAATGGCAATAGTGAACATGACTGTAAATGTGATAAATTAGATGAAAAACTCGCTGAACAACCTTTTAAAGAGCCTACCATGGTTCCACATACCGATCGTTCATCAAAAGATAAACACTCTGTTCCCCAAGTCATTCAATTAGGTGAGGCAGGTCGTAAAGCATATCTTTCTACTGATGCGTCTCCATATGTCGTGCATGTGCAAAGGATTGAGGTTTCACCTAGTGATGGCTCATACCTGCACCCAATTACTTTTGGGAACTTTTTGAAAAAAAATAATTTTAAGAATATTATTACTGGCAGTGTCAAACGAATTGGGCGTAATAGATGCACTGTATCTTTTTCAGCATTTCAGGATGCTAATGATTTTATTTGTCATCATAAATTAGAAGAAAATAAATTTCGGGCATTCATTCCTACATATAATATCACTCGCTTAGGAATAGTACGTGGTGTACCACCTGAATGGTCACTAGAGGAAATAAAAAGTAATGTGTCAGTTCCAATTGGATGTGGACAAATTATTAAAATAAGACGATTAAATTATAAGGTTCATATTGATGGTGCCGTAGTATGGAAACCATCGCAATCAGTGGTTTTTACGTTTGATGGGCAAGTACTTCCTAAGAGAATATTTATTTGCTATAATGCTTTATCTGTGGAACTTTATACCTATCCGACAATTCAATGTTTTAATTGTTGCCGGTATGGACACACCAAACTTCTTTGTCGCTCTCGTCCTAGATGCTTTAAATGCTCTAATGAACACAATGGTGAAAACTGCAATGTTGAAGAAAGCAGTGCAGTATGTATAATGTGCAGAGGGTATCATTATGCTACCAATAAAAATTGCCCTGAATTCAATCGTCAGAAAGAAATAAAACTAACTATGTCCCAGAGTAGTATCTCATATATGGAGGCTTGCAAACTTCATCCACCAATTTCAAAACCATATGCTGATGTTGCAAGAAATCATAATCCTGTTGACACATCCACATACAATAGCCCTCTTAAAAATTCTCAAAATATCTCATATAAAAAAACTATTTTTCTTAAGCAGCGTTCACCTCCAAAAGTAACTCAAGGATATGACAAATTTGCTCACAATAACATGATTAGAGACTATGATATGCCTTCAACATCAGCAAATGGTTGTGGCTTTAAACAGAATGTAAATGAAACTGTAGAAAATGATAAAATAACTGAAACAATAATTTCATTACTTAACACTTTGTTATCAAATACCACATTGAAACCGTCCAACGTTGCTGTTATAATTGAAATGTTTAATAATTTAATATCAAATAATAATGGATCTAAGGGTTCTACAATGGAACTGCCAGAGTGCACTATCTAAAAAGTCTGAGTTAATTCATATTGTAAATAAATATAATCCTTCAATTATAGTCTTGTCAGAAACATGGTTGAAGACTGAAATTCTTTTTAGAATTCCAGGCTTCACCTGTCTGAGAGAGGACAGACCAGATGGTTATGGTGGAGTAGCCATCCTTGTACATAATACAATTTCCTATGTACAACTAATTTTACCTCCACATAATGTAAATAATGTAAATATGGTAGGTATAAAATTATATAATAACATTTCAATTATTTCAGTTTATATTCCACATGCATCATCTTTAATTTTACAAAATGAAGTTGACCAACTTATTTCTTCTTTATCTAGTCCTTTTCTTCTACTTGGTGATTTCAATTGTCATCATCGCTCATGGGGAAGTGAAATTACAAACAGTAATGGTGAAGGTTTGCTTCAAATCATAGAGTCCCATAATTTATGTGTCTTAAATACAGGGGCACCTACTCGTCTTACTAAGCCTAATGAAAAAGTAAGTGCTGTGGACCTTTCTATTACTAATCCTGGACTAGCTGCAGAAATAACTTGGACTACATTAGCCTCGAGCTATGGTAGTGATCATTTCCCGTTATTTTTATCCACCCCAATAAAAAAGTCTAATGAATCTGTCCATAAACCGCGTCTCAAATATAGATTATCACAAGCAGATTGGGATAAGTTTAAAAATTTAGTTGATTTGAAAATTTCTAATTTACCGGAAATTATTCAGAATGAAAATTGTTCTGAAGCCTTGTCGAATTGTTTACTAGAAGCTGCTGATCAAACCTTTCCTATCAAAGGAAGTTTTAATGGTAAAATTCCTTCTCCCCCTTGGTGGGACCGAGAATGCACGGAAGCTGTTAAAAAACGTAAGGAAGCTGAGAAAAAGTACAAACTATGTATGTCTTCTGAAAACTACGATCAACTTCGTATAACTGTAAATAGCACTAGAAAACTTCTAAAACAAAAGAAACGAAATGGATGGATTTCTTTTTGTACATCGCTTGCGCCCAAAACCAATCCTTCTGAGGTTTGGCGTAATATTAAACGTTTTCGTTCAGCGTTTACCATCTCATCTTATTCCTCATTCCCTCCTTCTATGGCTAACGCCTTTTTAGACAATCTAGCCCCTCCATCTGTAACAGAACCACCATATAAAATATTTATAAATCGACAGGTGATAGATGAATATCTTAATTCCCCATTTACGCTTAGGGAATTAAAAGGAGTACTAGATAAGGTTAAAGATAGCTCGCCTGGAGATGATGGAATCCCCTATTCATTTTTTGTAAATTCTAGTGATACGACTTTGACTTATTACTTGAATTTGGTTAACAAAATCGTACAATCTGGCGAAGTTCCTATATCATGGCGGTCACAGGTGATTATTCCCATATTAAAATCAGGTAAACCTTCTTCTGATCCCTTATCATTTCGTCCAATAGCCTTAAGCTCTATTTTAGCTAAGTTGGCTGAACATTTGGTTAAAAACCGGTTGGAGTGGCATATTGAAAGATACAATAAATTATCCCATAGTCAGTATGGATTTAGAAGAGGAAAGGGCACAATAGACAGTATTGGCATTCTAGTGACAGATATCCGTTTAGCTTACTCAAGAAACGATTTTGTTGTAGCTTCTTTTCTGGACATTCATGGTGCTTATGATAACGTAATTATATCAAAACTTTTAGATAAGCTCATACAGCTTGATGTTCCTGAAAACCTTGTGAAATTTATATCTGCCATGCTTACAGAGAGGTATATACACTTAGACACGAAGGATGGTATCAGATCAACTAGAGTTGTGAGAAAAGGATTACCACAAGGATCTGTATTAAGTCCTCTTCTTTATAACATATATGCTTATGATTTAGAACACTCTCTAAATAACATAAGTATTCTTCAATATGCAGATGATTTACTGTTATACTCCACTCATCATTCCATTACGACTGCTTGTAATATTTTAAATCACTCTTTAACTTTATTGAAATGCTGGTTGGATGATAACGGTTTAGAACTATCGGTAGAAAAAAGTGCGGTAGTGGTTTTCACGAGAAAACGTGTGTTGCCATCTTTTCATATAATTTATGATAACACACCTATTCCTATCAAACCTCATACAAAATTTCTTGGTGTTATATTAGACTCTAAACTTACCGGTAATGAGCACTGCGATTTTGTCGTGTCCAAGTGTGAAAAAGTACTAAATATTATGAGATGTCTGTGTGGTGTTTGGTGGGGCGCCCATCCTACTTCACTTAAATTAATCTATAATGCCCTTATAAGAAGCTTACTTGATTATGGTTCATTTTTATTACAAGGCGGTAACATAACTGCATTTAAAAAATTTGATGCTGTCCAATATAAGGCATTAAGGCTTATCCTAGGTGCCATGAAATCATCACCTGTGAATGCTATGCAAGTTGAGTGCTTAGAACCTCCTCTTAGCTTAAGGAGACAGTTTCTAAGTGATAACTTTTTATTCAAAGCTTATCAGTTTTCCAATCATCCCATCTTTTATAAACTGAAACTTCTTGATGAAAATATGCAATCTAATAACAAATATTGGTATCACAAACCTCCCTATCCACTCATCATTAGTTACAGAAAAATTATTGCCCTTAATGTTCCCATATACAGGTCGCCTAATTTACCTATTTTTAATTTTACTTATGAAACTCTTTGCTTAAATCCGAATGTTTGTGATAATATAGGTATTGATAAGAATGTTATAGAAGCAAATACATTGTTTAATTATAGCAGAGACAGTAACTGGCTAGGCTTTCACTATATTTTTACTGACTCATCAAAATGTGATACTGGTAATGTAGGCGTAGGTGTTTTTCACTGCCAATATAATATAGTTGAGAAAATCAAACTTCCTCCTGAAGCGTCGGTATTCACAGGAGAATGTTTTGGCATATTTAAAGCTTTAGAATATATACTTATAATGAAACTTCAGAAAACTGTGATCTTTACCGACTCAAAAAGTTCCCTACAAGCAATCCAAAAATACCCTTTGAATATGAAAGCATGCTATCCCATTATTTGTTACATACGGAAAAAGCTTTTAGAATGTCAATCTCGTAACTATGTTGTAACTTTAGCATGGGTTCCTAGTCATCAAGGGATAAAAGGAAATGAAAAAGCTGATCTATTAGCTAAAGAAGCAGTAACATGTGGAGACATGTACCCGTACATTAATTATTGTCATGATTTAATCTCACTACCTAGATCTTTCCTTATTGATTCTTGGAAAAACCTTTTAGCCGAAAGTAGTCTATTGAAAGGTAAACATTATTTTAAAGTGCAACCTAACATCCCAAATAAACCTTGGTTCACTAAAATAGACTGTAGTAGAACCTCTTCTAGCATAATAACGCGCATGCGATTAGGCCATGTGTGCACACCTGCCCACCTATTCAGACTGCATATTGTAGATTCCAATATGTGTGAATGTGGAACAGATGTGGGAGATTTGGATCACCTTTTCTTTTCCTGTCCATTGTATGATCGTTCCTGTTTCTATGATAACCTTATTACCTTAAAAGTTCCATTTCCTACCCGTTTATCCTGCTTACTATTAAATCCATGTAAGTTTTATAATGTCCTATCAGCTTTTATTTTTGACAATAATTTAAAAATATAAAGTTAACTTGTATGTATCTTTTATATATATTATTATGTAAGTATATTTTAAATGTGTAATTCTCTTTAATCCTACCCAACTCCTCTGATTCATTTTCCAAATTCCGAAAAAAACATGTTTATAAGATAAATGTTTCCCTAACTTTTAACCTGACACTGGCAAAAAGTACAATCTATTGCCATGAGAAAAAAAAAAAAAAAAAAAAAAAAAAAAAAATCATAGGAAACAATAGGATATTAGTATCACTAAAACAATCACTACAATAGTGCCAAAGAATTTGTTCAATCCATTGACTCGATACCTAAGGTGATGGGGTTATAAAAAAAAATGAACCAGCCAACGTCCCGGCAACATCTAGATTCCTAATCTGCAAGGTTTTCTGAGTTCACAACTGTGTATAGCCTGTGTATACTGGATTCCCTCGGGCGCCTAATCTAGAGAGAATGACATGCGTAATTTTCTTCTAAACAATTTGGAACTACGTTTTTAAATTCAAAAACATACTTTTTCCTACTTAATGACAGCTCTTCAGCCGACCAGGGCTTGTGCAAAGCAGCCTCTGTAGAGGAACCTACTTGCATCTTTACAGTACCTAAACTACATCGCAGGTGTACACCGAACAGGGGGGCTAGACAAGTTGCATTTTGACATTCGTATCGACAAACAAAATGTATAGAAATGACACAAGCTTTCGACAAAACGGGCTGTCACTAATGTCATTTCCATACATTTTGTTTGTCGATTCGAATGTCAAAATGCAACTTGTCTAGCCCCCCAATTAGTGTACAATGACGTTTACATGGAAACCTTAAAATAAGGTTACCATTGTATTTTCTGAATCACGGGAATGACGTCACCGCATCGTTTTGATTTGTATTTCATGACGTAGTTCCTCGTCTTGGGGGGGAATATCGTGCGTCATGAGGTACCTATTTAGACGCTTGACATTTCGGGAAAGGAAATTTAGATATTTTTGATGAATCATCATCACAATATTTCTTAAATATAAAACAAAGTCTGGTTAGTTACGCAAATTATAACTCAAGAACGGCTGCATCGATTTTTATGATATTTGATTTGTTGACTTTGTCTCCGCCCCGAATAGCATAGTAACTATTAAAACATATCGCACCTCCGATAAAATAGGGCTATAAGGCGAAAAACATCTACTCAATATTTATTGCATTCCACAATGTAAATACTTAGTTAGGTGGTAAACAGTACAATAATTTTGTTCATTATGGACCCCGTCGGGCACAGCCATGTAGGAGGATCTATTTTGAGGACAGCCAAAATAAAGCCACAAACTTACTAAGCAGTTCATATTGGTTCTAATGTCTATTTTAATTAATAAAGAGTATTCAATTTAAGAATGTTTGAAAAAAATACTTTTATACGGCAATCTAAGATTTTCAATTTCGAAAAAGGCCGGTTTTCGAGTTGTAACATAATTTTATCGGATGTGTGATTTTTTTTTAGTCTTAATAGTGATCATCGTAATATTCGCGCGTTTTCAATGATTCAAACGATCTCCTCATCACCGCTCTAATGCTTCGCTTATCGATACATCGATCGTCGTGGCGGACAATGATTTATGTATGTATATCTCATAATCGAAAGTGGTTTCAGCTCATTAAATCTTGCTTTCTCACGCGTTGCTCTATTTAGCACCGATAGCTAATTAACGATTATGATTTAATCAGTATTTATGGCTACATGTTTAATTACGGTTTTTTTGCTCTACTTTTACACCAAGTGTGCAAAAAAATTGGCGATGTTTTTTATCATAGAAATTCGTAAAACTATATTTGTCCTGCTCTAATTTGCAAAAATTGTAGGGAAACGAAAAGGATGGCAATAATAGTCATATATGCACCCGAATACTGCACATTTTTGCATAGGTTGCATTCTAATCGTGGGAGAGGTTAAGGCTGTCACAGACGGAGCAGATATATTATAATGCGAAAATATGAACTTGCTTTTTTAATAGAAGTTTTAAAGTACCTACGTAAAGGCGTATTTTCGTCATTCAAAGGCTATTTTATTGGCGTAGTGGCGAAGTTTTGGGCAAAGCAAATTTAATTTTAAATTTTATACCATCGATACGAAGAAGAAAAGACTATATTATAGGGAATATGTTCGTAATATGACTATAATATCTCCGTGTATGACAGACAGACATTGTCATAACAGTCGCAAGCTCTGCTGCTAACGTCCTAGTCGATTCCCATGTAGAACACAATATTATTGGGTTTTGCTTCGAAATTCTCATTATCAACTCGAGGTTCGAATACGTGTCCATTTAAATAACAGTCCTATAGACAATACCATTATTTTTTCATAACGAATCTTTGTATTTCCTACTGATTCATCATAATCACTAGCTTGCGACAGTCCACTGCTGGACAAAGACCTCTCCCAACTGCTGAGTTAGGACCTCGATTAACGCAAATCATTTTTATATTTTTTAACATATCATCACACCTGTATTCCCCGAAGGGGTAGGCAGAGGCCTACTAATGTACACCCACATTTTGCCGTTAGGTTCCGTGTAATAGGTGGCGAGCCTATTGCCATCAATCGGGCATAAATCCAGACTGAGCCGCTACTGGGAATTTTACAGAAAACCCAACAACACTTTGCTCGATCCGGGGATCGAACCCAGGACCTCTAGTGTAGCAGTCGCGTTTGGGACCAACGAGGCAGTCTATATTTTTTATTATAAACCTATTAGATTGATTTGATTTGTTAGTAATTTCCGAAAGACATTTATAAAATCTAGCATAGGATTAAGAAGCTGCCGACATTTTGCAGTAATAGAATCTTAAATTAATCGGCTTAGACTGATTGAAGGCATTGACATTACATTTTTGGCCACATCCTCCCAAAGCAAATAAAGCCTTCCTGTGACTCTGAAATCGAATAATGATGCGAATCGAGTCCGATGTTGTTATTCGAGTCATTTCAGAATTGCATTCGAGTTCTACTCGATTGGATTCAACGGAGAACGAGCCACTCGGGTGGTATTCTGAAAAAAAAAAACTACTCAAACTTGTTGCTTCTATCAACAACATCCTCAATATGAGAGCAAGTTTGGCCTTTGTAATTATGACTCGATATTTTGCGGTGGCTTAGAGGTCAGGTCTGGTGTATTTAACCAGAAGACGCAGGTTCAAATCCTACCCGCAAGTCGATTTTTCCCTTCATTAAAATGTTAAAACAAAATACAAAAGATCGATATTTTTTTCACTCGAGTCGTAATTATTATTCGAGCACCTCGAGTAAAAAAGTAATCGAATCGCATGACTACTATCAAACTGGATCTCGCAAATGGCCAACATTTAGTCTGCAGGAAGCGCAGCGGTTTTTTATCTCACAATACCTCGATGTTGCTCTAATAGCCTCACAATTATACGCCGGATGTGCGTATACGCAGGAAGGCGGCAATCTCGCTGCTCGTCCCCATTGGATGACAATTAGCAGTGCACTGACATGGTGACATGCAACTGCTTACTCTGATATGCAGAGATTGTCAAAGATTCGATGCAGAAATGAAAAGGTACTAGATGTACAGTCACGACAAAAGTGCTAAAGCGATTTCTTCATGAATGAACGATTGCAACTATGTGATAACACCAATATCACTATAGTATTAGTTCGTAAATACTGTGTTTGTAATATCACAAAAGTTCTATTAGTACTTTAGGAGAAAATCGATTTAGCATTTCTGTTAGTGTATACTGTATATTTTTGCTCGTTACTGTACTTTATTGAAATTGTGAACTGCAGTGATAGCCTAGTGATATGAACATTGGCCAAGTCAAAGGTCTCGAGTTCAAATCCAGGGCACGCACCTTTGACTTTTCGAAATCATATGCGTATTTATCACGGTTTTAACGGTGAAGGAAAAACACCATGAGGTAGCCTGCGTGTCTGAGAGATTTTCTCGACGGCATGTAAAGTCTGCCAACCCGCATTAGACCAGCAAGGTGGACTATAGCCTAGCATTCTGAGAGTAGACCCGTACCCAGCAGTGATATTACTTATTATTCTTCCGTCCATCTTGTACCATCTTACTTTGATAGTGCGTCGGTGTAAGTTGCAGGAGCAGGAAGCTGACAATCTGTCCTGCTCCCTTTGACGTCGACAATTAGCGAGCGTTGACGTGCGGGTAATGAGCTCACAGCTCACACGAGGAAGCTGCGCGCTTGGGGATGTACGCTTAATGAGCTCAAACAGTTGAAGTACCAGGATGTCAGGAAGATAAAGGGCATAAACAGGTGGCTTGATGTGATTTTTTGTTGCTAAAGTTTTGGTACTATTGAAATTTAGGTTGGTATTTTACTTTCACTTCCCCTGTTAAATTTCCATTTGGTACCCATATTTTTCAATTCTATGTTCCATAATCCCAACTTCCCTACTGATATTATAACAGAGAAAATGACTGCAGTCTGTCTGTTACGCTGTAACGTCTAAAACGCTTAAACGATTTGTATGAAATTAGCTACAGAGATGGACTAGAAAGATAGAAGATGGGAAAGTTTGAATGGTTAGTATTTAGTCATCATACTCATCATTGAAGATAGACCTCTGGATAGCCGCTAACCGATAAATAAAAAATGGAACAAAATTTTTAAATTATCTGCCAAATAATTTAACGAGAACTTAATGGGAGGTGGTGGTGGTGGTTCAACGCGGAAGAAATCGCGGGCAAAAGATAGTACGAGATAATTACTCGTCAATAAAGACCCGAATTCTTTTAGAATGCACCTTTAAATCAATCGAGATTATCTCCGATATTCGCTTCAGAGTTGTCGCTTGGCGTACTAGAACAATAACGGATGACAATTGAACGCTACGGCTGTTTAATACTCGGAACAATGGCAAGGCGACTTGCCCTCTGACGTCACGGACCGATTCTGGAAACTATCGACTTCCTCCATTTGTGGAGACGATGGGAATTGAGAGAGTTGTTTTTTTACGGTTGAGTTGTGCTTGTCGTAAAGCATATTTTTCTGTGAGTGCCTTCGGAGTCTGTCGTGAAGCCGAATGTTACGACCTTTGAGGATCCAGTTGGGGAACTCGGTTTCTCGATTGCTTTGCAGTCTGTAGGGGTTTTTAAGGATCGGCAATGTATCAGCAACGCCTTTGGTGTTGCAGTTGTCCATGGGCGGCTGGTCTCCTCGTTTGGAGGCATAGCCCAAAAAGAAAACGAATTGTGTCCAGAAGACCGTTCCATCGATAAAAACACGGGTTCCACAATCTCCTTACGTCATATCTTGAATGTATCATCATCATCAACCCATTAATTGGTCACGGGTCTCCTCTCAGTATGAGAGGGATTAGGCTAAAGTCCACCAGGCTGGTTACAACCATGGTGGTTTTTCTCGATTCGGCGATCTCGATCTCGGCGATTTTCTCGACGACATTCAGTTTTCCTCACGATTTTCCTTCAGAGACTCAGAGGTGCGTGCCTTGAATTCGACACCTTTGACTTGACAGTGGTCCTCACTGTATAAATAAAATAAAATGTCCACAAAACATTGTGTAGGTTTCGCGTCTCTCTGCTTATCTCTCGTTGGCACATCGACTTCCGTCATCATTTGGCCGACCGGCCCTGTTGATAAGAGAGTGGCGTTTATTTACATCATTTTAAATATGATATTGACACTACTGGGTGACTGGTTAAATGATATGCCTCTCTAACTGCCTAGCTAGACGTTCTGGGTTCGATTTCTAGGCCGAGTAAAGTCTTAAAATGTTCAGTAGCGTTTCGGGGCTTGGATTAGCGCCCGGTTGATGGTAATAGGCTCGTCTTCTATTACATGGGACCTAAAACCGACGAATTTCGGGTGTACATAAATACATACACTTCATAACCCTTCGGTGAAGGTGTGGTATGAAATCAAATTATGGATTACAAGTATATGAAACTAGCAAAAAAATCTTTTGTTTTGGCAGAACTATGGTACTGAAGTCTTCTGGGATGGTGTATCATACCACTGCATTACCAAATAACCAACTAGCAGTTGAATAGCAACTAGAAGTGATAGCCTTGTGATAAGACCATTGGACCCCCAAGTCAAAGGTCTCGAGGTCGATCCAAGGCACGGCACCTCTTGCTTTTTTAAATCATGTGCGTAATTATAATAGTGAAGGAAAACATCATGAGGAAACCTGCATGCCTGAGATTTCCTGGACGGCATGTGAAGTCTGCCAACCCGTAACCAGCGTGGTGGACTATAGTCTAATCCCCCTCATTCTGAGAGGAGACCCGTGCCCAACAGTGGAACAGTATATGGGTTGATAATTATGAGTTGAATTGCAGTCCCTCTGTCTAGAGCCTTAAAAAATACCACAACACAGTAATTTATATTTCAATCTACTAAATTCCATCAATGCGGTCATTGAACGAATAATTGACTTAAATCATGGGTTCACAATGTTAACTAAACATTACAAGTAGTCGTGTAATTAGTGTTAAAACAAATAATGGTAGATAAACTAATTGTTATTTGTTTACACTGAAGATAACGTAAGTAGGCCGCCGCTTACCCGGTCAGGTTTTGTTTGAATGTTTGTCATTCCAACTGCTTCGTCTAGTGTTCCTAAGGTAGCTCTCGCCAGACTTATTGTCCGGCTTGAAGTTGGCAAGAGCTAACTTCAACCTGGCTGTAAAATCGGAGAAAGAAAAATATTGGATTGTAATAAATAAAAACGAATGCTCAAGTCGTAGGCTGTCGTAATATATAATTTTAATCCAATATTGTGAAGGAAGATTTCGACTAGCGAGCGGGGCTCGCGATAGCTTAGCGGTCAAAGCGTCTGGTGTACCGAACCAGAAGACACAGGTTGGAATCCTGCTCGCCAGCCAATTTTTTCCTTCATTAAAATAACTTGTAATTTAAGCATGGAAAATGCTTAAAAAAATACAAAAAGATAAGTACAAAGTTTTTATTTATACAATATCAGTGTTACCATAATCAGTATATTACAAGTTTAGCTCACAGTGGGCGTCAATTATCTTGTATAGGAAGTGATTCATACAGATATAAAAATAATGAATATGTTGTCATTGATTCGAGCTACTTCGATATTTACTTTGTAAGGAAAACGCGTATATTTTTCTAGTAATAACCCTTCTGGGAATATGGTATGTAGGATATAACTGACTCTTTACTAAAACAAAAAGGTTGATATAGACTGGAGTTATTTCAATGAAGAAAAAATTCGACTGGAGGGCAGCACTCGAACTTTTTTTTATATAAAATGATGGTAAGCGGTTACCATAGCCTATGGACGCTTGCAACCCCAGGGATATATATAACTCGTGCGTTGCTGACCCTAAAAACCTCTTAGAGGTTTATGGAGGATTCACTGCGCCGACAACAATGAAATTTAATATCTTTTTAATTCTAGAAATTATTTTGTCCCGAACCTTCAAAATCGATACATTACCAAATGCGCGAACAAATTTAAAAAGAAAAAAACGCTAACAGACGAATAGAGCCTACTCTTGTTTTGAACACGGTTAAAAACATGAACATTTTCGCCAAGTTAAACTCACCCAAGCTAAAGAAACTCTAAAATTAAGATGGCAATCTCAGAAACACGATAGGTACAATAACTCTTTAATTATTATTAATGCGAAGCTTTCGTCACGGATCTGTCTGAATTGAAACGTCTTATAAAGGACAATTAGCTTCGAGATTGAGTGCGCAACAAATCTTTGCCAATTAGGGGCACGATACAATTTGATAAAGCGGTTGTTACCGTATGAAATGGTGCGCACTTGCGATTTGTCTCTGCGACTATTTTGCTTACAGATTTTTGTTAATAAATGTATTGGGTTTTAAATTAAATTGGTGAGAGGAACAGTGTGTTACAATGAGTAAGTATTTTATATTTTACTATCACAATGAACAGAATAAACTAGGATACTTATCAACAGCAATGAATTAATAGTTTGAGTAGGTATATTAACCAAAAAGAAATACGGGTTGCATGACGATGATATAACTTGTAAATTATAATAACCTTAACTAATGCCATAAAAGTGAAAGGGAAGTTTGTATTACTCAGACAAGTTCCAATCATTTGATGAACTTTGTACGGAGAAAGCTAAATCTATATTCAATTGCTATGCTAGCAATATCTTTCAATATGTCTCATATTTTATCATAATTGTATAACGTTTCTAGGTTCTTAGAAATATATCATCCATCTATGTCATTTTGATGCCGATAAAACGAAACGGTTCTAGGGACGATATCTCTTAAGCTAATGAAAGTTTCGAAGGAAAGGAAGGCTTGTTTATTTATTTATTTATATTTTAATTACTCTCTACACTTACAGTTAGTACCAACACGTGCAGAGAGTCAACAATAAAGATAAATTTAATATTAATATATTAACTTAAAAATTGGATAATAACATTATGTCACCGTAAGATTGTGAACACCTTTACATTGTAAATCTATCATATTCGATAAATTTATTTACCAAATTAAACTTTTCATTTTTTAAACAATTCCTAATGGTCCCAAACTAGGCTAGGCCTGTATCTTGGGCACCACATTAGTACACTTACATACATTAATCATCTTTGTATTGGTTGGGTTAGACTGTAACCATAAAATGTAACACAAATGACTGACAACTGACAAATAACTTTCGACAGTTTACAAACTCAAATCAGTATTTACAGTTTTGCGGTGACATAAGATTTTCGCATTTTCATTACTTATTTTCAACCTTATAATCTTTCATATATTCCATTCATATTTACATCTAATGCCACAATTTAATCTTATTGGCATTAAAATCGCACACAGAATCGCACAATGTGTGCCGACTCTTAAGCTCTCAGCGTAGTGATGTCACCAAAACATACACTAGCCCCATTGTTCTGTAATACTATGCCAACATGTTTGGTAAAAGTGATACATCTAACACAATAGATATTTTGAAGATGATTGTGATAGTACTTATGTCATAATCATAAGTGAAGGTCCTTTGTTACACTTTGAAACAGGTAGTAACGGTTTGTCTCTATTTTCCCAGTGACTACAAAAATATCAGCGATAGCCGGCAAAACTTCGACCCAGTGGGATCTTTGGTGTTGTCCCCTGTACCATACGGCATACATTCCTTACTCTTCCAAGACGTGGTTCATGAAGGCAGCTAACCCACTAAGAGGATGGAACCTACAGCGTTCTTGATGGCCTGAGTTCGATTTCTAGGTTAAACAGTGTTGTTGGGTTTTTCTATGATATTCTCATATATTTTGTCAAAATTATTACATTTAATTTAGTTAAACTTAATCTATACTAATATTATAAAGAGGAAAGATTTATTTGTTTGTTTGTTTGTTTGTAATGAATAGGCTCCGAAACTACTGGACCGATTTCAAAAATTCTTTCACCTTTGGAAAGCTACATTATCCCCGAGTAACATAGGCTATATATCATCACGCTACGACTAATAGGAGCGGAGTAGTAATGAAAAATGTTGCAAAAACGGGGGAAAAAATTTATAAGACCACGCGGGCGAATCCGCTGGCGGGAAGCTAGTATTATATAAATTAGAATTAAGTAAGTACATGAAACTAATAAGCTAGTGCTGTGTACTTCTGTAAGTGACTGGTTTGCTGTGATTTATTGCCCGTAAGTTGAAAATGTTAAGTAATCTTTTTGTAAACTCGTCGTTGATGCACCATAAATAATAAATAAATAAATAAATTCTCAGTTACAGTAACTGCTTGGAGTTTGGATTTGTATCCAGTTCATAGCATTAGGCTCACCCGTATTCCATGTTATCTAAACATACCGCTGAACACGCTGAAAATTAGTACACGTCTGCTAAACCCTTCGGTGAATACAGGCGTGATGTTATGGTTTCTTCTTTGCGTTGTCCACACTTAGATTTTCTCATAAGTGTGACACAAACGCTTATCTCACATAGAACTACGTTATTTAAAAAAATACGGTTATAGAACACAGAAGCCTACAACTGCGCTATCATCATTATCCTCATCATCATAACCATATTCCAATTCACTTAGGGTCGGGGTGGCTTCGCACCGTTTGTGTTTTTCTTCCATAGGTACATCTCTATTAAATTAGCCGTCATAGCGTCTTTCACCAAGCCAATAATGTTATTTTTTCGAGAGCACAAGACGTTTAGTACGATGACTGGACAATACGCTCTACTTTCAAATTAAATCTGCAACTAATCATGTTATAGTGATGTACCACTAAGCATGCTCTTCATAGTTTGCACGGAACTAGTTGGCCGCGCCTTAGGTAGGCACGGGGGTGAGGCGGCGGGTTATTGTGAATGAAAACAAGTGCCCCCGCCCCTCTGTCCCGCCGCTCACATACCTAAGGCGCAGCCAACTAGTTCCGCGCAGACTATAGTAAATTACTGAGATCTTAATTACTCTTTCCACGGCACGGTACCCGGTTGGAGTACTCATTGAATCAGACATAAAAGTATAAAATTACTACTTTCCCACACTGTTTCACTGCACTGGTTTTACAATAACCCACAATCTAAACAACAGCATCTTGTAACTCCGCTATTCAATCTTCAATCTTATCTCTCATTGATAAAAGCTACGGGAGCCGCACTTGATCTTAAGCAAAACATTTGATCGATCAATGTCCCTTCGATTGATTACTCACATTTTAATAACCCTTATTCTCGTAGCAGTAAGGTTGTATGTAGTTTATCTGTTTACTTTATCTGCCCACTATCGGATGTCAGTTGAAGATAACGGATGAGGTTCACTGTGCGTGTCACTCAGTTTGATAACTGTGCCATTCGCGCGCTGTCGGTCGACGCGTGCGCACGGTTTTCGCGGCGACGGGTTTTTGACTCGAATATCGGTAAATTTTAATGGTTAAGTTAATGTAGTTTAAAATAAACTATCTAATTATATAGTGCATGTTAGGAAGGTTATTTTAGTGTTAAGTTATGTGACCGTGGGAAACTGTGCGTTATCATAATTTAATTAGTATAACAAGGAACTCATCAATAAAAATTATTCCCAAATAGTGACAGTGATTGTGTTTGAACTGTGATAAAAGTAAAGTGACATTCCAAAATGCGTCGAACGAAGATGATCATAGACCCTGATCTCGGGGACCTGGAGGAAATGCTAGCCCACGTGCAGACACAACTGGAACACGAAATTGACCTGGAAAAGACGGCTAAAATGCCTTCCTTGGTCAACATCCAGGAATCTCCGAAAATGGCTAAGAGAACGTCGTCTTTCAGTAGGACTGATAGTTTTGACTACCGCAGGACGGCCCCAAGGCCTCCTCCGACCAGAACGGACTCTGGAAGTCTATCCCTAAACGGTACTTATGGAGAAATCCGCAACGGAAACGAGGACTATGGAAATGAAGAACAGTACTCCCAACCAGAGACAAATGGAAAGTTTCGAGGGTCTCAAACCAGTTTGAAGTCAGATGAAGGTTCTCAGTCTTCGTTTAAGTCGTTCCGTTCGGAGCCTATATCTAGGCATTCGCTGTTGAGCTTACAAGACAAGAGGGGGTCCTATGCCTCTTTGAATGGAAGATCCAGGACTGCTACTCTGCCGAGAGGCTATGGGTCTACTAAGGAGAAGAACTGGGAAGAATATTGGGCATGGTATGTATTGAATTGTTTTTTTTTATTATTGTGGAGAGAGATTGCTGCAACAACCTAAAATATCGTCTTTTAATTACTCAGGAATCGTTGATTTTGAGTAGCAGTTTATTTATAGTGTCTAAAATATACTTATTTAATTTTGTTTCATTGTCTAATGACACTAAATGAAACAAGAACTTTATAGCTAGTCGTAGTGTTTATAGCTACATTAATTCTGATCATCATCATTGCTCATTTGTCCTGCGTGGATCAGACCTCCATTCAGGTTTTCAGACAAATTTTTTAAAATTTAAATTCTGATCCAATTTAAATAAAGACCTCTGATTTTTTCTACGTTGACGCGTTTGACAAGTACCATTTAGGGAAGTACTGTTAACCTCATTTTACCGTATATTGCTCTCTCCATAACAATGCCTTCCTCATTTTTTTTATTATGTATTGTTTAAAAAGTTTAGGAAATTCGTGGTATTTTTTGCTAGCGTACGCATTACACCTCTTTTGGCTTATATAAATACATAGCGACTGCAAAAGCCAATTGATTTCTATCAAATTTCTGTTCAATAGAGGCAGTATGTTTTCGCATTAGTTTAGAATACATACATACCATCACGCCCGTATTCTTCAAAGGGTTAGGCAGAGATGTACCGACTAATACACAGTTGCTCACTTACATGTCTCCGGTATATTTACTTATTTAGGTCCCGTGGTATAGGTTGCGAAATCAAACTTGGACTAAGAATTTTATAGAAAAGCTTTGCTCGAACTTTGAATCGAAACTAGGACCTAAAGGGCAACATTCGCGTTTGCACCACTCGGCTCGACTCGGACAGTCAGTAGTTTAGAATACTTGCCTTATAATACGAGCCTTGTTATTGCGCACACGACATCGCCAGTGCTGTTTTGCTTGCAAATTGCGCCGTTGATGTAACAAAACACGATCATGCGCACGCTCAATGAAATGTAATATCATCCGAGTAACGAGTTTGAGATAACGCGGTTTAAATTGATAACTTCGTCTCGATCTGTGCTCTTTTTAGACATATCTAGATAAAAGGACTTAGTTACAAATCTTTAGGCTTTATTCAGCCTTGTTATATTTCCGTTGAACAAAGTTTATATTAATTGTATAATCTGTAGTCACAGCCAAATTGGGCAAGATAAAAATGAAAGCAAAATGTTTTTTGGTTTTCAAACTCCGGAAAAACCAAAAAACAATTTGCTTTAATTAAAATAAAACAGAAAAATTTGTCCGTCTGCTGGGCAAAGGCCTGTTGTTTGTTTGATTGTTTTTGTGTTTTTGAAATGTTTTTCTTTTGTTTTTCTAGCCCAATATGTCCCTCATTTTCTGCCACCTGACAAAAGGTTCACCCCTATTACGTAGGTAAACTGTATAAATCCAACCTAACCTACCACAATTCTTAAATCTCATCTTCTAAAACGCATGTCCAAATTATAGACGGTCGTCTCCATTAATGTTAGAATTGTAGCATTCATAATAATTATTCTTCTTGCTACTATGATTATGGTACTTCTGACCCATATTTAGTAGACATTTACAGTAATTATACTTTCACTTTCAAATACATTTCTATACATAAAAAGTCATTCAAAATAACACTTCTAATCTTTAATCTATGCTCTTCTTTGTGCACAATACGAGGGCACACCGTCAATCTTTTTTTCTTGTTTTTTTTTCTTCTAAATGGTCCACGTGGTAATTTTTACTTGGGGATTAGAAAAAAGGTTTTGTTCAGAAATGTCTTTGTTTTTCTAGTTGAATGACCTCGGTGGATTTTTACGGTCTTGTCTTTGCTTGTCTATTTCTTTATGGTTTTGTTGATGTTAAAATTCATAGCTTGAATTATTATGAGCTTTAACTGTACCTACTACTTCCTTACTATAATTATTATAATTATAATTATTAATGTGAACTATCTACCTTTTCACACCATTTAATAAACTGATTGGACGACTGTTTTGTAATATGTAAGGAAATATTGATAGATAAGAAAGCCATGGAGTTCCCATACACTATTTTCAATGCCAATTATACTAATGAAATTTAATACACACACACACACATGACAAGTACATTCACGAGCAAAAACATGTATAAACTAACAAAAGTGCTAAATCGATTTTCTTCTAAAATACCAATAGAAATTTTGTGATATTACGAACACAGTATTTACGAACCAATACTATAGTGACATTCATGAAAAAAAACGCTTTAGCCTTTTTGTAAGAATTTATATGGCTGTGTTCGTGACTGTACTCTGGTATTTCCTGACAAATCTCGCTTCCCTCGGGCCCTCATCTGACCTTCAACTTCCGTGGGAAGGCAGGCAGGTGTTCCCGTGAGGTCATTGTCTAGACACGTGCGTACGCGCAACAGGTTTCCATCGCGAGACAGCTTCGTTATCTGGACTAATCCATACTCTTATGTTAAACACATACCATACTATAAATATATAAATAATAATAATTTATTTTCTATCCACAACATATAATAATGGCAATTACATAATGAATGTAGATAAAATTGTGGAAGACTGGTGCACAAACTAGGAAAAGCCTGAATTTCAGGTCGCCAGGACTCCACCCTTGGAATTTAGAACGATAGTTCGTAAGCTAAGGATTACAGATATTAATTTGAAACATTTAACACACCATCAAGCCTGTATTGCCTTGGAGGGTTAGCATAGATAGCATAGGTATATCCACAGACCATGCGGTAAGTTTAGGTCCCATGTATATCAAGATTCTGAGCTGCTTCTAAAAATTTCATAGAAAATCCCTGTAACACTTCTCAATTTAGATCTTGAACTCAGGACCTCAATTTACAGCACTGCTGACTAGTGTTGATGTGTATATATGCGAAACTTCAGGATTATTCTACTTGTCTGTTACCTTTTACGCATAACCTGCTAAACAGATTGTGATAAAAATTTGCAAGGAGATTGTATCTTAGGGAAATGTACCGGTGAATAATGGCTGTATATTATAGTTATCCTCTGCCTAACTCTTCAGGAATAAACGCGTGATAATTAAGTTTTTTTATTATATAACATTATTACAAGTACAATTTCCAATTATGCAGTTGCTATGTATTTAGAAAACAAGTTTTACCTTATGATTATGCAAGATCCTTCTATCAGAGGAAACGAGTGTTTAAAACACGTTTTAGACAAGGATTATTGGAGGAAATCGTGAAAAAAATAACGCACTCACGAAATATATACTCGTATGGTTCTAATATCTAGTATAACTTGACCTCCCAGTGTACAGAAAGCCTATACAATGTATGGTCCACTTATACTGGACATTGCTGTGAACCAACTATTATAAGAGGACCTCTCACTGTACGGAAAGCCTACATAATGCAAGTTCAGATTATACTGGACATATGCTGTGAACCGTCTAGGTTATGAGGACCTATCATTGTACGAAAAGCCTATGCAAGACATGGCCAACTTATACTGGTAATATATAGCTTGATGTGTAGCCGTGGCCACAGTGCAGTGTTTTCCTTAAAAATTCAACTGATATCTGACTCATTGCCATTTGATATAAGATAGTGTTTTCATACTTAAGTCTGACAGCTCATTGATAGCTCATTTGATAGTATGTATACTATGTATATATGGTTAGTAAAAGGGTTAGGTTTACTTTAGAGCGGATTGCTGAATAAAAAAATATATATTTTAAAATTTTAATTAATTAAATTGAAATAAAACTACTTTTTACGGATTTTATCGCGTTATATTGATATTATTTTAATCCCGACGTTTCGGACCCTTTACAGCGTCCATGGTCACGGGTGACTAAGGTGGTTCGGCGTCTTGACGTTTTAATTACTAACAGCCACCCTACATTTTTGTTAATTGTTGGCAATCCGATTCACGCAGAACGAGCTCACCGTATCCTTCGGTCTTGCAGTTTTAGGCTTGGATTTAGATTTAATTGAATCTATAATAGGGTTCCAAGCAGGTGGTAAGACCCAGCCATCTTCTCTATTGAAATTTGGATGTTTTTTTTAATTTCAATGGCCTCACGAATCATCCTGGGTAGGAATCAGTTTTCTTTGGCGAGGACTTGTGGTTGATCAAATCTGATGTAATGCCGGGCCTTGTCATCGATAAAATCCGTAAAAAGTTTTATTTCGATGTCTAGTATTCGCGTCAGTGTCAGAAATCAGTAATTAAATTAATTTGATTTCATTGACAAACAAATCCATATTAAACTAACTGTACCTCAACCATGAGTTCTACGAATTACTTTCAATAGGCATTTTATGCATCGAAACGTTGTAATCTCATAGCCGATTTTAGTTCCTTACGTAACCGCTAGAGTAGTTGGAAGGTTATCCCTAAATAGTTGACGGCGTCGCTAGCTAGTTTAGTGATAACAACTCATAGTACTGGTCTGATTGCTCATGTAGGTATGGTTAGAATGGACGCATGCTTTATTTCAGACTTGATTGCTGAATTAGAAAAAATAACTGATCCAGATATAAGGATTTATCTTTAATATGAAATATTTTATTGTTTAGTTTGTTTCTGCTCTGTCTTTATCTTTTTATTGTTACTGTACCTATATGGATAATTATCCGAAATAAAAATTATATTATTTATTATTATTATAAGTCTGGCGTAGGTACTTGGTACATTTATTTCCATTTACAAACAAATCCATATTTGTAACAGTAACAGAGTAACAAACATCACAAACTATCACATTTAATATAGGTAATATTGGCTGGCTGGTCCTGCTCCGGCTTCGCGTGTGTAAAATTTTTCGGCCTGTCTCTGCTATAATATGTATTTAGATTACATATAAACCTTCCTCTTGAATCACTCTATCTTTTGGTAAAAACTGCATTA
Organism: Acronicta psi; assembly: GCA_946251955.1. Classification (NCBI taxonomy): domain Eukaryota; kingdom Metazoa; phylum Arthropoda; class Insecta; order Lepidoptera; family Noctuidae; genus Acronicta; species Acronicta psi. The sequence goes on along the minus strand of OX276494.1, from coordinate 7,037,217 downwards.
AAATCCGTTGCGTAGTTTAAAAGATCTAAGCAAATAAACAGCGGGAGCGACTTTGTTTTATACTGTGTATGTAAAGATATGTAAAGAAGCAGCTTGCAGTCAACGCCACCTGTAGTTTGATTTATGAACTGCGGAAAGGTGGGGTTGCACTGTAACGTTGCATCCCCTATCTGTATAGTTCCAGATTCATATTTACGAGGGCGCTGATTTGTATGAAGAAACCTTTACTTACCTTAGGACGTCTGACGGTCTGAGCTTTATATTGTAACCTAAAGATTATTAGATGATTGGCAATATACTTTATAGACTTTGGTATATATTCTTCTTCTTCAAGTCGATGGTACCTACTTCCAATGATATCTAATTTGGTTTGCCCAAAGCTCCGCAAATTCTGCAACGCCGTCAGTGGTAGCGCAGAGGTCGCTTTGCTATCGGTATCATAATATTATAACAATTTCAATAATATTAAATAGTATCTGCCAAATATTTTGTGTTTGAAATCTCTTACGTTTTCATACAAATACAAGAATAGATTCAAAGAATCGTAGCAAGTGGCGGGTCTATAGTTTCTACCTACCCCTGTGGGAAAAAAGCGTGAGTAATTATTAGTTAGGATACATGCATAATTATTATAATAGAGAGAAATTCAAACGCGTGTGAACCCGGGGCGGGTCGCTAGTAACAGTAACGTATATTTATATATATATTAAATGTTTGTCTAACATACGCAACTAAATTCAGGTGTTAAACTCTATCAACAATCACAAACCAATAGCTCTCTGGGGGCGGGTAGTAAACGAACAGTCTATGAATAATTTATGACCTGAAACTGTGGAGTGCACCGATTCAATCCAGACATTAATCTCTGATTAAGTTAACCATTTTAACATAGCAATTTGAGGCTTACTGTAATCTGTCAGTTAGCGACCATTGCGTTATAAGTAGGTTAGATATTTTTTAGCTTTTAGATTATACATACTAGTGTTTTTAAACTCTGCTCAGGGCCCGGTCGTGACGTTAGAGATGTAAAACGTGTAGCGTATATATAAATTATTCCATTCGTTTTTAATTGCAAAAATATATTTTTTCATAAATATTTTAAGATAAAATTATGGTCGTCATTTATTTTGCTTTGTGCGTAAAAACATGGATAAATCTAATAAAATCCATAAAAAAAATATTTTTCCTAAAGCCTGCATAGATTTGATCTATGATTACAAATAAATAAAATATAAATATTGCTCATTAAACGTTGAGGATTACAGTGTAACGGTACTAGAGATAATCCCCACTTCAACAGTCTTATAGCTAATGAGCGTTTGATAGGGGAGAAGACGGTGTCCGCATTGCCAGATACCGTGTTTGAAGGGGTGCAAACTGCACGGATTTGTTTGGAGTCCTGCCAACTGAAGCATGAAAAATTACGGTCGTATACATTGTATTTGTGTCTTTAAAGCTTTGTCCTTATCTATTAAGGGGTTAATTTACGTTTCGTTAGTGTTATTGTTAAGGCTACATTTTGAAAATTATAAGACGTTGCTAATTCCTGAATCGCGCTATGGTTTCGTTACCGTAAACAGTATTTAATTACTTATAGTTTGACTGAAAAAGGGTTTTTGTTTACCTTTTACCAAATAAATAAGTTTTTGTGATGACAAACAAGTATAAATATGTATACTGATGTGATATAAAACTCCCAACTCGTGAAACGAACCCAAAACCTCGAGCGTAGCAGTCGCGTTGTATTTATTTTGTTCGACCTAGGTAACGAAACAGTTAATCCACAGAACAAGCTGTGAAAACTTTTTGCTAATATACTAAAATCCAGATTAATGCTGGTTTAATACCTCATTGGGAACACGGTAAGCCAACAGCCATGAATAATTTATGACGCGCAACAGCTTGCCGGTACTCGGCGCCGGTTTGTAAACGCCACCACGTGTTTTCAGTCTTCCAGTCCCTAGTGCTTTCATAAAGCTGGATTCATTAATGTGAGGCCTATTTTGTCCTCTTCATGCCTGTTCTCGACTAAATTGGGGTCGGGCTTTATTGTGATATATATAACTGATACTTTATAACTTAGACATTTATTAATGAGTGCTGTAAAGGATCCGATACCTTGGGATTTACTATTTTTTATTGCGACTGTAAATATTATTATAACATATATTATATTATTTGAACTTTTTTCTAAACTTAACATTTTCCAAGCATTTGTTTTCTGCAACAATATTTTTGAGAAGTTAAAAGTTGCTAATGGCGTTTCCGAAATTAGAAAAGATTTTAATATTTATAGAACAAGATATAATGTTAAACTATTACTAAAAAATAGGTAAGTTGTTAGACAAAATACGATGAACATTGTAAATTTGTACAAGAAAAGTGTTTCGAAGCTACAGATTCTTTGTAAAACTAGAAAGCTTTCCCCCGCAAACTTCTGCTAAGTTAACTTAAAAGACAAACAGCTCTTGCGAACGGCTTTAAACTGTCCCAGACGTTTTCCTTTCATCCGACAAGTCTATTATCTACTTAACTATTTGACGAGCGCCACACTTGTAATGATTGCATATCTATATACCTTTCATTACAAAGCTAAAATGGCGCCCAACATCCAAGACTCGCCCTATATCTCTATAATAAACAAACTCGGCCCTGCAATATTGATTTTCCCAGTGTATTAATTGCCCCCCCTCCCCCCCACTGCACCTCCGTTCTAGACCTGAAACTAGCCCTTTAGTACGCATGTTCCGGCCCGGGGATCCGGGATCTGGCTTGTTGCTATAAATAAATCAAAACGGGATACCTGGTCCCTGTTGCACTTAAATCAATCATACGATGCATGCGCCGTGCGTCTAGTCGAACCTTTGGAGGGCTGTGCATCACTGTCGCGTAGTGTCGCGGGCAGCTTCCGCGGTAAACGGTTGTGCCTTATGCATATTCTAAAATTTAAGAGCTTAGTAACAAAAATCAACTGTGATATATTCTGTGATAATCTAGAATACAGTAATAGGTACTAAACTAGTAAGTTAATAGTAGAAATTAATTTAGCGGTCGCGATTTTTTTTACTTTGGTGAATTGGCGGGCACTAATTTAACTTCGATTTTTTTCGGGATTCAATCCATTTTTTTTATCGGGTCCATTGTTATTTTGATGGTCTTTAATAACCATGACGGAGTTATTTAGGCAATTTAAATATTAAAAAAAAAAAAACTTTATCTTTACCAAAACTTGCACCTTTAATTTGCCTTTTTATTAAAACGTTTTTAATCATTGTTTTGCTAAACCTCTTTTTGCGAAATCTCCATTATTTGTGTCTATTGGCCACACACTTGGGCCAACATCTTTCACCAACCCTTAAGGTTTCGCAAACTTGTTGCTATAGAGAGCGTCGGCGAACCCCACATAAAAGTTATCAGACAAAACATTGGCGCTTGGCGCAAAATCATAAACATCGAGAAAAATCTCTTTACTCACGTGCCTCATTAAAGGTATTCGTCGCGATCAATACGTATTAGCTATTTATAGAAAAAGTGGTGGAAAAAAATCTGGCACCAATTAGACAAGGGTGGGAGGGATTTAATTCGTGCTCGCACTTTTGTTAGGGTAAGTCGCTCAGACCAGTTTCGACACCAGTTACGAGGTGGGCGGAGTGCTGTGAGGAATAGGGAAGATCCGCGTGATTTTAATAGTTAACTGCCAGCCCTAGACGTCGGACGCGAAATGACTTTGACGATAGCGAGTGATCTTCTTTTTACATTAACGTCATCATTTTAAATGTGGATAGTGATGTGCTTTACAATTGTCTGAAGTGATAGAATTTGACGTGGACTTTTTAATTGTGATGCCGGTAGTGCGGTTGTAATTGACTTAGCGTGTGTTCTAGATCGAAAGAGGCTAATATAAAATTTAATTGCTTCGGCTATCTTCGGTTCCTAGAAGTGACAGTTTCAAAATGGCCGTTAGGACCTGCTAAATTTAATCTGGTGGGATCGCTGCTTCTCTTTCTCGCGTATGCAAATACATGTACAGACTTCATCAGTCGAACCTCTGGCTGTTGACGAGGCAGTGGTATTCAGACTCACAGTGATATATTGTAACTTACAATATGTTAGTGCCGTGGTTACTCCGAAAAATCCTGTTTATAGCATATATTTATATATTGGCGCGATTGATAATTCATTCGTATGTAAAATTGATGCAATTTTATACGCGATTCAGTGAAATGCGGTAAAAGTGAACAGTGACATTAGCTTCTTTATATTAATATATTTCCAATCGCCATTTTGTGTCGGGTTAAGGGTAATATGGGGGTAACGAGAGAGATAGATAGATTTGTGGTGGGCGGAGGTACGGCAATTGGAGGGGAAGGATAAGGGGTAAATGGTAAGGGGGGTAGGGGGAGGGTAATTTCAAAATGGCGGATATGACCTGCTAAAACTTATTGTGTCTACGCTGTATTGCGCATGTCAGTGCAAACTTGGCCGGACCTCGGCCTGTAGAAGAAGAACCGGGCATTCGTAACCTATCGGGGGCAGTGATAGCGCGTCCGCGGCTAATTAAAATAACTTTGATCAATTGTAGCTTTGGGTTCGATTATTAATATAGTGATTAATTAATTGCTGGTGTTAGTGCATGTGTAAAGCGTAGCAGGATGTGAGTTATTGGAAGGCTAATCGAATTCCAAAGATAAAATTATAAGACTATTAAAATGGCTGGTGTAAAGAGAAAAATAAAAATGTCGAAAGTCAATGTGTCAAATTTTAGCCAACATTATGCGAATCGATACCGATTTAATACAGTTTGTGCCAATGTTAGGCAAAGCAAAAATTCGCGACCAATTAAGCGTCTACAAAGGGCGCATCAAAAAAAATACGTGTATAGTGGACAAGCTCGAAAACCCGAAACGGAAAATATGTTTAATAAACTAATCGAACTTTTGGAGCAGCTAAAAATAAATTCTGCTAAAGAAACGGGTAACAGTAGTACCGAAGTGCAATCCTATATAGTGTCTGAGGATAAACTTAAAACTGCAGTCGTAAATGCAGGACGCCTTGAAGCTGCCAGGCCACAAGACAGTGAACATTCGCAAATTACACAAGTCAAAATGGTTGACGTAAGGTGGGGTAGGCGTAAACAATACAGAATAAAAGGCTTTATTGCATAAAGTGCCAAATATTTATTCGCATCTTAAAATAAAAGACAATTAAGTATCTAGTAACTTATAAAAACAATAACTTAGGTGTGCTTATTAAGTGTTTATTATATAAAATTTAGTGTATATCGAATTAATATGGTGCAGTTATGTTCGAGTTCGTGCGATGCAACAGTGAAGGTCAGTACTTACCTTTTTACTAACACCGACTGCAATTTTCAAAATTATGGTTGTGTTCCCCACAGTCGCCATTTTGAATTACCCTTACTGCGTGGCGCCGTCCTTTTCCTAATATTTTCGTCGTAGGATTTCCATTGTCTGTAAGTCCATGGGGGTAATCTTGAACAAAAACATCTATACTATATTACTATATAATATAATCTATACTAATATTATAAAGAGGAAAGATTTGTTTGTTTGTTTGTAATGAATAGGCTCCGAAACTACTGGACCGATTTCAAAAATTCTTTCACCTTTGGAAAGCTACATTATCCCCGAGTAACATAGGCTATATATCATCACGCTACGACTAATAGGAGCGGAGTAGTAATGAAAAATGTAGCAAAAACGGGGAAAAAATTATAAGACCACGCGGGCGAAGCCGCTGGCGGGAAGCTAGTAATCAATAAAGAGAGGTGATATTTTTTTTAGTTTACTGTTATTTAAATCTTTTACGGATGTCGTCGGGCGCACAAAACGTTTCCGGGAAATAGTTGCGATGAAAATGGGCGTAGACCAGCATGGTTCTACGAAGTCGGTGACGTTGGCAACGGAATCCTGATGCGCGCGCAGTACTTCTCTTTTTACGGTGAATTTCAAAATGGTGACGGTGTACTGCTTCGGTATTTCGTCGTACGAATAGAACTCTTTGTTCTACATTGGGCGTATCCAAACGCACACTAGCGATATCAATTGCGCGCGCATGAAAATGGAGCTAGGTTCTATTCCTTTTAGAGTTCGGGTCGCCTATTCCAAGAATAGCGATGGAAGCTTACAGTCATATCCTTACCAAGTTATTATATATTTTTAAATATTTCAAATGAATTTTTTAGACCATCTTATTGATAGTGTTCGTGGTTTTTATGAAAAAAAGTGTCTAAGAAGAAATCTATCTATTCGTTGGTGTGGTGCGTGTTAGTGGTGAAATTGTTTTTACTGACTAATTATTTGTGAAGTGTGTGATGAAATTAATAATGATATATTATTTGTGTAGTGATAGTGTTTAAAATTATTTATTTTGTGATAATATGATAAGTGAAGAACAAAGAAATGTTTCGGGCCACGCCCAAGAATGACCGGCTTTATACAGAAACCAATGAAGAATTTCAATATGGCGGCTGTTCCCGGCTATTCAGTAGTAAATTTATTGAAAATTAGTGAATAATTAATAATGGAATTTAATGTGAACTGTGATTAAATAAATATTAGTTTTCTTGGTGAGTTAATTTTTAAATTTATCATTTGTGTTGTGAATTTTAAGACTCGTTAGGGATAGGCAGTATATACATTGTCTTTCATTGAAACTGAAGACTTGGAAGTATTTGAAGTGAAAATTCCTTTGTTCATTCGTGAATATTCGAATGTTATCGATACCCTCGGAATAGCACAGGTTCTTAATGCGCGCTTATCAGCCTAAAACATCTTGTTAGACAGTGTAATGCTTCCTAAATCACTCGTCAACTCGAGGTGAAAATCTCTTTGTTCGACAGTATGGAAGTCCCTATGCCGATAATTTTTTAAAATAGCTTCAGTGTACTGCTTCCGAACAGCCCGGGTCATGCGCGCGCATCCGTATCGGCGATCAGTCCCAACATTCGAGTACCTTCTCTGAAATTTTCAAAATGGCGCCGATGTACTGCTAAAGGATAGAGAAGCACTCTCATGTGCGCGCATCTGTATAGACTCCGCCTCCGGTTTTGGTTCTTGTATTCGAGTCTAGACCGTGAAAGCCTGCGGTCGCTTCGATTAAAATATCGAAGCTTACCGGATATCGCGTGGTGTGCTTCATGCTTGTAGATATTTTGTGCCGGGTTGTGTTCATAATATGCTATTACATATGCATACTCACACATGATGAAGATATTATGGACAATCAACTGCAGAATAGCGACGAAACACCGTTAATCGGACAAAAGGATCGTAAACTTAAAAAAAGAAAAAAAAGGAAAAATAATAATAAATAAGCTAAAAGAAACCTAATTTTCTTAGTGGCACGGGATGTACCAAATGTTAGGGTTTAAATATTTTTTAAAGTGCTTGATAGATTAAAATACCTGATAATCATAACAACCCGAGATGCTAAATACGTACGTGGAATATATCCGGTGGGGTAAGTTCCCTGTTTCGAAAATGCGGTCACCAGCTTAAGGATATTTGCGTGTGGCATCCAAATGGTCAAGATTTTACTCATACTTGGTGCGATATCCAAATATGTATGTATATGTGACAAAAATATTTCTTTGTTCTCTTTATTCTGGAATGTTGAAGGATACTCGCAAGTTCCAAAATGGCGACGGTGTACTGCTACGGGTTACTAGATGCGCGCGCATCTTCATGACTTTTTTTTGTCCGTTACAGTAGAATTGGAAATGGCGGCGATGTACTGCTAAACAGTGAATGTGATACGGTTATTGAGATGCGCGCGCATAGAACTTGAGATTTTCGTCATTGGTCTTAGAATTCGATTCGAACATTCGAGAATAGTCCATGGAAACGGCTGGTCGCCTTTGTCGTTTCGCGGTCGTGTACTTTATTAACATCGATCAATGATTAAACCGAGTTGTGTGATGAGTTTATAGTTCAATTCATATTTCCAAATTTAAACGACTCATATTAAATGAATACAATGAATTTTAATATTATGTTATTTGTGACTGGGCTTCATAATAAAAAATATTTAGAAGTGTTGGTGAACTATGAATGTATATGGGATTGATGAATTTTTTTACAACAATACTTTCGAATAATTAAACTAAAACAATTGTTAAAAAATCAATGTGACTTAATTCTAAATCGAATTCAAATAATGTGAATGATTTAAAACGTTGATTCTACACAAACGCGATCAAATTTTAGCCAGTGTAACTTGATCTAGTGAAAGATTTTATCTGTAAACCTTTTTAGTTACAGTGTTTCAGTATGAAATGTATAACGTTAAATATTACGATCAGTGCGTCCAGCAACTTTGGAATACGTACAGTATCACATGCGCGCGTAATGCGCTCATCCTTAAGGAGGCCTATTATATTCGTTGTAGTTCGGATTATCGTGTATAGACTCAGTCAACCAATGGACGTGTTTGAATACGATTTATACCTTCGTATATCGATTGTGAATCGTGTACTAAGAATTCGTATAAACTAAACTATTTTTTTAAATGCACGGATTGGCAGCCTACAATCAAAAGTTCGGCGGTGCGTGTACTCCAAAATAGTAAAGGTACAGTATATTATATCCACCATCATTATCCAATGTCTTTATTAGTCAGTACTTAACGTTAGGTTCGTACATTCGGGTGTGAAGTTTTGATGCAGCAGAGAGTTTTGAGTAGCTTAAAGGCATCACGCGCACGCATTCGAATACAAAATTATCTTATTCACTAGTTTTTCAATTAATATCTAAATAGAGAGATTTCCAAAATGGCGACTATGTATTACTGTGTCGTGCTTGCTCGAGTCTGTGTTATATGAGGGCGAAAATTAAGATACAGTTAATATTATCCTGTTATCGCAATTTTAATTGTTTTTATTTTTTATGTTTCAATATAGTTACCAATATAATAATGATTCCACAATTAATAATGGCGAATGTGTACTACTGTGCAGTGCTTCGAAGCGGCAGACGGGGTACGCCCATAGGCTACGGTGTGGTATGAGCGCGCACCTGAAATTTCTCTTTAGTGGGTGGTACAATCTAAAAATGGCGACGGTGTACTGCTACATCTTGGACATGCGCGCGCTTCCGAATCGAGCTTTGCTTTGTTCTGGCATCGACTGTAAGGTTCGACTATTCTAGTACGGATTGTGGAAGCTTGAGGTCGTTTACCATTGCAATTTGAATTCCTTTAAATGGCAGTGTTAGTGAATTTAAAGTGGAGTTGACTATAAAGTGGCGACTTTTTTATGCTCGATTTTCTTTCGTAGTTTTATGTGCCACACCCATTCTCTTATAAAAGTAGTTAAATGGCCAATGTTGGTGATTGCTTAACCAGTGATTCTGTGTTATTTGAGGGTGAAAATTAAGATACAGTTATTATCCTGTTATGGCAATTTTAATTGTTTTTAGTTTTTTATGTTTCAATATAGTTACTTATATAATAATGATTTCACAATTAATAATGGCAAATGTGTACTACTGCGTAGTGCTTCGAAGCGGCAGACGGGGTACGCCCATAGGCTACGGTGTGGTATGCGCGCGCACCTGAAATGTCACTTTAGTGGGTGGTACAATCTAAAAATGGCGACGGTGTACTGCTACATCTTGGACATGCGCGCGAATCCGAATCGAGCTTTGCTTTGTTCTGGCATCGACTATAAGGTTCGACTATTCTAGTACGGATCGTGGAAGCTTGAGGTGGTTTACCATTGCAATTTGTTTCGGATTTTGAATTTGAATTTCTTTAAACGGAAGTGTTAGTGAATTTAAAGTGGAATTGACTATAAAGTAGCGACTTTTTATGTTCGAATTTTTTTCGTAGTTTTATGTGCCTCAACCATACCTACAAAAGTAGTTGAAATCAAAATGGCGGTTTTTATCAATGCCAATGTTAGCGATTGCTAAAAATTGAAAATTAACATACAGTTATTATCCTGTAATCGCAATTTAAACGAGAAATGTTTCTATATTTTTAAATATAATCACCGATGTAATAATAATTCCGCGATTAATAATAATTAACAATTGCTTTTAAAAGTTTAAATATGCATTCCAGTGTTGTTTTTTAAATTGTGAATGTCATTGTGCCACGCCCTGAATCCGACATTAACAGTCTAGAAAACCAAGATGGAGGATGGAAATCAAAATGGTGGACGGTTGCGCCTAGTAACGTGCTCATTATTACTTAAGTTCGCTATTTAAATGATTTAATGTCTTAATGGTTTTGCTCTAAGGTGTTATTTCATTTACATAACGGATTCTTTAAGTCACTCATCAATCAACGGGCGTGGAAAGCTGATTAGACATTATTTAATTCATTTTACCGCTAACAGTCCTTTAAAGTAAAATTGCTGCAAGTTAATTGAACGATAATAACTATGTACTTAATATTTTATTAATTAAAGTTGATCCAGATAATGCCATATTTTTATTATACCGCTAATATACAAGGTGGGAAGGGAAATCGACGCACAAACGTCGTGACAAGGTTTCACTCAAGGTCAAAAATAAAATGACCTAGGTCATTCATGTAGAAAATGATCGGTTATTACAGATATTGAAATTTTTTAGCGCGCTGTGTGTTGCTAAAAACGCGATCATATCGCTCCGCGGTGAATGGTATCGCGCGCGCGATCTGAAATAAATGAAATAATGATTTTTTAATTATAAATCTAATTTGGGTAGATAGAAATAATATTCTTTTACACGTTCAGTTAAAAAAACTGCAAAAAAAATTAAAAATTGATGAAAGAATACAGTTACGAAAAATCTCAACGCGGGGGGTTCCAGAATCCAGAATCATGTAGTGAAGTCATGGTATTCAGATGTGTGTCGATATCCCTTCCACCTTGTATACCCGCCCCGGAGTTTACTATTTTAGATGATCCCTATTTTCTGGTTTCGATTCCCAAATAGTGGGAATATTATAAAAAACCTATTAGCACTTCTCTCGAGCTGGGATTCATAGTTACGTCTGAAATGAAAATAAAAAATGTTTATTGTTGATGCATTAACTTAAAGTAAAATGACATTAGTGACGCCCTGTTTCAGCACATAGTAAGTTCCCGCTAAAATACTTGGCAGATAATTTCATATAAATATTTTCCATTTATCTGTAGGTTAGCGACTATCCAGAGGTGGCGAAACAGGTCCTTAGTAGGTAAGGGATATTTCTCTCCTCTTGCACAAGTCATTTACAAACTTGACTAAATTTTTTTTTTTTACTAGCCCACTTTGTCCCACTGCTGGGCAAAGGCCTCCCTTCCCTCCTTCCACAATAAATATTTAATACTTACACAATAAATCACAAGAAATATTATTTGTTGATTTTATATTATTCGTAAGTATATTCAATTTAAATTACATTCAGTTTAAGATACGTGTATATTACGTAAGCAAACCTCAGTCTAGTTATTAATTAATGTTGCTAACACAAGTCTCAAAGTAATAAGTGATTCGTATCTTTGAGAAATATGGCGGCCTTCGGTTTTAGACTGCTAAATACTTTCTTTCTGTTGCCTTACTTGCATAACGACTTTACCGACATCAATATCGCTGCTAGCGCCATCTAAATAAATAAATATCCTGGGACATTTTCACACAGCACAATCTAGTCCCAAACTAAGCAGAACTTGTACTATGGGTACTAGACAATGAATATAATACTTATATACTTTTTTTTTGTAAATACGTACTTATAATAAATAAGAAACACCCAAACACAAACACTTGAGTTCATCACAATAAATGTTTGTGCCCTGTGGGAATCGAACCCACGACCTCGTGATCAGCAGTCCGGTACTCAAACCACTAGACCACAGACGTCGTCACATAAAATACCATCACGAATTATATCATAGTGTTCCTGGAAGGGTTAGGCAGAGGTGTAGGTGTGTACATCCACAGAACGCCATTAGGTTCCATAAAGGGACATACATACATACATACGCGAAAAACCTGATAACTTCAACCAAACTATTTTCAACTGAAGTAAAACAGAAAAAAGAGGGTGTTCTTAATTCAGTTGTATATTTTTTCGGTTATAACCAATCTCTTTATTAAAAAGGATGTCTAAAAACCCTAGGTTATATAAAAACTTTTCTGTGTTTTAATTCTTTAAAAAAATATAAAAATATTTTATATATTGTATAAAACTAATTTAGAGTTATTATTTTGAGTCAGTCAGTGATTGTCTAGGGGTATGACCATAGGACTTCCAAGTCCAAGGTCTCTAGTTGGAATCCAAGGCCTCCTCTGACTTTTCGAAATCATGTGCGTAATTATCACTCGCTTTAACGGTGAAGGAAAACATCGTGAGGAAACTTGAATGCCTGAGAGATTTCCTCGACAGCATGTGAAGTCTGCCAACCTGCATTAGGCCAGTGTGGTGGACTATATAACACACTAGCTTCCCGCCAGCGGCTTCGCCCGCGTGGTCTTATAATTTTTTTCCCCGTTTTTGCAACATTTTTCATTACTACTCCGCTCCTATTAGTCGTAGCGTGATGATATATAGCCTATAGCCTTCCCCGATAAATGGGCTATCTAACATGGAAAGAATTTTTCAAATCGGTCCAGTACTTTTTGAGTTTATTCGTTACATACAAAAATACAAATCTTTCCTCTTTATAATATTAGTGTAGATTTAGATAGCTTAATCCCTCTCATACTGAGAGGTGATCCGTGCTCAGCAGTGGGACAGTATATGGGTTGATTATGATGATATTTTGAGTCTAGATTTTCCTACCAAGACTGGGAAAATAACCAGCGAGCTCATTTCCCAAACAGATTCACCGTATTTTTGGTTAGGTTAGGTATCTAGTTATTTGTATATTATTATGTCTGAGCGAAGCTAGACGCATCGATTAGTACCTCGGGGTGTCTCGTATCTGGGGGTCTACTATCTATCTCCGTCAACGAAGTTACGGGTCCGTCCGAAACCAGCCCAGACATAACGATCCGTTATAACAAGTCTTCTTATTTATTTATGCTTAATGTACATTATGTACAAAGGCGGTCTTAATGGCTTCTCCTCCCTAGCCTTTTCCCAACCATGTTGGGGTCGGCTTCCAGTCTAACCAGGATGCGGCTGAATATCAGTATTTTACACGGAGACCAGACACGGGGATCAGACCACCGCAACCCAATTTCTAGGCGATACCGATATTCGAAGGAAAGACTGGTTGTCAGGCTTTTTAGGCTTCTGACTACCACTAACGATTGTCATAGGTGTTCGTATGACAACCGGGACCGACGGATTTACGTGCTCTCCGAGGCACGGAGGGGTCTCGATATGTTATAAATGGTCACCCATCCACAGAGTGACCGCGGCAAGTGTAGCTTAACCTTGCAGATCGGTTGATCAGTGTTGTTACAACTTGGCCACGAGCCCCTCAATAACAAGTGTCAGGTTCAATTTTTCGGATGGGTAAAAACACATCGGGAGTAGGTACTACTGTCAAATTGTGTTGTCATTCATTCTTAGTTCGGGCCATCTGTCCATAGGTGATACGAAGTAGGAAACGCCGGTAACGAAGGCCGAAACTACGGACTTCGTGCTTATGGAGTAGACCCCTGACGTTATACTCTATCGGAGCGTCTGTGTTTGGGGTTCGCTAATTAAGCCGCCAGACGGGGATGGTCAGGGGTGAGGGGCGCATAGCCTTTTGTACCCATCGATAATTGTCCCTTAACCTGTCTAATGGGGTATTCGACAGCATGTCAAATATAGGATCTAATAATGGCATTCGTATTAAATATAAATTTTGGAAACCAACTGTTTAGTCAGTTAAGAAAAATACAAGATATTTTAAGAGATAATCGACAAAGATTTTTTGTCTACTTTAGTCACGTGATCGTAAACGGCTGTGATTGGCCGAGTAGTTGATGACGTCAACTGCTTGTAAACAGTTGCGTGTAAAGTGGGAATTTTAACAGCGTAGTTCAGACAGGAGCTAGAAGAATATTTGGGCTACTTTTCTTCGACTATACAAGAACAAATTACCAAGACCAATTTGAATGCAGGCGCAGTATTTGGGTTAAATACCACCTACTTAACATGTGGTCATACAACAAAAAGACTTCGGTTTACCGATGTGACCTTCTGAAGCAATCACGGACCGGCCTACGCGACCGCTCTCAGCGAAATCTGTTACGTAACTGACTTGTTTCGTGTATAATTGCGGATTTACGTCGATTCAGTAACTGGTGACAGTTACTGGCGCCAGTATGGGACATTAGCGCTCTACTTATTGCATTATTGGAAATAAACATTTTAATGTACTTTGAATCTTGAAGAGAGAGAGAAGTTGAGTCCCCCCCCCACCCGTTTTTGCAACATATTTAATTATCTTTTTGTATTTTTTAAGCATTTTCCATGCTAAGATTACAAGTTATTTTTAATGAAGGAAAAAATCGGCGGGCGGGCAGGATTCGAACCTGCGCCTTCTGGTTCGGTACACCAGACGCTCTGACCGCTAGCACTGGCTTAGTGGTCAGAGCTGTACCGAACCAGAAGGCGCAGGTTCGAATCCTGCCCGCCCGCCGATTTTTTCCTTCATTAAAAATAACATATTTAATTGATACTCAGCTCCTATTAGTCGTAGCGTGATAATATATATCCTAAAGCCTTCCTAGATAAACGGGCTATCTAACACTGAAAGAATGTTTCAAACTGGACCAGTAGTTCGTGAGATTAGCGCGTTTAACCAAACAAACTTTTCAGCTTTATAATATTAGTATAGATTTTGTAATTATAGCCTTATATTTTTCCGCCTGACTATGTTTATTTATAGCAAAACAGGATAAAACAAATGCTATCCTGTATTTGTCTACCTTCTGAAGTGTAATTAGTACAAAATGTAACTTTATAGGTACCTCGTTATCACATGATACGTGCCCAAGGCTATAATTGAGATGGGTGGATTGTGTGGAAGATGATACTTTGTGCATGTAGGTAAGAAGGAAATTATATTATGAAATCAATTAATATTTGTTTACTCGAAACATGTGTGTTTTTCCATATTAATCTATGTAATAAAAGTTCATAGTTAATGATAGGACTTTTGTTTGAAGGTATTTTGCATTAATAAATGCTAAATGACTGGAAATCATATTTTTAGTGGATGAAAAATACTTCTAAGTTTTTGCACATAGTTGTAAATAATTTGAGTTATCATTGGTGCAAAATAGCACTACTCTAATACCCCTAAACTACACTAATTCTAATTCAGTCTCCTAAAAGTCTTACTGATTAAAAGAAAGCAACTCACCTAAACTTGGCCATTTTTACTTTAATCGAATATTGAACTGAATACGTAGTGTGGTAGTGTGCAATACTCTTGCTTTAAACCGTTTAAGTAGGCGTGTATTATACGTAGGCCTTACGTAGGTTGCAGGTCTTTACGTAACTAAAGTTTTACGTAATACCTGATTGATGGAATAACCTACGAAATTGTGCCCACTCGACAGAAGATAAAAGATAAGTTGGAGTTCTCGCTTCGTCTTGTTTTATCTTTATGTTGTAATGATCTATAGTTTGTTGTATATAAGCATAAGAATAATTGCTAAAATACTGTGAGATATTAAATCATTTTTCAGTTTCAACTATACAAAACTAAACTACATATAGGTTTTATTATGATAAAGTAAAACATCAATTTCTAAATTCGGTACAACAAACGATCAATTAATCGACTGATACTAACTCATATTGTTTAGATGAACGACTAGAATGTTCTGTTCGATTACCTAAAATAAATTACTCTCAACATTCTTTATCTAGATACTAGCTTCCCGCCAGCGGCTTCGCCCGCGTGGTCTTATAATTTTTTCCCCGTTTTTGCTACATTTTTCATTACTACTCCGCTCCTATTAGTCGTAGCGTGATGATATATAGCCTATGTTACTCGGGGATAATGTAGCTTTCCAAAGGTGAAATAATTTTTGAAATCGGTCCAGTAGTTTCGGAGCCTATTCATTACAAACAAACAAACAAACAAACAAATCTTTCCTCTTTATAATATTAGTATAGATAAACTATTCTAACATAATATACTTTTTCGAAGGAGCTACCTTACTAACGCATCAATCCAGTATCTAACTATCGAGACAAAGGTATTTGGATTTTTCTGACACTGAGCTCTGGTCAAGAATCACGGGAATCTACACCAGCCCTGCGAGGCTAACATGCGCGCCATGATAAAATTTTCTCTACTCTTTTGTCTCGCGGCGTGCATGTTAGTTCGGCTGGTAAACAAGTAAATGGTATCAGAAACTACTGCTTGCGTTGTCATTAATTTCTTATCTCTGCTGTGCTCTACCCATGTCTAATGATTTGATTTTGTTTACGTCAAAAAACCAACTCTCTCTTGCCTCAAAACTCTTGATAAGCTCTGAAGTATCGAATGGTTCTGGCTGCTCTGCTCTGTGACATCCTAAGAGCGGTTTAGCACTACGTCCGATCCGAATTTGATCAGGGTCCTTGAAAATACGGAGTAGTAAGTTTACGTCTGGTGTAGAGACAACCCCCAAACAAAGATAATGCAATATGCACGTTCTATTGCGCTACCCTGTATATCAAACGAAAAGAGGAGAAATTCTGAGTTAAATACCCATACTCGATCACGGCTATAATTTGGACCCAACAGTTCCTAGTTGATTTCAATTCAGTAAATTGTTTATCAAAAATCTGACACAGGAATTATGTTCTTGTTACATGATTTTCAGATTTCTTTCGTAGTCGGCGGGTTGTAGTTTTCAAACTTAAATTTTCATTTTCTTGCATTAATATGAGTTTATTTTTTCTGTGTTCACAGCGAGCAGTCGATAAGCAGCGCCCGCGCATCCGTCATGGTGTACGACGACGGGCTGAAGCGCTGGGTGCCTTCGGGTTCCAGCTCCGGGCTGTCCAAGGTCCATATTTATCACCACACCCAACACAATACCTTCCGAGTAGTCGGAAGGAAATTGAATGATCATGAGGTTGGTATACGATCTTTATTTTTAATTTTTTCCCCTTTTTCAGAGGTACAATTGTAGAAAATGATAGTAAGCCTCACTGTAAAAAGTATTTAAAGAGGCGCATACATATTTTTTTTTTGCTTTTTAATCGGAAATCAGTTGCAAGTAGAGTTGGGCAATGTGCCTACAATTGGGAATATATTCGGCCATTTTGGGCATAAATATGTCATAATGGTATAATTTTTATCGAGAGTTTAACATTGGTTATTAAATAGTTTCACTGCCTCATTAGTTTAGTGGAAGTATGTACGACTGCTACGCTAGAGGTCCTGCGTTTGATTCCCACGTCGGGTACAGTGATAATATTTTTTTAAATGAAATTCTCAGAAGCACCTCGCGAGTTTGGACTTGTGGCCGGTTAAAGGCTTTAGACTAGCTTGTTATTACATGGGACCTAAACATACCGGCGAACCTTCGGTATACACCTTTCCTAAGACTACAGTCCACCACGCTGGCCTAGTGTGTGTTGACAGACTTCACACGCCTTCGAGAAAATCTCTCAGGCAACCACGTTTCCTCACGATGTTTTCCTTCAACTTTGTTGTGACGTCCAATAGTCACATAGGGTAGATAAATTAAACAACAAATTAGTATTTTACTATAGTTCCAGCCGCTTGGTCCGACTGACAGCTAGAATGTCATTCGTACCTTGTACATCCGGTGACAACAACTATAACCTTTTTTATTTATATTACGTCACAGTTGTAAGCTTCGCATAAGTTCTAATCGAGTGATAGTTAAATTATTAATACGCCCATGATTACGAAAAGTCTGAGGTGCGTGCCTTGGATTTGAACTCTAGACCTGCGATTTAGCAGTCCAACTATAATGATAATTTAAGCAATAATGTGCTTAAAATGATTGTGATGGTATGCCTTCCTTTATACCAGGTGGTGATAAACTGTGGAATCGTCCGCGGCCTGAAGTACAACCAAGCCACGGCCACGTTCCATCAGTGGCGGGATGCCCGACATGTGTATGGCCTCAATTTTTCCTGCAGAGAAGATGCCGACAGCTTCGCGAGGGCCATGATGCATACTCTAGAGGTAAGATTTTTTTTTTTGTATTTCGTAAATAAATACTTATGTGTGTATGAATTCAGGATCGTAGCAAGTGGAAATCTCTGTAGATTTTAGATAGATTTATCATTGGATGACAATGGAAAACAGTCGTGAAGCTGTATATGTTATTTCAGGATCTCCAATGTACATCTACACTAATATTATAAAGAGGAAAGATTTGTATTTTTGTATGTAACGAATAAACTCAAAAAGTACTGGACCGATTTGAAAAATTCTTTCCATGTTAGATAGCCCATTTATCGGGAAAGGCTATATATCATCACGCTACGACTATTAGGATCGGAGTAAAAAAAAAATAGCCAAGTATTTATAACATGTTAATATAATAATCTAAAGAAAAATATTGTCTTACGAAGTAACAAAGTTATATAAAGTAAGACATGTAAGTGGTCGGGAGTAGTCGTAAGGGACTGCTACGTCAGAGGTCCTGGGTTCGATTCTCAGGTCGAGCTGTTATTGTTGACTTTTGTCTTAAATTCTCAGTAGTAGCTCGGAGTTTGGACATGTGCCCGATTAGTGGCAATATTTGAATAGGCTAACCCTCTAATACATGGGACCTAAACATATGTGTGAACCGTGGATGTACATTAGCACACCTCTGCCTTACCCTTTCAATACTGGCGTGATAGTATTTTATCCTTACTATATTATAGATGCAAAAGTAACTCTATCTGTCTGTCTGTCGCGCTTTGACGCGAAAACTACAGAACCGATTTAAATGAAATTTGGTACACAGATAATCTAGAGCCTGAGAAAGGACATAGGCTACTTTTTAATGCGAAAAAACCGCTGTAAGTGCTTGAACTAGGGGATGTAAGTTATAAGAAATAACCAGACCATGCGAGTGAAGCCGCTGGCGGAAAGCTAGTCTATACTTCTATACTAATATTATAAAGAGGAAAGATTTGTATTTTTGTATGTAACGAATAAACTCAAAAAGTACTGGACCGATTTGAAAAATTCTTTCCATGTTAGATAGCCCATTTATCGGGAAAGGCTATATATCATCACGCTACGACTAATAGGATCGGAGTAGTAATGAAAAATGTTGCAAAAACGGGGGAAAAAATTATAAGACCACGCGGGCGAAGCCGCTGGCGTAAAGCTAGTGTTAATATAAAAAGCTGCTGGCAAATGTCCTTTACCTACCATAATTTAGTAAGCCCATGTTTCACTAGATCCTGGCAAACAAACCTGCAAGCAACTCGGCGCCTGCGCCCCCACAACCGCCAAACCCCCCTGTGCCGTACAACGGACACAATAACGCTCACACATACGACGAAGATATGGGCTACAGGTAATTTTATTGAAATTATTATGATCAAATGCTATTTCATTGTATAATAAGTATATTTCACTGTTACTACTATCTGTTTAAAAACAATTGAAAATCGCCGTAATACGCTATTATTATTATTGTAATCGTCATCATCATCGTCATTATTATCGTCGCCGTCATCATCTTCATTATAATCGTAATCATCAACATCATAATTGTAATCATCGTCATCTTCATTGTAATCATCATCATTATCGTAATTTTCATCATCATCATCATAATCGTAATCATCATCATCATAATCGTAATCATCATCATCATAATTGTAATCATCGTCATCTTCATTGTAATCATCATCATTATCGTAATTTTCATCATCATAATCGTAATCATCATCATCATAATTGTAATCATCGTCGTCTTCATTGTAATCATCATCATTATCGTAATTTTCATCATCATCATAATCGTCATTATAATCACCATCATTATCATTGTAATCATAATCATCATCGTAATCATCATCATCATCGTAATCATCATCATCATCGTAATAATCATTATTATCATTATAATCATCATCATCATCATCGTAATCGTCATTATTATCATTGTAATTATTGTGAATTCATCATCATTGTAATAATCAAGATGTCAAGACTCAGCAAATTCACTACCACCGTCATCATCGCCATTGTTGTCATTTTCTGAATCATCGTGATCTTCATCATGTTAATCATAATCAGTATCACTATCACTATCAAAGTAAACGTTTCACACTTAAATATTATTGTCTTTATTTGATTTACCATAAACGCATAATCATTTTCAATTAATCATCTTCCACACAAGACCTTATATCCAAATTGTGTGAACAGAACAATGACGCGGGAGGACGCG
Organism: Acronicta psi; assembly: GCA_946251955.1. Classification (NCBI taxonomy): domain Eukaryota; kingdom Metazoa; phylum Arthropoda; class Insecta; order Lepidoptera; family Noctuidae; genus Acronicta; species Acronicta psi. Next base: position 7,016,908 of record OX276494.1, on the reverse strand, counting down.
GCCATATTCCAACAACCACAATACCACGCCCCCCACAACCAGCAACATCCGCAGTACCACGCGCAACCCAGCCAGTACCATGCGCCCCATCATCATCACCAGGTAAGCATACTATCGGCAACGGGTACCCTAAGCCAGAAAGAAGACTTTAGGTTCCTTCCGCCGGGCTAGCCGCCTTCATGAACCACGTTTTCAAAGAGTATGGGACGTGCACATCAATGGGGATAACACAAAAGATCCCATTGGGTCGAAGTGTTGCTGGCTAATAAAAGCCGCCCCCAACAGCAAGATAAGATAAGCATACCATCACGTGTGACGTAAGTAACAGCAGCGGACAACGGTATGTACAGGACCTGAATCCAGTTTTCGCAGCAAATTTTTTCAAAGTTTAAGTTACACAGTTTCAAGAAATATGTCTTATGTAGTTGAATCGATGCCACCAACCAAGATGGTTTTTTCTAGTAATTCTAATTCTTCTCATCCACTTCTACGCATTCACTAGCACATAATAATCCTCATTCGCTGCAATTCATAGGTGCAAGCGAATGCATAGACGAGGAATTAACCTGCACTCAATATTTTCTACTCATCTACTTACATCTTCGATCAATAATAGTACACATATCCACTACGTATCCACATGCGCACACCCTCTTCTACTCATTGGCTTGCACCTACCAATTCACTTTCACACATCCACTTCAACTCATTTACATACACACATTCATTTTTACTCATCCACAAACACACCTACTCGTTCATTCACGGGCACCTACCCATTCATATGCACATATTTACTGTTTCACTTGCACACATAAACTTCTACTCATCCACTTCCACGCATTCATTTATACTTATTCACGTGTACACATCCTCTTCTACTCATTCACATGAACACATCCACTTGCTCATAACCATTTCTCATTCTCTTGCGCACGTCCTGCTCCATACTACATTGTCTTGTAACGTAGTGCACTAATTTGCAGCAAGCGCAACAGCCAACACCTCCAGCGCCGCCGCCCCACGGCGTCCACGCTACGCATACGCTGCCGCATCAGCCCAGCCAACCCACGCCTGGACACCATCGCACGAACAGGTAAACAAACAAGCATTATGGCCCGTAATTTGCTAATGGGCTGGAACCTTGTCTAATTAACTTCCATATGACGTCATCCGCCGTACTTGCCGTTAGTGGTGCTAACGCGTACTGAGAGCGGGAACGTCATTCTTATACGTCACCAAGATGGCCGCCAGGCATTATCAATTTGCAAGGCTTATATTAACTACTCAAGAAGCTAACCTATTTGAGACGTTTCTTATATCTTTATGAGCTAAATATTTATAATATGTCTGTTTCTGTCTGTCTGCTCGTAAGAATACAATAATTTTAAAAAGATTGAAACTAGACTAAACCGAGTACGTATTGTGCAGTGCGCCGATGCCTCCGAATATGTCGCTGTCGGCCGCCGCCACGGGTGCGCCCGCGCCGCCCCCCGTCCCGCCGCATCAAAACCTACCACCGCCAGCTAATGTAAGTATACTGATAGAAGTTTTAAGTTTTTGTCACAAGAATCAGAATTGGACGCGGTTCGATTAAATTTAAATTGAATTAAAAAAAACTTGTCTAGAGCAGTCCAACCAAAAATAATGATAGTTCCATTTAAAGGAAAAATTTATTGCCTATCTTTTGTTTGTTTTTGTTGTATAATTAAAATAGGATATTAATTTTGAGTGTTAATGTATACTGTAAAAGTTGAGAGACCATGGTGGCTAGACAAGTTGCATTTTGACATTCGAATCGATAAACAAAATGTATGTAAATTACATTAGTGACAGCCCGATTTGTCAAAAGCTTGTGTCATTTCCATACATTTTGTTTGTCGATTCGAATGTCAAAATACAACTTTTCTAGTCCCCCTTAACTATACAAGACCAAGACAAGCGATCGGGTGGTTTCGTAAAGGAATAGAGTTGACTTACCAATCTTGCAAAAATGTTTTTTTATTTAGCATCTTTCGTGACTCACTCCTGGGCAACGCCCTCCCTTAACTCAGTCTCTAGACTTCTCTATACTAAAAAGTTAATTGCAAAGTTATTGTTTTCCTTCCACAGGGTCCTCTAGCGCCCCCCACGCCACCCGCCGCGCCGCAACCCCCACCAATGGTTAGTTTTCATTTTATATTTTACTCGACTACGAATTACCCATTGAGTTTAGACCCGTTCGGCAAATGAAGTTGATAGACCCCGGGACTTGCCGGGGGGGAGGATGGAAGGGAGAAGACGGAGTATTGTAAATAGCTGTCCCGTAATATACTTTTAATATGTTAATTATAATAATTTGCGCGCATTTTAAACTTGATTTTCGTAGTCGGGTCTAAATTAAGTTAGCAATTAAGTTTACGATTGTATTTAGCCTAGTTATTTAATTATAAATTCGCGGCAATCGTTTGTGTTTTGAGAGTGAATGTAATAAATACTTCATCAACATCAAAACGGAAACTGGTTTGCGGCTAGTTTTCGTGGTTCCTGCTATGCAGGCGAAGTCCAAACATGCAAGGAGCAGTCTTGCTGTACTGCTGACTGCGGGTACTGTTCCTGACGCCGAATCGACCGAACGTTCGTGGGTGGAAGATAACGAGAATCATCCTTGTGTGAGGAGTGCCTTCAAGTGAGGAGTTAAGCTCCCGTGGTTCATGCCACGCGATCACCACGCCGCTGGAGAGAAATCACCGGCCGGCCGGATGGGGCACGGTAGACGTTAGGGCTTCCCAGACATCTGGGTGTCGCCGATAATGTGGCTTCGTTTGATGCAACGCTGAACAACTTGCCGAGTCAAACAAGCGGTGCCTAATTTCTCAACGACCTCCCACCGTACTTGCTCCCGACCGGAAATTCGCTCGGGTCGCATACCGTAAGCCGTTTCTATAACTGGCGTAAAAAGGACATGGCGCTTAATGACTGCTATCGGAGCGGCAGAGAACCCTATTCGGGGCATATACCGTCAATGTCCCACGGGTACACTCTTCGCTATCGGAGGGTGTACTCTACCGCTGTCCTCAAAATAACCGGACGAAACGTAGATATAGGTCCTTTCGTTTGGCAGAGATTTAATGAACCAAGTAAGGGCTCATGGTTTTCATAGTTTCTGGAAAACGAACTGGACAGAAACAGTCGTTTTAGATGTTCAGCGTCGGTGTAGTCGCTGGACTAAAGGGAGATAAAACTCTTCGTGGTGGCTTGCAAATAGTTAAATAGGTTACTTATTAGCTGATCATTTTAGGTTTATCAACCTTTAAGGGATGAGCTGGTAGGGTCTTGCCTTATAACTATATTGTGAACCTCAACGAAGATATTTATCGGAGTATGGCAACCGTTTAAAGGTTACCCATTGGACCATTGACTAATTCCTTTAAAGTTTAGTTAGACTGACATAGAAACACCTCTGTAGCGCTTAATGAACCTTTAAAACGTCAACGGTGTCACGTGTTCTGTTGATCTTTCAAAGACATTGTTGGGCGAAACAGAGGGACGAGCTTCTACTCAATGTTTGGCAAATTTTAGAGAGATTAGCCAATGGACGGGTGACCTTTGAAGGTTAGGATTGTCATCGTAGAGATATCTCACGTGGAATCCGGTTAGCCTTGTCGACGGTGGTCAGGGTTCCAAGTGCCGTGTTCTGGCGTTCACGATGAAGAGGAGGCCATGTTGTGGAGGTTACTACCAGAAGTTGTTTGAGCCGAGTGTTAGAATTACACTTTTTAATTGTGCAGTCCCAACATGCGCTAGTGATAGAGAAATCTAATTTCTGTATATTGTAAATACATAATTGAATTTAATTTTGTTGTTTTAACAGTACATTGTTTTTGTAAATACTGTTAAGATTATAATTTAATGTTTTGAGTGTATAAGCGCATAAACTTTTTGTCAACCGTCGGTCGCTTAGTCAAACTAAGCGACTGACGGTAAAAAAAATAAAAGCAGACGCAGCAAGCTGTGGTGCCGCAAACGGTGTCATCGGGTCCGCCCCCGCCGCCCCCGCCCCCCACGGGGGCTGCGCCGGCAGTGGCCGGGTTTGCGGCTGGCCCGGCGCCGGTCGCAGCGCCACTAGCGGCGGCGCCTGTCGCGGCGCCGGTGACGTCACCGCCGCCACCTCCGCCGCCGCCTGCGCCGGCGCCGCCCGCTGACATGTCGGGACTTGCCGCGCAGCTGCAGCAGGCGAGGCTGAAAAGACAAGCTAAGGTTTGTACAAACCCTTATAGATCTGTACAATAGGACTGATTTTTAAATCTCTTTTATAACCGTTAGTTAACACTTGATTTTAGAAAGGGACAAAATATGGCTGATATTTATCAAGTATTAGATCAAAGTTTTATTTGTTTGTGATTATAATAGACCGGTTTGCAGTGATCTAGGTACTACACTAAACTATAGGTATTAGTCCCGAAACAAACGCTAGTGCTTTTGATCCCACAGTCAAACGGTTTATACAGTTTTGTGGGACACTATATTATATCCCAAGTTCTAAAATATGCCTCTCTTACAAATATAATACATAGATAGTAAATACGTAATAAAAAAAATGATAGGTACTTTACTCCTCAGCACTTGGGCGGCTAGTTAATTACGCTTTGCAGGTGAAAATAGAGAAAACAATTTTTTCCATAAATGAGATTCAGCTGGATCGATTTTTCGCCGAACTTTCATGTATTCTGTGGTCTATGGTATTATGTGGGTATTCATTATGATATTATAATAGATATATCTAAATACGTTATCCCGTGTTCACTTGTCAAACAGCAAGCGAACGGGCAAGCGTGTGGGCAGGCGAGTGGGCAAGCGAGCGGGCAGGCGAGCGCGGAGGCGCTGTCCCCGCCGGGCGGCGCGGAGCACTCGGGCTCGTCGTCGTCGTCGGGCGGGTCGGGCGCGCGCGGGGGCGGGGGCGGGGGCGGCGGCAGCGGGGGCGGGGGCGGCACGCTGTCCTGCATGATGAACGAGATGGCGCGCACGCTCGCGCGCCGCCGGGCACACCTCGACCGCGCTGAGGTAAGCAAAATAACCCGTCATGAGAGCGACCGTCGCGATCAGCAATTGCCGTTGCCGCACCCCAAAAAAGGGGATAAGAAAGAAAAACATTTCCCACTCAACGTAATGTGGCAGGCAGTGCTGACTTTCAGTGGAGCCTAGATGACATGTGACTTCAAGTAATAAATTACAGACACGATGCAAAACCTATTGTTTTCTATCTTTTGAAGTTGATTCGCCCCAACTTCTTTTTTGTTATTTGTTTTAGTTATTCTGTTATTTGGGGTGGAGAAAAATCCAACAAATCAAAGATCATGAAAATCGGGCCAACCGTTCTTGAGTTATAAGTGTTGTAACAAACCCGACTTTGTTTTATATAATAAGATATGTTTTGCTGACTGAGCCCAATAATATTGTACGGTTAGCCCGTACAAAAATGAAAAATGAAAGTATGTTTTTCTATTGCTATCGGTACTTCGGTACTATATCTTGGTCTGATTCACCTGCTAGAAATCGCCATCCTGTATATTTTAGAACTGTAAAACACAATTTCTATATTTTTTCAGCATATTATGATGAATATTTCTTAATAAATAAGGCACCGTATAACAACATTAATACTAACAAAGTATTTGTGTTGTACTCAGGAGTCGTCTGCAGACAACTCTGTGAACTCGACGCCGATGAAGACGTGGGAGCGCTCGGCCACGCTGCCGCACCGCCTGCCCGCCGCATGTAATGGCAACGCTTGTGAGTCGCCACGCTTCTGCGCTGCTAATGTTATTTTTTACCCGACTGACGAAAGAGGGTTGTGTGTTTGACCTGTATGTATGTTTTTCTGATCGTAACTACTCAACAACTCAAACGATTTTAAGATATTTTATTCAAAAGGCACAGTAACAGACTACAAACTAATAAATACAAACTTAATAATTAAAAAATATCTTCCTCCTTCCTCCTAGCCTTTCCCCAACCATGTGATGAATATCAGTATTTTACACGAAGCGACTGCCATCAGACCTCTGCAACCCAATTTCTAGGCAATACCGATATTCGAAGGAAAGACTGGTTGTCAGGCTTTTTTAGGCTTCTGACTACCACTAACGATTGTCATAGGTGTTCGTATGACAACCGGGACCGACGGCTTTACGTGCGCTCCGAGGCACGGAGGGGTCTCGGTATGTTAAGAATGGTCACCCATCCACAGACTGACCGCGGCAAGTGTAGCTTAACCTTGCAGATCGGTTGATCAGCGTAGTTACAACTTGTAGTTACTTAAATCTGAAGTCCAATTATAACAATACACAACGTCCATTAGATACAGTTTCTGTGTGTTAGAAATGTATAAAAATTAATGATTATTTTTACTAAATTAAAATTACTAAGTTAATACATTTATTGACTAATTTATATTTGTTATTATTATATGATACGTCATTAGCTGGTCCCCAAGCTATTAGTTTAATCTAAATTTAAAAAAAATCTGAATTTTAAACGTAATTGTTTCTTTGCTTGTCCCGTCTGCAATACATTTTCCAATATGACATGCAAGTCAAGCCACAAAGCTTGTTTTTAAATTTTTAACTCTTAAATTAACGTCCACGTGACGTCACCCGCCGTATTTGCCGGCTACTGGTTCTAACGCGTACTGAGAGCTGTTACGTCATTTTTACGTCACCAAGATGGCCGCCAGGCACATTATCAATTTGCAAGGCTTATAACAGTTATAACGCAGTCGTCTTTTTTGTATCATAATCTACTTCATGTCGAGCTGTAGACCAAAGAAAAGATAGACTGACTGTGTGAGAAAGATATGGCTACACAGGAATTGAATGAAGAGATGACGGCTAATAGAGACGATAATTGTCGTGTGTGTGTGTGTGTCTGTCCGTCTGTCTGTAGCATCGTTAGCAGCTTTAGAACGGATGAACAGATTTTGATTTTGTGTTTTTTGTTTGAAAGGTGAATTAGTCGAGAGTGAGAAGAGTCTTAGCTATTTTTGATAAAAATCGGTCCACAATCGCCGCCCCCACAAAATGGTGAATTTGTGTAGTCATATTTAATTTTTATATTTTCAATTGCATTCGAAGCTATAAAAGCTATCGCAAGCGCCATCATAATGTGTATTCAAAAATAGTCTGTATTACCAAAGCTATAAAATCGAATATCCATTGCAGCAAACTCTGAGTCTGCGACGCAGCAGCAGCCTCAGTCACCTCGCTCCGTTCGCAAAAGATTCGGCTCAGCTAGCGAGGAAACTATACTTAAGGTAAGATTATTGATTGAATGCCTCGTTGGTATAGTGATCTCAAGCGCGACTGCTACGCTAAAGGTCCTGGGTCGAGCAGTATTGGGTTTTTCTATGAAATTCCCAGTAGCAGCTCGGAGTCTGAATTTGTGCCCGGTTGATGGCAATAGACTCGCCCCCTATTACATGGTACCTAAAACATACCGGCGAAATGTGGGTGTACATTAGTACTCCTCTGCTTACTACTTTGAGGAATACAGGCGTGATGGTATGACGAAGATGTATGTTGTTTATAGCAAGTGAACGGCGGTAATGACGGCGGCTGCGTGTCCGCGGCGGAGTGGGACGCCTTCAAGCAGGACATGATGCGCGAGATGCGGCAACAACTCAACCAGATCAAGAAGGAGATACTAGACGGTAATATACTATATATTATATTAGAAACACCCTGGCCAGCTGCTTCCACCGTGTGGCCAGGGTGTTTCTTACAAATTATAGCTTATATCGTCCGGGGATAGTGCAGCTTCCCAATGGTGAAAGAATTTTTCAAATCGGTCCAGTAGCTTTGGAGCCTATTCAATTCAAACAAACAAACAATCAAAATCTTTTTTTCTTATAATATTAGTATTGAAGTATAGATAAAAGGAAAAAGTGACTGACTGACTGGAATTTGGGATATTGAGATATTCTCACGGCATTGGGAAAAAAATCTGTTTTACAGGGTTATAAAAAATACCTTAGCTATTTTTGACCTTGTGAATCAGAATCAGGAATAGACAATACCGGTAAAGAAAAAAAATGTTCTCATTATTTTGTCGTTATATTACCCGAAATATTTTAAAACGATAGAGCGCCTAAAAAGTGAATGTTTTCACACACTTACCTAAACAAAGATTGCCTGCTATAATTCTATGGCCGGCTATATGGGCCACTAACCTTAAGGTAATTCACTTTTCAGGCTCTATCGTTTTAGAATATTTGGAATAATAAAAAAAACGAAATAATGAAAACCATTTTTTTTTCTTCACTAATGTTTTCTATTCCTAATTCTGATTCGTAGCGTCAAAAATAGCTAAGGTATTTTTTATAACCCTGTATATAAAAGGAAAGTTGACTGACTGGTCTGCCAACACACAGCTGAAACCATAACTAAGAGGAGGGGGGAGGGGGGGGGGGGGGGGTAAGCAAACACACAAAAAGTGCTTTAAGTTACTGGTGCTTCTATTGAAAAAAACTCGTAATGGCAACACAAACTTAAATTAAAAAACGGCCCCTTGTTTCACGTAAAATTAATCAAAACATGTTCTATAAATATTAGCGTCTATGGCAAAAGTTTCAACCTATAAAATTGCTTTGGCCCGATCGTAAGTGGCGCCATTAGTTCAACAGTTGTCCGCAATATTTTTTTAATCGATGTAACTAACATAATAGTTTTGTTCCAGCAATGAAGGCGGAGTTCGCGCGCAGGTAAGGCCGCGCGCGCGCCGAGTGAAGCTAGTCCCCCGCGCCGCGCATGCGCTATGAACACATGTTTTATTGTATACTCTGTGTAATACACACCCGGCCAAACTGCTGGGCAGACTACCCCAGCAACAACATCGCAATTATGGACTTTTTTATCGTATAGAGTTTTTGATATTTTCTAACAACAATGAGTTTAAACACGCTTTTTCGATAAATATAATTATTACATGTATTTGTAAAAAGGCCTACACAGTATTATGTCAGGCAGCGATACGATCGTTGTTGCAAGGACTAAAAACAAAGTAAACTAAACAACATTTACATTACACAATTTTATTAAAAACAATAAACTGATCAATAACATACACGACATAAATTTATCAAAGCCGGTTCAGTAGTTTACAATCAAAAGAAATTTACAATGTATTTGAATCCTCATGATTTACAAGAAAGCAAAATAAAAACGAAATATGTACTCAAATACTTTGAGTTCATCTTAAATTGCATAAGTCTGCACTTAGGGCCAATGCACAGTGAAAGCAGGGCATTTTTATGACACTCGAAAATTTACTTTATAGCTATTGACATAAAGTGCATAAATGTTTGAACATGTCAAAAATGCTCGCTTGGTCTTGAGAGCAAACATTTATGCACTTTGTATCAATATCAAGTTCAAAGTCTATTTTTGAGTGTCATAAAAAAGGCTCTGCTCTCGGTGTGCGCTGAGCCTAAGAGGATAGCGAAATTACAAGAAAGTGTGTATATAAAGTAGTTTTCTGAACAAAGTAAAGTTTATTGTTTTTAGTCATAACTGACAACATACTAAACTTATTCCGTGGGCAAAAAATACGACCTATAAATTAGGAATTGTTTTTTTTTATTGAGGCCTGAAATTTTTGATGATTTTTATTTACAGTCATGCTTTTATCATGTTATATTACATAGGTACATAGTTTTACATTGACGGGATGTTTCTTAAATAAAATATATGTTCATAATATGTAGGCGCGGTTTTTTGTGATCAAAATGACGTATTACGTAATTTAGGGTTGCCCGCCAAGGGTCTGTGTGGACATGTTAAAAAAAACAACGATAAACTTGGCAACACCATATTCAAAGTTGCCAGTCAAAATCGGTCTATAGCGTCACTTACAGAAAAGTGATTTGATATCGATTTAAAATGTTGTAAAAAAAAAACAATCGAGTTGGAATCGATTCGTAATGATCGCACGAATAACGAAAACAGTTGTGTTTTTTAATTTTATACTTAAATAAAATATTTATTCGGATACGTATTATGTACGTAGTGATAAGTATTGGATGTATTGCTGTTACTGTTTTGAATTTTACTTCTTGCAATAAAAAATAAAATAAAAAAAATATTGTACAATTTCAAAAAAATCCATTCAAAGTACAGAAGATCGACCTATTACTAACATCTGTTACATTTATGTAAAACAAAAAGCAAAATTCAAAACGTGAAGTTTTTAAAAAAATAAATAAAAAAAATATATAATTGTAATATCCAATTAGCGTCAAGTTAAATTAGTATTATTCTATATTTATTGTCTTATAAGCGTATGAGTACGCCACGTTAGAATAGGACATATATACATATACTATGCTATGGATATACTATAACTATATATAAATGTAACTACAACTGAATTAGGTAATGAGCAGTCAAGGAAATATCGACTAATAATCGTTTACATATAATCGACTAATTTATTTTTATCGATAAGTACATCACTAGCGTAATTAAAAAAAAATCGAGGATTTTTTGATATTGTGTTAATATATTATAATTAATTAGCTTGGAATTACTGTGTTTACCAGAAATATTCTTTCTCCCAATATACAAAAAGACATATTGGGGTCCAATCACATAATATATCCTAACTTCTTTCTAATAACTCCATGTAACTTTATAACCGACTTCTTTACATATATAACTGTTCATTACCTAACAACTATTAATCTCTGGGTGGCTATAAATACTAGATATTGTCAGGACACCCTTCACATATTCCATTAAGACGTCTTCCATACAGCATAAGTTTCAGACCCCCTCCTTCATTCATATTTTTGTAGTGGCAACCTTTCTTCGTCATTTTAGCCGTTTTGCAAATACTATTATTCGCCGGTATAAACATAATATTTCATCATCATCAACCCATTAATGCCCCCCCTCAGAATGCTCCATTGATTTAAGAAAAAAATCTGTTTACGATTTTTTTTTTTATAATTTTTAACTTTCTGCACTTCTTCTCTTGTCACTCTTAGTTATGCAAAATCTCAAAAAGGGGTACAAAGATTTTAGATATTACAATAGGCTCGCCCCCTGTTACGTGGGACCTAAACATCACGGCCAACTGTGGGTGTATATTCGTGAACCTCTGCCTAAAGCTCCAAGGAATATAGGCGTGATCGACGATATGCCAAATATTTGCAATACGGCTAAAACTGACTCCTATCGCTTTAATCGCCGCCGCCGCCGAATTTAGGTTTAAAACTATTCCTTTCCATTTCACGCATACATTCCTAATTATTATCGTAATTTTGTATCTTACTGGCAGTGTAAAGCTATTCAATTACTCAAGACTCTTTTTCATCAAAATAAGGGTGCATATCGTCACTTGCGGAGGCTTGAAATGTATAGTTGACCATAAAATAGGCTACGCAACTAATTATTTTTTATGGCCTCTAAAAAAGTTGTACATAAGTAATAGTAGTAAGTTTTGATAATCGGGTTATCAAAAAACAAAATTTAAATTGGTTCAAAAATAACGAAGTTAAAAGCATTTTAATTTTAAGCTAGAAAGAGAGAGCACTATACTTACAACTGACGTCAAAAGTAGCGTGCGTCATACAAGTTCTATACTAACACTCGTTTTACGGGAAAGGGACAGAGCATTCCCTCTCAATCCCCACCAAAATCTTTTAACGCATTTATCTCAGAAATTTCTTGGTCAATATAATATTTATTTTCATTATACGAAGTATGCTACTGATATTTTTCACAAAGCATGTGGTTATTAACAAATTCAAAACCAGTCTTCTCACCTATTGCTTTACCACCCTTAGAGTGAATGTCGTTTGCACATCACAAAACATCAAGGTCTATTTTTGCTTACAACACCAAGTGACAGATTGATAATGAGCCTTAGTCAATTTAATTTGAACGGAAGTTTTGGTCAAAAGTTGTTATGGTCGACTATACGTAAAATGTTAATCTGTACTACAGAATAATTCATGTGTACATACAGAATGGACTTTTTCCGCCTCTCCTTAAATACCGCAGCCCGGCACTAAACAAGTTTAGCTCACTAAAGCGCACAACCACGCACATGTACAAACCTCATCTCGCTTGTAGTAGCAGTAAGCACCATAAAATGAGTATCCGAGGGGTACATTAGGTCGAAGTCAAAGTTTTATTTCAATTAGACCATATCAATAGGTACTTTGGAAAAGTCAAACTCGTACGGTTTCAGAAAGTGGGTTTTATAGAGAAGAACCGGCAAGAAACTCCATTTTAGTTACAATATTTTATTTAAAATCTTCTTCTGGATAGCCGTTGAGAATAGTGCAGTTTGCATAAGATTTACCTATTCAATACATACGTATATTAATAAAAATACATTCATACATTCCCTATAGTCACATTCTGGTTAGTTTTGCACTGACAGTTGTATAAGCCTCATTATATTTCAGCTTCGACTGAACTCTCTCCATTCCGTTCTTAAAGGACAGAAATCTTTTCCTTACAATCCATTTTTCGACACAGTTAAAGAAAATCAAAGCCATGTATAGAGACACGGTCTTTAATAACTCTAGTAATTTTTCGGTTTGTAATGTGTTGTTTTAGATCATCTCATTTAATTCTGATCACTTATGCTGTCTTATACTTCCGATAGTTGGAGTATCGGCTGTCACAATACTGCATAGCATTCCAGTCTTTGTTATTGACGATCTTTGAATTAACTACGTCCTTCCAAAGTTTAGTTGGGAATAATCCATTCTTTAACAGCGAATATCCGCTTAAAATATTCTGGAGCTTATTGAAGATAATCTATTAAATCAGCCTATTTGCCAACCCAGTTCTGGGACTTTCTTCATTTCTGTGCCATCGTTTCCAACTGTTGGATGTATGGTCTGCATCTCTTGGACGCCAATCTGTGACTACCCTGATTCATAAGCACTTAGTGATCTTCACTTCTCTCTACTATTACTCCTCCGTGGGGGGACGGAATAGAATACAATCTCCCCCCCGCCACCGGGAAAGCGAATCGTAAGAGGCGATGAACCCGGCCTAGGTGGTAGGGCCTCAACCGAGATACTTTGCACAAAGCACCACGGTCGAGCCCCGACTGGATCGCTACCACCCTCTCACTTAAACCTGTGGACTGCGGTCGTGTTCACTGAAAGTGAGAGAGCAGACTGCCTTTAGACCATTTACGTGGAAGTGTTTGATTAAATTATGCATAAATTGAGTTCTCAGCTCGTGTGAACACAATTTATCGAATTTATTCAAATTTACAGTCCTTACCAAACCCGGACTGAAGTTGGAGCGGGCAGACTTCAACCCGGTCGTAGAAATCGTAGAGAAAAATATTGGATTAAAATAAATAAAAACATAGATTAAGTCCGTCTGTCGTTTTTATTCATTTTAATACAATATTTTTATTTGTCCGATTTTTACGACTAGATTGAAGTTGGCTCGCGTCAACTTCAAGCCGGGATTAGCGAGAACTATACACGTGTGTCTTAGGAATGTGTCTGCTGCCAGTTACCTTTTGTACAGTCACCCTTTCGTAGAGTAGGCTGTATTAATTTCAATTGTGTTGCGAATTAGCGGTATTCTGTACTTCTGTCATCTCTCAAGAAGGTTTTATTTCTTTGCTAAAGGACTGGCGTATATTTTATCAGTCTTTTGGCGAGAGATCCGACTTTGGGGTACGCCTATTTGGTGTTGTAATTGATGTTGTAGTAGTTGTGTACAAGGCAGCGGGCTGAAGGACTCATAGAAGAAATCAGTCCATCACCCTGCGCTACCCCCACTCGGGTCGCCAGGTCCCGGCAGGTTCCCGGCTTATCGAAACCGACCACCATTCCATCTCCAAACAGTCATGCGAGTCGAGTTGGACTGGTTTTCGCTTAGATTAGCCGGTTAGCTTGTGCAATCTCCCCCAGTCCCGCCACTTCGGCGGTGGGTCGACTTGACTCTCGACCCAGCACGGACTCGAGGAGACGTGGGATGCTCTTTACTTTTGCACCATTTTACTATAAGGCATCATCTCATTTGTATATATACTCATGTCTGCGAGCCGCGCCCATCTTGCGTCCTCAGACGTCATGTAGGAGACTTCTTTGTATTAGTGTTTTAGAAGCTGTACGTGATATAATCCTTCTAATCTCTTTGCTGCTTTAACAGAAGTCTCGCATGTATATATTCCTTTGTATATACTCCTTTAGATATATGTCAATAGCGACATTGTCGAGTTTTCACTTTTCTGGGCAGTGTCGTTTTGACATAACCCCCTGTCAACCCGGATACCAATCAATGTCAATTATCCGATTTTTTTTACATGTCCAGGTATTTCGATTTATTGAAATGCTCGGGACGTGTAAAAGTTTTGGACATTTTGCTATTCGATACAAGCCTTTACAGTGTCTCTGTTGAGCGAAACATGGATTTGATTTTCTTTAATTTGGATTCTTATATATATATATATATATATATATATATATTAGCTGTTCCCCGCGGTGTTATCCCCGTTATTTATTTTTTGATATATATTTTTTCCCAATCCTGTGGAATTTACCAAAATATCGTTACAAATAATGTACTATATACATATATTCTGTATATAGTATATTATATATAACTGTATATTATATATAACAATATATTATATATAACTATATATATTCTGATGTATAAACAATAATACTGTCAAGTTTTATCAAAATCCGTGTGGTAGTTTTTGAGTGAAAGAGTATTGTTTTTTTTTTACTTTGCTATTATAACAGGGGTTACCCACAAGCGTTACATTGATTTATTTGTTATTTTTTTTACATTTCCTTATCTGTTGCAAGTTTTCTTTGTGCTATTTTGAATGGAATGGAATTGTTGAAATAATTTTTTTAATTGATTATCTTATTTTGCCATACATAAATATTTGATTTGCTGATTTTTTTTAGTTCAAAAAATAAAAATTCGAAATTTTTATCTTTTGACAAAATTTCAGTCAAATGAAACTGCTTTTTACGGATTTTATCGCGTTGTATTGATATAAAACCAACGCTTTTAATATTTAACATCAAGATGCTCAACATTTGTCCAACCGTGACGCGTTAGGGTTCCGCCTGATCTGAATTGACCCTTAAGAAACATCAGAAATTAAATATCATTATAACGCAATAAAATCCTTAAAAAGTATTTTTGTTTTATCAAATGTAAGAACGTATAAAAAAATAACGTTTTGCTCGCGTTATGTAATTATGTATGGCTGTTATTGTCATCAATTTCTTTCCATTCAATAATTGTGTAGTAAATTCTTGCACAATTCAACCTCTTTTCACAATAAGCTTTAGTCACTAGTGTGTAAACTACTCCAGAATTAAGAAACTGTCTATCGACGGGCCCTATGACAGAAATTTGACATTACTGTAAAGTGATGTCTTATGTCTGTCTTTTTTTAATGTTTTGCGAGGAGAATTATACCACCTTAGGGAAGATCTCGTTAGTTCTAGCCGCGCTGTCAGACAAGCCTTTCTATAAATAACTTGCCCATACATGGCAGAAATTAATAACCTATCTGTAGGCTGTTTTCCCACTTTCCTACTGGAGACTTGAAATTTGACATAAGCTCCATACAAGTAATGTCAAATTTCTCAAGGATCTCCACTAGGAAAAACAATCGAAATATAGGTTATTAATTTCGGCCTATAGTAACATCTACAGCTGCGCGGGACTCGAACCAGAGAACCGATGATAGATTGATTGTTAATTGTGGACGAACGATGTAACAAACGGAATTGTAAAAAAAATATAACACCGAAATCGAGATATAGGATCTGTTTCATAGCTTACTGATAAGTTTCCGTTAAATTAATTAACAGATAATTTCATAAAAATTTTGTTCCATTTTTGAATTTATCCTGCGGTTAAGCGGCTATCCAGAAGTGACAGAGGCCCATAGTCTCACATCAATGCTGCTACAATATTGGAGGAGGGTGTCCTTTGCATAGTTGATTTGCCAAATTAGAATACGTGCTATAGAGAGACTCTAGAGGTATTGAACACACGTTACCACCGGCGCGACACCGTTATTACTTATTTTCCGTACGTGTTTATGTTGGCAACACTACATTTATCGATGCACGTCACTAGGACATTCCCCATGTTCCTTACAGATTTTATAGAACATCTTGTATATCGATAAATTGTTGGCGATACAGCGTATCAATTCTCGAAGTATTATCATAGCATTTAAACGCACAGTGAGAATTAATTTTGATTGTGATTCAGTGTTGCCATTTTCGAGAAATGTCGCTGTTTCAACGAGACTGTGGCAATGGATGCTTTTATTATTTTGCACGATGACGTAACATCGTAATACTAAACGACCTCTATACTGACACTACTTCATATTTTAATTAATTTGCGTTGTTTGGCTAAAGGAAATCGCGACTCCGTATAAACGGAGTTGATTTTACTTTGGCCAAATAGCACAAGTTTGCGCTCTAATTTGTGTGTAGAAGTGCCCGTATATAGCCCAGAAAAATCCGTCGTGATCGACACGTTGCGTTATATCTCAAAATTGTAAAAATCCAATGTCATTTCACAAATTTTATTACTTTTTATGGATCCATTTGAATTAACGGTTCGCTGTGTTTCAGTTTATGACGTTATTGCTCAATCACGCTTAGTTTAATTTCCGAAGAGAAATGTGTAATGACGGTGTTCAAATCAGTCAACGAAAAACATAATCTTCGTGGAATTGACTAAGCAATAATAAAGTGGAATTTCGGTAGACCAAAATCTTCATAAACGGCAATATTTTGTATAAGTTTTCAAGATGGCGCCGTAAAGCGCACAAAACTGTCGGGCGTGAGTTTTACTACAGTAGTCGCTAATCTATTTGCCCGGGCATCCCGACCGTAAATATTGGTACATTTTCATCCAACTTTTTCTCTTTCCAATGATTACTGCTGGTTTGCTCATACAGCTCGGCCAAAAAGACTGGCGACTACTGTTACGCGCGGAATATCTTGGCCGGGGTGAAGTTGGCCGTTTGAATGCGCAATGGATTGTTTACGTTATAAATTGTGTACCGCGCAACTAAACACTGAAAAACGGCTGACTTCAGTCCGGCCAAGTTAAGTCGAGCGTACTGTAATCCCGCACCCGTCCGCTGCTTTGTGCCTAAAAGTATAAAATTTGTGAAATGACAAAAGTGTTGCCAACCACCACCCTTATTAGTTGCCTTGTTTATTCCTGACGTAATTTTTCCTTCTTCTACTATACATTTTATTTGATGACTTTTTTTTATGTGGAAAAAATAAAAAATTTCAAATTTTTATCTTTTGACAGAAGGAGAGAGTCAATCAAATTAGATGTATGTGTTTTTTTTCAAGCGACTGCTATGATTGAGGGCCATAAACTAAACCTACTTATAGTAGTATGATCGCTGTGTATTTCATACGCTTGAAGCGGCTCTCCCCAAACACAGCAGCGCCATTGGAAAAACTATATTTGACATTGACAGTCAAAAAGGCGGGAAAGTTACGTGAAAAACACTTTTTTTTATGTCTACACATTTCAAGCCCAAGACCGAACACAGTCGGCCTATTCGTATAAAATAAACACACAAACTACACTGCATAGACTTATAATATAAACAGACAATTTTTGAATGTTTTATATAGGTGTTAAACTAAAATCCTCTTTTGGGATATCCTATTAGGACAGTTCGCTTTTGCGTACGCACAGTCGCCTACACTGGAACCTGAGTAAATACATGTATAAAGAACCTCTTATGTAATCATAATGCTATTCTATTTAATACATATTGTATAAAAGTCTTAACATGATCCGCAAAAGTGTAACTTGTTCCCATACATTGATTTGAGTTTAAAAAAAACTGGTGCTCAAATTCATGTATTTATTCCAATTTTTAGTTATTGACTGACTACGCATTTACGATAGAGAAATATTTTTATTTAGTTTATTTTCTCGCAGAAAATATGACGATATCCGAAAACGTACATTAACAAAATTTGTAGTGATATATTATTGTATAAGTAAGGCTAAGTATTAAAATGTTATAAAATAAAATAAACTAACCAAATTTTAGTTGGGTTACTAATTTAATTATATTATTGGTCTCAGTTATGTCAAAGATAGATGAGAATGAATGCTATGGTTGCGATGATTTCTAAAGTGTTTAATATCGCATTGACTCCATCATATATTAGTTACTATTATTTTGGAGTGTCTTTGGTTATTAAAGTCAAAAGTTCTGTGAGAACAGTCGATGTTTTAGTCGATTTTCTAAATTCAAGCACAGCTCGAAATTAAAAAAAGAATAAAAATGTATGTATGAGATTTTTTTTAAAGTCAAGAATTCGTAAAATCGTTAGGGTTCACTATGCATTAGAAAATCGACTAATAATTATAGAAAGATCCAGTATTTTTGTTTATAACGACTTAAATTCATATTTTTGTTAGTAATTTTTTGTGGTGCATTAATAATGTAAGAATTAAATGTTAGATGCGAAAAATATATTTCTGAATGCAACATAACGGACAAAAATAATTTGTAATCGATGATATTTAACTCTCGTGTATTTAAAATAGTGAATATGAAGTTATAGACTTGACTAATATATCAAACTCATTCTTTTTAATCAGCAATTTGTATTGATATCAATTAATATAATGGATTGAGATAAAATGTAATTAATTGGCTGAATAGATTTCTCACTCAAGTAATGCAGATGAGAAAATAAGACATGAATAGATAAAGATGTGGCCTAAATCGCTTAATCTGATGAAAAATCATGTGAGAAAACCGTTTTACTGAGTCCAATATCGACTGCATTCTCAGATATATTTTTCACATCTCGCAGGATGTAATTGAAAAGGATTCTTCTGTAATTTATTGTGAGACAAATTCTCACACGTATATATTGTCGCTAGGGTAGGTTACCATAAAGTGTTGTATTGTATCTATGTGTATTATTTTAAAGTCACATCGTGTAAATAGAATTTTTTGGTAACGAATTATATTTTTTTTGTGATCGTATTATTTTCCTTTTATTTTCATCCTTTTTTCGTTTTTAGTCGATTTTTACTCGAGTATATTAATCGATATATTATAACAGGAGTATAATAGGCCTGATGGTATCTTTAAGTATTTTTTATCGGCACATGCTCATCATACGGTGCTGTGTTAAGAAATGTTAGATCTATGTTTCAATCAAATATCATATATGTGTATTTATTTATTATTCCTACACTGCCAATCCATAAAAGAAACAATTTAACAGCCCCCTAAGCACAAATTTATTCCTAATTTTGCTGTTTGTATACGGCAACACTAATAACTCATTTTAGCAAAGCTTTTTATTAGCTGTTAGTTTTGCACTTTTTGATACCTATATTCTGTTTTTCTAACGGTACCTTTATAACTAGTGAATTTAATCATAAGAGTAAATGTCGATTGTTTAAACTGTGGCATATTAAAGGTATTATAATAAGTATGTTAGAATAGGAAGTATGGATCGCAACGGTAACGAAGAGGCGAGGAGTAAGCTTGTTGTAAATGTACATAAACGCTGGCGTCAATAAATGGATAAACCAATTACTATGAGCGTTTCATTGTTGTTTTTAAATCATAGAACTGACAGCAGTATGAATATCTCAATCTTCCCACGCTGTAGTGAGAATTAGACTCGCAATGATAATGTTCGGATTTTGCACAAAACTGTGATTATACGAAGAGTGAAAAATGGTTTTAAGGAAGATAAAGAATATAGACTTCCTGACACTATTTTTATCATAACAAACAAACAAACAAATTTATAAAGAAAAGTAAATAAACAACATCTAATAATTAACTTTCACTTTGAAAAATTCACAACACACTTGACAATGGAACTAACCTGCGTTATGCGTACCATCAAAAATATATTGATCGATAGTTTCACAGAACCTCCAAATATTTTTATTTCTATTGCCATCTCTTTTCATTGACACGAGAACGACAAGGACAGATAAAAATATATTTTAAAACGTCATTGTCAATGTCACTTTAGTTAAAATCTTAATTATTGAAGACGAAACTTTCGAAACTACCCTACCCTCATATTCCATAATAGTTTTCTATTCTATCTTTCCTGCTTTGATATAAATAAATAAATATCCTGGGAAATTTTACACAGCACCATCTAGTCCCAAACTAAGCAGAGCTTGTACTATGGGTACTAGACAATGGATATAATACTTACTAGCTTCCCGCCAGCGGCTCCTCCCGCGTGGTCTTATAATTTTTTCCCCGTTTTTGCTACATATTTCATTACTACTCCGCTCCTATTAGTCGTAGCGTGATGATATATAACCTATGTTACTCGGGGATAATGTAGCTTTCCAAAGGTGAAAGAATTTTTGAAATCAGTCCAGTAGTTTCGGAGCCTATTCATTACAAACAAACAAATCTTTCCTCTTTATAATATTATTATAGTATAGATATACTTTTTTTTGTAAATACATACTTATAATATATAAGACAGACAAACACAAACACTTAAGTTCATCACATAAATATTTGTGTCTTGTGGGAATCGAACCCACGACCTCGTGATCAGCAGTCCGGTACTCGAACCAGTAGACCACAGACGTCGTCAATATGAGAGGAACAATGAAAATATAAATAGAAATAATATATTTAATTGAAATATGGTATAGTATTTATACTATTGTTACTAATAAACACTTAAAACCAGACCTCTAAGCGCCTTCTATAAAGATTAGAGACAAGATATCAGTGTATTGCTTTATCGCTTCTGTTGCTTCGATGGCTCTCTGTTTCTAGAATCTATCTTTCTAGCTGCACTAATATCTAGCTAGCATCTAGATGGTGTGAGAAACAAGGATAAGGCCACAAAAATATCAGCTCGCGTTGGAAAATAAAATCTGACACATGAAAAAAAGGCATTTTATTAAAAAAGAGGAAAATAAAATTATATAGAACACATAGCGCAACATTTATAAATAATAATAATAGTATATTTTTTATACGGATCCACATAAATCATTATGCGTTAACAATCTTAGTTTACAAAGATACACTTACGGTTTGTCATGTATTACTATAATAATATTATTAAACCATCTCCTTATAAACAAAAAAAAATTGTGCTACAAATATTATGTACTAAAGGTTAAGAGGACAACACTGATAAAATGGACTAGTTAAAAAAATTAAAAACTAAATTGTTTAAGTGCATAACTATTCGTATTTAGAACCTTCAAACTTTGAATTGGATAGTAAAAACTAAAACAATTACCAAAAATAATTATTATTTAGGCACACTGGCAATAAAATTTACTAAAAATCTAACATTTTGCGTCCAGTCTGCATTATGCATTAGTACCATAATCTTTGATCCTAGGCCTATACTTAGTTAATACCAAATCGGCCAGAGGGCGGGAAAATAAGGCACAAAATATTTGTAGCAATACCATTACGTCAGTCACTCTAATAAACATAAATCAACAATACGCATCCTTACACAGTAGACGACAAATTCTAGACTATTTTAGGATATTGAGATAACATTGATCCATTTATTTAGGTACCTACCTGTAGTAATTTCTTTTAGCTTATTATTATTTCCAGTATTAATTAGTAGTTCCAAATTGATAGCCATGTGTACCCTTTGTAAAGATAACAGAATTTATTGCGATCAATGTATCAATTTATCTCGATTTCCAATAATAGTTACAACAACTACTTGGTGGTCACTGTCAAATTATGGCCAAATATTAATATCTAAGATAGTAAGGTATAAATTTGAAAGCTCAAAGCACGTGATTATTTTTAAATATTAGACTTATTGCACATTCGACGATAACAGATCACAATTTTGTGCGAAAAAGCACATTTATTAAAATTAAAACTATAAATAAATATTTCGAGTTATACAAATTTCATTTTAAATAAAACATAGTGTTTACAACAACAAAAATCAAAAAGTAATAATGGTAACTATAAATTCCTTTAATATTGTCGTAACTTTGAAGAAATGAGGTAGAAAATTTTGTGTGAAATTCATAATTTTTGGCTGACGTTCATTAATAAATTATGTGGTTATGAAATCTAATACTTTGCTTCGAAATTGGCTTTGATGGTGGGTTCTAGCGATACCTAAACTAATTCTAATATTTTAGCGCCAAGGGAACGTTGGTTTACTCAGACGAAAGCAGCGGTGGTATCCGGCAACTTGTTATCAGTGGCAATACCTAATTTTCTCCGGAGAACTATGCCCCGGGAGTGGTATTCCTTCTTTAAATTTTAATGGTAAATATTTTGTTTATTTCACTACATCTGAATAAAACATTGTCCAACAGTGACAAAAGCGGGAAACATTTTTCAAGTTTTTAAATAGTCAGCGACACTTAGAAATCCTACGATTCACTTAAACACTAATTTTAAACTTTATTTTTTATCATATAAATATATGTAAAAAAGCCTATATATCGTATAATATGTCAGCAGGGTACATGGTGTTGTACTTAGTTTTTAATAATAATTTAAGTATTTTTTTAAACAATGCTTTTGTGCATTTAGCAAGCTTTTTATGAAAAAATCACAACATCCTTATGTTTTTGTCTGTGTACGGAGATGCGATGTAAGTCCTGAAAAAGAAAAATTCTAGATTAAAAAAAAGAAGACAAAAATATTAAAATAAAATAAAATAAATATTGGTTTTATTGAAGGTATCCCAAATTAATTAAAAATAACTAGATAGAGCCATGGCAAATAAATATAAAAAAGCAAAGAAGAATTACTAGACTACTTAGTGTGCGCGAATCATACTCAAAAAAACTTTTAACTTCATGCATTAATTTTATGTAGTCTGTCTAGTTATAGATTTGTCCTGCTGAGGTGGTATTTTAGCTGAAGATGTAACACAATGTAGAGATTTTCTTTATAAATGATTCGAATAATAAATCAACAATGCCTTTACCTACTATTATTTTTCCCACCCGTATTAATTTCGGCGAACTTCAGCCAAAGTAACACCTCTTCTGTAAACAAAATGAATATTTCTGGCTAAAATTAACTCAATTTATAGATATCATAAATACATCAATAGATATACATTAAAAACATGCATACATCGTAAAATAATTAGGTAATTATGTACAAGTGAGCTTTAATAAAAATAAATTGTGTCTATTTAAATAATTGTCTACAAGCGATATATTGGCAACATTTTCCTTCAGCGAAAATAATTTTATCGCATTTATCTATAGAAATTTTACATTAAGAAAAAAGTATTATTAAAAAATCCATGCATAAAAGCTGTTAATAAATTGAAAAAAAAAAAACTAAATCGCTACATTCGAAAAACAAGTTTTGTTGCTGCAAAAAAAACGCCAAATCTCATGCAAAAACACTCTGAAGCTCAAAACAATTAAATATTGACGACTACAAACTTCAATATTTTTAAAGAACCTGAGTGAAAATTGCTTGTTATATTTTTTTTGTATTTTTTTATATTTTATTTTTTCTTGCAGTCTTCTTGCTTAGCTTGACTATTCACTTAACACAGGGAGCATGGATCTAGAAAAATAGTATATCCTCACGTTAATAAAATATAATATAAATACTTTTACAACAGAGTAGTAATATTTCGTAGACAATTTATTAATTAACCTTATAAAATGAATTGTGATTTATAAAGTGAAAAACTAATAAGTACCTATTACCTAGTTTTTTAAGATGAAAAATATTTTATTTCTAAATTATTATGGCAGTGAATAGATATATTTTATAAGCAAAGCGAACTATATGAGATAATGATATATGTATATTCATATAATTCAAATTTTTTAGATCGATATAACATAAATCCTATACCCAAGTTTATTAACCATATACCCTTATATAGTTATGGAAATAATTAATTTATATAGTATACAATGACTCAACATGAGCCAACTCATGTTTCTTCAACATGAGTTTTTTTTAATGATTTATATATTATCGTAATTTATCAACAAAACATTGGTTAATAATAAATATATACTTAGGTATGGCGCGCGTTAATTGCCAGCCACAAAAATAACAAAATCTTAGTTCAAACTATTTGAACAGATCTTGGAAAATTACATTCATTTAGGAATCTATTAAAATTAATAATCAATCATCATATATATAACAATAATTAATAAGCATTAATCGAAGAAGACGATGGTAAAAAGATCAAATATAAACTTTCAGAAATCATAGATAAGTATTTCAGGGGTCTTTTGAATCTGTTCAAAAATTGGAACGTATGAGCTAGTGAGATCTATTTAAAGGTTTAAAATGATAAAAAACTAATCGAGTACCTTCCATTTCCAAAGCTATGGGAATGGGACCTTTGGCAGCGTTGAAAATAAAAATACATATAAGCAATACAGCATAGATGAATCAATTTTATGAGCCGACCAAATATTTTATTATAATTTTGCAATACTTTAAAAATAATCTTAATTCAATTTAACCGAAATAAAATTTTGGCCGGGATGCAAGGTAGAATATTTTGCATATAAGTACACGTATATAATGGGGCACTGTCTGAGAACATTTTTAGTAAATAGGTACCAAATATTTTATTAAGAAATCGCAGAGCGTTTACATTTAATATGTAAACAATTGAATGTAACGTTATAACTACAATTGTATGCAATATGCAATAATTGTAGGCTTCTAGTGAAGTATTTTTTTTATATTTTTTTAAATTTCAAGCACATATTTTAATAAAATGCATGAAAATATTCTTAGGCAGTGTCTACTACTATCTATAATATAATTTTACTTTTATCAGATATTCTTTTTTAAATATTATCGTAAAAATAATTAAAAAGTTTTTTTTTACTATTTAATATAATGTTTATAATAAATAATAGTATGATAATTATATTTGTTCATTTTCTCAACATGAAAAAGTCAATCAGTTCTTTTTATTCTGACAAAAGTATAAAAATATAATAAAATCTCGAATACATAAGCTTTTTTACTATTTACTTTTATATATAATAAATAAATAGGCAATTTCAGCAGCTTATGACTCGAATGAAGTATAATTAGAAAATATTAAACATAGTAAACTAGTGTAACTACAAAACGTTATGAAAAGTGTTGTGTTTTGGGAATATTGTTAAGAATAATAACTAAGTAGGTAGATTTCTGTTAAATATCGAGTGTATATTTGAAATACTAGGTGAAATTGTATTTGTTATATCATGGCGAATAAACTGGACCATTCCCAAAATATTTATGATGATTAAGCAATTTTCGATTAAGTTTTTAACAATTACAGTGAAAAATAGCCAACCGCGAAAATTGTAGATTGTCACCGCAATCAATAATAGCAATAGTTTTCTATTCAAGATCACAAATTCATTGAGGTATTCATTATTTATAGCATATTCCATAAAATACACTCGATAAAGTGAAAGTTTTGTTTAGGTTCAAGCAATGAAGTAAATATAAATGCTTTTTCTTCTATGACAAGACTGGCAGCGGTGTTGGTATTGATAAAATGATAATAACAAGCATGTAATATGTCTTGTTTTGTTGATATTACACACCTTGACAGTTTATTGGTCCTCGAACAGAATAGGAGGACTATATAAGTATAAAAATATTATATTATTTACTTATATGTTACAAGTGCCTCTCTACAAAATATAAAGTAATAAATATCGATGGGTACATTTCTTATTCATTGTAACAGTTAAAATTTCAACATATACAATGAGATAATTTATTAAAGTTCAATAAATCAAATTACAGAGACTTTACTTGTAATTACGCGTTCTGCGAATAAACAAGCTGTTTAAAAAAAACTAAGACTTATATTATTTACTTAAGTATTTATTCTGCAAGCTAAGAATAGAAGAATGCTTGGATATTTTTATATCATGTTGAAATTTTCTTGTTAATCATGTAAAGTAGTGAAACGTAGGTTATGTAGTAAAATTGAGTAAAATAATGGGAAAGTAATTGGTTTGATAAACTAAGAGCACCTATTTTACGCGCTGACTGTACCACGCACCGGTACAATAGCGATCG
The DNA here is from genome assembly GCA_946251955.1 of Acronicta psi. Taxonomy (NCBI): domain Eukaryota; kingdom Metazoa; phylum Arthropoda; class Insecta; order Lepidoptera; family Noctuidae; genus Acronicta; species Acronicta psi. The sequence continues at coordinate 6,990,817 of OX276494.1, read as the reverse complement.
TAAATTGGGCACCTTTCAACAATTCTACCTTGTTTAAAAAGTATCCAATTTATGTCAAATTACTTACCGTATCTGACTTACAAAATAAATTTAAAAAGTAAATTATTATTTGGCGCCAATTTTTAGTGAGAGTTGCCAGTTAATTTTATTTCTTCTAAAATAGTATGAAATGAGTGTTACAATCATGGAATGATTTTAAAATGAAAATTATAATTAAATAATGCTAATGAAAATTCTAATACATGGGACCTAAGGTAGGAGGCGTTATATTTATTCCTATGTGTCTGACTTTTACTTTCAAATTAATGTATGTATAATGTTGCATTTTGCCTTCATTAGTCATTGCAGTGCATTTCGCTTAGTCACTAGTTGATTACAATTTGTTCACTGTTTTGTCGACACTAGATTATATATTTTTTACTGTTTTGTAGATACTGAAGGAATTAAAATTTTACTGTTTTGTCGATAATAGATTACATTTTTTTGACTGTTTTGTAGATACTAAAGGAATTCCAATTTTACTGTTTTGTCGACACTCGACACTACATTTATTTTTTGACTGTTTGGTAGATACTGAGGGAAACCAAATTTTACTGTTTTGTTGACACCAGACTATATATTTTTTGACTGTTTTGTAGATACTGAGGGAATAGCAATAAATTCGCCTATTTGTGTGTATGTATACTGATTTGATAATATACTTACAGCTCCATATTGTGCACGGTGGACTTGGGGCAGTTGGAGGGCACCTTCACATGGCAGTGCTTGTGGCATTTGAGCATACAGTCGCGGCACTCGTAGCCCTGCTTGCCGAGCCGTCGCGCTATCGTCTTGTTGCACACTTCGCACACAGTGCCGCTGTGAAACACGAGTACAACAAAACTTATTGACTGTAGGTACAGGGATTAAATAAGACTCAATATTATGTTAAGGAGATATTTTACTGGCCGCGGTTGCTTCTTGGAAATTTAATGCCAATTTTTTTCAAGGATCTTCAAATAACACGCCATCGCGCCGGTATTCCCCGAAGAGAGGCAGAGGATCACGATCAATATTATCGTGATACATTATATTCATCACATAAATATGTGTCCTGGGTCCTGTGGGAAATGAACCCACGACTTCGTGATCAGCAGTCCGGTACTCGAACCACTAGACCACAGACGTCGTCAATTGCAATAAGGCAAAAAAAAAACAATATGGCAAGTTATTTTGACTCACCCACTCAGATGTTTAGCAATGAACGTATGCTCATTGTAAATATGAAGCTTGATGCCCTTCCGCCGCCACCTGGATCGCTGGGCGATGGTCAAGGGCACCAGGTAGTGCTTCTTGATACCGGCTTCTATGGTCTCCAAGACCAAGGTCGAAGCCTCGTGGATGAAAGTCCTGGCTGATGCGGTACTGAATCCGGACATTTCGCTAAGAGATGACCTTTGGGGTTTAATATATGTTGTTCGGCGTTGGGTAGTTGGGGTAGGTTGGGGAAAAAGGTATTGGGTTATGCAGGATTAAATATTGAAGTTATGAGAAACAATTTTATGAGGAATAACAAAATTAATTCAAATTTAATGGATAAGTAAGGAAAGAGCAAGATAGGTTGAAGGACAGGATTTCAAAACATGTATTAATACAAAAACAAAGTAAAGAAAATTCTCAAAAATAGGGCAAAAAGCATTACATTATCAAAAAATACAAGCATTTTTCATTCACGCATTCAATGTAATAATGTAGGTAATGTAAAGTTTAGTATGAAAAACCGGTGTTACCAGATTGCAGAGTGCCATTACCCCCAGCGCATGTGAGTGTTGACAGATGGAAAAAAGAGAAAAATCCTTTATTAGTGTCGATGTTGCCAGACTCTAAACGGTTTAAAATATTCTTCTATGGCAAGACAGCATTATTTTAGTTAAGCGGTGAAGTTAGTAATATCTAAAAATATATAAACTTTGAGATAATATGTTGTTAAAAATTAGAAATAATGTAGTCTTGCCAAGCTTCTACGTTTTTAAGTAATGTTGCCCAAGCATAAAACATTTTTATTTTTATAAGCTCGGGCATTGCCAATCGTTATTGTTAAGCTAAATCTGTTATTTAAATTAAACTTCTACAAAAAATAAAGTAGAATTATATTTAGACTTTTTTCTATGCCAGATATTTTTTTATATAATTTTTCGATGAAGGAAAATATAACTAATACTTAGGTATATTACGTAGGTATTACATATAATAATGGTTGATAATGATCCCACCCTGAAACCACCATGTAGAAATTGGATGATAAATTAAAAGATACAGAATTCTCTAGAAGACTTTCCATATATATTGGTACTCCCAATTGGTCCACCACCAGGATGAATGGTAAACATGTATTCATATAAATATGAAAACCAATGCTTTATGAAATGTACTACAATACAGATTACTGTATTTCTACAGAAAAAAGTCAAGTATCTGGCCACTATTATCCAAGAAGTTCCAATATCTCCACCAAAAAGTTTAGTTTTTAGATTTAAAAAAGATTTAATGAGTTTTATATGTGCCCAATGCTTCCCAACCTCCCCCTTGTAGAAAAAAGAGATCACACTAAATATGACGACACATAAAAAAATTATTATTCACCCACTTTTCTCAACTATATTGGGGTCGGCTTCCAGTATAACCAGATGCGAAAATCAATTCCTAGCACTACTCAATGACTTAATAATGAAATGGAATAATGAGCATACCTCCTAGAGGTCCGGGATTCATCGCCGGACTGCGCAGGCGACGCGCCTGCTGAGTAAACGTTTCTGTTGGGGATGGCTAACGCTTTGTCTGTGAAGTTAAAAATAATACATGATATTTTACCAGCTCTGGATAGCGGCTAACAGCCGGATAAATGAAAAAATGAAACAAGAATTGTATGAACTTATCAAGTAATTTAACGGAAACTTTTTTATTTATTTTATTTATTAATATAAATTGTCAAGTATTGCGGTGCTAAACAATCCTACTAATATTATAAATGTGAAAGTTTGTGAGGATGGATGGATGGATGTTTGTTACTCTTTCACGCAAAAACTACTGAACGGATCTGGATGAAATTTGGCACAGAGATAGATTATAGTCTGGAATAGCACATAGGCTACTTTTCATCCGGGTAAAATGTATGGTTCCCGTGGGATAGCGGGCGAAGCCGCTGGCGGAAAGCTAGTAATTAAATAATGTGCAAGCGTAATGTACTCAGTGAAATGACTACGCAAAAGAGAATAGAGAGAAGAAACCGCGCTAGTGATACCGCTGGTATTGCTCGCATCTATAAGCTGCGGTTGCCGAATTTTCTCATATAGAAGAGATTATGGACTCTTGAATAAGAAATACAAAAAACATGGTTGTTTATACCATGTAGAGCAGACGCTTGTTTTACTTACCATGTGCGTTTCTCTCGGCACTGATGCTGCGCACGCGGCTCTGGTTCTCGAGCTCGGAGTCAGTGAGGTCCAGCGATGCACCGCGCGTGCGCGACCGCCCTAGTCTGGAATTATATTACATCTAATGTTAGCTACCAACACATAATTAATGCAAAACGGCAGACATAACTGATTTCAGAGATCGAAAAAAATATATATTTCAAAACGTTTACCTACTTATCACGTTCAAGTGCTTACCCTATGTGTCAACATTATGCACTGTGTCTATTAATTGAAGGATTTGTTATTACATATTTTCTTTATTGCATTCTTATTCTTACTAGTTATGTTAAATTGCTCAACGTTGTAAGCGATCAATTTGTTAGTGTCAATAGGTACTCTGCGACAGTAATAACTATACAAAAAGCACGTGCTTAATTTCCCTCATAATTGAGTACCTTCTCTTAATAGTTCCAAAGAAGTCCCTCCTCCTCTTGCGGGGGGCGGGCTCCGGTGCGTTCTCATTCTGATGTTGCACGTAGTCGCCCTGCTGTTAACAATACAATGAAGTATTAGAAAAAAGAAAGAAAAAAAAAGTTTTATTCAGGTTCCGCGCAGGAAACCAAAAAATATAAAAAATACATTATTAAAATGACAGTTACTAAAACACCCGCACGAAACCAGAAAAGGCAGCATATTGCTGCGCCATTTAGATAAATGCCGCAGTGCTGGTTTTCATATTACATGTAAACTGCACGATAACTATCTACAAGAAAGATTTTAAGGGCTAAAGAGCCTGTTACGACCTTCTATTAAGTTGTTAAATAACTTGGTAGGTAATTTCATACAAATGTTGATTGTACCGGTAAAAAGTAAGAATTCTTATTTATAAAGAGTATCCATGGAGTTTCTTGCCGGATTCTTCTCCATTGGACCAACTTTTTGGAACCGTGCAACTAGAGAGTCATAAATGCTTGTAAAAGCTCATTTGCAATGAAAACATTTAGAATTGAATTGTGTTCTATATTTAAATTTATCGGATAGTTAACGGCTATTCAGATGTGGTGAAACAGGTCTTGAGTCGTGTTCAGGCGACAGTTTAAAAGTTCTGCGGCAGCTGGAATGGAGATTCAGAGGTCCTAATCTTGCTCAATGCGACTGTGACAGAGCTATAAAATCACACTTGGTGGTCTGTCTATTGTGCCCGAATACCTGCATGAAGGACAATGTTTATGCTGCCACACCTAATGCCATCGAGGTGGCCGACTCCAAAATTGTGTCATTTGACACGAGAAAAAAAATACCAAGAAAAACTAAGTTGAGGAAAAACAGATATTTAGATTGGGTCTGGAAGAACCTGGTTGTTCGTTCATGTGAGATTTGTGTCTGTAAATGTCGTTAAAGGTGAAAATCCTGAGATTTTTTAAATTAAGAAATTGCTAAAATTACTTGAAATCTTAAGCTTTGTAGAACATTATTATAGGAAAGACATAAAGGAGATAGTTTTAACGAAACACAGCTTACTTAAATAGTATATAAACTAAACTAAATAAAAATGCATAATAACTACCTGCTTTGAATAAAAAAAAACTTAATCGCAAACCTTATAAATATATCGGAGCTCCTTTAAAGTAAAAACGAATTTTTTGCAAATCGATTAAAAAATATTAATTAAAAGGTGACCATATAAATTACTTAACAGAATAAATGTACTATACGCCCTAAAAAAAATAAACTACATGCCACAACTAGCAGTGCACAAAAAAAGTTAATATTTTAGTAAAAAAACCACAAACAATACTTTACCTCAGTGTCTCCGTTGGTTTTGGCTCCATTTTCTTTAATGCGTACTGTCTTGCCAGGGGACGCATTAGGACTGACCGTTACCAACTTCTCTTTATCATTCTCATCAGTTTTACCACTCTCTTGAGGTACTTCCTCAGCTTCCGCCCTCTCGACTTCGATGAATTTGCCCGAGTCGGTTAGTTCAACCTTTTGTGGTAGATTTTTGCGGGGTTAGTATGGCAACACAGCACACGGGATTTTGGCGGTTATTTTGTGTCATTTGAAATAATAACTGTAGCATGGTAAAGTTAAATAGGTATAAAAAAATATTTAGGCCATAATATTATTGCCATTATTCCATTTCTTTAAGATTTTTCGCGAAAAGGCGAGACATTTTTCTAAATGAGACAAGGCTCTTCATAATCTTTCTAAGATTGCTTTGTAACGTTTGTTACTTACGTTTGTTACTTACTTTTATATTGTACCCATTATTAGGTATTGGCTCACTGTTTGGTAACATATATGTACTAGGGTAGAGGTAGTAGGGGGACACAAAATAAATACCAAAATAAAATGAACATGCTAGGAATCAAAATAATATGTACAAGATTACCTAATATATTTGCTTTAAAGCTACTCTAAGCGTTAATTTCTAACGCAGAGCTAGCAGCTGATTTGTTTCATTAGCAGACAACATTTTCTTACACATCATTTTTGAGCTTGTAACTACTTAGCACAGTAAAATATTAATAAAAATAATGAATGTATTCTTTTGCAACAACACATTCAGTGTCTATACAATAATACGCATGACTGTTAAATAGTTTGTCTTTGCCAAAATGGCATTTATTTTTTCTACTAAAAGTATGTGTGACCAGACTAAAAATTTTAATTGTAATGGTAATAAATTTAGTTAACTCACCTTGATAGATTTCTTGGGTTCCTATGTTATCACAGCACACGCACGCAATGAAAAAAAAACCAAACTCATGTTAATTTTATGGGGACACACTATTTAGTATTTACACAGAGCTATTGTAAATGGTCACTCATTGTGTTCATAATCAAATAATCAAATCAAGAGTTAAGACTAATGTTTCTTGTTTTTGAGTTAAATAAATAGTCGGCTAAAGAGGCAGAACATTCTATATTTGAGTCTATATTATTAAAAAGTTTTTAAAATCCCTTTATGCATACAAGACAACACCAGCCTATTAGTTTCATATATAATTTGGATAACGCCTCTAGTGGTCACCCGAGGAACTAAGTTTTGCATACTTTATTTGACAGATTCGATACAGCGAAAACTAATACTGTTCACGCATCTTCGTTGCCGATGGTAGTCGATTTTATCTATCTATTTAACCATTTGCTGGTTCGCGCCTAAAGCGCCAGATAGACGCACGGTTTTAAAGACCGCGGTATTTAAGCTCACTTAATTACTCGACCGTTAACCCGAGGTCCGAGTCCCGTTAGGGGACGCCCTTAGCTGCTGTTGCTTAGTTTTTAAGTGTCCCTGGCTGGAGGCACACGGTGCCTCGCCACCAAACCCGGTTAAGTTTCTAAAGCTTCTTAGCTAGAAACTACATCCAACAAAAAAACAATTACTTAACCGCGTCGGTGACATACGGTTTTAAAGACCACGGTCTTGCGATGACACACGGGCGAGCAAACTCGCCGAGCTACAAGTAAAGCACACTTACTCGCCCGTCTATACGGCCTTTTAGAGTCGCCACCATACGCAATTTATAAGTACATATATCATATCTATGCTTTCTACCGTCAAAATAGTTTGCTCTATTTTCACCGCAGCAGAGCTCAATCGCCGGTGCTGTAAAGTTAAGCTGTGTGTGCTTACCCTCTGCACAGAGTGTATGATGAGCGTGGACTTGTTGGCGGCGTTGGTGGGGCTCAGCTCCAGCTCGCGGAGCGCTGACTCCGTCAACTGTGAGTTGTCGTGACCTGTATAATGTGAACTATTAGCCTCGATACTCACCATTAAGGAGCTTTGCTATTTTCCAACGATATTTACTATTGGCCTCGATATTTACCATTAGTTTCGATATTTACTATTGGCCTCGAGATTTACCATTGGCCTCGAGATTTACCATTGGCCTCGAGATTTACCATTGGCCTCCATATTTACCATTAGCTTCGATATTTACTATTGGCCTCGAGATTTACCATTGGCCTCGAGATTTACCATTGGCCTTGAGATATACCATTGGCCTCGAGATTTACCATTGGCCTCGATATTTACCATTAGCTTCGATATTTACTATTGGCCTCGATATTTACCATTGGCTTCGAGATTTACCAGTGACCTTGAGATTTACCAGTGGCCTTGAGATTTACCAGTGGCCTCAATATTTATAATCAGCGTCGATATGTTACCATTAGCATCGAGATTAACATAGCATACCCTTACGCATGTAAGTACTTCCTGAAAAACACAATAACAGTGCTCGACCTAGGATTCGAACCTAGGACCTAGAGATTTACCATTAATCTTTCTATTTATTTACCGTTAGCTTCATTAGCGATATAATTCAATTGGTATTGAGGGTAATTTGGGTAAAATGTGCTTAAAATCAAGGACATTTTACTGTCTTGATTTTGAATTTGAATTTTTTGAAACTATTACGAAGAATTATAAAGGACAATCCACTGAATGATTCTTGCAGTGTTTATTTAACTTACCATTCTGTTTGAAGATAGTCTTGGTGGTGGTGGTAAGGTGTCCATGCGGTGACATGGTGCGGAGACTCTCCTTGATCTTTACGGGCCGAGAGCCCAGGTCTGGGATGTCTGCGCCCTCGATAAACAGGAACTGAAAGACAAGGTTCAAAGTTAAAACAATTCCATGTTTAGGGCACAGCCATTTATGGCTCAAATCTCGAGTAGCCAGAGATCAGAGGAAGTACCTCCACCTTACAGCAAACTGCAGCCAAATAACACACTTTATTGTGTGTTGTGTTCCTGCAGTGAGTAAGGTTGCCAGAACTCCTTCAAAGGATGCGCTGCGCTGGCAGCAAGAGGAATATTCTCTTAAACTGTCGGCGCAGTGAATCCTCCTTAAACCTTTAAGAGGTTTTTACGGTCAGCAACGCGGAAGTGATACCCCTGGTGTTCCAAGCGTCCATAGGCTATGGTAACCGCTTACCATTAGGCAGGCCGTATGGTTTTTTGCCACCTCAGTGGTTTAAATAAAAAAATATGTTTCAATATAGAATGAAAGTGAATGCGACATAGTGTCTGAATTGAATTGTCACTTGATTGAATTTCCGCTAAATATTATAAATAAAAAAATAAGTGAGATACGCTACGACGAATTCATTAAAAACATAAAAGGAAGATTTAATTGAAATATAAGATCTTCGTTGTTTGGCACCGACTCCAACACCAATTAGCTCCTGGGTGTTTTTGATAGCATTTTGTTTTTTTTATGTTTTGTGGAAAGTAGATGTATTTTATTTATAGAGTGTATTGGGACGGCCAACTGAACACACTGCTCCAATGAAAAAGCGAAAGGAACAAAAATATCATCTACATATACCCAAAAATTTTAAGAATTTTGATGATTTTTTAAAAACCACTCGACCGGTTTCGAAAAAATGTTTATGGGATTACGTCATAGAAAAAAAATACTGTCAAATTGAGAACCTCCTCCTATATTGAAGTCGGTTAAAAAGGCATAAGTGTATGTATTGTGAATTGATGGTAACCTCGACAGTGAGCGTGCCGCTGATGTCGTGTTCCTCCATGGGCCTGGTCTGCAGCGCGATCTGCTGCCGCTGTGACGGCGCCGCCAGCAGCTCGTCTATACCCACCAGACCGAGACCTAGGAACCTGCAACCAATAGATAGCATTTAAACTAGAACCAAGCAGCATTGCTTAGTCATATGACTATTGGAATGCCAAGTCAAAGAAATCATGAGCGTAATCAGTTGCTTCAACGGTGAAGGAAAACATTGGAAGGAAACCTGCATGCCTGAGATTTTTTCGACGGCATGTGAAGTCCAACCCGCATATACGCGCATATTGGTGCGTCGTGTGCGGGCCAGCCCCAATAGCGTCCTAGGCATGATTGCAGACAGGCTTGACTGCTGTATTTTGAATCGTTGCTCCAGAGTTTCAGCTGGAATTCTGAGGCAATAATTCAAAATTTTATTTAATAAAAATAAAAATCACCTTCCCTGTATTAAATTACTAACATAGCTTTAAATAAATATTGTTACTAACACTATGAGTCCTGGTCACTCGAAATAAAGAATTATTATTATTATACTAGACTCTAAGTCTACCACGCTGGTTGTCTATAAGAAATTACATTTAGCTATAAGACCGCCAATTACTAAGTTAATGATGCGTAATTTAAAAAAAAAGAAAGATAGAAAAAAATAAGAAGTAATAGTACCTGTGCTGCGAGGCGCCGCCACCGGGCGAGGGCGGCCCGGTGCGGTCGTACACCTCGAACAGGAGCTCTGCCGTCTGCGGTGATAGGTCACTGAAACAAAACACAGCTTTTAAAGCCCCGCTTCCATACATACGCATATCATCATAATTCCTTATGCCTTCTGTAAGCGACGCGAATAAATCGAGAAAGATCGCGGGGAACGAGTGCGGGGCGCGCCGGCCGCTCGACCGCGCCGCGCAACTCGAGCCCTCGCGCGCGCTGCACCGCCGCCATGGAGTTAGTGCGAAAACCTAATGCGAGCCGTGAGCACGCCGCGTTGCTTTTATTTGTGTTAGCGATAATATCGCTGAATGTTAAAATTTAGTCTTGTTTCTTTTACAATATACCTATTAGTCTACCAACTCAATCAGTTTTCTTTCTCATCATCTCCACCCTTTACACCTTCCTTAGCCTATTCACGACTATTTTGGGGATCGTATACCAGTCTAATCAGATGTGGTTGAATATAAGAATTTTACAAGAAACGTCATTAAACATACGTGATACGCAACCCAATATCTAGGACCTCTCGCCTGTGTTTTCTCCTAATGGGAGTCAGACTTTAGTGTGGTAGCATGACCGCTCGGTCTGACTGACAGCTAAAATATCCTCCATACCTTGGACGTCCGGCGACATAGTATGATTAACAGTGATCGGCGTAGGTAGTGCTATTTTCGGTCAATGACCCTGAATGATTATGTTAATATGGACATGTCCCGGGATTTTCGAGGTTCACGGGAATATTTTCCGGAATGTTGATGCAATATATAACTACTTATGAATATGCACTGCGTCATATCAGACTACTTATTTCTGGTTTAACTGGTCTGGATTATACCCGAAACAGGTGGCATGATATGTCGTCATGTGTACAACTACAATTACTTTACAATTGCTCGTCAATGTGATATAAATTAGTATGTAACATGTATGCCGGGATTTAGACGGATATCCATGTTAAGTTAACGGTCACTAACTCCCGTGAATAGCACTACCTACGCCGATCTCTGATGATTAACTTACAATAAGAAGTGTTCCTCCCATTGTGGGTTGCTGGTGTCCTTCTTGAAGGCAGTCTGGTTCTTCTGGGGAGGCTCGTCCATCTCCACCACGCAGTACGGCGCTATGCAACCAGTTTTACCTGAAACATTTACATAAGCTCAGTTGAGAATTTCATTTAAGCATTTTTTGCGTTAGGCAGAGGGGAATAGGGGCGTGATGATATGCTCAAATTGGGAAACGAACCTTTCTACTCATCATTCGCCTATCATCACCCAAAGCTGTCCACTGCAAAAAAGGTAGGCCTCTCCAAAAATAGCGCCAACCATCCCTATCTGCTCATCCTTAAAATTATTTTTTGCGATTTGAGATTTGTCTATGGATTCGATTTAAATGAAACCCTTGACATATACTACAGGTAACAGGATACATCTAAGAACAGTACTTACACTAATTTTGCACACTTAGAATGAGAAAATATAATTATATACTTACTTATTTTCTTGTTTCTGTTGATTAAACCAACTACTTACTGCATTGGACAAAAAATATCCCACATTTAAAAAAATCTTTGAGTAGAATGCTACCTATTATTTTTTATAAATGTAAATTACTAATTACCTCCTAAGTCTTTAGCACTGACGAGCTTGACGAGTAGCCTCTTGTCTCCGAGCAGGTTGACGCTGCCCGCCGTGGAGTTAGGAGTAGACGTGTATAAGTGACGGTCTTGCTGTAACTGGACAAAATAAACTGCTTAGGATAAAGCTGCAAGACTGAACGATACAGAGAGCTCGTTCTGGGTCAATCGGATCACTAACAATCGTGTGCATGATTGTGGTGGAGGGGGTAAGTTTTAGTAATTATAAAGCCGAGACGGACGCCTACCAGATACCCTTACCGTCTAGTGGTTAGTAGCGTAGACTACAAAGCCTCTCAGATAAGTAGAGTGCGCCGCCGAAGGCATGCACTCACTTACCCTGACGACCCGATCACCCTTGCACAGGAAGCAAACAGAGAGTCTATTACTCTCACGGCACACGCACACAGACGCCATCCGATATACCGTCCTCGCCGGCGAGGCCCGTCGCGAAGACCCCTTAATGGTAACCCTCCCCGTCCCTTGCTCAAGCCGGCCCGTGCCGAGTCAGAAGCTTTAAATTCGTGCCTAAATAATTTAAATTCAGATCCAGCTGTCCCTAGCTGCCCCCCCAGCAACGCCCTAAGCCGAGGTCCGAGTCCCGTTAGGGGACGCCCTTAGCTGCAGTTGCTTAGTTTAGAAGTGTCCCTGGCTGGAGGCATACGGTGCCTCGCCACCAAAACCGGTTAAGTTTCTGAAACTCCCTGAGTTAGAAACGACATCCGACAAAAAAAAATACTAGCTTAGTCTGCCCGTGACCATGGACACTGTGAAGGGTCCAAAACATCGGGATCAAAATAATAATATAACGTGATAAAATCCATGTCTAATATTCGCTAAGTGTCAGAAACCAGTATGCTTAGGACGTTTCTACGGAATTACTAGCTATTAGAGAGATTCTTGCAAGACATCTTTTGGGTAGAGTATTTCTTGCTTATTTTTCTAGACTATTTCTTGCTTGTTTTGTTTAGTTATGAAGTTTCTACCTTAATCAATTGTGTGTTATTTTTGGGTAAGTACTCATATAAATCCAGCAGTGTTAATCTGCTTTTGACTTTGAAAAAGTTTGGCATAGCTTTTTTCTTACCATAGAGTCATAGTGTAGGGGTAGCCGGGGCCCGACGCTCTCCACGTGTCTGCGCAGGCGCGGGCACGTCGGGTAGTGCGCAAGATTGAACTGCAGATTTGTGCTACGAAGCGCATTCACCACTATATCACTGTAATCGTAAAGAAACCATATTAAGGTCTATTGTGCAAGGACTGTCTCGTTGGTCTAGAGGTCCCAAGCGGTTCGATGCCCGGGTCCAGCAGTGTTGTTGGGTTTTTCTGTAAAATTCCCAGTAGAAGCTCAGAGTCTAGATTTGTGCCCGGTTGATGGCAACATTACATGGGACTTAAACATACTGGCGACATGTGGGTGTAAATTAGTACCCGTCTGCCTACCCCTTCGGGAAATACAGGCGCGATGGTATGTTATATGCAAAATGGTGGTTCACTCTTTTTTTTATACCACAAGGTTGGCAAACAAGCTAGCGGCCCCTTTTGATGGTAGTTGGTTACCGCAGCCTATGGACGTTTATAACACCGAAGCGTCACGCGTTGCCGACCCTACAAAAACCCCTTAAAGAGATTTATGGAGGATTCACTGCGCCGACAGTAACAGGGAATATTCCTCTTGCTGCAGTGCATCCTTAGAAGGAGCTGAGGCAACCTTACTCACTGCAAGAACACAAAATACAATAAAGTGTGTTATTTGGCTGCTGTTTTCTGTAAGGTTGAGGTACATCCCCAGACGGGCTGCTCCAGATTTGAGCCATAAATGGCTGTGCCCTACCTATCCCAAAACTCTAAGGATGGGAAAGCAGTTTTATGGTCGACCATACGTAAAATAACTGGTACTTTTAACCCCCGACGCAAATACGACGGGGTGTTATAAGTTTGACGTGTCTGTGTGTGTGTGTCTGTCTGTAGCATCGTAGTTCCCGAATGGATGACCCGATTTTGTTTTTTTTTGAAAGATGAATTAGTCGGGAGTGTTCTTAGCTATGTTTGATGAAAATCGATCCAAGATGGCCGCCGCCACAAAACAGTGAATTACATATTTTTTCAGAACTCCCTCAATATGGGTATCAAATGAAAGGGTTTAACCAGGAGACTATACTAAATTTCAAATCCAAGGTGGCCGCCACCACAAAATGGCAAGTTACATTTCGTGTCGGGGGTTTTCGATTTTTTTTATTTAGGTTAGGTTATACCTGATAGTTTGCTGCATGTTACTCTCCGTGGCGTTGGGTCGCAGGGCGCCCACGGGAGCCAAGGCCACCTTGACTTCTGGCCACCCATCGCACTTCAACTCGCCTGTCAACTTGTCCGTCACGCACACCACGTTCAGACGCGCACGGAACCTGAAATACACGAAGAAAATGCTAAAAAGGTCATTCAATAAACCTAATATAAGATTCAAGCGCAAGTCAAAAGTTTTTTGCCTTCTCCATAGGAAACGACTAATTTGGAAACTAAACGCACTGACCGGCACAGACAGCGAGGTTTCGGAGTAAACCATAATATCATCTATGTATACAATTTTTTAAATTTTCGTCAATATTTTTACAACTGCTCACCGGATTTCAATAAAATTCAGTTCATTCAGTCGAAATGAGAACCTCCTCCTTTTTTGAAGTCGGTTGAAAATAAAACTATTTTGATTTTGATTTTGACCCTAAGTGAATTGGGATAAGAGCAGCAGAATGATGATGATGTAGCGACATCCATCGCGTTACATAAGAACGTCTACGAAGCAAAATCCTGAATCGCGCAAGTGAAGTTTACCGTGCAACTTGCATAAATACAACCGCCCGACATCAACTGTCGGGCAGTGGCCCGCCAGGCATAACACTCGCCTGGTCGGAGGATCCTCCCTTTGGTGCGAGGGACAACACACCTCGTCCCTCCACAATGACTTTAGTGACTAATTTTGGAGTCCAGATTCTTTGACCCATCCCCAGATTCGAAGGCACCAGCTAGCTAGCTCACCTGTTGACGTTGACTCTATAGTGTGACACCTCCACCTTCTCGCCGCGCTGGCTGAACGCCTTCAGCTGGAAGGCGGGGGTGGCCTCGCAGTCACACGTGATCGTCTGCAAATAATATCAAACACATAAGTACAATAGGCTATGCAACTAATTTTTTTTTATGGCCTCATGAAAAAGTTGACCATAAATAGAGCCGATTATCAAAAACAACATTTAAATTGGTTAAAAAATAACGAAGTTAAAAGCATTTTAATTTTATGCTAGACAGAGAGCGCACTATACTTACAAATGACGTCAAAAGTAGCGTGCGCCATACTAATTCTATACTAACAGTCGTTTTGCGGGAAAGGGACAGAGCATCCCCTCTCAATCCCCACCAAAAACTTTGAACACATTTATCTCAGAAATTTCTTTTTGAATATACGAAGTATGCTATATAAGCTATATATAAGCGTGTGATTATTAACAAATTCAACACCAGTCCTCTCCCCTATTAAGGTACCTACCTTACCTACCATTGAAATAAAACTACTTTTTATTGTTTGTACCTATATCACACTATCATCCATTAAATCCCTGAACGGTTAGGTAGAGGCGTACTTGGTCATGTACTTTTGAGCCTATTGCCATTACATACATACATACATACATAGCTTCACGTCTGTTTTCCATAGGGGTAGGCAGAGACTATAGATTTCCACTTGCTACGATAATGGCACACCACTTTCACTTTAACCTCTCCATGCATGCTCGTCGGTTTAGGGTGCTCTTAACCTTGCCTTTTTTGAGAACGTCCACAATCTGATTGTGGTACGTTCGCCGAGGTCGACCCCTTCCAACTCTTCCATTCATATTGCCATTAAGCGGGCAAAATTCCAATTTAGAACTGTTACCGTTACCGCAGACCCGTGCCCAGCAGTGGGCCAATTAATGGGTTTATAATGATGATGAGAATTTCATAGATAAACATAAATAACACTTTACTTGGCCGAATCGAATCCAGGACCTCGAGCGTCGTGTTTACGACGACTATGCTACCTAGGAAGAGTCAGTTTTTACCGGAATCTTTTTGACAGAAAAACCTAACAACACTGCTCGGCCTGAGAATCGAACCCAAAACCGTGTAGCGTAGCAGTCAGGAACTTAACGACTAGAATACATAATGAAACAGTAAGAATGAGTAAGATTTGTTTCGCATCCAATCCATCAACCAAAGAAAATAAACAACATTTATTGTACATACTTCCACTGTTACTCATAAATAATCTGTATTCCCCAAGAAAACAAATCAATACATAGTGTACTAGAATGCGCGATAAACAAAGTTCAGTAACCCCGACATGACACAAACAACTTACATAACATGACCTTTTCTCCTAAATAATCCACAATTCTTGTAAAACAAAAGCATAGGTCAAGTTACGTTGGAGTATATTTATCATTCACGACGGTTATTGGAATATGTGCCCATATTTAGAGTTGACTCCTATCGGGGATATAGCTCAGTGGCAGAGCAATCGACTGCAGATCGATAGGTCCCCGGTTCAAATCCGGGTGTCCCCTTACTTATCTTTTTGTTTGTTAAATGCATTTTAAATTTAGATTTTCTAATGAATCTGAAGTTGCTACGAATATGCTACGAGATGGCTACGAACTTGCTACGAAAGCTTTATTTGTAGTTATTTTTTTAATTGTATTTTGTAATAATTACTCCTTACTAATAATATAAATGCGAAAGTAACTCTGTCTCTGTCTGTCTGTCTGTTTGTCTGTTTGTTTGTCTGTCTGTCGCGCTTCCACGCCAAAACTACTGAACCGATTTAAATGAAATTTGGTACACAGATAGTGTGGAGCTTGAGAAAGGACATATTGCATTTTTAATGCTGGGCTGTAAGAGGTTGAAATAGGGGATAAAAGTTATAGGAAATACCCAGACTGTGAATAATATTCCTGATAAGTTCATACAAGATCGCTTGTTGTTCCAAAGCGCGACTGCTACGCTAGAGGTCTTGAGTTCAATTCCCGGGTCGAGCAGTGTTGAGTTCTTCTGTGAAATGCCCAGTAGCAGCTCGGAGTCTGGATTTGTGCCCGGTTGATGGCAATAGGCTCGCACCCTATTGCATGGGACCTAAACATACCGGTGTAGGTGTACATTAGTACACCTCTGCCTAAGCCTTGAGGGAATGCCGGCGTGATGGTATGGTACTCAACAGAATATTGAACATGCGTTTCGTTTCACGTGCGGAAGTGACCAATTACTCTTAACTAGATTCACGGATGCTGTGAATGCGTTAAACGGATTATGTTTACTAATCCAATCTATTAAGTTATGCCTAAATGCCGAACCGAACCTACGACCCGTATCGTTCGAGTTCGAATTGAACAATATTATGACGGGAAAAATCGACGCGCGGGCAGGATTTGAGTTTCCACCATCATTTTTCCTTCACATTCTAAATTTACGTCACCTTGAGGCGTAAAGGAGGTCATCAAAAACAACTCAGCCCAAATTTGTACCGGAGGTACATGACAGCTGTCAAGTTTACAGTTTCTACCATGAAATCACTATAAACTGATAATATTGTGCCTTAAATGGCGTGCGTTTGACATTCCTAGATTTTATTAGATTCCTAGTTCGAGCATAGTGGGTTTTTCTAAAAGATTTTTAGTTCACCACGGAGTTTGGATTTGTAGGTAACCGGTTAGGTTAGGTAAAAGTTGAAATTTTCCCCGTTTTTGCAACATTTTTCATTGATACTCCGCTCCTATTGGTCATAGCGTGTTGATAAATAGCCGCTATCTAACACTGAAAGAATTTTTCAAAGCGCGTTCTAACAAACAATCTCTTTAGCTTTTATAGACAGCTATCTAGCCTTTTGTTACCATTTATATTCAGTATTTATAATAGGATGCTCATCAATTCACAGAACAATGGAGGCTGGTCCATTCAGTAACATTAAGTGCCCATTAACATTTTATTTCTATTGATATTTTAATTCACATAATGCACCTGATAACAAGCTTGCTATTTCAATGACAGCCGCCATTTTAAATGACTAGCTAGAGACAGCGGTTTCACTCGTGTCCTTTTTTCTTTTTGCTCGGCTCCTAATAGTCGTAGCGTGATGTTAAACAGCCTGTAACCTTCCTCAAGAAATGAGCTATCAAATGCAAAACGATTTTTCCAATCTAATTAGTAGTTCCAAAGATAAACGCGTTTAAACTCTTCTAAGCTTATCTTTTTGTATTTTTTTAAGCATTTTCCATGCTAAGATTACAAGTTATTTTTAATTTATTTTTTACAAGTTATTCACAATAGATGTCTCTACGTCACCTTAAGACGTAAATTAGAATGTGGAGGAAGATTTCGACTGGCGAGCAGGGCGAGCGGTGGCTTAGTGGTCAGAGCGTCTGGTGTACCGAACCAGAAGGCGCAAGTTCGAATCCTGCCCGCCCGCCGATTTTTTCCTTCATTAAAAATAATCTTCTAAGCTTTATGATTACTAATCCGTAAATAATACGATTTCCGTGCCTCGGAGAGAACGTAAAGCCGTCGGTCCCGGTTGTCATACGAACACCTATGATAATCGTTAGTGGTATTCAGAAGCCCAAAAAGCTTGACAACCAGTCTATCCTTCGAATATCGGTATTGCCCAGAAATTGGGTTGTGGAGGTCTGATGGTCAGTCGCTCCGTGTAAAATACTGATATTCAGCCGCATCTGGTTAGACTGGAAGCCGACCCCAACATGGTTGGGAAAAAGGCTAGGAGGATGAAATAATACGATTTTCGTGTTATCTTTTTAATACTAGATGGCGCTGGCATTTCTTCCTGAGAGAGAAACGCCGAAACAAACCCAATGGTACAGTAAGTAATATTTCACCACCTTCGGATAGCCGCTAACTGCCACATAAATTAAAAATACATAAATTGTGTATTAAGAAAAAGTTCACATACATTTCACAAATTTTTTTTTCAATTTTTTTTTGTATGAAGTTGCCTGCCATTCCTGCCAAGTAATACGGGAACTTCTAAAAATCTTTAAAAAACGTATACTTACGACGTCATCCTTGGAGTCACACTCGCAGAAGACGTTGGAGATGCTGGGCGGGTGGCTATCCAGCGCGCGCACCAGCTCCACGCCAATACCTTGCTGGAACAACGAGGAAACATTATTAATATGGCACAGAATATGATATTACAAGTATTGTAGGCAATGGGACATAGGGGGAAGCGGGGTACATTGATGCATGGGGCACATAGATACGGCGGTCATTTAAACTAAACGAATGGTAGTTTACTATTCATTTTCTCACACATAGAAACCACAGACGCACCCAATAAGCTGCCGGAAGATCGCCGCCGCCCGGTCGTTTCGCTGGACTCCACAAGCAAAAATATGTTTTAATAGGTCGCGAGAAAAATTTCGTCAACTTTAGGAAGTGCATAATTCGGCAGTTTTAATGTTGTTTTTTAAAGGCATCTACATTATGCAGTCAATATATACTGTGAATTACTCTATAAAATAATCAGTTTTCCATAGTCACTTCCAGTATTTATTTAATATTACTTTGAATTTGAAAAAATACTTCGGGGCACATTGATACGGAGGTCAATGGGGCAGATTGATACCTGTATTAATGTACCGAGTAAAAAAAAGAAGAAGAGAGCTTTTGCTAATTCTGATACTAATGGACCCAGTTAATATTCTAGGATAGGTATAGAAAAATAAAAATAAAAGTAATTGATACTTATTAAATGTAAAAATACATATATGCAAAATATATAAACCTAAATATAGCTGTATCAATACACTTAAAATTTATCTTAAAACGCTTGACTGCAAACAAACTGAGAATCTCTTATCAGTCCCATATAGAATAATAGATTAATTTATTTATTTACATCTAAAATAGCTTCAAGGAATGTGGGTTATAAACTATCTAAATACCCGTGATCTCTCTAGTTCCATCGCATCAAACTCGCTTCCATCATCTCACTCTCACATTCAAATACACTTATTCAAAATTACAATAACACAAACACATTTACTGTGATTCTGCTTTAAAATTTAAAATTTAAAATTAAATATAAAATTGCACCTCATTCTTTAGTCTTAAGTCTTTTCTCATCTCAAGAGTCTGGAAAAATCAAGATTATACCTTCTTAATTCTAACCGAGGGTGGGGCACTGGTGACCTGTAATATAGGTTTTTAATTAAAAACCTACATCAGGCACCAGTCTCTCACATAGGTGAAATTTAAGACCAATGTATAAGCTACCTAATTTGTAAACCTATTGTGAAGAGAAAATAAATCAATTTTATTATTATTATTATTGTATATACTTGACGAAGTTAATTTGTGGTAAATAAGAATGAAACTGTGATTAATTCATAAATAAAGTTAAAAACTAATCAAAATGTATTTATTTAATTTCTAAACAAATGTATATAAGTTATGTAAGAAGATATATAAGCGAATCAAACTGCCCCGTACATGGGGTAGTTTGATACGAAACCCATTTTTCAGAAAAAGCGTCATAAAAAAAATTACGTTCCTTTTTGCAGTGAAATGTATACCTACGTTTGTACCCAGATACATTCTCGACCCAGAATAATAGTTTTTGTTGCAATAACTCTATAACTATCTTTTTAGCGACGAAACAAAAAAACGGTATCAATCTGCCCCACCTCCCTATGAGCTTTAATTTATTAATTTTTAATTTATATCAACGCAAAGTTGCTTATGGAATCTCTTGTGGGTTCTATTTTGTTATATAGCCTTTGATTTTTATATACCACAGGTGTTTTGATGGTTGATGGTAACCGCAGCCTATGCACGTTTACAACACCGAAGGGTCACCCACACGTTGCCGACCCTGCAAAAGCTCTTAGGGTAATATTCAGAAACGATGCTAAGCGTAAAGTAATGCTTCCGTATGTCAAATTTGTATGGCAATTTGATATACGGAAGCCTAAGTTTATGCTTAGCATCGTCTCTGAATATTAGCCTTAGAGGTTTAAGGAGGATTTACTGCGCCGTTTATGGGAATGTTCCTCTTGCTACCAGCGCAGCGTATCCTAAGGAGCTCTGGCAACCTAATTTACTACAGGAACACAACACACAATAAAGTGTGTTATTTGGATGCAGTTTTCTGTAAGGTGGAGGTTCTTCTCCCTAATGACCCATTTTTGGAACTGCGACTATTTTGGATTTAAAAAATTACGTATTTGTATTGTTTGTGACTTTTTTCGGCTGGCAACACTGGTAGCCGGTTGTCAAAAGAAACTGCTCTGTAAATTAATTTAATTTTAAAATAATTTCTGTGTATAATTCGTGATAGACTATTGTAATTTTTATCGAAATTATAACTACATTGATGTGCCAAGTGTTTGCGAGATATTGTGTGGTACTTTTCTTGCAAATCAAGAAGATAACTTCTACCGGCTGTCAACCAGTACACGGGGTCAACGGACGGATTCAGATTTGAACATTGTCAACATTGGATCAGCTGAATTTAACAATCCCGGGGAGTATTTTGTTTTATTTTACTACATTTTCAATTTCCCCTAAAAAAAAAAAAACTCATTGCCTTGAGTTATAATATCCACTTTTCACTGTATTGGTTTTGCTTGAAAATATTGTTTGTGCAAAATCATTGTTTACCATCTATTTACAGAAGGTTTGCCCACAGAACTTCCTTAGTTTTAATATTTCAATGGGTATATAAATAAATACAAAGTTTACATTGTGTACTAACTATTAAGTAAGTACATAATTGTTATATTTAGGATCATCATTAAGCTTTGTTTTTTAATTTAACTGGTATGATAAATATCAAAACAGTAACTCATACTTTAAAGTAGACATCTGGCTTTCCATAACTTATAATAATATAACTTTAGTCTTTTAGTTTTTAATTTTTATATCTAATTTTCATTCCATACTCCTACCCCCTATTCTGTATCTCACTTTGATTTTTCTTTATTTCTTGCTATTCAGCTGTCTATTTTACATTCCAGGTGACTGGAACTTAAAAATAGAAAATGATGACCCGCAGTGCAGTTGCAAGAGATATGGAAGTTAAACTAAGAGCAACTCTTAAGGAACTAGACTCTTCGAAGCGCCTATGTGAGCAACTTCTCCAGGAACGGGAAGACAGTGAAGTGGAAGTCAAGATCATTGTTGACAAAAATACCCAACTTAAGAATGACCTGGCTGAGCTGCACATACAGCACATGGACTTGCTCGACCAATTCAACCAATTGCAACAACAAGTGTCTAACTTTCAAGACTGTACAGACACACATGAGTTAGCTTTGAAACGCATTTCACAACTAGAATGTGAACTATTAGAGGCCCATAAAACTATACTTATCATGGAGTCGGTCAAGGATAACATACAGACTGCTAACACCCATAGTCTGTTTAATGAGTTGGTTGGTCATAGCGGGTTCAGTGCTGAGTGTAAGCCTGCCGTGACTATTGATTTGACTGGTGATGATACTACATCCACATGCCCTATGTTAATTAGTCACAATAAGTTAAAAAAATATATTAAAATTAGGAAATTTATGAAAAGGTGCCGTAAAACTATTAAGAAACAAAATCTTTTAAAATTAAATCTAGGCTTAAGAAAGGAACGCATGAATTTATTAAGTCAATTAAATGCCTGCACCTCTGAATTAGAACTCAGTAGGTCTACATATAATGTTGATGTCAAGGGCTTGCGGGAGGAATTATTTTTAAGGGAGAATTTACTATCTGATATCTTTAGTAAATATGAGGCTGCTCAACAAGAGCTGAGCACACGCATCTTGGAGGCAGGGGAGCTAGTGGACTTAGTCAGGTACAATGCGGAGAGATATGAGTCTCTGACAAATAATCTTGTATGCAACTGTGCCTGTTCCGCACCACTTCCCAAACCCCAACCTGCTGCACCTGCACCCCAACCTGCTGCACCTGCATCCCAACCTGCTGCACCCACACCTAAAATCAATCAGCCAGTGGCAAGTGGTATCAATTTTAATATTAAACAAAAGAACGCTGTTATTTTTTCAGATCGATTAGGATCAGGTTTTGGATCATTATTGCAGAACCACCTGTCTCAAAGTGTTACTAATTATTGTTATCCTGATTTTAAATTAAGTGCTATTATTAAACAAATTGTAAATAAACCCATAGATGCTCAAACCACTTTAGTTTTGTTGTTAGGTAATAGTTCAGGTGTTAAAAAAAAGGACATTGTGGATGCTGTAGACACCTTATTGAAATTAAATTACTTAGAAAAAATCATGATATGTGCATTTCCTTATTCCAGCTCTTTGACGGAAAGCGAGAATAATTGTTTGTATAAATTGAATAATACCATGCACATGTTGACATGTCGCCATAGTAATAAATTAGTATACTTCGACACAAATCAGTTTGTCAGTGGGTTTAAATTGACACAGGAAGCTATGTTTCTTCCTAAGAAAAACAAGTGTTTGATCGCTACTTTGATAGCTCACAATATTAACCTTGTACTATCTGACAAGCCAGTGGTATCTAGTTATATAGATAACATAGGCGGCAAAACGAAGGAGTGTCCCATTTTGGACTTCATGACGCCTAGTGTCCTCGCCAGGAATGTGGATTATTGTCCACAAATGGGGAGACGTACGCGAAGTATGGCCTTGCCAAATAGTTCTGACACTGGTATTATGAATCTAACTCCGGATCTTGCTTTAAACTAGTCAATAAGACAACAGAAGACACTAACAGAGACGTAGTTCTGTCTTCTGGCTCATTATCTCACACGGTTACAAAAAGAAAGAGTTTGGATAGTACACTGAAAATTTGTCATCAGAACATACAAGGATTTTCTTCCAAAATGTTAGAAGTAGAGCTTTTTTTAGAAAAATATCAATTTGACATTGTCTGTATTACGGAACACTGGTTAAAAGAATACCAGATGTCAATCAATTATGAAAATTATTTTGTGGCCAGCTGTTTCAACCGTAAATGTATGATACACGGTGGTTCGCTTATTTTAATTAAAAATTCGTTAAAAGGTAAAGGACGTAAGGATATAGTCTCGAAATCGGTTGAACATTCTATTGAAATCTCCTGTGTTGAGCTGGATAAGCATATTGTATTATGTGTATATAGACCTCCAAATAGCCAAAACTTTACAACATTTGAATCTGTAATGGAGGATGTACTTAAAATACTTTTGAATTCAAAGAAGTCTATAATTGTTTGTGGCGACTTTAATGTTAACATCTTAGAAGAAAATGTGATTAGTTGCAAATTACTATGCCTATTTAAATCATTTAACTTAGTAAATGTTTTTTTTGAGCCCACTAGAGTTACGTCTACATCTGCAACTTGTATTGATAATATTTTCTGCAACTGTGAGTACTTAGATGAAGCGATCATAGATTGCTTGTCATCTGATCACAGTGGACAAACTGTCACATTGAATACAAGTAAATCTCCCAGTAACATAAGAATTAAATCCAGGCATATCACATCAAATAAACTAGAAATGTATAATAATTCATTAATTAGTAAATTGGCTGCTCAAAATAACCATTTC
The DNA here is from genome assembly GCA_946251955.1 of Acronicta psi. Classification (NCBI taxonomy): domain Eukaryota; kingdom Metazoa; phylum Arthropoda; class Insecta; order Lepidoptera; family Noctuidae; genus Acronicta; species Acronicta psi. The sequence continues at coordinate 6,966,935 of OX276494.1, read as the reverse complement.
AAAAACTGTGATCAACATTACTCCCACTTCTTTTCTATTGTAAAAAGTGAATTCGATACCTTATTCGAAATAAAATCAAAGAACATTAACGGTCAATTTAAGTTCAGTGACTGGGCTACTACAGGTATTCGTAAAAGCAGAGAACGTTTATTTGAATTGTATGGGTTAAAGCGTTATAATAAAAGCCAGAAATTCATTCAGTACGTAAATCGTTTTTCCAAAATGTTTAAAAAGGTTTGTCAGATTGCAAAAGCTCAGTATATTAGTAATAAAATTAGGTGTGCCGATAATAAAATAAAAACCACTTGGAAGATAATTAATGCCGAAAATGGTAAATCGAAATTAAATTGCAATAACGATTTCTCACTCGAAACGGCACGTGGTCTCATAAGCACAGATGCCGAAGTAGCACAAGAATTTGAGACATTCTTTACCAATGTTCCCATAAGTATTACTAATTCATTAAATTCTTCACCCACACATTCTGCTGCTTTATTGAAACAGAATGTAGCTACCTGTCCTGTAACTTTTAGATTTAAGCATGTAAGCCCCCTGTGTATTACAAAAGCTTTTAAGGACATTAAAATTAAATTAACTGAAGACCTGTGGGGTCTATCGGTAAATGTTTGCAAAAGTATAATTAATACAATAGCACCTCACCTCGCGATAATATTTAATAAATGCGTTGACCAAGGAACCTTCCCAGATTTAATGAAATACAGTAAAGTTATACCTCTATTTAAATCTGGAGATTGCCAAGATCCTGGCAATTTTAGACCGGTGTCTGTTCTGCCTGTGCTTAGCAAAATATTTGAAAGGATCATGCTCAACCAAATGCTACTGCATTTCAAATTAAATAGACTTTTTCATGACCAGCAATACGGCTTTACCAAGGGACGTAATACTACTGACGCTGGTGTTACACTTATTAAATACATTTTTGATGCCTGGGAAGAGTCCCAAGACGCGATCGGCATATTCTGTGATCTGTCAAAAGCCTTTGATTGCGTAAATCATGAAACTCTGCTGCTGAAATTAGAGTATTATGGTTTGAAGCACAAATCTTTAAAACTTGTTAATTCATACTTGCAAGATAGGCAACAAAAAGTTCAAATAAATGGGACTAAATCGCCCGGCACTCGGGTAAAAATAGGTGTACCTCAGGGTTCTATTCTAGGTCCGTTCTTATTCTTAGTGTATATAAATGATTTACCGTACATGCTTGAGGGTCAAGCGAAGATTGTGTTATTTGCAGATGATACTTCTTTAATCTTTAAGCTAAATCGGCGTAGACCTAATGCTGACGATGTAAATAACGCACTTTCTAAGGTCCATGAGTGGTTCACAGCAAATAATTTAGCATTAAATGAGCAGAAAACTAAATGTATAAAGTTTGCTCTACCTAATGTTAATAGTATGGATTGTGACGTTATACTAAATAATGATAAACTTGAATTCATAGACCAAACCGTTTTTCTTGGAATCAAGTTAGATTCAAAGCTTCAATGGGGTCCGCATATAAGGACTTTAGCGGGACGCCTGAGTTCGGCTGCTTATGCAGTCAGAAAAATCAGACTACTTACGGATGTAGCAACCGCAAGACTAGTTTACTTTAGCTACTTTCACAGCATAATGTCTTACGGAATATTGTTATGGGGCCGCGCTGCAGACATAGAATCGGTTTTCATATTACAGAAAAGAGCTGTTAGGGCCATTTACAACCTTCGAAGTCGAGATTCACTCAGGCAACTCTTTAAAGAAATAAATATAATGACAGTACCTTCTCAGTATATCTATGAGAATATTATGTACGTAAGAAAAAATCAACACCTTTTTTCTAAAAAATGTGAACTGCATGATTATAATACTAGACATAAATCAAAATTAATGCAGCCACAGTTCCGTCTCGCTAAAGTCCATACGTCATTTATGGGGTACAGTGTAAGATTTTATAATAGAATTCCGGACGTAATTTTAAAACTTACTGAAAATAAATTCAAGAATGTAATTAAATCTACCCTGTCCAGGCAAGCTTACTATAAATTGGAAGACTATCTCTTAGATAAAAAGTTTTGGCAAAATGCTAGTCCGGCTCCACAGGGGATGTCTTGACTATAATCTACTGTACGACACAATTTGACATTGTCAATATATACGCACTTATTATGTTAGTTTTGATGACATGTATTTTTATTATTTATTAGCATTTTGTTATAATTTTTGACATGCAGTTATTCAGATAAATGATTTGTTTTTCAATAATATTACACATTACCTATATGCTTTTCTAATGATATAAAATGGTACCTGTAAAGTCTGAGCATCGTGCAGGTTTTTTGATATTGCATTTGGTAAGTGCCTTTAATTTTAGTTATTATTTTATTGTACATTGCCTAGCAGTTTGAGTTTGTCATGCTCGCTTAAATGTCCTGCTGATGGTGGCGTTGTGTGTCGGGTCGTTTTATTCCCTGCAACATGGTTGAGTAGAACGACGCCGATACACACGTCATGCTCGTGAACGGGTGCTGTCTGTCGGGGCTGGTCAGTTCATACTTGCTATTGCAATATTTTACTATTTTCTTTAAGTAATATTTAATAGGTAAATCTTATGCAAACTGCACTATTCTCAGTAGCTCTCATCCAAAACAAGATTGTAAATAAAATCATAATATTGTAACCAACATTTTTTGAAAGGAGTGTCTATGGAGTTTCTTGCCGGCTCTTCTCCATAAGATCAACTTTTTGGAACCGTGCAACTAGTTTGACTTTTCGAAAGTACCTATTGATATGGTCTAATTGAAATAAAACATTTGACTTTGACTTTGACTTTGACTTTGTATTGTACTGCTTGAATAATTAATACTTATAATGAGGATCAAAGAATAAGAAAACTGCATTGACAGTGGGCGGGGCACATAGCTCTAGAACTGATGGCCGTCGGGGCAGAAATGTTCTCGAGTGGACACCGGAAAGCGCAGCGTAGGACGGTCTCCAACGAGATGGACTGATGACCTGATAAAGGTCGCTGGAAGTCGTTGGATGCAGATGGCATATAACCGGTCCTTGTGGAAGTCAAGCCTTTGTTCAGCAGTGGAGCTCTGTGCCTCGACCATGAGTTTTTCTCACTAGACTCGCTAGCGACACCGTAAAATATTTGTATGGAAAACCCTCGCAGCGCCTCTAGCCATTACGTAAGGAACTAAAATCTGCTATGAGATTACAGCGTTTGGATGCGTAAAAAACCTATCGAAAGCCATTCGATAGAACTCATGGTTGAGGTACTGTAGGCTGGTATCTTGATGATGATGACTTATAGAGAGCCGAGAAGAATAATATTGTTTTACTATCTAAGAAACATTACTTTTTATCACTACATAGTATAAAACAAAGGCGCTTTTTCTGTCCCTATATCCTTATGTATGCTTAAATCTTTAAAACTACGCAACGGATTTTGATGCGTTTTTTTTTAATAAATAGAGTGATTGAAGAGGTAGGTTTATATATGTACATAATACATACATATTATAGTACAGAAAATACAAGAAATTCAAACCCATGCGAAGCCGGGGCGGGTCGCTAGTTTGGAATAAACATGAAAATCCAATTAAAACATTCGATTACACAGACGCTATTCGATTATATATCGATTAATTCAATCATAATGTTGATCAACACAATTGAGGTTATCTATTCCATAAATGGATTTATCTGTATAAAGAATTTATGAGCTGAGCTTTTATAAGGATTTCTCCGATCTCTCTTAATTACTGACATCGATAATCGATTAGTTTAAGAATCGATTTTCTTTTTAATTGATTACTTTGTGTAAAGTTTATGGATTGAAAGTCCTATATTTTTAACTAGCTGTTCCTTGTGATGTTTTTAGCGTTCATCTAAATTTTCCCATTCTCTGGGTATTTCCTAAAAAAATCTCTGAGGGGACGCCTTCGTCATATTGACTCGTGTTCAGCCCAATCCGATGTATCAACGCACAGTTCAAACCACTGAACGGATTTGGCTGAAAGGAGATCGAAATCGGCCCAAATGATGTACCGAAGGTACACTTATTGGAAAAAATAACCTGTATTACTCTGGTTAAAAATCTAGTCGTACTTTTTTAATGTTGACTGGGTGATGGGAAAAAAACTTTTAAATTTGAGAAAAATCACGCCATTTTGGCACACTGTTCCGTAATGATTTCTTAGAAACTGTCAGTGTCAGTTTCGGAGTTTCAAATGCGCGCCATTGCAGATTATTATCAGTTTCATAGTGATTTCATGGTAAAAACTATACTACTTTATGACAGCTGTCACAACTTGACAGCTGTCATGTACCTCCGGTACATATTGCTGGGTGAGTTGTATGGACTTTTGATGACCTCCTTTGTAATAGATACTCATAATGACGGCGGACAGAAAGGAATTTGGGAAATTCCCCAGGAATGAAATTTTATTGGAGGAAATTGAAATTCATGAACGAATACCACTGTGGGAAACAGCTATTAATAATATAAAATAATAATAATAATCAACCCATATACTGTCCCACTACTGGGCACAGTACACCTCTCAGTATGAGAGGGATTAGGCTATAGTGTACCACGCTAGCCTAATGCGGGTTGGCAGACTTCACATGCCGTCGAGAAAATCTCTCAGGCATGCAGGTTTCCTCACGATGTTTTCCTTCACCGTTAAAGCGAGTTCAGCAAAACTAGTAAAATAAATTAAAATATTTTTTCTTTTCCCTTTCTATTCACACGCGTGTTTAGGGCACATTAGACAATATACACGACGTGATGTCACAGTAATGGCCACTACGAACTGTCAAGGGCCCATTAGCTAACAGAGATTAGATATGACCGTGTGGACCGCACGATAGTTTTTTTTTATCCGACTGCAACAGAGCCCAAAGGAGGGTGTTGGGGCTTCAGATTTCTCAATGAAACTCCAGTGTCGAATAATGTGGTATAATAATGATGAAATATAATTTTTTTACAATAAAATATGAGCGCAAGATGTTCGCGACTAGGTTTTATAAAAGCAAGTGAAGGTGAACGGAAATGTGTTGGTAGTCGGTACATGGAGAAAAAAAATGTAGTTACGCCTTGACCTTTTGAAGAGCAACATAACATAATTAAGCAGATATCGGTGAAGGTTGTCGCAGGCGTCTTCATCCTCCCCCCGTTGAAACGTGTAGGCTTTAACCCTCTGTTAGTTCTTCTTATTATTTTGAACAAATAGGTAAATAGACTTAGCGGTTATAGTGTCTGGTGTATTGAACCAGAAGACGCAGGTTCAAGTCCTGCCGCGAGTCGATATTATCCTTCATTAAAATAATTATTTTACTATTAAAAAGCTACAATATTCCTAATTTACATCCTTACTAATGTTAATTATTTATACGAAAGTAATTCTATCTGTCTGTCTACCTGTCGCACTTTTACGGCAAAACTACTGAACCGATTTAAATAAAATTTACAGGTACCTACACAGATAGTATAGAGCGTAAGAAAGGACATAGGCTACTTTTTAATGCGAGAAAAGGGCTGTAAGGGGTTGAAATAGGGGATGAAAGTTATAAGAAATACCCAGACCAAAGCTATATAGGCTATATTTGTTTGGGATTAATCACGGAATTGATGAAAATTAGGGAAAAATTTGACTAACTTCTTCCTCCTAGCCTTTTTCTCAACCATGGTAGGGTTGGCTTCCAGTCTAACCAGGATGCGGCTGAATATCAGTATTTTACACGGAGCGACTGCCATCAGACCTCCGCAACCCAATTTCTAGGCAATACCGATATTCGAAGGAAAGACTGGTTGTCAGGCTTTTTAAGCTTCTGACTACCAGTAACGATTGTCATAGGTGTTCGTATGACAACCGGGACCGACGGCTTTACGTGCTCTCCGAGGCACGGAGGGGTCTCGATATGTTAAGAATGGTCACCCATCCACAGACTGACCGCGGCAAGTGTAGCTTAACCTTGCAGATCGGTTGATCAGCGTAGTTACAACTTGGCCACGAGCCCCTCGAAAAAAATTTAAATACCACGGCGAACAGCTATATCGGATAGACATCAAACATTCCGAAATACACACCGCACGAATATAGGTCGCCATTTTAGTACCTACAGAAATATCAGTGTGGATTTGTACATCAATACACAGTATACACACAACACCTGATTGCATTCCACTGCGTTATTCTTGTCTTATTGAGTCACTTTTTTTTAATAAATAAATAAATATCTTGAGACATTTTTACACACCACCATCTAGTCCCAAACTAAGCAGAGCTTGTACTATGGGTACTAGACAATGGATATAATACTTATATACTTTTTTTTGTAAATACATACTTATAATATATAAGAAACACCCAGACAAACACAAACACCTAAGTTCATCACATAAATGTTTGTGTCTTGTGGGAATCGAACCCACGACCTCGTGATCAGCAGTCCGGTACTCGAACCACTAGACCGCAGACGTCGTCGTTTTTGAATCCCGACGTTTCGGACCCTTTACAGCGTCCATGGTCACGGGTGACTAAGGTGGTAGGTGTCTTGACGTTTTTGTTAATTGTTGGCAATCCGATTCACGTGAACGAGCTCACCGTATCCTTCAATATAACGCGATAAAATCCGTAAAAAGTAGTTTTATTTCAATGTCTAGTATTCGCGTAAGTTTTTTTTTTTATACCACTAAGGTGGCAAGCAAGCATACGGCCCGCCTGATGATAAGCGGTTACCATAGCCTATGGACGCTTGCAACGCGTGTTGCGCGAGAGATACCCCTGGGGTATCATTCCTCTTACTGCCAGCGCAGCGCATCCTTAGAAGGAGCTCTGGCGACCTTACTCACTGCAGGAACACAACACACGATAAAGTGTGTTTTTTGGCTGCAGTTTCCTGTAAGGTGGAGGTCCTTCCTTCCTTGCTTCAGATTTGAGCCATAAATGGCTGTGCCCTACCTCTCTTGAGTGTCAGAAATCAGTATATTATTGAGTCAAGTTGAGTAATAAAACAACATACATACCATTACGCCTGTTTTCCCCGAAGGGGTAGGCAACGGTAATTGTATACCCACGTTTCGCCGATATGTTTTAGGTCCCATGTAATAAGGGGTGAGCCTATTGCCATCAACCGGGCAAAAATCCAGACTCAGAGCTGGTACTAGGAATTTTACAGAAAACCCCAATAACACTGTGCTCGACCCGGGATTCAAAGCCAGGAGAACTCTAGCGACTGGTCAATATCCTGAGACATTTTACACAGCACCATCTAGTCCCAAACTAAGCAGAGCTTGTACAATGGGTACTAGACAATGGATATAATACTTATATAGGTACTTTTTTGTAAATAAGTACCTATAATATACAATAAGAAACACGCAGACAAACAAACACTTGTTTTGTAAACCATAGTTACATTTAATTTGTTCCTTTCGGGTATCAAACACCCCATGGCGCAGAAGCTAATTGCCACGGCCAATCTGGGCGACAGACTTCGAAACATGTGTCACAGTGACATCGCCCTTACCCTCGACCTTGTCAAAGTCAAGACAGCGACAATCGATTGTCTTTATGTAGTTCATAAACATCGATACAGTCAAGTGCTACTCGATACGAAGTGTCAAAGAATGGCGCGAAAGCGGGCCATAGATAATAATCTATACAGGGAAGAGGCGAGTGACATAATTAACAGCATGCAGGTTTTTAGAAAAAGGAGGTTCTTTTTCGTTCCGTTCGTTTCGTTTGTTCTTTATTTGAGGAAACCTCAAAAGCCTAAAAACCAGTCTATCTTAAGGCCATCAGTAGGTATCGCCTAGAAATTGGTTTGAAGACTTCTTAAATAGGTATTTCATCATTGAGCCGTATCTGGGTAGACTGGAAACCAATCTAACATGATTGGGAAAAGACAAATTATTGCATTTACTTGGATACTTGGTTCATTTATTTTGTAATTCGTTCTTAGATTCAAAATAGTGTGGTGATTGAGAATCTATTTTTGAATCGAGTGAAAGTAATCGAGAGCGGATAACGGCTGCCGGAGATCCGCGTTCTAAATTTAAAATCCCGCGCCAATCGACCTACATTCCGCCAGTTTCCCGCGGGGCGAACGTATTGACATTTTTTTTTTTAAAGGTGCAACGAACTCGGAAACTGCATAAATCCATAAAACGTTAAAAAGAAAATATTGTCAATCATAAAACGCGTGGGATTTTAGTGCCGTGTAAACCTACATAGCTGTTTATTTGATGTTGTCTCCCTGAAATGATAATCAAATATGAGGATTTAGTGCGCTGCCGCCATTTTTAAGCTTTTCCATGGCGTCATGTCTCGATACACTCGCTGGGCAAATAGAAATACCTATTTTAAGGATACTACTAGCAGAATCACCTAATCAGATTACTACTATTATAGTAGAAAGTTAACTGTTTTTGTGAGTAAAGAAATGCGATCATGGTACCAAGTCGTTTAAAAAAGCCGATACGTACGTCATAATTCTTTAATTTTATCATAATCGTAGGAATCGATAAATTATGGTTTGCAAGGTAAAATCTTAGTTCCATGTTGACTTTTTTAAATCACAAAAAATAAATAAATTTTCAAAGCCTAACGACAAGTGTTATGTGATATGAGTAGATAAGCAGCAGGCAGGTCGTCAACCTGACATTAATTAAAAATAAATACGGAAAAAAACTTTAATACCTCAATTGTCGACTCTAATTAATATAAAAAGTTTCTATATCTAGTATAAATAAAACATTTTTTTGGTAATAATTACTACATATTGTCAAATAAAAAAAACATTTGCTGCTACCGACAATGCATTTATTTGTAGTAGTTCCCAGACATTCTCGTTCATTAATAAAAAGAAATTGCGTCCAAATTATAAACACTTTCATAGTTAATTATTTTTTTAAGATTATGTGCATATAATTTACATTTATAATGTATTAATTAAGTATATCTAAGAAATGCTACTGAGAAATTCATAGAAATTCTGGTAATCCACCATTAAACCACTTTGTTCGACTTCATGGTTGACGGACGGTCATTGTACAGTTTTGACTAATTTTTGCAGTAAAAATTAGTTTTGACCGGATATGGGCTTTGACTGTAACTTGAACATTGTATAATTAACTTTTTAGGCAACAGACTTCAATAATTTTGTGGTGTATCTTATTAACCGATGGTCAAACTATATTTTTAAGAGACCAACTTGGGAGGATATTCTATAAGATAAAAAAGAAACACAGAATTCGAAAAAAAATACAATGAATAAGGAGGTTCTTTTTCTAGAAACCTACGATTTTGTTTTTTTTTTTTTAGTCTAGCTTGACCATCGGTTAATAAGATACAAAGAAATGAAATGATGTAAATGTTATTTATTTATGCGAATTTTAAAAGTCAATAACATTACCGGGAACCGTACCCGGGACCAGCGTAGCAGTCGCACTTGGGACCGTTAGGCTATTGAGGTGGTTGAATTAGAAATATCTCGAACAGTTAACACTCACACTGACAGAACCCATAGACATTTTGTCTCGAACCCCATCAGAGGCCGAGGTTTGCTAGACGAGTACATTGAGCTATAACTACTAAATCCAGTCATAGATATGATCTTATTTACCGAGTTTGACAGCAAACCAGATAATAAATATGGAGAGCAGAAACAATAGGAGCTTGGCAGATCGCCAGCATATTACACAGCGTGCCAACAAACGTTACTGGTAACATTGAGGTAAAATTAGGAAGCTTAAGTAGGTAGTACTAGAGATAGAGACAAACATGTGAATCAGGCTACCTTTCATGGGTCAACTTAGTTTTTTATCGTTTTACGGTTTCGTTTTTGGACGAGACTTTTATAGTTTTTATTGGCTTCTGCGCTACGGGTGGCGGTCGTACGTACACGGAATGATAATTTTTATAGTAGACAGATAGCACTGTGTCTGGATGTTTGTGTTTGTAAACACGTACCTACCTACATATTTACGAGACCGAAGAAAGATTAGTAATATTTAAAAAAGAAATAACTTGTTGTGCACAACTAATTAAAAAAACTTGTATATCCTAACTACTTACATAAGTAAAGCTGCCTTTAACTAACGCATTATGGAATTATACGAGTTAAATCTTTATCCAACAATAAAAAACACAATTCAATAATAAAAAATTGCTTGCGGATCTGACAACAACGCTTTAGGTTTATACGTGTATACGTGTACACTCTAGTACACATAACCTCAATGACTGGCAAAGACAAAATTGCGAGTGCATATAAAAAAAACGTGTCTATCTCGTGTACTCAATCAATGTCATGTATTTTCAAGTACATAACTGACTCTGTGTCTAAATATAGCTGATAACCTGTCGATTTTGTGCCAGTATTGACAGGGCGACGGAAGATTTTTACTTTTGGGCACTTCTGTAATAAATTTGGGCACTTCTGAAATTGAAGACGAACTTTCATTAGCAGCCCTAGTAAAAGACGTAAAAGACAGTTGTTAACGAATCTGTCAAAATATTTTGTATGAAAATATTAATTCCTTGGGGTAACGCTAGAGACGCTATCGCGCTATATATGTATGTCATACAGTTCTCCCAAAACTTATTGTCCGGGTTGAAGTTGGCACGAGCTAACTTTAACCCTGCCGTAAAAATTGGAAGAAGAAAAATATTGGATTACAATGATTTAAAACGACAGCCTACGACTTGAGCTTTAGTTTTTATTAATTACAATCCAATATTTTTATTTCTCCGATTTTTACTGCAGGGTTACAATTAGCTCGTGCCAACTTCAACCCGGACAATAAGTTTGGAAATATTTTGTATTTACCTACAGTTCGCACTGTAGGTAAATACGCGATATTTTGACAGAATTTCTTTATAAAAATCCACTTGATTAGGAAAAAACATATTTTTAAATGTTACTATCATATTTGTAAATATGGTTGCGAAAAACAATAGTTAATAATAAAAGATAGTGTATGTAATAAATATAATAAATAAATAAAAAATATACGAAGATCAATATTGCAGCACGTATTCTATCCGTAACAAAGTAGACTAGGTTTTAATAATGTTATATGATGAGCTATGCTTGGTGTTTCTCTACGCGATCAATTCAGAAATGAGAAGATCCGTAAATGAACCAAAGTGACCGACATAGCTAAAAGGATTAGCAAGCTAAAGTGGCAGTGGGCGGGGCACATAGCTCGTAGAACTGATGGCCGCTGGGGCAGAAAGGTTCTCGAGTGGAGACCACGCACCGGAAAGCGCAGCGTGGGACGGCCTCCAACGAGATGGACGGATGACCTGGTAAAGGTCGCTGGAAGTCGCTGGATGCAGGTAGTATGCGTCCGGTCCCTGTGGAAGTCAATGGGGGATGATGGGCACGATGATGACATCGCGATGCATAAGAACTGCTTGTCATAACATTCATCATCAATGTTATGAAAAGCAGTTCTTATACATCGCGATATAAACTCTAGGTTAGCATATGATTATGCTATGTAAATAGTTACCTACATAGCATAATCACATGCTAGCCTAGAGTTTGGCTCGGAAAGATCGGGCTCTGTAGCGTTCACTTGGAGAGGCCTACGTCCAGCAGTGGACGAATACAGAGACCATGATTCTCTCAGTTTGTTTCGGCGTTTCTTCTCACAGGTCGTCAGTTAGGAAATGCCGGCGACATCTAGCATTAAAAAATATATATATAATGACTTGTAAAAGTGTCTTTAAAGGATCTACTTACAGAAATAAATATAATTTCATTTCATTTCTTCCATTTTTGAATATCATGCGCATTAGATAATTCAGATTGCAGTCATCATCATAATCAACATCAACCCATATTATACTGTCCCACTGCTGTGCTGGGCATGGTCTCGTCTCCATACAAGAGGGATTTCGCTATAGTCCACCACGCTGGCCTAATGCGGGTTGGCAGACTTCACATGCCGTCGAGAAAATCTCTCAGGCAAGCAGGTTTCCTCACGATGTTTTTCTTCACCGTTAAAGCCAGTGACAATTACGCACATGATTTCAAAAAGTCAGAGGAGGCGTGCCTTGGATTCGATGTTGAGACCTCTGAGCACTGCTAGAATATAACTTGTTATAACTATGCTGACAGCCAATAACTCGTTTATGATTGACGATCGATTTATCCGAACATATTTTGCGTCTTGAGATTTATAGATCATTCGCGGAATGCCGCGCGTGAGTGAGCGCGCAAAATGTGATAGATTGCATGCATGTATTATAACTATAATAATGATATTCGCACAAATGAGCTTGTTACCAATATTTTACGATTTGGTCACAGAGATGGATTTCCCTTTGAACGAGCAGGCCCGGCCTGAGCGGCAAAATTTAGGGGGCGGCAAAAGTTAATGTTTTTTTATGAAATAAATTTTATTGTTAATTGATCGACACTGATTAAGATAATTTTATTATTTACAATTGTACATTGACACATTGAATGACACTGATTGAGATAATTTTATTATTTACAATTGTTTTTACAAGATTTTCTTTTTAACATCTATAGTTATTTACACGTGGAAACATAGATACTTTGACTTCAATTTAATTCTCATGTATTGTATGTAATACGATTTCTCGTACTTTATAGCAAGTAAGGGAGGGGGCGGTATTCTTTCATAGGCCTAGAGCAGTTATCGAATCTGCGGTTGAAACAAGTTATAATGTTTAGATATCTGTGGTGTAGATTCGAGTACCGGATGAGGTTCGACAACATTTTTATTTTTGTGGTGAAATTAAAAGTTTTTTTGAGTGTTTCTTAAATATAAGTAATAAATCCATTGTGTAGTACCCATAGTACAAGCTCTACTTAGTTTGGGACTAGATTGTGATGTTTAAAATGTTCCAAAATATTTATTTATGTCATAAATAAATATTTTGTATTTTTTTTGTTTATGTATACATTATATATAACATCAACTGCATACTTCTACTGCTTACCCCATAAACCTCCGCGTAAAGATACGTGAACGTGGAAGTGTAGGCCATTCGTTACACATGTTTCCTGTGTTCTTGTAATATATTGCGCTGAACACACTACACATTAAATATATAACTGTTTTATTTACTAGCCTACGGCTGCGCACAGTTTTTGTAGAGCATACCGTGAGTATATATAATTATGTATGTATAACATGAAATACAATCACGCCTGTATTCCCCGAAGGGTTGAGCAGAGGTGTACAATATATATCCACAGTGCGCAGTATTTTATTGATTGGTAAATATCAAGGCAGTGCTAAATTACCGTAGAAATAATGTTCGCAGTTCGCACTATAAAATCAATATAATCGTGAGGTGGAAGGTATGGGAAGTAACATGTGATTCAGTAGGTACCGCATTATAACATAATATTTTAAGTTACTAGGAATATGCTGCCGAAAAGTTAATTACGCCGTTTCTTTTTCCCAGCATAAACACTAGGAGTAGCTGGAAAGTAGTTTTGCGGGCTGACTAAAATGTAAAAATGACGTTCAAAAACGACATCTTAAGTGTAAATCATATTTTTTTTTTTAAAAAGAAGAGGGACAGATGGACAGAAGGAAGGACAGAGTATATCTTTAGACTATTGCTAAAGATATACTCTGTCCTTCCTTCTGTGGAAGCAGTAATAGCCTAGGGGTATGACCACTGGACTGCTAAGTCCAAGGTCTTGAGTTCGAATCCAACGCAAAAAGTCAGAGGTGTGCACCTCTGACTTTTCGAAATCATGTAATTATCACTCGCTTTTACGGTGAAGGAAAACATCGTGAGGGACCTGCTTGCATAAGAGATATTTTCTACGGCATGTGAAGTCTACCAACCCGCATTAGGCTATCGTGGTGGACTATAGCCTAGTATCTCTCATACTGAGAGGAGACCCGTGCCCAGCAGTAGGATAGTATGGGTTGATGATGATAATGTCCTTCCAAAGTTTACGCGAGAAAAAGTAACAGTAAACAGAAAAGTAAACAGACTGAAATACTCAGGAATTTAAAACAAAAATAGAACCAGTAAGCATTGACATATTATATAAATGAATGGTAACAATTTAAATAATAATAATATTATTCACAGAAAAGAATGCATAATATATTGTATGCAAACGTTGAGATTATCCTAGAGGTACATAATCTATTTATCTTACTACATTTTCCACAAGATGCGTAACATTGATAAGAGAAGATTAGATAACGCTGAAATATACACTAGGAAATAGGAATTGTTAAAGGGCGAGCTCGTGGATATGTAATAACTAAACTGATCAAAGTGATCTGCAAGACTTGCCGCGATCAGTGTGTGGATGGGTGACCATTTTTAAATTGCCTTGGAGAACACTAGAGACATCCCGGTTGTCATGCAAACACCTATGACAATCGTTAGTGGTAGACAGAAGCCCAAAAATGCTGACAACCAGTTTATCCTCAGGATCATCTTCCTAGCCTTTTCCCAACCATTTTGGGGTCGGCTTCCAGTCCAACCAGATGCGGCTGAATATCAGTATTTTACACGAAGCGGCTGCCATTAGACCTCCGCAACCCAATTTCTGGGCAATACCAATATTCGAAGGATAGACTGGTTGTCAGACTTTTGGACCACAACAGGGTGACATTTAGGATGACAACCAGTCTATCCTCAGGATATTGGTATGTATTGCCTAGGGCGGGGTTTGGTTGGTCTCATAGAAGTCGCATCTGATTAGACTAGACGCCGACCCCAACACGGTTGAGCTAAGGCAAGGAGCATAATGAAGTAGTAAATAAGAAGCAGTGATAGCCTAGGGGAATGACTCACTAGACTGCCAAATCACGCACCTCTAACTTTTCGAAATCATTTGCGAAATTATCACTCGCTTTAACGGTAAAGGAAAATATCATGAGGAAACCTGCATGCCTGAGAGATTTTCTCGATGCTATGTGAAGTCTACCACCCCGCATTAGGGTAGCGTGGTGGACAATACCCTAACCCCTCTCATACTGAGAGGAGAGCCGTGCCCAGCAGTGGGACAGGATATGGGTTGATAATAAGGAGCATGCTCTATTGTATGTTAAGAAGCTACCCACCTCTATCTTTGACTTGCCTATGCGCATTATAATTTTGTACGCAACCGCTATGACCTCACGATGATGTCATATATGATGTCACTTTATCGTTAAAATGGTAACAGTATGTTTGTGATGTGCGTACAGAGGATATAGAAGGGATATAAATACTTTGGTTTATTTTAATTGTTGGTTTTTTATGTAACGTTTTAGACTAGTGGGCCATTAGCTCGACTGCTATGCTATGCTAGAGGTTTTGAGTACCATTCCCGGAGTGCAGTTTTTTTGGGATTTGCAGTAGCAGCTTGGAGATTTAATTTGTGCCCGTATGTGCGATAAGCTGGCCTAAACATATCAGCTAACTATGGTTGTATTATAAATAAGTACAGCTACGACTAAAAATCTGACTATGATTTTATCCAAAAGTACTAAGTAATAGAACTTTTGAGATATTACAAATCAATATTATAGTGACATTGGTGTTATCTCAAAGTTGGAAATGTTCATTAACGAAAAAATTGCTTTAGCCCTCTGCCCTCATCTCATCCTTTGGGGAATACAGGCGTGATAGTATAATATTGTATACAGGCCTTTCGTGCTTCTGAGTACGCTTCGAAGAGTTCGTATGTTTCGCAACAGACGCATTCGCCGAAATAATGGCGGCACCTTGAAATGGTCACGGCATGTCGTAGACGTGTTATGTCATTTGGGTGTGTCACGTAACGATAGCGTGCCGACACGACCACGACACCGATGGGGAACTATCTAATATTATTGTTATATATATTTAGAGTTCAGGCACATATAAATTTATTATGGCTCGAATGGCGCAATGGTAGAGCAATCAACTGTTACCTTATCGGTTGTAAGTTCAATCCACGAACGATGTTTAAGTAATAAAAACATGCGAAATTGTAATTACTTATGTAAAAAAAATCTTTTGAAATACATACCGACATACACACCGACAAACGGTGGGTGTATACTGTACACCTGTGCCTAAACCAGATAATCAACATCACCAAGAAAAAAAAAAGAAAAAAACAATTTTTAAAATCGGTCCACAGAAAAACTCGGACAGAGAATTTGGCGAACATAGGTATTAGCTACATAAACAATATAAACATCCGGTTTTTCGTTCGTCGGTTAAAAAGCATTAAACCTATATTATTGATACTTAAAGCCAATATAATATTCATTATTACCACCAGGGATTAATGAAAATGGGTAACCTAAAGCTTTTTTTAGATCACAAAATTGGTCTATTTGGTTGGAAATCTAGCCCGCTAGCGTGTTCCTAGGAAATAATTTATGTAATAACACTGAAAATAGCTGGATCGTAAAACGCGATTAGTAGTGCTGTTGTCGTTAGAGCCAACATTAAGAAATTAGCTATGTGGAATAACTGCAGAGGCTATGCAGTGGTCGTTACAACTTTTTTATAGATGTCTTTGGTGTTTTTAAGACATAATATAACATCACTCATACCTAACTTTAACACATTAAGTCTTTTATGTAACAAATGTTACGAGGAATTGTAAGCAACACTCAGACCTAGGTTAAGTGGCATTATGGAATAAAAAACTAAATGATTTTCTTAAAAAAAAATCACATCTGTATTCCATTGCTGGTATGCATAGGTTCTACGTATTAGAGGGCCTTTGACTGGGCACAAATTCTAAATTCCGAGCTGCTACTGAGAATTTCATGGCAAACCACAATAAAACTGTTCAACCTGGGAATCAAACGCCAGACTAGAGCGTAATTACGTTCTTGGACTTGAACAAAATCGAGCCTGACGAGGCAGTATCCTATTTTTGCCAATATACAATTTAATCGCTGCGTGTAAACCAGCTTTTACTAGTGTAAGCTCATTCAATGCACTCGAAGTCACAAAAAGACATGACGCGTAAAGCAAGGCGTCTTAACGATTCAAGAACTTTACAACAACACATGAAAGCAATGTTAATTACCGTGACGACCTTACCGATGTATTTTTTGGAACATCACGCGCAGGTATTTGACGCACGCATTAGAGAAACGCCCGATAAAAATAATTACAGGGTGTACTTATGTCACTTTATTAAACACGTACATCCATAAATTTACGCGTTTTCCTCATAGGGGTAAGGAGAAACTACAGAACGCAACCGTCTACGTCATACACAGACCCCGACGCCACGTTGCCAGTACTACGCACATGACCCTTTTGAAGGACCTCAACGATATGGTCAGCTGTATGTCACTTGCTTCAAAACATCACTAGAAAACCTGCTTGCCTGAGAGAATTTCAGGAAGTGGAGAAGAAGAAATGTGAAGGTTTGAATTATTTATTTTTTGCGTATTCATTTATTAATTCTGTTACGCACACCGGACGCTTGCCAGTTTGCCACTAAGGAAAATAAATAAATAAATATTCTGGGTCATTTTTACACAGCACCATCTAGTCCCAAACTAAGCAGAGCTTGTACTATGGGTACTAGACAATGGATATAATACTTATATACTTTTTTTTGTCAATACATACTTATAATACATAAGAAACACCCAGACAAACACAAACACTTAAGTTCATGACAATAAATGTTTGTGTCCTCTGGGAATCGAACCCACGACCTCATGATCAGCAGTCCGGTACTCGAACCACTAGACCACAGACATCGTCAAACAAAGGAAACAAAGAACGATTTCATTAGATTGGTGGCTAGACCGATTTTCTCTTTCGGTAAAAGTTACAACTCAAAGGGTAGCTTAGATATGAATATTTACATCAATATGTTCAATTTGGCATCAGTTTATAAATACACTCTGTAGATGCAGTACGCAACTCAAGTCACGGGCAGTCCGTTCCGTGTACGACATGCCAGATGATATAAATTAACTGTGTCCAGGGTTGACACTGTTTATATCAACAACCCTGCCTTGGACAACTGATTGGGGCAATCTACAGGGCCGGATTGCCCTATAAGCCAAGTAGGCTCTGGGGCGGCAAAATTTTTATTAGGGGGCGGCAATCTTTCATAATGCCAAAGTATCAAACCCGTATCTGAATATACCGGGATGTGATTTGCTGTTAAAATACAAGGTCACAGTATATTTTAGGATATAGAATACTGCTATAATCTTAGAATTTGAAAGGTTAGGTTATAGAACACTAATCTGGCCTAGTGTGAGTTGGCAAACTTCCTTCAATGTTTTCCTTCACCGTTTAAAGCGAGTGATGATTAATTTAAAAAATATAAAACAACTAGTCTAAGCAAGCTAAGATGATGACATATTACCGATCTTTAAATATCGATGAATGAAAATAATAAATCTAATTAAAGAATGAATTAATTATTAGTGTCAACGGGGCGTGTGACAGCCCTGAACGTTGCCTAGACGATTACGCGCACAGACTTGGAGCCAACACTGTTATAGTGTGTTACTAAGCTCATCTTAGATAATAATTACAATGTTATATTAATACTAGCCTTTGCCCGCGACTTTATTCCCGTAGAAGTTGACTTTTCCCCCCCTTTTCGCAACATTTTTAATCGATACTCTGCTCGTCGGTAGCGTGATTACCAGAGATCGGCGAAGGTAGTGCTATTCACGGGAATTAGTGACCGTTAACTTAACATGGATATGCCGTCTAAATCCCGGCATACATGTTACATACTAATTTATATCACATTGACGAGCAATTGTAAAGTAATTGTAGTTGTACACACGACGACATATCATGCCACCTGTTTCGGGTATAATCAGATCCTACCTATTGACCAGTAAGTAATATGGCCAACAGCACTGTGCGGGACCAGTTAAACCAGAAATAAGTAGTCTGATATGACGCAGTGCATATTCATGGTATCTTTAACAGTATAACTTCATTTACATCAACATTCCGAAAAATATTCCCGTAAACCCCGCAAATCCCGGGACATGTCAATATTAACATAATCATTCAGGGTCATTGACCGAAAATAGCACTACCTACGCCGATCACTGGTGATTACATATAGCCTATAGCCTTCCTCGATAAACGGGCTATCTAACACTGAAATAATTTTTCAAATCGGACCAGTAGTCAGTTCCGCTGGCAGAAATGTTATACAATACTCTATAATATTATGAAGATGTAAAGTCTGTAAGTTTGTGAGGTCGTAGAGAGGTAACTCTGGATCTACTGACCTAATTTTGAAAATTCTTTCACTGTTAGAAAGGTACATTATCCCTGAGTGGTATACGTGATAAGTATATACTTTTTACATAAAATTATAATAAACTTTATAATAATAGTATTCGAAGCGAAGCGAGGGCGGGTGGATTGCTAGTAATAAATATTCTGGGAAATACACATTATCAGGTCACAGGATATTAATTATTATCCATAAACTAACCGCAACTAGCGAAGCTTAACCAACAATCTGATTAATCGTTAATTAGTATTGAATTGCCGAAATTCTCAGTAGCAGATAGGGGTTTGGGCACGAATTGCCCGGTTAATGGGAATAGGCTCGCGCCTATTACATAGCACTTAACATACCGGAGAACTGAGGGTGTACATCAGTTAGTACAGCTCTGCCTAACCCTTCAAGGAGTAAAGGCGTGATGGTTAGCCACGAACTAAAAGTTTACAAAACATACCAACACAGACCAAATAAATTATGACCTAAGACAATACGTCACTTATTTACGAATTCAAATCACAACCGAAACGAGCAAATATTTTTTACTAGATAATACTATCGACCGTAACAAAACAGTAGTGGAGAACAAACGGTTAAAAACATCGTTGCAAAAAAAAATCGAGAAGATTATAATTATTGGAATGACAGCTGTAGGTACGCATCGTATTAATGTTATTGAGGTAACGACGACATCGTATTCGTGCCTAATGAATGACGACGTCTGTGGTCTAGTGGTTCGAGTACCGGACTGCTGATCACGAGGTCGTGGGATCGATTCCCACAGGACACAAACATTTATGTGATGAACTTAAGTGTTTGTGTTTGTCTGGGTGTTTCTTATATATTATAAGTATGTATTTACAAAAAAAAAAGTATATAAGTAAGTATTATATCCATTGTCTAGTACCCATAGTACAAGCTCTGCTTAGTTTGGGACTAGATAGTGCTGTGTAAAATGTCCCAGGATATTTATAAAAATAAATAAATAAAAAAAAACTCTGACTAACATATAAAAAAGAATATCCAATAACAATACTTGGAATTGAACCCAGGACCTTTCGCACAGGAGTCGCGCTGTAACCACTAGACTAAATGAGACATACTCATATACTGATATTCATTGTATTTGTCTGAATATCTAAGTATCTTCTTACCCATCTAAATGGCTCACGAGGCTACATTTAGCAACAACCTCACAGTGCAAGTAATTTTAAACACACAAACAGACAGACATGTTGAAATGTAGAGGTTAAAAACACTTTGGTGTTTTGTTTACATTTTGTATCACGGATCACCTAGTTTTTTGCAATCGATGAACGAAAATTTTATCTAGTGTATGTTTTTCATTCATTCACTCATACGTACTCCATTCGTTCATTCATACTCTAATTCCACTTCTTGTGTATGTGATGTCAATTCATTTAATTTTGCACCCCATTGCATGGTATTTTAGATCTGTCTGTACGCATATTTATTGCAATCTTCTTATCTTATCTGTATTTATCAACATTCAAATAAGCAAGTGGATAAGCCATGAGTTGAGGCGCTTAATCTACAACTAAAAGAGCAAACACTTGTCTCCTAGTGTCATATTAATTCAATGACATGGCCACAGTTCAGTAATGTTATCATTTAACAATGACACAGATTAAAAACGTGTCCGTAGGTCATAGTTCATAATTCATAACATTGATAAATGTAACATAACATAATAATTATTATACTTAATAACATTATCATTAATATTTATGCTATTATTAAAATGTGATTGTAATGAGTAATTTCTATTTACGAAGACAAATTATATTAGCGGGTGTCTAAATCATAACAAAAAAAAATATTCGAATGCAAGACTGGAATAGAATTAAATGAATTAGTCCGCCAGTAATTTCATTACTTTATTATATAAAATATTACTTTAGTATACAAGGTGGAAGGGACATCGACGCACGTCGTGACAAGGTTTCACTCAAGGTCAAAAATAAAATGACCTAGGTCATTCATGTAGAAAATGACCGGTTACAGATATTGTCATTTTTGAGCGTGCAGTGTATTGCTAACAACGCGATCACGCTCCGCGGTGAATGTTATCACGCGCGATCCGCAACTACCTACCTATTTACACACACAAGTCACCGCCGCGAGTTGCCGTGAGTCCGCTACCGTTGTTTTCGTGATACCTACCTACAAAACATCACCTAAACGTTGATACCACAATCATAAAGTCAAGTTTATTAATTTTATAACCGATAACAGGTATTTTATACCAAAAAGGATATGAAAATGCGAGGAAACAAACTTATTTCCATAAAACAGATTCAGAGTACCTAATGTAGGTATTATTAATAAACTCACTGACCTTTTCCATGTGCTTCGCCATAGAACATGAGCATAATTCCCATATTCACGGGCAGTAAAGTATTGTACGGAATGCATTTTAAATTTTTCGCAATCAAAACAATAACAATACACAGACACAAGTACTCACACACTAAGAAAGTTACTTTTGATTTTGATACCTTTACGATAAGATCGCAAATTCGCGACAAACTGCACATACGTTTGCACTCCACGAGCGAAAACTAGGAACTAATAAAAAATAATTTCAAAATCGGCGAAATACAAAAGAATTTTGCATACGCCGCTGCTCCTTTGAATTGAGCCGACGCGCCGCGCGCGGCCTTTGTCGGCGCCTTTGACGGTGCGCATAAAATAGGGGAGCGCTCGTCCTGTAGGTACTAGGCCGGCGGCGTTGACCTTGCAAGTGAACTTTAAGCGGAACAGCTGACTGAGTACTCTTTTGAGTTTTATTTACATTGCTGTTTTGAGTGAAATAAATGAAATAATGGTTTTTTAATTATAAATCTAATTTGGGTAGGTAGAAATTATGTTTTTTTACACGTTCAAGTAAAAAAAACTGCAGAAAAAATTGGAAAATTGATGAAAAAAGTTACGGAAAATTTCAACGCAGGGGGGTCCAGAATCATGTACTGAACTCATGGTATTCGGATGTGCGTCGATGACCCTTCCACCTTGTATAATAATATAGCTCTCCATCAGCAGCTTCGCCCGCGTGGTCTTGGTAACTTTTTTCCCCGTTTTTGCAACATTGTTCATTAGTACTCCGCTCCTATTAGTCGTAGCGTGATGATATATAGCCTTTCTCGATGAATGTGCTATCTAATACCATAATGTAACAATATTACACTGTGCTAATACTGAAGGAATTTGTCAAATCGGTCCAGCAGTTTCGGAGCCTATTCAATACAAACACACAATCAAATCTTTCCTCTTTGTAATATTAGTTAGATATGGGCTTTGGTTAATTGAAATCGAATAACGAATGAAAGTCGAATGAAAAGTTATCGTCGTTTATAGGTAAATAACAGGATACTTTTAACAGTTTTATCATTTCACCGCAGACGAAGTGACAGGCAGAAACTCGTTACATAAGAAAATTAAATCTCAATATAACAACATAACCCTGCTTTCGCAGCACACAGTCGAGTAAATACTGATGATCTAATACTTAATGGTATTTTAAAATATCTATTATAACTGTCAATGTCACATGTTTACATAATAATGATATTATCTACAACTTTGTTAGGTTAGACATACACATAACATACCATCACGCGTGCATTCTCTGAACGGTCAGGCAGACGCCAGAAATTTTTTTTCAGTGTTAGATAGCCTGTTTAACGAGGAAGGCTATAGGCTATGTATCATCCCGCTACGACCATTAGGAGCGGAGTAGCAATTAAAAATTGATATATCAGTTAGTTAGCCACCTTTTCCTTTTATAAATACAGATAATTTGAATTGAACCCTATTCCAAGCGGGTCACTGGTGAAAAAATACAAATTACTTGATCTATATGTGATGATATATATTTAAATAAAACTACGGATTGTACGGAAATAAATAAATTGTATAATAAGGCTCTGTTTGCAGTAGTGTGGCAGATCAACGGGCACAAACTATTCGGAATTTCGTCATAAATTCCGTCATTATTACGGAAGCCTGCAGAGCAGCTGTCTCAACGGACTGCTGGCCTTTTGGGTGGGCCTGGGCTGGTTAGAATAGGGAACATTTGAAAGACACGTAAGTACAATGGCCCAATTATGAGGCTAAGTGATCAAAACGCCCATCAAAACTAAACTAAGGCCCTGTTTTACCACCTCTGAAAAGTCACTAACTGCCGGACAAATTGAAAAAAAGAACAAAATTTATATGACACTATCTGCCAAGTAATTTAACTGCAACTTATCAGTAGGCGGTGAAACAGGCCTTTAGCGTTTTATTAATACATCTCAATCACGTTTTGGACCCTTTGGAGCTTCCATAGTCACGGATACACTAAGAAGGTAGACGTCAGAAAAGGTTTTCCTTGACCTATTTTATTTATCTACATATAAATAAATAAATATATATATTGGGACATTTTTACACAGCACCATCTAGTCCCAAACTAAGCAGAGCTTGTACTATGGGTACTAGACAATGGATATAATACTTACATACTTTTTTTTTGTAAATACATACTTATAATATATAAGAAACACCCAGACAAACACAAACACCTAAGTTCATCACATAAATGTTTGTATCTTGTGGGAATCGAACCCACGACCTCGTGATCAGCAGTCCAGTACTCAAACCACTAGACCACAGACGTCGTCAATTACACAACACATATATTATGTTCTACCCGTCCTCTTTTACAACTACAACACATCGGCATCGACATTATTCCATAGAAACAAGGTCTATTTCAGTGCCGAATTTATTTATAAAGCTGCAAAAATATTATTGTCACAGGATGTGATGTACTGATGTGATTCAAAGTTTGAAATGAGTCAACTGAGTGTTTTTTCTATTACAGGCCTATGACTATACTAGCGATGACTGCCACACCTCGAACCCCAGGTCAAGGAGACTGGTATTGGGTTGAAACTCTCAGTGGTAACTCGAAGTCTGTATTTGTGCCCAGTTGATGGCAATAGGTTCGCTCCCTATTACATGGGACCTAAACATACCGAAAACTTGTGGGTTTACATTGCAGGTTTCAAGAATGTTTCTTAAAATAAATTAAAGTTTATTAGGGTTAGAATTTGTAAAAATATCCGGCCCAAGGTATTTTTGAACACTGTGCATTGGTATTCCTCTGCCTAACCTTTCGAAGAATACAGGCGTTATGGTATGTTGTCATAAGACCAGTTGGGATATCACCTTCCTGCATTTTGTCGATCTAAACAAAAACTTATCAAATTAAACCTAAGGTATTTATTTTATTTGTCGACGTCTGTGGTCTAGTGGTTCGAGTACAGACTGCTGATCACGAGGTTGTGGGTTCGATTCCCACTTGACCCAAACATCTATGTGACGAACTTAAGTGTTTGTGTTTGTTTGGTTGTTTCTTATATATTATAAGTATCTATTTACAAAAAAAAAGTATAGAAGTATGATATCAATTGTCTAGTACCCATAGTACAAGCTCTGCTTAGTCTGGGAATAGATGGTGCTGTGTAAAATGTCCTAGAATATTTATTTATTATTTTATTTACTGCTAAATATTGATAAGATAAATGGAATCGTTTCCTTAATCGTTTGATGATGTTCGCCGCTCCAAGGCGAATTAGTTCATCTAGCATAATATTAAAATTGATAATTACGTAATAAATTAAATGTGGAAGATTTTTAGAATGAGAGAGGTTATAGTAATAGTCTACTACTCTAGCTTAGTGCGGGTTATTAGACTTCCATGCCGCCGTTGAGGAAATCTTTTAGGCGAAGAAAATTCGCCATTGATAAAACAAGTACATAATTTAAAAAATGCTGTGGTGCGTGAGATTTTTTCGAAACCCAGACTCAGCTATCCAATAGTTATATTAGTTACTAGGATAACATAGCGTAGTCGCGACACTTTTTGGGGCGGCAAAATTTTATTAATACTATCAATATTTTGTAATAAAACGAACGGGGCGGCAGAATGAGAACTTTAAGAAAAAATGCAAGCAACGTGAGTTTTTAACTAGTTATACATATATTCTTTTTCGTTAATTTTTTTTTGTTTTGAATTTAAAATAATTAAGGGGGCGGCAAAATTTGTCTGCGCTCAGACGGCAGAAACTTACACTACGCCAGGCTTTTTGAATTCAGAATTTGAGTATCGACGCAATAAAAAAGCCAAATAAAACACGGCTAATTCGCGTGAAGTCAGAAAGTCGTTACATATACCATGTAATTCTTTGATTCAATCGATTTCGACTCTAATATTACGTGAATAAACATTAAACAATAATAAAGCAAGACAGTTGGGCCTTGGGTGGAGGCCGAGTGACGTCACGGCGAGTGCCTGACGAAACATATGTTATGGGCCTCGAATTAGATCGACGAGATCGACTTCCGAATTCTGACCACGACTGCATAGCACACGGATCACGTTATTCGAAATGCAGTCTTATTAAAACACCACAACGTTCAGTTTGAGTTTTCGTTGCCAAATTCTTCACAAATAAGAAAAATATTGTCTTTTGTTTTTGGAGACTGATCCTTTCAGAAGCACATGGATTATGTTTATCGAAAAGCAGTCTTATTAAAACACCGCAGCGTTCAGTTTGAGTTTTCGTTGCCAAATTCTTCAAAATATTTTTTTTAATTCTAAATAAGCAGGAGTAACCATTGCAAAATTTTGATAAATTTTCGAAAAGAATTAATTTGCAGAAGTGCAGTTGAATATAATGTTCTTTTGCGATGACGATTTCAGAATTGTACTATACGTACCTAAATGTGTTGAGTTCCACCTCATTTGACGATATTAAAAAGTTAAACTTTAAAAAAAAATTGATGCTAAGAATATTTTTAATAAATTCATAGAAATAAACAAAACATTCTTTTAGCGAAAAAGACAAATGACAACAGTAGTCAATAATTTAAAATTAAAAAGTAACGAGACACCGTTGTTGTTCTGTTATTGGGTGTATACAATCACCAATGACATATTGTATAAACAGTTGGTGCAACCCTAATGATACGTTGATAAAAGAAATTCGTAAAGTAAAGAAATTCGTCGAAGATCAAAGTCAATTTGACGTACGGAAGCGTAAGTTTACCCTAACTTCTTTATTCAGAGACAAGATTTACTTACGCTTCCGTATGTCAAATTGTAATACCAATATGACATACGGAAGCGTTACTTTACGCTTAACTTCATCTCTGAATATTAACTTAAGTGTCTTCTCAGAATAAATGCAGAGTCTAAGTCCACAGTTCCAAATTAGTCGTGTCCTATGGAGAAGAACCGGCAAGAAACCCCATGGTTAATTGGTTACTCTAAGATGCTGTGAAGGATTTTGAGAGAACTTTTCTGAAGGCATGACAATGCCCCCGCCAAGTAGAAAAAACAAGGTGGGCCGGCAATACCATTATTTTTAAATATAAACTGTAAAAACTCACCTCCTCGACGGATTTCTTGGAGAACTCGTTCATCGACACAATCCATTGCTGAACAAGCTCATTCACAATAACTAGATCATTATATAACCACGTCAATAGGTCGTTAACCCATTGCACACTGGGCGGATCGGGCCCCGTACACGTAGGTATCAGAACACTTTGGTGCTTTTTTAAAGTCAGCTGTTCAGGCCCCGGAGACATTCGCCCCAGCCGCCTCTTGTTTGGCGGGGTCGCCGGGACGAAGCCCGTAGGCTTAGCAGGCTTGAATGAAGCACTTTTAACTTTAGCACTAGTAGCCAACACACTATCAGCACTATTAATTATTTCGTTCGTTGTTTTCTTCGTTTCATCAGTCGCTGCTTTTTGTTTTGGGTCGACCTCGACGGGTTTGGTGGCGAATCTTGCGTACGCCCATTTCGCTATGCCGAGGAGGACTATAGAGAAGAGTATCCATATGAAAATCAGCATGACTAGGTTGTCCATGGCTGTGTCCATGTAATCGAAGCTGCATATGAGGTCGTCAACTGCTTCGGCAAGGTCCGCCATAGTTTTCCATGGTGTTGTCCACCAGTGCGCGGCGTGCGAACCCGCCGCGTCTTTCTCGGTAACTGACTGTGGGCTAGGCATTTATTTTTCTATTTTCGAACGCACTATTTTGGGACGCAGCTCTGTCGTACTATCTCTGTCTCTGTCTATTTTGGATGCGTTCAGTTGTTTCTGTTTAATGTGAACACATAATTCGTTCGTTCGTGTTTTTCGTGGTTTCAGTGTCTCCGGTGAGTGATTTTCAGCATGCTTTTGAGAGCCTGGAACAAGAAAAACTATATTAATTTTTTGACGACATCTGTAGTCTCGTTTCCTAGTCGGGCTGCTAATCACGAGGTCGTTGGTTCGATTCCCAGTGCTATGTGAAATGTCCCAAATCCTTAATAATAATCTTTATCCTTACTAATATTATAAATGCGAAAGTAACTCTGTCTGTTTATCTGTCGCGCTATCACGCCAAAACTATCGAACCGATTTAAACGAAATTTGGTACACAGATAGTCTAGTGCCTGAGAAAGGACATAGGCTACTTTTTAGTGCGAAAAAGAGAGAGATTGAGATATTTTCTCGACGGCATATGAAGTCTGCCAAACTGCATTAGGCTAGCGTGGTGGACTATAGCCTAATCTCTCTCATACTGAGAGGAGACCCGTGCCCAGCAGTGTGACAATTAATGGGTTGATGATGAATATGGGGTGAGTACGTAGTTATAACGACTAAGTAGTTATAACAAAACTATAAAATTACTGAATTGATTGCTATAAAAGACTGCCTCGTTGGTCTAGTGGTCCCAAGCGCGACTGCTACGCCAGAGGTCCTGGGTTCGAATCTCGGGTCGAGCAGTGTTGTTGGGTTTTTCCGTGAAATTTCCAGTAGCAGCTCACCACCTACATGGGACCGGCAAAACGTGGTTGTACATTAGTACACCTCTGCTCACCCCTTCGGAGAATAGGCGTGATGGTATGTGTATAAAATTGCTCCAAGGATACCTCTACTTATACTCCTCTATAACTAAGTGGCACAATGTTCTTACCGGTAACAATAGGTAATGATCTATTGTCTGCCAGTACATCACTCACGCATCGCTCAAGCGTGACAGCGCTAGTGATGTCATGATACTTAAATTATAGTCTGCGCGGAACTAATTGGCCGCGTCTTAGGTATGTGAGCGGCGGGACGGAGGGGCGGGGGGGCGCTTGCTTTTGTTCACAGTAACCCGCCGCCTCACCCCCGTCCCTACAGTTCGCGCCAATCTTATTGTCCGGGTTGAAGTTGGCACTAGCTAACTTTAACTGAGCCGTAAAAATCGGAGAAATAATATTATTAGATTGTAATAAATAAAAACGGAAGCTCAAGTCGTAGGCTGTCGTTTTAAGTAATTTTAATCCAATATTTTTCTTTCTTCGATTTCTACGGCCGGGTTAAAGCTAGCTCGTGCCAACTTCAACCCGGACAATAAGTTTGGCGCGAACTGTACCTAAGGCGCGGCCAACTAGTTCCGCGCGGACGTAAAATTATTCGGAAGTTACATCCCTCCAGACATACCATCACGCCTGTATTTGTAGAAGGGTTAGGCAGAGGTTTGCGCTTAGGACCACTAGAGTTACGAGACATTCCTATCAAAATTCATAGTCAAGATGACTGACAAGACATGACAAGTTGCATTTTGACATTCGAATCGATAAACAAAATGTATATGGAAATGACATTAGTGACAGCCCGATTTTTCGAAAGCTTGTGTCATTTCCATACATTTTGTTTGTCGATTCGAATGTCAAAATGCAACTTGTCTAGCCCCCATGGATGGATGGACATTTTGAACGTCATTTTTACATTTTATGGGAAGACTTTATATAGCTTTTGCCCGCGGCTTCACGTAGAAGTTAAAAATATCAACGAAAGCTCTTAAAAGGAATAATTTTTCCGCGCTTTTGCAAAAAAAAATCCATACATTTTGTTTGTCGATTCAAATGTCAAAATGCAACTTGTCTAGCTCCCCAGTGGTTCCTAAATAAACTCTTCAGCTTATAATCATTACTTCCTTACTAATATTACAAATGCGAAAGTAACTCTGTCTGTATGTCTCGCTTTCACGCCAATTTACTGAACCGATTTAAATGAAATTTGGTACAGAGATAGTCTAGAGCCCGAGAAAGGACATAGGCTACCTTTTAATGGGAAAATGATGCTGTAGGGAGTTAAAATAGGGGATGAAAGTTATAAGAAATACCCAGACGACGCGTAGCCGTGTTTCAAGCAAATAAAGATTATTATTATTAACAAAGATCAAACAATGAATTTTTTGCGGGTTTTACAGACACAGTAGCAAATGGCGCATGCGTCATTTGATAAAATCATTTTAACCTTGTCTTGTACTAATTGAGATCGGTTAATTGGTTTAATGAAAATTGGATTAGCTGTTGTGATTACTTACTATCAACAAAACGAATAACTACAACTTTATGTGTTTCGTTACCATCAAAGAGGACAGTTATTAGGGCAAAGAAGTTCAAATTCAAATTCAAATATTTTATTTCAATTAGACCATATAAATAGGTACTTTCGAAAAGTCCAAATAGTTGCACGGTTCCAAAAAGTTGGACTTATGGAAAAGAGCCGGCAAGAAACTCCATAGTCACTCTTTTAAAAAATATATATATTTAGGTATAAATGGTTACAGTAATAATTAAGTTTTAATGATAGTGCAGTTCGACATGTAAAATTAAAGAGTACCTACTTACCTATTTAAGAGAAAAAAAAGATAGCCGTCAAAAGATAGCGTAGTCAAACGGCGCCGATACACACGTCATACTCGTGAACGGTGCTGTCTGCCGAGACTGGTCAGCTCTTACTGCTTATACCTAGATAAGCAGTAAGAGCTGACCAGTCCCGGCAGACAGCTTATACCTAGATATGCAGCACCGTTCACGAGTATGACGTGTGTATCGGCACCGTTTGACTCAACCATGTTGCAGCGAATAAAACGACCTTCTGTTTCAGTTTTATAGAGTTCAACATAAATTGTACGCAATAAATAGTATACAATAAATCTCTTGAATTTGAATTTGATTCGCGCTTAGGCTGGTTTACACGGGCTTAGTACTTGTATAAGTAAGCCGTAAAAGCAGTAATAGCCTAGGGGTATGACCACTGGACTGCCAAGTCAAAGGTGTCGAGTTCGAATCCAAGGCCTCCATGACGAAGGCGCTAGGAGTGGTTGCATGTAGGCGGCATATAATCGGTCCTTGTGGAAGTCTATGGAGGAGCCCTCTGTTCAGCAGTGGACCTCTTTAGGCTGTCAAGATAATAAATAAATAATAAATATCTTGGGACATTTTCTACACAGCACCATCTAGTCCCAAACTAAGCAGAGCTTGTACTATGCGTACTAGACAATTGATATAATACTTATATACTTTTTTTAAAAATACATACTTATATAAGAAACACCCAGACAAACACAAACACCTAAGTTCATCACATAAATGTTTGTGTCTTGTGGGAATCGAAGCCACGACCGCGGGATCAGCAGTCCGGTACTCGAACCACTAGACCACAGACGTCGTCAAGATGATTGCGTAGGAAGCGGCAGAATATAACAGCGGTGATACCAACCTAACCCAGAGAGTTCTACCACATATCTGCAATCTGAATTTCCAATTAAAAAAACCGAATACGTTGATGTAATAGGTCATAAATGGGGTCAAATGTGGCATTGCGATAGTCACAATTAGGTCATCACGTCTGGCATAAAAGTGCCAGCCCGACTCTAAGACTATGATTCAACGTTGATTGGATTCATTTTAGACCGGGAGCTGACAGCAAAATGCTTTTTTAAATACTGTTACCAGTTTTACTCGCATAACAAAGGAATTTATGAAACAAAAGGTAATCTATGTCATTAATCAGGATCCAGTTTATTTCCTAGCTAAGTTTTATGGAAATCTGTTCAGCGGTTTAGGCGTGAAATGGTTAAAGACAGAGTTACTTTCGCATTTATAATACTAGTTGATGCCCGCAAATTGACTAGCATCCTTAAAGACTGTCCGTTCAGTAGTTTTTGCGTGAAAGAGTAACAGATATCCATCCATCGTCACAAACTTATACATCTATACTAATATTATAAAGAGGAAAGATTAGATTGTTTGTTTGTATTGAATAGGCTCCGAAACTACTGGACCGATTTCAAAAATTCTATCAGTGTTAGATAGCCGATTTATCGGGGAAGGCTATAGGCTATATATCATCACGCTACGACTAAAAGGAGCGGAGTAGTAATGAAAAATGTTGCAAAAACGGGGGACAAAATTATAAGACCACGCGGGCGGAGCCGGAAGCTAGTTTATAATATAAATACTAGCTGTTCCTCGCGGCGTTACTCGGGTACATCCAATTTAAAAAAAAAATGTCTAAAATAAAAGCAGTATAACAAACTCTATCTGCGAGTGAAAGTCCCGTCAACATCGATCCAGCCGTTCCAGAAATTAACCGGAACAAACACACAGATAGACAGATAGACAAAAATTTAAAAAAAGATTTTTTGTTTTATGTAAAGTACCGTAAATACTTTGATAAATATGCATTTAATGAAAAGCTGTGAATTTAAAATTACAACCAGACACTTCAATTTTATTTATTTGTATAGTAAAGATTATATTGCGATTTTAGTTTTGATTTTCAAACTACACTTTAGTAAATTAATTTCAACAGTAAGTATAATTAAACTTCTTTATCATCAATTATGTCATACTGTCTAAGTCACAGCAGTGAGTCAGACACCAAGTCACAGGCCATACTCATTGCTGTCACACAAGTGCTTATTACGTATCCTAGCTAACAAAGTTTTATTGCCATATGATGTACAATGAATAGCAATTACCTGCTTCTTCGTGCCGTCGCCACACGGTACAAAAGATTAGTAATCTATACTTACTTAATATTATAAAGAGAAAATATTTATATTATGTAGGTATGTTTGTTATGAGTAAACTCAAAAACTACTGGAGCGATTTCAAAAATTCTTTCACCTGTAATTTATAAGACCATGCGGGCAAAGCCGCTGGCGGGAAGCTAGTTGCTAATATAATTAATGGGTACTATTCTAACTATTCAAACGCGAGGCAGTTAGGTTTAGTTGCGTAAATTGACATTTGACACATTGACTGACATTCTTAAAGTTGAGCCGAGTTTAAATCGAGGTTTAGGGCCGATTTCACCGTTCGCATTCAGAACTGAGTTCAATAAAACTAAGTTCTGCTTAATCGAGTTTCTATGTTGGTTCTGATCTCGGTTCACGTCTCGCAGATTTCACCGGCTAATTTTTGATCGTGTTTACGAAAACTAAGTTTACTTTGACATAGAATGTAAATGTTGTCAGTTCGTGACAATCATAGACAAATTACGATGCGCTTTGCAGTTAAAAATGGTAAGTTATAATTTTTAAGTGAGATTTGAGATGATTTTGAGGATAGTGAAGTTCGAGTAAATTCAGAGAGTATTAAAATAAAAAAATACAGCTACATAGTAGCTTCGTAAACGTACGTGTTTCGTTTCCATTTTATGACACTGGTGGCGCTGTTTCTTTTCTCCATTAAATAATCGCATTTCGCTTCTGCATAATTATTAATTATCGTGTTTTAAGAATTCTAACAAGTTTTATAGAAATATTGCCGAAACCCAATAATATAGACTACTCATATAATTAGAATATCTCTAATAAATTAATTAAATTATGAATTAGGTTATCTTTTATGGCTTTGACAGGTCTTGATCGCGATCAGATACGTTAAACGTCCAAAATCGGGCGTTCAGAATTTAAACTAAGATCAGCCTTAACTAAGTTCAGTTTATGTTGGTGAAATGCAAACCTGCGTCCTGAACTCAGTTAACTGCGAGAACCGAGATTAGCTTGAATTGATCGCGTTTAATTTAAATGGTGAAATCGGCTCTTAGTTTAATAACTAAACCTATGATCGATCGTAATGGTTACACACTGCCATTACGATCGGCATCTTCTAAGAGGTAGGAAAATTTATTTATTTATTTAATCCCATTATTGAAAAGATCTGACTTGCTCGATATTAACCCTTAGGGTTTGACTGACTGAGAGGAAGAACTCTGACTCTTACGCACAAAATTCAAAACACAGAAATGTGTCAGCCAGTCAGCCAGTGTCGCCAGCCAGTCAGACCCAAACCGAAGTCAAATACTTTAAGAGATGTGTAAAGTTGTACCTCTGCTTATCGGAAATACCCACAATTGTGTACGATTTATTTATAGCTATTTTATCATTTTTAAATGTTAAACACATGTACGTATAAATTATGAACGTTTCACTTTTTGGTAATAATAAAAAGCTAGTTTGTTATTCACGACCAAATGTCACGGCAACGTTATCAATTATTTTGGTAAACTTTTTATTTAATTAAATAAACTAATCTAATTAAAATTCTGTTGTATTCCAAGTAGTCATCATATTATCAACTCAAAGTACTTGCTTGCTTGTTTTGTCTCCTCCAACTGCATTTAATGGTTATCTATGGAAGTATCGTCGTGTTTATTTGATTTGATTTACTACAAATAACCCTTTATACCCATCTGTCTAACAAGACTAAATTAAAAATTTAGAAAACCCCAGACACAAAATGTTATTGGCATTTTGTGGTGGTGGCTGTTTTGGATTTGAAATTATCATTGTGTGTAGTGTTCTACTAGTCAAGCCCTTTCATTTATACCCATATTGAGGGAGTTGTGAAAAACATATGTAATCCGTTATTTTGTGGCGGCAGCCATCTTGGACCAATTTAATCAAATATAGCTAAGAACACTCCCGACTAATTCACCTTTCAAATAAAAAAATCAAAATCGGTTAATCCTTTCGGGAGTTACGATGCCACAGACAGACACACAGATACGTCACATCACCCCCTCGTTTTTGCATCGGGGGTTAAAAACACTACATAGCATTTTCTCTTGTCACCAATTGCTATTACTATTACAATACTTAATATGCACTTAATACAGTATCGGTCGACCCGACCTTCTATGACATCACCGCGAGGTCATAGATAAACAGCTGAATTTTTAATCTATGCATGGTATATTATTTTGAATATCGAAGTCTATGAATTCATTATTTTTTTATTACAACTATTCATCTGTTTGATGTTCGATATTTAAATTAAGTAGAGACTATTTTATTATTTTTACTGCCAATTGATATTTTGTTTTATTAAATCTTTGAATTTAAAATAATTAATTTTAAGTAAAGTCTACACTAGAGGGAGAGGTCCTTCGATTCCTGGGTGGAGAAGCGTTGTTGGATTTTTCTGTGAAATTCCAGTAAATATCAGGTTAGTCTGCATTTGTGCCCAGTTGGTGGCAAAAAGCTCGACCTTACTACATGGGACCGAAACATACCAGCAAACTGTTGGTGTACATCAGTACACCTTTGTTGTTGTTTGGTTGTAACGTAAAAACTCAAAAACTATCTCGTATCTAATCTATCGTAATTAGGATGCTATATTATTCCTGAGTAATATAGGCTATATACAGGGTTACAGGGAAAGTCTTACTGAATATTAAAGGACGTTATTATTCAGGATATTTCTGATGGATTTGGTTCTGAGATATGGTGTCCGAAACTTAACCGTTACGGAGGTATTAAACTTTAAAGATTTATTTTAAAAAACTTTATTTTTTTGCTTTTTTATCGAATTTTCGGGATTAGAGGGCCTAATGTCCGTTTTTTTGATGCGCCTAGTTAGCAGGCATACCAAAATAATAAAAATGATTAACAAAAACTAAACCTACACTAACAGCTTAAAAAGACTGCTCGACAACGGCTAGAATTAAAGAATTTTCATTCAGTGTTTTAAACTTCGAAGGGCTTTCTTGGAAAAAGAAATTACTTATGGAACTTATTCTGCAAA
This sequence comes from Acronicta psi, assembly GCA_946251955.1. Classification (NCBI taxonomy): domain Eukaryota; kingdom Metazoa; phylum Arthropoda; class Insecta; order Lepidoptera; family Noctuidae; genus Acronicta; species Acronicta psi. Next base: position 6,931,752 of record OX276494.1, on the reverse strand, counting down.
TACTTTTAAAAACTTCTACGTCTCTTTAGCTATTCAAAAAGGTATAACACTTCCTATTAATTATTTAAAGCATTGACCAATAACAGTTAAGATAGCAGAGGGTACATTTTTAGTTTTAGATAAAAATAGCTAAAACACGGAATTTCTAACACAAATTCTCATTCTTTTGAGCCAAATCCATCAGAAATGTCCTGAATAATAATGTCCTTTTTAATATTCAGTATGACTTTCCTTGTAACCCTGTATAATAGTAAGTACATAAGTTGGTACTTATAATTTAACATATTGTTGTAAAGTAGATATCTGTGCATGTAATTTATGCATGCTTAAGCACCCACAACAAAGTCTATGATTGCAGCGATATGAGCGAAGCATCAACTGTTTTGGTAGCACAACAAACTAACGTCATTTTGAGCATGAAGGTCGAGCTAAAAATAGGTATTATTAAGCTATTTACTAGTACTTAATTCTGCTAAAAGTATCCTGCTAGCAAGCGTTGCACAGGGGGGCTCCGGCATGGTCTTTAAGGAGGAAACCTCTACGTGCTGATGGTGGCTATCCTGGTGGTTTTAGTGGGTAAGAATCCAACACTACCCGATCTCATCCCCAAAGAGCCAGCCTTTTGAAATTTCCCCAGGACCACTTCAAAGGGCGAGTTGTTGTTCAAACATCTGAATCTCCATTCAAATGACGAGAACAACAACTAATTTAGTTGCAAAACAAAGTGACGTAATTTCAAACATGAAGGTTGAGTTAAAAATAGGTCTTACAAGAATTATGCCTTTGTGTTTAGCACACCATTAGTAATTAGGTCTGGTTAGCATAAGATCTATCAATTAGAACTATTTTAAGGTAAACATTTACTGCTGAAAATTAGCTGAAGGTTTTTGTGGTGTTAATGTGGGAAGCTATGGTAGGTAATTAGCAATTTTAAAATCGACCTTGTTTATTGTGAATCAGGCATCTAGTTGTTATACCTGGGCCTGTTTCGTCATCACTAGATCGTCACCGCGCTAGTGATGCGACTCGATTAACTTTTAAACGAGTTACTCGAGTGAAAAAAATATCGACTCGAGTCAAAATTACAGTGCCCGGACTTTCTCACATTCGACTTCGACCACGCGGGCGAAGCCACTGGCGGAAAGCTAGTACTTACATATAATAATCAACCCATATACTGTCCCACTCCTGGGCACGAGTCTCCTCTCAATATGAGAGGGATTAGGCTATAGTCCACCACGCTAGCCTAATGCGGGTTGGCACATGCCGTCGAGAATATCTCTCAGGCATGCAGGTTTCCTCACGATGTTTTCCTTCAACGTTAAATCGAGTGATAATTACGCACATGATTTCGAAAAGTCAAAGGTGCGTGCCTTGGATTCGAATTCGAGACCTTTGACTTGGCAGTCCAGTGGTCACACCAGCTATCACGGCTATCACTGCTTTTACTTACATATAAATATAATTAAATCTTTTTCATATTTCTTTTCCTCCTGTATTCATACTACAAATACACAGGTATACTATTAGTTTTCAAGTTTAATCTGCATATAAAAATAAAAATCCACACAATTAGAGATAACGGAATTTATGGTGTGCGATAACGTAGGCTTTACTCTCTGTGTTGCTTTGTATTGTGCGACTGTGTACTTGCAACTTAAGGGGCTCGTGGCTAAGTTATAATAATAATAATAATAATAAATTAATTTATTTCGGGTAACTAGGCCCATAGAAAGAATTACAAAACATTTAACACATAATAATAGGTGCATAATCATAATGGAAAAAATAATAATAATAATAATACACTGAAAAAACATTAAGACCTTACAAAGACTCATACAAAAGCTTAATAACGCCTGCTAAAAGGCTTTGCCTGAACATGCCTGTTATAGCAACGCTGACCAACCGATCTGCAAGGTTAAGCTACGCTTGCCGAGGTCAGTCTGTGGATGGGTGACCATTCTTAACACACCGAGACCCCTCCGTGCCTCGGAGAGCACGTAAAGCCGTCGGTCCCGGTTGTCATACGAACACCTATGACAATCGTTAGTGAAAGTCAGAAGCCCAAAAAGTCTGACAACCAGTCTATTCTTCGATATCGGTATTGCCCAGAAATTGTGTTGCGAAGGTCTGATGGCAGTCGCTTCGTGTAAAATACTGATATTCAGCCGCATCTGGGTAGACTGGAAGCCGACCAACATGATTTGGAAAAACGCTAAGATTATGAGACTGTGTACTTGCAAAAATTGAGAGACTAAGTCACTGACAGATCCATCAATTCACAACTGAAATCGCTGAACGGATTGGTCTGAAATTTGTCAGATAGTTATTTAAATCTTTTAATAAAATAAAAAGTCCACTGCATCTCCCACAGCCTTCCACAGGGACCGGTCGTATGCCGCCTGCATCCAACATCTCCCACCGACCTTTACCAGGTCGTCGGTCCATCTCGTTGGAGGCTCCTCGCGCTAAGCTTTGCGGTACGCGGTCTTCACTCAAGAACCTTTCTGCCACAGCGGCCATCAGTTCTACGACCTATGAGTAACGGATTGGTGATCGTCTAGTGGTTAGGACCCTACGTTGATAATAATAAATGTAGGTGTCGGTAATGGTAGGATTTACCAATAAACAGGCATTTACAGTAACAAATACACCTAGTCTGCCCTTGTTGTCTATGCCCCCGCCCAAGACCAACCTTCGCGCTAAAACACTGGTTTCTCAAGCAATAGGTACGGCTTGCTCAATGAAATCCACAAATGCATTGATATTTTTACTTGCTAGGTGAATAAATTCGCAAAAGCACTCTTCAAAAAACTTGTATTTATAACAAATAAGTTTTTAGTTATAAATTAGTGTTTATCTTAGAAGTAGTGTGTATTTTTGTATTGATTTATAAAGATGTTTAAAGGTATGAAAATAAATGTTTTACGTCGAAAATAACCTCCAAAAACATGCAAATATTACAATATATCCTCACCTTATTTCCTCAGTCTTCGATAAATACCTATAAATAGTTATAGTTATTTATAAAAACACACAGATAACACACAACATGTCCAATCGCGTGGAATCACTCGCGGAGACTGAGTCATGAGTCTTATAACAACAACTTTTTTTATTACTAACCTAACCTTTGATGTTGCGAAGTTAGAGCAAGCATAGACTTCGATTTCGTTTTATTCGAGCGCGAATTTCAGTGTTCGAAAAAATATGTTTGCACAAAAAATTTTAGTGTGCGAAAAAAATTGTTAAGGGGACTCGTGGCTAATTAGTTACTAATTTTCATTCAATCTGCAAAATTAAGCGACTGCTATCAGATCTTCGCAACCCAATCTGGTCAATATAGCTGGTTCTCAGGCCTCATATTGACTACCACTATCAATTATTGTCATATGATGAACTAGGTGTTCATATGATAATGTGATCTACTAGGCACAAAGGTTAGAATGTATGAGTGGTCACCCACCCATAGAATGCCGGCAAAAAGCTCAGTGCATACATACTTATTCCTGCCGATCGATTCATCTTTAGTCAAAGTCAAATGTTTTATTTCAATTAAAGATCATAGAGTAAATACTTTTGAAATTTTAATTTCAATCTGGTTCCATAAAGTTGGTCTCATGGAGAAAAGCTGGCAAGAAACTCAATAGACCGTTTTAAAAAAATAACAGTATATACTTAGTATATTCTTAATTTAAAATGTTATTGTTATGAATTTAAAATGTTGTTTTCACGAGCCCCTTTTTTGTGCAACTAAGTCGTGTTATCGTGTAACTGTAAGCCATTAAAAAGTTCCCACGTACAATTACATAATCTTCTAACTATTGCACGCTAATTTAGTCATTATACCCGTATCAATAAAGGTGGAAACACGTTGCGACATAATCGCCAGACACACATAATATATTATGTATATCGTGTATGTATGTATGTGCATTACTGATAATGTCTACTTTCACGGTCTGAAATTTTTCAGTTGCTGCTCATGTAGTGCGAGTGAAATTATCAGATTTACATACTGTAAAAAATTTTAATTTGTATAAAAGTAAATAAACTACCTACTATCACGCTTGTATTCCCCACAGGGTTAGGCAGGGGAGTATCGCTGTACACCAGTCTTTCCCAAAGTGGGCGATAACCCCCGTGGGCGCTGGAGGCCAAGAGGGTAAGGGGCCCAAAAAAATTGAGGAGTAAACTGGAACCTGATGTTACCAAACTTAGTGTTTACAACACATTAGATTAGTTTTAAAACAAAATATAGGTTCAATTAAACTCCAGTAGAGACTAACATTTTTAACCCCCGATGGAAAAACGACGGAGTGTAATGTTATAAGTTTGACGTGTCTGCTTGTTTGTGTTTTTTTTATTTGAAAGGTGAATTAATCGGGAGTGTTCTTAGCTATGTTTGATGAAAATCGGCCCAAGATAGCCACCGCTACAAAATAGCGGATTACATATTTTTTCATAACTCCCTCAATATGGGACATATGGATATCAAATGAAAGGGCTTAACTAGGAGAATACTATACACTATGATAAATTTCAAATGTCCTCTCATGGTACATGGCCATGTTCACCAACGTCACCTAACTTTAGGAGGTATCCTTTTTTTTTTTCTCGAGGTTGGAAATTCTCATGGAAATCCCCCACCCCGGGGAGGGCCTGTCAGACTCCTACTGACTAAAACCAACCCCGGTGTTCCCACTCGCACTTGCGTCGGGTGCTACGGGAACAACGCATTCTTACGCGGTTTAGGAGGTATCCTAAGTTAGTTTTAATCGTCATAACTATCGATGCAATTAACTTTAAGTTTTCTCAGCTATATAATGTACTCTGTGTTTTAACGCTTGTTTACACTTTGTAACTCTGTAGTAATCGAAAAATCTTACTATTCGTTGACGATAACCTTCAATTTTCACGATACTTTAAATTTTATTAACCGTCAAAAACTAACTCATGCTATCGTTTTTCACGTACAATTCCTTATCTAACTACTTGAATACCTATAACTATTCGAAAACATTATGTTAGCAATTTTTAGTTCCCTTGAAATCCGCCGCAGCGCTTATCAGTATTCCATACCAAATAATTCGAAGTCTATACGATTACGTTAAATATTACTACAGTGACTGTTGATTGAGCTACTGACTACAACTAATAACTAATTCTGTCTGTCTGAATGTCTGAGCATCGTGCAGGTTTTTGATATTGCATTATTTTGGTAAGTGCCTTTACTTTTAGTTGTTATTTTATTGTACATGCCGATTGCCTAGCAGTTTGAGTTTGTCATGTTCGCTTAAATGTCCTGCTGATGGTGGCGTTGTGTGTCGGGTCGTTTTATTCCCTGCAACATGGTTGGCGCCGATACACACGTCATGCTCGTGAACGGGTGCTGTCTGTCGGGGCTGGTCAGCTCATACTTGCTATTGCAATATTTTACTAAAACAAGATTGTAAATAAAATAATAATATTGTAACCAAAATTTTTTGAAAGGAGTGTCTATGGAGTTTTTTGTCGGCTCTTCTCCATAAGATCCACTTTTTGGAACCGTGCAACTAGTTTGACTTTTCGAAAGTACCTATTGATATGGTCTAATTGAAATAAAACATTTGACTTTGACTGACTTTATTTATTACTAGCTTCCCGCCAGCGGCTTCACCCGCGTGGTCTTATATTTTTTTCCCCCGTTTTTACAACATTTTTCATTACTACTCCGCTCCTATTAGTCGTAGCGTGATGATATATAGCCTATAGCCTTCCCCGATAAATGGGCTATCTAACATGGAAAGAATTTTTCTAATCGGTCCAGTACTTTTTGAGTTTATTCGTTACATACAAAAATACAAATCTTTCCTCTTTATAATATTAGTGTAGATACCGAGTATGTTCCCCGTGGTGATAATCGCATTCATATTTTTTTTCCCAATCGCGTAAAAAATCCCAATATCCTTGCACACTTACGTCATATAAGGAACATTTTGGTGTAAATTTTTATCCTTCTACTAAACCCAGCGGTTTCAACTGTGCGTTGATCAGTCAGCCAGTCATTTTCTAATTTTATACTTATTTCACCAGCTTTCTGCCAGCGGCGTTACCCGCGTGATCTTATAAAGTTTTCTCATTCAGACATTTTTCATTGCTACTCCGCTCCTATTAATCGTAACGTGTTGGTATATAGACTATAGCCTTCCCCGATAAATGGGCTTACTAACACTGAAAGAATTTTTCGAATCGGTCTAGTCCAGTAGTTATTAAAACACATCTTACTTATTTCTTAACAATTTTATACCTAATTAATTATACAATATTAGTCATATTTCAAAATAAATATAATTATATCTATTACCCCATCTTTATAATTAGCATTGACCTTTAATTTTTGTTTTGTTTTTAATTTTATCAAAGCCAATGTGTGTGTGTGTTTTTTCTTTATGGAGACTTTTTAAATTCTAATTTTATTGTAGTACACAACAACGAGATGGACGGATGACCTGCTAAAGGTCGCTGGAAGTCGTTGGATGCAGGTGGCATATAACCGGTCCTCGTGGAAGTCTATGGGGGAGGCCTTTGTTCAGCAGTGGACCTCTGTAGGCTGATATGATGATAATGATGATGACACAACAACGTTTCGTTTAAAGTATCGGAAGTTACATCTTAATGCGCATGTTGTGGTTTCCTCTGATTAAAGAATCCAAATTGTATATCATCATCCCAAACTGTCCCACTGCTGGGCACGGGTCTCCTCTCAGTATGAGAGGGATTAGGCTATAGTCCACTACGCTAGCCTAATGCGGGTTGGCAGACTTCACATGCCGTCGAGAAAAATTCTCAGCTATGCAGTTTTCCTCACGATGTTTTAGCGAGTGATAATTACGCACATGGTTTCGAAAAGTCAGAGGTGCGTGCCTTGGATTTGAAATCGAGACCTTTGACTTGGCAGTCCAGTGGTCGTATCACTAGATTATCACTGCGTTCGGTAGGTACTATATATCTATACTAATATTATAAAGAGGAAAGATTTGTTTATTTGTTTGTTTGTTTGTTTGTAATGAATAGGCTCCGAAACTACTGGACCGATTTCAAAAATTCTTTCACCTTTGGAAAGCTACATTATCCCCGAGTAACATAGGCTATATATTATCACGCTACGACTAATAGGAGCGGAGTAGTAATGAAAAATGTAGCAAAAACGGGGAAAAAATTATAAGACCACGCGGGCGAAGCCGCTGGCGGGAAGCTAGTATTATTATAAACTAATAAAATAAAATAAACATCACTAAAATTATGTGTTAATCTGGGTTAAAAGACGCCCATTCATGGATGTGGAGCAAGGACACAACATTTAGCGGTAATGTAACCTTTTTGGTGATGTGTCAGATTGCTTTGTGAATGGGAGCATGCATTGTTTGACAGAATCGTTTGCACGTATGATGTCATTGATGATTTTTGAATAGGTGTTAAAAAGTTAATGTACTAAGCAATGAATTAAATAGCTGTCATAATATAAAGACTAGAAAGAAGAATATTTCAATACACAGAAGTTCACTGACGCCATCTTTGTTAGTTTCGCATGGCGTTTGTTTTTTACTCGATCGCGGACAAGTTCACTTCGGTTTAGAGAAGACCATATCTTTGGGACCAAGTTCGGGGGTCACATTGTGACATGCGGTCCGCCCAGTCCTTACGCAATGACAATAAGTTACTCAAAGTTTCGTGGTATTAGAATCAGTGCAGTCGACAAGACGTCAAGAATCACGACTGACTACTTTCACCCTTATTACTTAGGTCGTAAGTCCTAGGTCAAAAAAACACCCGACAGAAAATGAAACAAAATTCGGCTTTTTGTGGTGGCGGCCATCTTGGATTTGAAATTTATCATAGTGTATAGACAAGCCCTTTCATTTGATACCCATACTGAAGGAGTTGTGAAAATATGTAATCCGCCATTTTGTTGCGACGGCCATCTTGGAGGAGCTAAGAGCAATCCCGACTAATTTACCTTTCACATACAAACAGACACGTCAAACTTATGACTTAAGTCATCCTCCATCATCCTCCTAGCCTTTTTCCCAACCATGTTGGCGTCGGCTTCCAGTCTAACCATGATGCGGCTGAATATCAGTATTTTACACGGAGCGACTGCCATCAGACCTCCGCAACTTCTTTTCTAGTTTCTAGTTTGTTTCTAGGCAACAATACCGATATTCGAAGGATAGACTGGTTGTCAGGCTTTGGGCTTCTGACTACCTCTAACGATTATCATAGGTGTTCGTATGACAACCGGGACCGACGGCTTTACGTGCTCTCCGAGGCACGGAGGGGTCTCGATGTGTTAATAATGGTCACCCATCCATAGACTGACCTCGGCAAGCGTAGCTTAACCTTGCAGATCGGTTGATCAGCGTAGTTATAGCTTAGCCACGAGCCCCTCCTCAAAGTGTCGGGGGTTAAAGTAACAAGCCACCACACTTCAACGCAACTCTATGGTTTATTGTTTGATCAAATATCAATCAATGAAGACATTGAATTGGTGCTGAGTCATTATTTTCATTCAGTATTGCTGCATCATGCTGAACAGGGGTGGGAAGCGCAACTAGTTGTTCTTTTACCCGAATTTTACAGACTTCAAAAAGGTGCAGATTTCAGAGATTTTGTATATTGTAGGTGTATCCCTAAAATTCTCATTAAAATCCGTTGAGCCGTTTCCGAGCTTATTTAAGACACATTTTTAGAGGGACAAAAAAAAATATGATTTGGCATCATATACTGATATTAAGCAGTGATAGCTTAGGGACCACTGGACTGCCAAGTCAAAGGTCTCCAGTTCGCATCCAAGGCACGCACCTCTGACTTTTCGTAATCATGTGCATAATTATCACTCGCTTTAACGGTGAAGGAAAACATCGTGAAGAAACCTGCATGCCTGAGAGATTTTCTCAACGGCATGTGAAGTCTGCCAACCCGCATTAGGCTAGCGTGGTGGATTATAGCCTAATCCCTCTCATACAGAGAGAGAGGAGATCCCTGCCCAGGAGACTGCCCAGGGACAGTATATGGGTTGATTATTGATATTTATACCCACCCCTTCGGGGAATATAAAAAATAGAAAATAGCAATTTTGAGCATTTACTTTAAAATTACTGACTGACACACAGTTTTATTTATTTCTAATAACTACATTCTATGTTACGCCTAATGTGATTTTGTGCAAAAAAAAACAGAAAACTTTCTCCGTTTGCAAAAATGAAATTATCAAATTAGTCATCTCATTTTCTAAAGTGATTCTCAATTTGTCACAGAGAGCTCTAGTAAAAGTTCTGATAGCCAAGTTATGAGCCAGGAAACTGTCAGGCTTAAGTAAAAAAAAGTGAACAGCAGATAGAGAGATGGCAAGATGCCAAACAGCTTAAATGATAAATTGGCTTGGAGTACAAATGTAATGTAAAAACAAATATTTTATAAGCATCATATTCTTTCTGTTTTTAACCCCCGACGCAAAAACGACGGGGTGTTATAAAAGTTTGACGTGTCTGTGTGTGTGTGTGTCTGTCTGTGGCACCGTAGCTCCCGAACGGATGAACCGATTTTGATTTAGATTTTTTTATTTGAAAGGTGAATTAGTCGGGAGTGTTCTTAGCTATGTTTGATGAAAATCGGTCCAAGATGGCTGCCGCTACAAAATAGCGAATGACATATTTTTTCACAAATCCCTCAATATGGGTATCAAATGAAAGGGCTTAATTAGGAGAATACTATACACTATGATAAATTTCAAATCCAAGATGGCCGCCACCACAAAATGGAAAATTACATTTCGTGTCGGGGGTTTCCTAAATTTTTAATTTAGGTTAGGTTATGATATATTGTGATTTCATTTCATTTGTATTTATTCAATATCCATTTTGGTTTGTGTTTTTGTCATTATGTACGTATGTGTCGCACTCAGATGCACTTTTGTCTACATTGTTGATGAACAGAGGTATTTTTATATCAGCTGCTCTGAATTTTGCAACACAATCTATATTTTCACGACCTTGAGTTCCTATAAACCTATCCTTTTAGTCTCTTTTTCTTTTGAGCTAAAATACATCCATCATTTTGTTCGTCATTCCTTTTGTATTCCAAAATCACAGGTGTTTTTACTTATTTTCTTTCTCCGATTTTCACGGCCGGGTTAAAGTTAGCTCGTGCCAACTTCAAGCCGGACAATAAGTTTGGCGAGAACTGTAGCTTTTTCTCGCAGGTTCGCTCGCGCCCACTTTGAACCCCGTTTTAATTTTATTGTTATTCAGGACGGAAACAAATCCAACAAATCAAAAACCATGAAAATCTTTCCAATATTCGCTCGATTAACCTTGTAGATCGCGTAGTTGTTATATGAATTTAGATGTAAATTACAACATTAACATCGAAATTATTTTTTTACAATAATTGTTTATTCATCGTTATTGTCTCGAATAGGTCATCTTTTAATCTAGAAAATAATCCTTGAATAATAAATAGACAGATAAGCACTGATAGCCTAGTGATACGATCATTAGACTGCTGAAGCGTATAGGTCTCGAGTTCAAATCCAAGGCCCGCACCAAAAATACTTTTATCAAAAACCATTTCCGTGGTAACATGAAAAAAATGGATAAAAAACTTTTTTAAGTCACGTAAGTAGGCATAAACGCCTTTACATCACAGCCACCAAAAAAAAAAGTAAAAAGCGCGCGCTTTATTCAAAGGTTACGTAAGAATGACATCATGGCGTACGGTGGTCGGTGACGTCATAATGACAGGTTCTGTGTTGCGGAAAGGCAACCAAATTGATTACCCTTCCGTAAATAAATATTTTAAATCAGTAATGTTGAAATAAAACTACTTTTTACGGATTTTATCGCGTTATATTGATATTATTTTAATCTGTAATCGCGTAAGTCTCAAAAATCAGTATATCAGTAATGTTATTTGCCTTATTAGCGTAGTGGTCGGAAACTCGATAGCTGAAGAAGCGGTCTTGGGTTCAATTCCTAGGTGAAGCAGTGTTATTATGGCCCTATCTGAAAACCAGCGCTGTGGCATTGGGTATGTACTTAATGTCACGGCACTATGCTGAGATAGGGGCCCCTTTTTGGCCTCGCACAGGGTTGCTATAACTTTAAACTGCTCTCCGAGGCACGGAGGGGTCTCGATGTGTTAAGAATGGTCACCCATCCATAGACTGACCTCGGCAAGCGTAGCTTAACCTTGCAGATCGGTTGATCAGCGTTGCTATAACTTAGCCATGAGCACCTCATTACCCTTTCGGAATACAGGCGTGATGATAATTATGTTATGGGTTGTTTTTTTTTAACGTCCTATAAATTATACAATGTATACAAAAACTTGACAAATTATACACTAAAACCTTCTTATTCGAACAACTCTATCCATTGGTGAGAACAGCATGAAAATCGGTGCAGTTATTTTTGAGTTTATCACGAACAGACAGACGCGAAGGAGGACTTTATGTAATGATAAGGATGATACTTTCAGTTCGTGTGACAATACTGGCAACACAGCCCAACCCGAGAATCTATAGACGACTAAAACACGAAAAAAACTCGATTTTACAAACCAGTTATTGTATAACACGGTCGTTAAGGGCATCAGGGGCCTAGCCCAGTGCCTAATACCGTTTTATGACACCCCTGTCCTTTGGACCCGGTGCGGGCGACCTTGCACAGTCTGGCTGCCAAATTAATTAAATGTAATCAGACAAGTGTTATAGCGTTCAAAATTACAGTAATTAAATTATTGAAGGTTGAGCAACTGTCTTTTGTGTAGTGGTCCCAAGTTCTGATGGCATGCGTGACTTTATAGGTTCGATTCAAAGGTCGGGCAGTTTTATCTAACACTAGCTGCCCGCCAGCGGCTTCGCCCGCGTGGTCTTATAATTTTTTCCCCCGTTTTTGAAACATTTTTCATTACTACTCCGCTCCTATTAGTCGTACCGTGATGATATATAGCCTATAGCCTTCCCCGATAAATAGGCTATCTAACATGGAAATAATTTTTCAAATCGGTCCAGTACTTTTTGCGTTTATTCGTTACATACGAAAATACAAAAATACAAATCTTTCCTCTTTATAATATTAGTGTAGACTTCGGGGATTTCTGCAATGTACACCCACATTTCGCCAGTATGTTTCCGTTTCGCCATGTCATAGAGAGCGAGCATATTGCCATCAACCGGGCACTTATCCAGACTCCGAGCTGCTATTGGGAATTTCCACAGAAAACCCAACAACACGCGACCCGGGAATCGCACCCAGGAAATTCCCTGATCTCTTGGAGTCTGGATTAGAACCCGGTTGATGGCAATAGCGTCACCCTCTAGCGTAGCAGTAGTGCTTGGGACTACTAGACCATAAGACTGGCCACCTTTAGTCTCAAAAAGCCTTTTAGAATTCGAGTGAAGCCGCGGCCCACAGCTAGGGCCACCTTACAACATGGTTGAGTCAAACGACGCCGATACACACGTCATGCTCGTGAACGGGTGCTGTCTGTCGGGAGTGGTTAGCTGTTGCCTATAGCTATATTTTTTTATTTTAAAACTCTTACATCTACTTCACACATCACTGCACTGCACTATCCTCAAAGTTCAAACCATATTCTTTTTTTTTAAAGAGTGCCTATGGAGTTTCTTGTAATAATAATAAGTCCCACTTTTGGAATCGTGCAACTAGATTGACTTTACAAAAGTTACTTATATGGTCTAATAATTGAAATATCCTAAATCTAATTCCTAGTAATTTTAGTAGTAAGTTTACTAGTAAGTTTTAATTAACTCTAAATCCTAGTAAGTTCCCGTTAAATTTTTCAGTTTATATATGCCTGTGAAACAGGCCGTTAGTCTAAACTAATATTTTATAGACGAAAGATTTGATTGTTTGTTTGCATTGAATAGGCTCCGAAACTACTGGACCGATTCGAAAAATTCGTTCAGTGTTAAATAGCCCATTTATCGCCGAAGGCTGAAGGCTATATCACGCTACGACTAATAGGAGCGGAGTAGCAATTAAAAATGTTGCAAAAACGGAGGAAAATTTAAGACCATGCGGGCGAAGCCGCTGGCGGGAAGCTAGTGTTATACATATAAATTGACGTCTATGTTTGTATGCTGGTTACTAAGAGAGGGTGACGGTTACTATGAGGGGTTGAAATACCCCATATTGATATTAAAATAGTGCTCGATTATTACTGTAACCATTTATATATTTTTTTTAAAGAGTGACTATGGAGTTTCTTGCCGGCTGTTCTCCATAAGTCCATCTTTTTGGAATGTGCAACTAATTTGACTTTTCGAAAGTACCTATTTATATGGTTTAATTGAAATAAAATATTTGAATTTGATAGTATTATAGGGCAGTTAAGTAAATTCGTATTGTTAAATGAATTTCTACTTTGTGGCAGAATAGAAGAACTAAAATAACATACCATCGCGCCTATATTCCCTGAAGGGTTAGACAGAAGTGTCGCTAATACAGCCACAGTCCGATATTCCTAGGTCCTATATAGCGTTAACCGGGCACCACATATCAATCATAATACTTAATAATAAGTATGTATTTACAAAAAAGAGTATAAATATTATACTCACTGTCTAGTACCCATAGTACAAGCTCTGCTTTGTTTGGGACTAGATGGTGCTGTGTAAAATGTCGTAGGATATTTATTTATTACTTAAAATATTTTTATTCGACCTGGGAATCGAACCCGGATAAGCAGCAGTTGAACAATGAGGCTGGGTATTTACGTTAGTTTAAAATATCCATAAATACTTGTTCATATTATTATTGTTTAAATAGTTAAATTATCTGTTAACCGCTACAGGGAAAATGTGTTATGCCAAGATAATTTGTGTATTTAACTTGAAGGTTAGCACATAAGGAGAATGATTACATATGTATTTACTTATTTACTGTGGGTCACGGTCATTACTAATGTATGACATATTATATTACTTCCTAGTACACAAGGAAAGCCGTCGGTCCCGATCCCAACTATGACAATGGTATCTTTTTGTATTTTTTAAGCATTTTCCATGCTAAGATTCCAAGTTATTTTTAATGAAGGAAAAATCGGCTGGCGGGCAGGATTCGAACCTGCGCCTTCTGGTTCGGTACACCAGACGCTCTGACCACTAAGCCACCGCTCGCCCTGCGCGCCAGTCGAAATCTTCCTTCACATTCTAATTTACGTCTTAAAGGTGACGTAGCGACATCTATTGTGAACCAGAAGGTGCAGGTTCGAATCCTGCCCGCCCGCCGAAATTTCCTACATGACTCATTAACTTGATATAATCCTAAATTTGTTACTAATCCTAGGGCTATGGCCCTAGGTATGCCTAGGACCAATTACCTAGTTGTAGTATTCAAGGTGTGTACTAACAAAAAATAGTTCCGATATTGTGCGAAATAAAAGAGATTTATTTTTATTAAAAAAGGCCTGTCAATTAGTCTACCCTTCGAATATCGGTATTGCCGAGAAAACGGGTTCCGGAGGACTGGCAGTCGCTTCGTGCATAACCTAACCTAAATTAAAAATTTAGAAAACCCCCGACATGAAATATAATCTGCCATTTTGTGGTGGCGGCCATCTTGGATTTGAAATTTATCATAGTGTATAGTATTCTCCTAGTTAATTTGATACCCTTGCCCTTTTATTTGATACCCATATTGAGGGAGTTGTGAAAGAATATGTAATCCGCTATTTTGTAGCGGCGGCCATCTTGGACCGATTTTCATCAAACATAGCTAAGAACACTCCCGACTAATACACCTTTCAAATAAAAAAATCAAAATCAAAATCGGTTCATCCGTTTGGGAGCTACGATGCCACAGACAGACACACACACACACACAGACACGTCAAACTTATAACACCCGTCGTTTTTGCGTCGGGGGTTAAAAATACTGATATTCAGCCGCATCTGGTAAGACTGGAAGCCGACCCCCACATGGTTAGTAAATAGCTAGGAAGAAGACACCAGAGATTCTTCTTTTAGACTTCTAAAACTATGTGATGATAGCTGCTATTTGATTTGAAATAAAGCTAATCAACATACCATCATGCCTGTGTTTAACGAAGGCTTAGGCAGAGGTGTCCCCTTGTGTTGTACATACTACTACTTCGCCGGTTTAGTTATGTAATAGGGGGCGACCCTATTGCCATTAACCGTGCTACTGAGAATTTCGTACCATAACAACCAAATGACAAAAGTGTCATTTGGTTTGGTCGAGCAAAGGCTCGACCTGGAAATCGAACGCAAAACCACGAGCGCAGCAATTGCGCTTTTTTTTTCATTTAATTTCAAGCTTGCCGGTTCCCCACGGTTCTACGCGCATTTATCCATTTAAATAAATAAAATTTCTAAACTAACATTAGTTAGCCTAAGTTACTCCTTATAATATTCATCTGCGAGTGTCTTTTGTTTTTTTCTGTATTTCGAAAGTGCCGTCAAAATCGGTTCAGCCGTTTCAAAGATTAGCCGGTACAAACAAACAGACAGACAAATTTTTTTTTAAATGATTGGTGATGTAACCGTATATGCATTTAGCAAAAAGCATACACTTTAATTTTATTTATTTCTATAATATTGTATAGATAGTTCTTCTAATCGCGAAAGCCGCCGAGACAGCCCGAGATAGCCGTGAAACTATACATCATGTAAGTTTTTTATCGACTAAGCGTGACTATGTCGTCTATACTTCTCCAAGCACCACAATGTACAGTCAGCATCAAAAGTTGATGACCACATTTAGATTTTCAAAATTGCTGTACACCGTATTATGCCTTAATCACTCAACATGACAAGCGTCAGAAATAAATGATTAACATAAAAGGGCATAAGTAGGTGACCATCAGTTTTCAAAAGTCGCTTAACAAAAGTTATAGTAAAAAAAGGATAACATTCTTCGTCTCTAAAGTCTCTGAACAATTTTTTGATAAAAATAGCATATCATCGTTTATCTCTAAAGTCCCTGAACAAAATGAAATATTTTTTGGATTTAATGTGTGTATTTTTTTCGGTATGTTTGGTATATAAATTAAGTAGACACATGCACATATAAATCACCGCACCCTTTTATTTATTATCAACAAAATTAAATTAAGTGGTTCGATAAATCAATACAGTTAATACCTAATTATTATTTGTTTTTATAAAAAATCAACAAATTTAAACTTTCAAAATTAAATCAATGTTTTATAAACAAAAACAAGGTTTAATTTTTTCTCAATTACAATTATGATTATACTTAAACTACTTAGAATTAAAACCTAGTGTGTCCCCCATTGGCATCGATGACATTTTGGAGTCGTTCGCGCATGGAGTTTATCATATTTGCACAAGTATCTCGTCCCCTAAAATCTTCCCAGATTTCTATGGCGTGATTTAGTAGATTTTCCCTTGTTCGAGGAGTGCTTTCATCCCAAGCCTGGACCATGAGCCCCCATAAGTTTTCAATGGGGTTAAGGTCCGGGCTCTTTGGTGGGAATGGAATTTCGACAATGTGATCAGCGTTATCCCGGAACCAAGCTCTGCACACTCGGGCCATGTGGATTGAACAGTTGTCATGTATGAAATGTAACGGGGCCATATCAGGTAACATTATTTGTGCTGTGGGCAGTAAAACATCTTGCAAGATGTCTTTGTAGCCTTCGGCATTTAGCCGACCACCAATTTCTATCAGTTCCCCTGGTCCACTTTTATTCATCCACCCCCAAAGACCCACAGAAATCCTTCCACTGGATCTATTTTCTATTAAGTGCTCCTCTTGATAACGGGAATTATTAATTCTCCATAACGTTATTCGACCGTGTTGAGAAGATTTAAAGGTCTTTTCATCAGCAAATATTACATTCGAAAAATCAAAATTTAAATATCGTTCTGCAAACTGAAGTCTTTGCAACTTATGTCGAGCTGTCAATTTTAACTTACGGGCCGGTTTTCGGTAATGTATACCAGCTTCGTGGAGACGTCGACGAACGGTGCTTAAAGAAATATTGTTAGCTATAGCTACATTTCTGGTTTGAAGGAACGGAGACTCTCTGAATTGGCGAATGATATTTACTTCCTGTGTTCTTGAAGTTCTTCTTGGTCTACCGGTCTTCTTAATTTCATCAACGTTTCCTTCATTATCCCATCGCCTTATCCACAAGTACACGGTGTTACGCTACAAAAATAAAAATAAACCTGCATTAGAACCTAACACTTTATTGATCGGCAGTGACCCTATGCTATGCGTCCGATTTTGATTCTACCCTATTAGATTCCCACTTACGACAAACATTCTTTTAACGAATACGTGTGTTTGTTATATAAGTCTTGGTATCAATCCTTTCTTACTAATATTATAAAACGATAAAAGTACTGTATACATTTGGATAAAATTTGGAACACAACAATTTCAATGTATGTGATAATCTCATATTATTCATAGTATATTCAAAATATCTTCTCAATGTTACATCCTATATAATCTCAAAATACATAAAATAAAATAACTTACAGCAACTCCCACTTCTCTAGCTATTTCGGCAACAGAAAGTCCTTCTTCTCGCAATATCACTATTCTGTGACGTTCATGTGCAGTAATATGAACATTAAATGGCATTATAATGTTTATTTGTCACTAAAGCGCAATTGATTCAAATTTCAAATTGATCAATGAAGGTTTTTCTGTTAACAATTGTTTTATTCTAGAACCTTACTGTCATTTTTAACTTATTCTTTTTAAAACATAAACTAAGTAATAAAAACTTCTTTCAAGTATTACATTGATTCTTAACATAGAAATAATAAATTAAAAATTAAAGGAAGGTAGGTTTTGTAAGATTCGCGCAAAGTAAATTACAAGTACCGTCACAATAATCGCTTCGTAGATCATTAGAGTTATGTTTATGTTATTTCATATTATAGATTAGTATGATTACTGACAATTAAATACAATTTGCTTTGTAAATAAGTATTGAAATACATTATTAAGGTCAAGCAAGTACTGTCCCAAAAGTAGCTGAACAACATAAGCGTCAAAAGTATATTAACGCACGGCAACATTAAAAATATACTTTGTTAACCTAATTTTGTCTTTACTGCTGTTTAGTGACTTTTGATACAATGATGTTCAGCGACATTTGGATTGATGGTGTACAGCGACTTTAGGAATACTATTGCACATGTACTTTTGAAATACTCGTGTTTAACGACTTTTGTAAATTTCTGGTGTACAGGCTATTTTGTTTCCTAATTGCGACTATAACTTATGGCATTTTATTGTGAACAGGTGTTTTGTTAAGTTGATTCTGTTCATCGACTTTTGGTGCTGACTGTACATCACTATTTATTCTTCACAAAACAAAATCACGTGCAAATCAGTGCGTGAAGATGGCAACATTGGGGACATGGCGATGATGTCACTTGCCTTGTCTGTATGACGAGGGTCAGTCCCATAGTCATGAATAGAGAGATAAAGCTATAGTAGACGGTATTATAAAATTTATCTCGAATGCATGGAATAAAATGATGATGATAATAATATGATATTTTTGTAAATATATCTTTTAAAGACACATTTACAAGTCAATTGTTCTAATCTCTGACACTAATGCGAATACTAGACATTGAAAAATAACTTTTTTAAAAGTAGTTTTATTTCAACGCCAATTGTTTTTCCTATTATGAAAGATGGCGCCGTCATTTCCTGACGACTGAGAAGAAACACCGAAACAAACTAAAAGAATCTTGGTCTCTTTATGTAAAATTGTATTGTGTTTTAAGGGTATGAATTTATGGCGACAAGAGAGATACATTTGGCAAAGGCAAATTCATCTGAGATGGAGGAAAAAGACATACTGCGCGCCATGTGAATTGGGATAAGGTCAGGGCCCATGGCAGAAGGATGATGATGTAGGTACTGATTACTGGTAAGATTGTGTGAGAAAATAAGGAAAGAACCCATCTAATAAGGGAAGCAACCCATGGAAAATATTGAGCTGTTGTCACAAAATTCTAACTATATAATCCTACGGTTCTCGCCAAACTTATTGTCCGGGTTGAAGTTGGCACGAGCTAACTTTAACCCGTCCGTAAAAATCGGAGAAATAAAAATATTGGATTGTAATAAATAAAAACGAAAGCTCAAGTCGTAGGCTGTCGTTTTAAAAAAAATTAATCCGATATTTTTCTTTCTCCAACATCAACCCGGCCAATAAGTTTGGCGAGAACTGTACGTCTGTGTTCGAATACAAAATGTAAATATTTAAAAATCGTTTTATAAAATGTTTGCCATAAACAAAATCACCGTGACATATGAATGGGTGCAGGGTCGATAAAATAAACTAGAATTTCTGGTTGTTTTAACCTTTGCAGACCACTTCAGAGCAGTAAATTTATAATATGTCTACGTGTTGCCAGTTTACGATTACATAAAATTATACTTATTGTAACACAGTGTTTTTTATCTACCTCATTCAGGCGAGATAGAAACGTTGTAACAATAAAAAAAACTATAGTATTGTTTTAAATAAATAAATAAATATTCTGGGACATTTTTACACAGCACCATCTAGTCACAAACTAAGCAGAGCTTGTACTATGGGTACTAGACAATGGATATAATACTTATATACTTGTTTACTTATAATAGAAAGATCTAAGAGAAATAAGAGTTCAAACTACGCTTTCCGCGTTAAGTCTATGAATGAGTCCTAACTTACATAACTATTCGAATATTAAACCATCGCACAGTGTTCAAAAATACCTTGAGGTCGGACATTTTTATAAAGGTATGCCAAATTCTAAGTTCATTTTCTTGAACGTTGAAGTCATTTTTCTCAATAACCATGAGGATTTATCACTTGGGTGTTCCACTCTAAGGCTTAGAATTTGACGACGTATAATGGGATTACCTTCACTAAAAATGTCCGACCCCAAGGTATTTTTGAACACTGTGCATCGGTCTCTAATTGGGTTGCACAAAACAACAGTAACAGTGATAGGACAACTGATTAAAATTGGATAATTATTTATTGTAAACTGGCAACTGGATTTATGACAATATCCTGCATTACGTCATTCTGCCAGTGGAGTCCAGTATAAAAAGTTAGTCCGGTCCGTCAACTTTGTTTGTGGACCAAGGCCGTGACATACTGGCTTTTGGGTAAAATATTTAAATTACGAATTAAAACCTGTTGCGTCAGTTTTATATTTCTCAACATTTTTTTTAACAGAGAGTTTGATTCTTGGACGAAACAAATCATTTAAGTATGTAAAAAAGTTTACAGGTTTCGAGACAAGCCGTTGTTAAATTTTTTTTCCTTCAGTTTTAGAGCGTCATTAAGATACAAAAAGCATCAGTTTTCTTAAAATATTAATTACATTTTCTAATCTTTGCAGCTACGATATACATGTGGTGGAAGAAAATACTAAATTGATGTTTACACGATCAAGCAAGTTGAGCCAAGTCCTACTTATAATAATTCATCTAGTAGATTCTATACTAAATACCATCATGGCTATATTTCTCGAAGGGTTAGACAGACATTGTCTTCGGTCCCATATCATGTATGATGTAATAGGCGAGCCTACTAACCAATCCGAATACCACACGATCACGCATTGATCGTACACGGGACCTCACGGTCAGTATCCGCGCTTCCGACCACTGAACCAATGAGGCAGTACGACTTACAAATTGTAATAATAGTATATTTAGTAAGACATAATTTACTTCAAGGCTGAACGAACGTGTTTTCAATGACAGACAAGTTACGGCGACCGATAAAAACTAACTTATAAAGTAAGTTTAATCTATGGTAATGTGTACCAGCCACGATTTTTTGTTCACAAGATTCTTTTTTTAAACTTAAAATTGCGTGTTTTTTTTATGAAAAACTAGTTACTTTCAGCTATTATCTAAGTCGTCGTGCCGCCACGTCGCTCCTATTATGAGGAATTCGAAATTTGAACATAATTAAAAAAGTTATTAGTTCAAAATAACGACAGAAAAAACCTTAAAATCAAGTAAGAAAAACTTTACGTAGATTTAAATTATTATAACATTATTATTCGGTGTTCGGTCTATAGTTTCTGCCGACCCTTGGTGGGAAAATGGCGTGAGTGTATTATGTATAACATCTACATTGTTTCTATGTGATCACACATAAGTATATTTTCCTTCAGCGCATTTGTACTTATCTATCTACACTTACAATAAAATAGGAAATATTAATAACATAATATTTTGTTCCTCCCGGTGCACTTACGATCATTAATGTGAAATAGAAGTGTTATTTAAATTAAAATGCGTAATTAATCCATATCAATATCTAAAAT
Organism: Acronicta psi; assembly: GCA_946251955.1. Classification (NCBI taxonomy): domain Eukaryota; kingdom Metazoa; phylum Arthropoda; class Insecta; order Lepidoptera; family Noctuidae; genus Acronicta; species Acronicta psi. The sequence goes on along the minus strand of OX276494.1, from coordinate 6,910,385 downwards.
GCGAAATTAACTCTGTCATGTATGTCGACTTCACACTTAAACCGGTAAACAGATACAATTTACCAAGGAGATAGATTGCATACTGACGAAGGATATGGGGTACATTTTGTCTCAAAAACTCCATGTGGTGTAAATGGGAGTACGTCAAATCAATATTATTACGTAAACAGTGAATATGTTATTCAGATCGGGCACATGTACGAATTATTTTTTCTAATAGGTAGGTAGGTACTGATTACCACTATTTTTGTCAAACTCCAAGAGTTATAGCCAAATATCGAAGTAGGTATTGGTTTTGCGGTCGAGAGGTCAAGAGTCTGAACTTCGAACACCTTATGACACTAGTCACGCGCAGTAAGAAACGCTTGGATTTACCCAAATAATTGTTTGTTGAATTCTTCGATACGCATCACGGGTTCAGTTTCCGGTTGGAACCAAACCTTTTATTGCCAACAGGGCAACAGCTGTTTCTTGTCTCTTGTTAACTTTTAAGAAAAAATACAAAAAGTGCCGGCATTTATCGGCATATATATTAAATAAATAAATTAATGAATACATTGGAAAATAATTCGCAAATGACGACGACAAACTTGGGATTCACTTATAATTAATATTTTTCTCAAATTAGTGATTTTTTAAATTGAGAATTAAGTAAACTCTTTACACCAAAAACTATTTTTGCATAAGGCCAGCCTTTTAGGTAGGTACCTCATTTAAGATAGAAAAGTGCTAAATAAATTAATCACGTGTTTATAAAACGAAATTGTTTATACTTGATGATGAATAATAATAAAAATAAAACAGCAAACTGCTGACTGCAACCATTACTTTTTATCACTGATAGATAAACTACTGCAGGTTAAGATTAACATTATTGTGAAGACAGAAAATTATTTCTTTCATAATTTTAAATTAATAATTATGGTAGGTAACTTTTAAATAGATTAAGAATGTTTTGTCTATGATAAAAAAAAAAACCGCGCAGCTCAAATTCCTAAAAAAGATGGAGAAAAAAGGACATCATTAGGGATGGGGCAAGCAATTTAACGTTATCTTATCGATTTGCCATAAAACCAAACTATCGATTAAACTCTATGAAAATTAATAAATAAAACATAAATCTCACCTTATTCTAATTCCAAAAAAACAATTCCATTAATATCGTACATAACAGCAATCAGCAATGTTTTCAGTGAAGCACAAAATTGAAAATTAAAAATTAAAATTAAATGAAAACACGGTAACACGTCAACTTTGTAAGGTCTAGTGTTGAGAAATTGTATTATTTGTCACGTTTTCGGTTAAAAAACATCAAAATAACACTGAGTCCACACACTTGCGAGAAAATCGATGCGATAACGCGCCTTTGCGTCCCCTTACTGGCAATGCCGGTGCCGCACTGAACTGACTGACACAGACAGACTAACACACTAGTCAAGTTACAAAATGGCGTGCTTATTCGAGTTTGCGCAATGTGTGCATGCTTCTACATAGGTATTGCGTCGCAAAAACACCTTAATCGGTTAATCCGATTAAAAATACCTTAATGTTGTAAAGTAATGCTGCTTTAAAACAAAAATGGCTTCATAATTGACAGTTAATCACATGTAATGCGCGGAGGGCTGCGTTGAAAATCAATATTTACATATTTTGTCTTTGTTGTGTTGCGGCATTTCTAGGTCATTGACCTATAAGTTCCTAAGTGAAAAAGATTGCGGGTTTATTCTTACTAGTTGGTCACTTGTACTTAGTAGTAGCAATAGCTGTTTTTGAAGTAAAGAATATGGATCTAAAAATATTTTGTGATGTAATAGGTTTATCGAACTGAGAACTTCATTAAAATTAAAGTATCTACTATCTACCATGAATTTATAAAAAAAGTAGATAATTATTTTTATCGCACTTTCGGCACTTTTCCGAAAATCCGAAAGGGTTCTTCTCTACTATAACAGTTATAGAGATGTTTTGTTGAAGACAGAACACGTCTTATCAACTAAGAAAGAGGTTCCATAAAAAATATCTGTAATTGAAAGCGTGTTCAGCATTTTGCAAGTACGAACCTCTTCACTTCCCCTTTTTTGAAGGACTGCTACTACTGACGGACTAATTAGGTCAATGCTCGTCCTTTGAAAGTCCCAAATCCCAAGTGGGGGACTTATAACTTGAGAATCAGCCGCCGAACCCGCTGCTTCCATATACCATTACCTACCTACGTAACTGCAGCTTTCTCGTAGACAAAAGACCCTTATAGACAAAAGATTATCGTTTACATTTCTTTGTTTCATAGATTAGATTCCACCTAAGCATCTCGAAGTGATAAGGATGATATATTTATTAGCTTGTTGATTGATAAATACATATAATTTTCTATTAGTGTTAATATGTATAGGAACTATGTCCTAGGTACTCGTAAGTCCTAGTGCATTTTATTGAAGTAGGTAGGTATTGAAAGATTGACTGATAATTACAATAACAACAAAGTACTTATCTACTTAGATTTAGAACGATTAGATCGAGGGCCAGTTTGACAACCTCTGGATAGTTGCTAACCGCCGGATAAATTAGAAAGTGGAACAAAATTTTTATGAATTTATCTGCCAACTAGTTTAACGGGAAGTACTGAAACAGGCCCTTATTTAAATAATTATAAAAGCGCCTTGTCAATTACCATAGCAATATTGATGAAGTTAATTATTGCTCTCAATAATTTCCTACTGATCATTTATTAAAATTATTCTTAGAATTTCATTATTTCGAATGTATTTTCATTACACTTTCCAAAAAAATTAATAACCATGGCTCAAAATCAAAAAGGAAGGAAAAACGCGTGTGTGATGGTGTCGTTCATTTTTTTATTATGACCACATTAAGTATGAGTTGGCAACTGTTGGCAACACTTTACACTGTTTGTCAATGTCAAAAGTGTGTCAGAACTAGGGATGTGACATCCAAAAAAAGATTATTAATAAATCGATTATTTTTGTTTGTATTAAAATCGATTACTAAATAATCAATTTTTATAATAAAAATAATCGTTTTCTTTTTCAAATAATCGATTTTTTTCCTTATTTTATTGAGATATCAAATTAAACGTATGAAAATATCCGTAATTATGACTTTACTTATTAAAAAATCCAAAGTAATGCCAGTAATAATCAGCCAGAGTAATGTAACAGTAGTAATATTAGTTGTAATTAATATTTATAAATTAGAACCAAAAAAAATTAAGTAAAAAGAAAACTTTCAAATTTGACGAAGAAAACAGATTCAATCCGTTAATCAAGTCGGTAAAATAGTCCTTGTCGTAAAACAGTTCAATTACACTGACAATATGTAAAGTTTGATTGGTGAATTAATCATTAGAAAAAAATAAAACTTTACTTTTATTGAAAAACGAGAGTTAATATTTTCAAATAATTAATATTTAAACGATTTTCGATATAAAAACCTAATAAAATATTAGTATTGTTTTTTACAACTTGTAAGAATACTTCCACGAAACTAATCAATTCATAAACAGATGTTGCTGTTAAAAATCAAAATAAATCGATTTTTTATTAATTGATTTTTTTCTTAATCGATTATTTTTTTCACCACCCTAGTCAGAACTCCAACTGTCACTACTGTCAGTCAATGAGTCAATCAGACTGAAGGCAGTTGTGTTTGGCTTTTGGCGGTTAATTTCTATTTTCATTCATAGATAATCCATGTTTCAAGCAAATAATCGATAAAAATCAATAAATAATGGCTGAAAAACTCGAGGACTTAAATCTCCCGATGACTGTAGTCACGAGGATTGTGAAAGAAGCGTTGCCAGAAGGAGTTTCTATATCGAAAGAGGCGCGAACTGGTCTCGCTAAAGCTGCTTCAGTTTTTGTATTATAT